>CM065595.1:72815179-73415179 GCA_033119425.1 Bufotes viridis
CCTCCAACCTCTGGGTAGCTGTTATTTACCGCCCCAGGCCCAGCCACCATCTTTCTTGACCACTTTAACACCTGGCTCCTACACTTTCTTTCTGCTGACATCCCCACTATCATCATGGGTGACTTCAACATCCCCATTGACACCTGCCACTCAGCCGCCTCTAAACTCCTATCGCTCTCTTCCTCCTTCGGCCTCTCACAGTGGTCTTCCGCTCCCACACACAGAGATGGTCACACTCTGGATCTTATCTTTACCCGCCTCTGCTCCCTATCTAACCTTTCTAATTCGCCTCTCCCCCTATCCAACCACAACCTACTCACCTTCTCTTCGCTGGTCTCTTCTGCTGCTCCCTCGGTCCACAAACTAACACATCCCCGCAGGAACCTTAAACATCTTGACTTTCACTTGCTCTCCGACTCTCTTCTGCCGCTCTCTTCAATTTTTTCCCTCCAAGACCCAGATACTGCCACCACCCTATATAACACCACAATAAGTGCAACTCTGGACACTATTGCCCCACTTACACACAACAAAACCAGAAAAATCAACAGACAACCCTGGCATACCGACCTGACCAAAAATCTCAGACAAGCTTCCAGGGCTGCAGAGCGGCGATGGAAGAAATCCCATTCTAAAGATGAATTCACCGCATACAAGCAATCCCTCCTCATTTTCAAATCCTCACTTGCTGATGCAAAACAGGCCTACTTCTCATCTCTCATATCTTCCCTATCCTACAACCCAAAACAACTTTTTAACACCTTTAATTCTCTTCTCCGTCCACCAGCGCCCCCACCCTCTCCTCTCATCTCAGCTGAGGATTTCGCCACATTCTTCAAACAAAAGATAGTCAACATCAGAGAAAGCTTCAACACACAGTCTCCACAGACCCTCCACACAGCTGCTCCGTCCTCTTCACCCAAAACCAGCTTCTCCGCTATTACAGAAGAAAAACTCTCCACTCTACTCTCCAAATCCCATCTCACCACCTGTGCACTTGACCCAATCCCATCCCACCTCATCCCTAACCTCACCACAGTGTTTATCCCAGCCCTAACTCATCTCTTCAACCTATCACTAACTTCTGGTCTCTTCCCCTCTGCTTTTAAACATGCTACAATTACACCCATCCTCAAAAAGCCATCACTTGACCCATCTTCTTTGTCCAGTTATCGCCCCATATCACTTCTTCCATATGCCTCAAAGCTACTTGAGCAACATGTCCATTCTGAACTGTCCTCTCACCTCTCCTCCTGCTCCCTCTTTGACCGGCTACAATCTGGCTTCCAACCCCACCACTCAACCGAGACTGCCCTCACCAAAGTCACCAATGACCTACTACTTGCCAAAACCAAAAAACATTACTCTGTCCTCCTTCTACTTGACTTGTCCTCTGCCACAGACACTGTCGACCACTCCCTTCTGTTACAAACTCTCTCATCTCTTGGCATCACTGACCTGGCCCTCTCTTGGATCACATCATACCTCACAGACCGGACATTTAGCGTCTCCCACTCTCACGCCACCTCCTCGCCTCACTCCCTCTCTGTTGGTGTCCCGCAAGGCTCCGTCCTAGGACCCCTGCTCTTCTCTATCTACACCTTCGGCCTGGGACAGCTTATAGAGTCCCATGGTTTCCAGTATCACTTTTATGCTGACGACACACAAATCTACCTCTTTGGTCCAGACATCACAACCTTACTATCCAGAATCCCACAATGCCTATCTCGCATATCCTCCTTCTTCTCCTCTCGCTTTCTAAAACTTAATATGGATAAAACAGAATTCATCATCTTTCCCCCATCTTGCTCACTCCCCCAACAGACCTATCTATCACAATCAATGACTGCACACTCTCCCGGTCAACCAAGTCCGCTGCCTTGGAGTGACCTTGGATTCTGCCCTCTCCTTCCGACCACACATCCAAGCCCTTTCCACCACCTGCCGTTTCCAACTCAAAAACATCTCCCGCATCCGCCCTTTCCTCAACTTTGAATCGGCAAAAATGCTTATACATTCCCTCATCATCTCCCGCCTAGACTGCTGCAACATTCTCCTCTGTGGCCTTCCATCTAGCTCTCTCGCACCCCTACTATCTATCCTCAACTCTGCTGCCCGACTAATCCATCTCTCCCCCCGTTACTCCTCTGCATCTCCCCTCTGCCAGTCCCTGCACTGGCTCCCCATTGCCCAGCGAATTCAGTTTAAAATACTAACCCACACATACAAGGCCGTCCACAATCGGTCCCCTCCCTACATCTCTGAGCTACTTTCCCGATACATCCCCACACGCAATCTTCGATCCTCACAGGACCTTCTTCTCTCCTCTCCTCTTATCACCTCTTCCCACACTCGCCTCCAGGATTTCTCCCGTGCATCCCCTATACTCTGGAACTCTCTACCCCAACATATCAGACTCTCACCTACAGTGGAATCCTTCAAAAGCAACCTGAAAACCCACCTCTTCAGACAAGCCTACGACTAGTGACACTGCTGCTTCTATACCGCCATGACCAGCTTCACCCTCGCCTACTGTCTCCATCCCCCATACCATGTAGATTGTAAGCCCTCACGGGCAGGGCCCTCTATCCTTCTGTACCAGTCTGTAACTTGTCTCGTTCATGCTTAAGGCTATTGCCTTATTATGTATGTGCACCGCTTATGGAACAGCACTATGGAATGAATGGCGCTCTAAAAATAAATAATAATAAATAATAATATTAATAATAAATAATAATAATAATAATAAGGAAAGTGCAGCCCTAGGCACGAGGACGGGGAGCATCTACCATCAAGGTGCGTCCCCGGGTGGAGCAGGTTAGAGGGTGAGATCAGGGACAGTGTTATATTTTTCACACAGTCTCCCAGTGTACTCATCCCACTTCTTGAGCCCATGTGGATTTTGGTGATAGCTTTCTGAGGTGTTTGTATAGGATCCTTTTGGATCCCAGTTATGATTTTATTGGAGGTTATAAAAGTTACGTTTTAGATTCATGCCTTCAATATTTATTACCCTGATTCTGTAGTTTACAGAAACACCCCATATGTGGTGGTAAACTACTGTATCGGCACACGGCAGGGCGCAGATTTAAAGCCACGCCATTCGGTTTTTGGAAGACAGATTTCACTGGGATAATTTTAAGTTGCCATGTAACATTTGAAGACCCCCCTGATGCACCCCTAGAGTAAAAACTCCAAAAAAGTGACCCCATTTTGGAAAATACACCCCTCAAGGTATTCAAAACTGATTTTAGAAACTCTGGTAACCCTTTAGGTTTTCCACAATAATTAAAGGAAAATTTAGTTTTTTGGCAGATTTTCCATTTTAATCCATTTTTTTCTAGTAACAAAGCAAGGGTTAACAGCCAAACAAAACTCAATATTTATTGCCCTGATTCTGTAGTTCTCAAAAACACCTCATATGTGGTTGTAAACTACTGTACTGGCACACACCAGGGCGCAGAAGGCATAGAAAGGCTGACAGAACAACAGACGTGCAGGTTGGGGGACACTGGGTAAATAATGACCATAAAGTAATAACCTTCCAATTATCATTCAAAAGAGTTTTTCTTCCGAGAGGAACAAAAATACCAAACTTCAAAAAAGCTAAATTTAGCAAACAAGAGAGGCCATAGGCCTAACTAACTGGGACAAAGTCCTCAAAAATAAAAAATATAGCCACAAAATGGGATATCTTTAAAAGCATATTAAAATCTCATTGTGAAAGGTACATACCGTAGGGAATAAAAGGTTAAGGAACAAAAAGAAACCAATGTGGATAAATAGAACTGTAAAGAAAGCAATAAATGACAAAAAGAAAGCATATAAATCACTAAAACAGGAAGTTAGTTAGGAAGCACTGCAAAACTATAAGGAAAAAAATAGAATATGTAAAAAACAAATAAAAGTGGCCAAACTACTGTAGAGACCGAGAGATTAATTGCCAAAGAGAGTAAAACTAACCCTAAAATGTCCTTCAATTATATACCGTATTTTTCGCCCTATAAGACGCACTTATAGGGCGAAAAGTGGGGGGAAACAGGCAGTGCGTCTTATGGGGCAAATGGTGGGGGTTCACACTTATATACCACCGACCGCATGCTGCGAAGCGCGGTCGGCGGGTATAATCAGCGGGCAGGGAGGAGGGAGGAGCAACCGGCATCTTGCTATGCATTACAGCGGGCCCGGTGCAGTCACTCTATTCTGCAACACGGCTAACTGCCGGAATCCTAACTGTGGGCACATGTATTGGTGTATTAAATCTTCTATATCCACTTTACTTACTACTCTACTAATGTCCCAGGCAAGAGGCATGAAGCAGGAGGCTGGGCCGGCGGGCGGGCACTGGCAGCGTAACTCTCTATGTCACGCGCCAGCTCCGCCCACTTTATCAATGAAAGCGGCAGAGCAGGCGCATTACATGGTGAGTTACGTTGTCAGTGCCCGCCCGCCGGCCCAGCCTCCTGCTTCTTGCCTCTTGCCTGGGACATTAGTAGAGTAGTAAGTAAAGTGGATATAGAAGATTTATTAAACCAATACATGTGCCCACAGTTAGGATTCCAGCAGTTAGCGGGCCCGGTGTAGCAGAATAGAGTGACTGCACCGTGCCCGCTGTAATGCATAGCAAGATAAAGGCTTCTCCTCCCTCCTCCCTGCCCGCTGATTATACCCGCCGACCGCGCTATTGGGGGGGTCATTTAGTGAATGACACTGTTCTGGAGATCTGTGGATGACACTGTTATGGAGGTCTATGGATGACACATAGCATAAAATGATATTCATGTGTCATCCATAGATCCCCCCATAGCAGTGTCATCCACAGATCTCCAGAACAGTGTCATCACAGATGCCCCCACTACAGTGCCATCCACCAACCCCCATTACCGTGCCATCCACCAACCCCCATAACTGTGCCATCCACAGATCCCCCATAACTGTGGCTTCCACAGATCCCCCATAACTGTGGCTTCCACAGATCCCCCAAACCTGTGCTTTCCACAGATCCCCCATAACTGTGCCATCCACAGATCCCCCATAACTGTGCCATCCACAGATCCCCCATAACTGTGCCATCCACAGATCCCCCATAACTGTGCCATCCACAGATCCCCCATAACTGTGCCATCCACAGATCCCCCATAACTGTGCCATCCACAGATCCCCCATAACTGTGCCATCCACAGATCCCCCATAACTGTGCCTTCCACAGATCCCCCATAACTCTGCCTTCCACAGATCCCCCATAACACCATTAGTTCAAAACCCACCAAAAGGCACACCTTTTTGTTCAAAATATTTTTTTTCTTATTTTCCTCCTCAAAAACCTAGGTGCATCTTATGGGCCGCTGCGTCTCATAGGGCGAAAAATACGGCAAATGTTAAATAGTATAAATCTGAATCAGAATTGAGAAAGCTCGTTGGAAGTGAAGTGAAAAGTGAGCGAGTGAAACGTTTTCAAGAAATCTACAGCAAGTCCAGTTGCCTTGATTTATTCTTTACAGATATAAATCTAAAGGTGTCGGCCCTTTAAAGAGTAATGAGGGGGGAGTTGCAGAGAGCGACAAGGAGAAAGCAAAGCTGTTAAATATTTTTTTCTCCAATGTATTCACTGAGGAAAATAAACTGTCAGATGAAATGCTGAATGTAAAAATAAATTCACCATTAAAAGTGTCCTGTCTGACCCAGGAAGAAGTACAACAGCGACTTACAAAGGTTAAAATAGACAAATCTCCAGGACCGGATGGCATACACCCCCGTATTCTAAGGGAATTAAGTAATGTCATAGCCAGACCCTTATTTCTGATATTTGCGGACTCTATACTGACAGGGAATGTTCCACAGGATTGTCGCATAGCAAATGTGGTGCCAATATTCAAAAAGGGTCCAAAAATAGACCTCGGAAACTATAGGCCAGAAAGTTTAACATCTGTTGTGGGTAAACTGTTTGAAGGTTTTCTGAGCGATGCTATCTTAGAGGATCTCAATGGAAACAAGCAAATAACGCAATATCAGCATGGCTTCATGAGGGATCGGTCACGCCAAACTAATTTAATCAGTTTCGATAAGGAGGTAAGTTCTAGACTGATTGCCTGATTGGAGTCAGGAAGGAATTTTTTATTCCATTTAGGTGGGGAAAATTGGCTTCTACCTTACATGGGTTGTTTTGCCTTCCTTTGGATCTACTTGCAGGATGACAGGCCGAACTGGATAGACAAATGTCTTTTTTGGCCTTATGTACTATGTTACATGCCGGGGTCAGCATGAGGGTTAATGCGACGGCATCAGTGTTTTCACCGATGCTGGCACATACAGTAGGGGTCCAGCTATCAGTGACTGCCGGACCCCTGCCGCTGATAAGGCGGGCGCAGCTCCTGCACCCGCCCGATCAGCCTGCCATACTTGTACGGCGCTGGTCCTTAAGGGGTTAATTTGTTTCAGCTTATATGATGTAGTATATAAATAAATGCTTCCCAAGAAAATGCCTGGAGAACGTTTCTGAGGTGTATAAAACTTCATCTATCTCATCTGTTTCTCTCCAGTATAATGTTATTGATATAGCTTTAATTCTTTAATTTGGAGCCTGAAGTTAACTACATACTCTAACCGAAAATTGGTGCTTCAAGCTAGAAACCACAACAGGACAGTTGAATCGGCCCCGGAGATCGACAGAGACAAGTGCACGGTGTAAGAGGGTGCAAGGTACCGTTGTCGACGGGAGGTACGTGTCACCGAGGTTCCTGGCCTCGGTGAGGTAAGAGCCGGGTTTTTGTGTGTCAGCAGCAGCTAGTGCTGTTTGACACCTTGGTATTTAGTTTGGCTGCAAAGCCAATCCGGGCCGGCTCTTACTGGGAGTAGGCAAAGAGTTGGGTGGGTGCCTATTCCCCACGGTCCAGGCCGGACTTTTCCCAGGCTTTTAAAAAGGCAGCCACAACAGCAGGTGCAGGTGAGATTGTCCTGGAGGTGCTTGTAATGCTGTGGAGCTCTCAGGGCTGGAAGAAAGAGCTCAGCAAAGAGGTGTTTATCCTGGAAGCCCGAGGGTGGATTTTCCGGCGGCCGGGCTGGCAGCCAGGTGCGAACACGCACCTAAACCTCGCAGGTGACTGAATCCTGTTTTGGACTTTATGTTTTGCCCTAAGTTTTTTCCTATGTGTGAATTAACACTAAGAGACTGTTTGGAGTTTATTTATGCAAGTGTGAATTAAACACTGTTTGCCGCACTTACTGGACTCCCTTTGCCTCTGTACTGCACCCGCACCGCTGTCTACCAGAGCGACTCCCCACATTTGGTGTTAGATGCGGGCATGCGCAGTGAGGCTGGCGTGAACGCCGACATTTTTTTGTTTTGCTGAGCACAAGTGCATGGCATATATTAAACCGGCAAAGTTACAAGCAGGAATTTCTGGCAACATGGAGGCGGTTGTAAAAGCTCTCATGGAGGCTAACCTGCAGCAGCGGGAGGCTAACAAGCAGCAGCAGGAGACTAATCAGCTGCTTTTGCAACACGTGATGGCTTTACAAACGGCAGGAGCATCCCAACACGTCCATGATGCCCGGAA
Source organism: Bufotes viridis (assembly GCA_033119425.1). NCBI lineage: Eukaryota > Metazoa > Chordata > Amphibia > Anura > Bufonidae > Bufotes > Bufotes viridis. The sequence goes on from CM065595.1 coordinate 72,822,736, forward strand.
AGCGGTCCGTGCGGCGATCCCAAAGATGACCCCCTCTGACGACGTTGAGACCTATCTGGCGGTCTTTGAAAAGGTGGCCGTGAGGGAGAAGTTACCCCGTGACCAGTGGGCTGAGGTGGTCGCTCCGTTCCTGGCATCCGGACCCCAACAGGTTTTCTTTGATTTAACGGATGACCAGGCTACTGATTACCCGACGGTGAAGGGGGAGATCCTAGCCAGACTGGGAGTAAACGTGTTGGTCCGGGCTCAGCGGGTCCACCAGTGGGACTTTAAAACGGCTGAACCTGCCAGGCCGCAGTACTATGAGTTGCTGCACAGGTTGCAAAAGTGGCTGCAGCCTGATATCCTAAGTCCGACTGCTATGCTGGACCGACTGCTGGCTGACATGTTCTGGAGGGCCTTGCCTTACCCCCTTCAGCACTGGATAGGCCAGGTATCACCCGCTAATGCCCTAGAAATGGTCGATCAGGTGGAGCGCTATGAGGCCACCAAAAACTTGCAAGGGGGTGTTGTTGGGAGGGGGCCGGTCAAACCCCGGAGGTCTCCCATCCAGTCCCGACGACTGATACCCGAGAAACCTGCTCGGGGTGTGCCCCCTGTAGACCCGGCTCCGATTGTCTGCTGGCGGTGTCAGGAGTCTGGCCACGTAAGGGCCGACTGTCCACATCGGGGAGAACCCATGGAGACTAATTATGGGTACCGGGCTTCAATGTATGCCCGGAGACTGTGTGCAACTGGCGCCCCCGAGACAATAGACAATCGTCATCTGTGCCAGGTGCCAGTGGGTGATAACCTGGCAGTGGCGCTGCTGGACTCAGGGAGCCTAGTAACCCTGGTAAGTGCTGCCCTGGTACAGCCCACCCAGTATACGGGCCGGAAAGTTGGTGTGGTGTGCATACATGGAGACTTAAAGGACTATCCCACTGCCATAATGTCTCTGTCCACGGTGGCCGGCACATGGACTTGTGAAGTGGCGATCTCCACAAAGCTACCTTATGAACTAATAATTGGGAGAGACTTCCCTGGTTTTCCGTCCCTATGGCCTGAGATGAAAGTGACTAATAGCCATGAGACAGGGGTAACCCTAGCAGAGTGGCCTGGTTCCAGTGGGATGCCAGAGCCCTGGGAGGCCGAGTCCGAAGGGCCTGCGGTAGGGGTGACCACCACTTCTGTGATAGAGGGGGAGACACCCCCACTGAGTGTAATGGTGGGAGACATGGAGGACTTGCCACCAGGACCTGAGTTGGCAGACCTCCATGTCTCCGGAGACAATTTTGGGACCGCCCAACACCGGGACCAAACCCTAACCAGGGCCTGGGAGAATGTGGTGGAAATTGATGGTAAACCCCAGAAACCAGGGGCTGAGTTAATATTTCCCCGCTTTGTTGTTCACCAAGAAATGTTATATCGGGTGAACCAATTCCGGGGTGAACCTGTTGAGCAGTTGGTGGTGCCCACAGCGTATCGCAAGCTTGTCATAGAGCTTGCCCACCAACATGTTCTAGGGGGACACTTGGGGTGGCAGAAAACCCAGGACCGCATACTGCAGCGGTTTTATTAGCCAAGTGTGCTCAAGGAGGTAGAAAAATATTGTAAGTCCTGTCCAACCTGTCAGGTAAATAGCCCCCAGCCACATTTCCGTAGTCCTCTAGTACCTCTTCCAATTATTGAGGTACCGTTTGAGCGAATCGCTATGGATCTAATTGGGCCGGTACCAAAGTCTGCCAGGGGCCACCAACACATTCTGGTAGTTCTCGACTATGCCACTCGGTATCCGGAGGCGGTGCCTCTGCGACATACCTCAGCTAAGCTCATTGCCAAAGAGTTAATGGAAATGTTTTCCCGTGTGGGCCTGCCAAAAGAGGTTCTGACAGACCAAGGGACCCCTTTTATGTCCAAAGTTATGAGGGAACTGTGTAAATTATTGCGTATAAAGCAATTGCGGACGTCCGTTTACCATCCGCAAACGGACGGTCTTGTCAAAAGGTTTAACCAAACTCTAAAAAATATGTTAAAAAGGGTAGTGTCTAGAGATGGGAAGGACTGGGACCTGCTTCTGCCCTATCTCATGTTCGCAGTGTGAGAGGTGCCCCAGGCCTCTACTGGGTTCTCGCCCTTCGAACTGCTTTATGGCAGACACCCTCGGGGCCTGATGGATATCGCCAAGGAAGCGTGGGAACAACAGCCTGTCCCCCACAAAAGTGTCATTGAGTATGTCACCCAGATGCAGGAATGGATGGAAAGGGTGTTGCCGCTGGTCCGGGAGCATATGGTGGCAGCGCAACAAGCCCAGAGTAGGGTGTATAATCGCCAGGCTCGGGTACGGGACTTCAATCCGGGAGATCGGGTTTTGGTTCTGGTACCCACCCTTGACAGCAAGTTCCTAGCTAGGTGGCAGGGCCCCTATGAGGTGATCGAGAAGGTAGGGGAAGTAAATTACAAGGTACACCAGCCAGGGCGGCGCAAGCCGGAGCAGGTGTACCACGTGAATTTACTAAATCCGTGGAAAAATAGGGAAACGGCCGACGACAACAGCCCCCGGCCAGGGCTTCTAGGCGAAAAGGGTCCAGCCCCACAGTTCGAGGCCTGCGAAGCAGTAACCACGGTAAAAATTGCAGACAGCCTGTCTTCCAAACAATTTCAGGAAGTCAGGGAGTTCGTCAGTCGTAACACGGATGTGTTCTCGGACCTCCCTGGCCGCACGTCTCTCATCCAACATGACATCATCACTGAGCCTCAGGCCAAAATCCGGTTAAAACCATACCGGGTACCCGAGGCTCGGCGATGGGCCATCGCGGAGGAAGTGCAGTTAATGTTGAAGCTCGATGTCATTGAGGAGTCGAAAAGTGAGTGGGCCAGTCCCATAGTCCTAATACCCAAGCCGGATGGGACGTTGCGGTTCTGCAACGATTTTCGCAAGTTAAATGAAGTGTCCAAGTTTGATGCGTATCCCATACCCGAGTAGACGAGCTTGTTGAGAATTTAGGGCAAGCTCGTTATTTCTCTGTGCTAGACCTCACTAAAGGGTACTGGCAGGTACCCTTAATGGAGTCGGCCAAGGAAAAAACCGCTTTTGTTACCCCGCAGGGCCTGTATCATTACAAGGTGTTACCCTTTGGCCTGCATGGCGCCCCCGCCACCTTCCAAAGGTTAATGGACATTGTGCTGCGACCTCATCGTCAGTACGCCTCGGCCTACTTAGATGATGTAGTCATCCACAGCACCGACTGGGAAAGCCATTTGCCCAAAGTGCAGGCAGAAGTGGATGCCCTGAGGAAAGCTGGACTAACCGCCAATCCAAAAAAGTGTGCGGTTGGGTTAGAAGAGACCAAGTATCTGGGGTATGTCATTGGGCGGGGAGTCATCAAACCTCAGGTAACTAAGGTAGAGGCAATACGTAATTGGCCCGACCGGTCACCACCAGGCAGGTAAAGTCGTTCCTGGGAATTGTAGGGTACTACATGAGGTTTGTGCCCCACTTTGCCACAATAGCAGTGCCGTTGACAGACCTGTTGAAGGGACGAAAGTCTGGAAAGATTCACTGGAGTGAGAAGGCGGAGGAGGCTTTCTCTGCGTTGAAGTCGGCCCTGTGTGGGTCCCCGGTTTTGGTGACACCCGACTTCAACAGGGAGTTCATCGTTCAGACTGATGCCTCGGAGGTAGGCCTCGGTGCGGTACTGTCTCAGGAAGTCAATGGGGAAGAACATCCCGTTGTCTTCCTAAGCCGTAAGCTCAGCTCAGCCGAGACCAGGTATAGTATAGTGGAGAGGAAGTGCCTGGCTATCAAGTGGGCACTCGAATCTCTCCGCTATTACCTGTTAGGGAGGAGGTTCCGTCTGGTGACCGACCATTCCCCTCTCAAGTGGATGAGCCAGGCCAAGAAGAGGAATGCTCGGGTCACCAGGTGGTTCCTATCCTTGCAGAATTTCAAATTCTCCGTAGAACACAGGGCAGGCCGTTGTCGACGGGAGGTACGTGTCACCGAGGTTCCTGGCCTCGGTGAGGTAAGAGCCGGGTTTTTGTGTGTCAGCAGCAGCTAGTGCTGTTTGACACCTTGGTATTTAGTTTGGCTGCAAAGCCAATCCGGGCCGGCTCTTACTGGGAGTAGGCAAAGAGTTGGGTGGGTGCCTATTCCCCACGGTCCAGGCCGGACTTTTCCCGGGCCTTTAAAAAGGCAGCCACATCAGCAGGTGCAGGTGAGATTGTCCTGGAGCTGCTTGTAACGCTGTGGAGCTCTCAGGGCTGGAAGAAAGAGCTCAGCAAAGAGGTGTTTATCCTGGAAGCCCGAGGGTGGATTTTCCGGCGGCTGGGCTGGCAGCCAGGTGCGAACACGCACCTAAACCTCGCAGGTGACTGAATCCTGTTTTGGACTTTATGTTTTGCCCTAAGTTTTTTCCTATGTGTGAATTAACACTAAGAGACTGTTTGGAGTTTATTTATGCAAGTGTGAATTAAACACTGTTTGCTGCACTTACTGGACTCCCTTTGCCTCTGTACTGCACCCGCACCGCTGTCTACCAGAGCGACTCCCCACAACGGGTAAGAACCTTTGTCTTACGTTTCTCTGTCCATCCACAGTTGGTGTATTTGTGAAGGGTGGCTAGTAACCCATACTGATTTCACAGTCTTCACTTTGGGTGTACTAATTCAAGTCAGAGAGCTGGCTCAAGTGAGGTATGAAGGCCTGGAAATCTGTGCAGGGAGGTGGTGGCCAGCTGATATGAGACCTAGCCTCCCATGTGATTGCACCAGTGCCCTTTACCCGGCACATGATTACAATCCAAACAACTTGGAGAGACTTAGACCCCATTCACACGAGCGAGTATTCTGCGTCGGTGCAATGCGTGATGCAAACGCATTGCGCCTGCACGGAATCTGGACCCATTAATTTCAATGGGTCTGTGTACATGAGCGTTGGTTTTCATGCACTTGTGCATTGTGTGAAAATCGCAGCATGTTCTATATTCAGCGATTTTCACGCAACGCTGGCCCCATAGAAGTGAATTGGGCTCTTTGAAAATCGCATCGCATCCGCAAGCAAGTGCGGATGTGATGCATTTTTTACGGATGGTTGCTAAGAGATGTTGTTTGTAAACATTCAGTTTTTTATTATGCACGTGCAAAACGCATTAAATCACATTGCACCCACGCGATAAAAACTGAACAACTGAACGAGACCGCAAACAAAACTAAATGTACTTGCTTGCTAAATTGCGCAGTTTTCACTGAACGCATCCGCAACACATTCAGACTTAATCGGCTCACGCTCATCTGCAAGGGACCTTAGAGTTGCTAGTTGAGGCAGCAGGGGGAGAGGTCCTGAGACAGCAGATCAAAGAACATCTGCCAAACGCAGGCGTTTCAACAGATAATGCCATTCCCCCAGTGGCAAACGTGGAGATAGTTAATAGATGGGATGAACAAAATAGGGAGAATTCCCAGAATTACACTAGACTCCACATAGCCTGGCAGGATATGGTCTATGGGTAAGTTGCCAAAGATAATAAAGTCAAGAATGCCCTTATCCGTGGTGTTCAATGGATGCTGATCATATGCTGACAGTAGCTTCTGCTCTTGTGATAAATATTTTGAAGACACCCAGAACATTGGTTAGCCAACCTGTGGGGCGGAAACAAAGGCAGGCCGAGTTTCACAGAGACCTTCCCATTGGTATATGTGGCCCTGAAACTGTAAAATGTGGGGTAACAGGGGTATCAATGTCACCAACGTTGACTAGGCCCTTACGTATACGGTTGCATGATACTCAAGATAAAGTTTCTAAGTTTTGTTTGTCAAACACCTGTCCAATTAACGTGCTGGGTGCAAATTTGCTGCAGGCTTTACAAGCTACAATCCAGTATATGCCTAATGGGATACAAGTTAAATACGCCCTCACAGATCAGAAGTTAGTTGAAATGTATGCAGCTTATAACATGTCAATGTAAAAAGACACAAGTGAAGTGCAGTTGCCACAGGAGGTTATGCAATAAACCCCTGATACTTTGTGGCTAAGGGAAAAACATACACTGGCACTATGCCAGTAGCCTCTGCAGTGATACATGTTAAACCAACACACCCCTCCACCCCAAAAGGCCGCAATTGCTAAACAAATTCATTCTCTTCTACAGGCAGGGGCAATTATGAAATGTACCTCCCTCTACAACATGCCCCTGTTTTCTGTTGCTTTGTGAACCCCAAAAGAGGTGCCGACTGAGTACCGGATGGTACATGATCTTAGAGCAGTGAATGCTCTGACTGTCATCCAAATCTCAATGCGCCTAATCTTCATACTCTCTTATCACAGATACCAACAACTGCTACATGTTTCACTGTGGTGGATTTGGAAAATGCTTTCTTTTCTGTGCCATTAGCAGAGCAATGCCAGTCTTTGTTTGCTTTTATTCATGTAGGACAACAATACTGCTAAACTGTTTTGTGTCAATGGCGACTAATAATCCATGCTGTAAAGTACAGCGTTGGCTACCGTATTGTTAGGGTGGCAGCCTGTACTTGAGACTACACAGATTCCACAATATGTTTATGATTTGTTGCTAGCTTGTGATCATCAGGAAGCTTGTGCAAAATAGATTGTTAGCTTGCTGTGATTTTGGGCTGCTAATGGTTGCAAAGCCTCAAAGACTAAGTTGCAGTACTGTTTGCCTACTGTGTCATTTTTGGGGCACTGAATTTCAGAAGGTACAAAGCATCTTAGTGCTGAGCACATTCAGGCTACTGAATCAACCCCATTACCACAGCCAGCCAGAAGGATGAGGCAGTTTTTGGGGATAGTAAGCTATTATAAGAGAGTGTATCTCTGGGGCTTCAACTCTATTACAACCACTTTATGACACTCTTGCATTAGATCTTTTTGAGGTCCCAACTGAAGTGCAGGAAGCTTTTTACCAATTAAAGACTCTTCTTACGTCCCCTCTGTGGGGATCCGCTCTGGTAGGCAGTGGTAGCGAGTGCAGTATAGAGGCAACACAGACAGGTCTTGGTGTAAAACGGTGCTTTCTTTATTCACACGGTGAACACAAGTGAAAAGGCAGTGCAATTCATAGGGAGGGTGGTCACACACAACAGCAAAACAATAGTTCAGTCCCAAACCAGCTGCAGGCTACTTGAGGCCTGGTTCCATCACAACAAGAAAAGTCTATTCAAAGCCAGGAGTAATGTCACCTCTTTCTCCTTGGGGAAGCAAGCCCCTGGGTCCGGCTTCTAGCCACGGATTACGGATCCCTCCTGGCTTCAGCTGGGGTTCCCCGCACAGTCCTTTACAGGCCTCAGTACACAGCCCAGCCCAGCTCACCTTCACCTCTCACTCTCACAGCAAGAGAACAACAGCTTCCCCCACACCCTTGCTGCTGGTCGGGTTTTAAACCCTCCCTGCAAACCTGGCCTGGACCGTGGGGAGACAGGCACCCACCCGCATATCTGCCTGCTCCCAGTAAGAGCCGGCCCGGATCCGCTGTGTTAACAGCATAACCGCTGCAAAACACACTTTTCCGGCTCTTACTCCACCGGGACCAGGACCCCCGGTGGCACGTACCTACCGTCTATTACCACCCCAGGTACTCTCCTACATATCCCCCCTTTGTTCCAACCCTGCAGGGTTGCACACCCTGTTCAATCCTGAGAGGTTGGACACATGTACAGCAGTGTACCCGGGACAGGGCATCTGCATTCCCCTGTAAGCGGCCTGCTCTGTGCTCGACACTGAATTTAAAATTCTGGAGGGACAAAAACCATCTGGTGACCCGGGCACTCCTCTCCTTGGCCTGGCTCATCCACTGGAGAGGGAATGATCAGTCACCAGACGGAACCTTCTCCCTAACAGATAGTATCTAAGGGACTCGAGGGCCCACTTGATGGCCAGGCATTCTCTCTCTACCACGCTATACCTGGTTTCCGCTGGAGTGAGCTTGCGACTCAGGAAGACAACGGGGTGTTCTTCCCCATTGACTTCCTGAGAGAGTACTGCCCTAGGCCTACTCCAGAGGCGTCCGTCTGAACAATAAATTCCCGTGTGAAGTCGGGTGTCACCAAAATCGGTGACCCACACAGAGCCGACTTCAAGCGGGAGAACGCCTCTTCCGCCTGCTCATCCCAGCGGACCATTACCGTCTTCCTCCCCTTCAAGAGTCCTGTCAATGGGGCCGCTACCGTGGCAAAGTTGGGGATAAAGCGCATGTAATACCCTATCATGCCTAGGAGCGAACGTGCTTGCTTCGTGGTAAGAGGTCTGGGCCAGCTCTTGATCGCCTCAACCTTGTCTACCTGGGGTTTGACAACTCCCCGCCCAATCACGTATCCCAGGTACCGGACTTCCTCAAACCCGATCGAACACTTTTTTGGGTTGGCCGTCAGTCCAGCTTTTCTAAGTGAATCAACTACGGCCTGAACCTTGGGCAGGTGACTCTCCCAGTCCTGGCTAAACACAATGATGTCGTCCAGATATGCCGAAGCATATGGACGATGGGGCCGTAGGATGACGTCCATCAATCGCTGGAAGGTGGCTGGAGCGCCATGTAGGCCAAAGGGCAAAACTCGGTACTGAAACAACCCCTCGGGGGTGACAAAGGCCGTCTTCTCCTTTGCCGCCTCCGTGAGAGGCACCTGCCAGTACCCTTTTGTAAGGTCGAGGACCGAGAAATAGCGAGCTTTCCCCAGCCGTTCTATGAGCTCGTCTACCCGAGGCATGGGGTAGGCATCAAATTTCGACACCTCGTTGAGCTTTCTAAAGTCATTGCAGAAGCGTAGAGTACCGTCAGGTTTTGGGATGAGGACTATGGGGCTGGCCCACTCGCTTCTGGACTCCTCAATGACTCCTAACCTCAACATGGACTTTACTTCTTCTGAAATGGCCTGTCGTCGGGCCTCCGGTACCCGATATGGCTTCAACCGTACCCTGACGTGGGGCTCGGTGACGATGTCATGTCGGACTACTGAAGTTCGACCAGGAAGATCAGAGAACACGTCCCTATTTCGACTCACGAACTCTTTGGCTTCCTGAGCTTGTTTGGGCGACAGTCCACCAGCTATCTTTACTGTGGAGGTGCCCTCCGGGACCTCCCGGTGGGGCGGAGATCTTCCCGCAGTCAAGACAGTGCTTGGGCCGTCCCCAACGAGATTCTCCCTATCTCTCCACGACTTCAGTAAATTTACATGATATACCTGTTCTGGCTTCCGCCGTCCTGGCTGGGATATCCTGTAATTTACTGGCCCTACCTTCTCTTTCACCTCGTAGGGACCTTGCCACCGTGCCAAAAACTTACTGTCAATGGTGGGGACTAGTACCAGTACCCGGTCACCCGGGTTAAATGTCCTGACCTGGGCACTCCGGTTGTATACCCGGCTCTGTGCCAGTTGGGCGGCCTCCATGTGTTCCCGGACGATTGGTAGGACTGTCTCTATGCGGTCCTGCATCTTTTCTATATGCTCTATGAGGCTCTTGTGTGGGGTGGGCTGTTGCTCCCACGCCTCTTTAGCGATGTCCAGCAACCCCCTTGGACGTCGACCGTATAATAGCTCGAAGGGCGAGAACCCCGTAGATGCCTGGGGCACTTCTCGCACTGCAAACAATACGTACGGCAGCAACAGGTCCCAATCCTTTCCGTCTTTGGCTACGGTTCTTTTGAGCATAGTTTTTAAGGTTTTGTTAAACCGCTCCACCAGTCCGTCGGTTTGAGGATGGTACACGGACGTGTGCAACCGTTTAACCCTAAAAGCTTGCAGAGCTCCCTCGTCACCTTAGACATGAAGGGGGTCCCCTGGTCGGTCAGGATCTCTTTCGGAATCCCCACTCTTGCAAACATACCCATGAGCTCTTTGGCTATGAGCTTAGCCGAGGTATGACGTAGGGGGATCGCTTCAGGATATCTGGTGGCGTAGTCTAGGACCACCAAGATATGCTGATGCCCTCTGGCCGACTTGTTTATGGGGCCTACCAGATCCATCCCTATTCTTTCAAAGGGAACCTCGATGATGGGCATGGGCACTAGGGGACTGCGATAGTGGGGCTGGGGGCTTGTCATCTGACACACTGGACAGGATTGACAAAACCTTTTGACCTCCTCATAAACCCGGGCCAATAGAACCTTTGCAGAATCCGCTCTTGGGTTTTTTACACCCAAATGTCCTCCCAGCACATGGGAGTGGGCTAAGTCCAGTACCATACGGCGGTATGGCTGGGGTACCACCAGCTGCTCCACTACCTCCTGCTGCACCTTGTTCACCCTGTACAGCAGGTCCTGGTTAAAAGCCAAATGGGGAAACACCAAGTCGGCGCCTGGGTGCTGAGCCACCCCATTTACCACTGTAACCCCTTCCCTCGCCCGCAATAATGTCGGATCCTGGAGCTGGGCGGTCCCGAGCGTGTCACGGGATACCTCCAGGTCCGGGATGGACGGGGTTTCCACAGATTCGCCTGCCAACACCTCTAGGGAAACCTATCGGGATGACACTCTACAGGTGATGTGGTGACCCCTACGGCTGGTACCCCGCATCGGGATCTTCGGGCACTGGGCCCGATCGTTGTCCGCCCCTAAGGTAAGGCATATCACTCTTCCATAGAGCCCAGAACAACGGAAAATCCCTTCCCAGTATGGCGGCATAAGGGATCTGGCGTCCCACACCGACGACGTGCTGCACCTCTCGGCCCAACACGGACATGGTAACCCTGGCGGTGGGGTACTCTCGGCGGTCCCCATGGACACAGACAATGGAAAGGGTTTGCTTCTCTGGTAGGGTCTCAGACACTAAGGACTCATGCACAAGGGTCACAAGGCTCCCAGAGTCCAGCAAAGCATTAGTCGGATGCCCATCGATCGAGACTTGGCACAGGGGTGGCATATCGGCGGCCAGTAGGGGTCCGCGGTACATACAGGCCGGGCAAAGAAAGAGGACCGGCGAACGAACCCACAGTCCATGGGTTCAGGGGCTTGAGGACAGTTCGCGGCCCTATGTCCCAGTCCGTGGCAGTGCCAACATTGAATCCCCGTGGTCCCTCCCGGTCTCTCTTCCCCGGAGTAGGACTAGCCTTCCCCCTTTGTGGTTGGGACCCTTTTTCCGGATCCCTAGCCTGAGGGGAGCCTGACGGGTTTCCCGTGCCTGCGTGGAGTCCCGCACCAAATCCTGGGTCGCCACATACCTCTCGACTAGGCTTACCAACTGATCGAGGTTGCCAGGGTCTCCCTGACCGACCCAGCGCTGTATGGCCCTTGGCAGTGTCCGCACAAAACGGTCCACGACCACTCGCTCGACCATTTGGGAGGGACTCAAAGTTTCCGGCTGGAGCCACTTCCTCACCAGATGCACCAGGTCGTATGCCTGAGACCGGACGGGTCTGGACTCGGAAAAGGCCCACCGATGAACTCTCTGCGCCCGCACATAAGTGGTAACACCCAAGCGTGCCATTACCTCAGCCTTTAGCTTCCCATAATCCTGGGCGTCCTCACGGCTGAGGTCGAAGTATGCTTTTGGGCGTCTCCGACTAGGAATGGCGCCACCACTTCTGCCCACTGTCCCGGCGGTAAGTTCTCCTGTTCCGCAGTCCTCTCGAACACCATCAGGAAGGCCTCTACATCATCCTCCGGAGCCATTTTCCTTAATGCAGACCGGACTTTATCCCTGGGAGCTGGCGGCGAAGGAGTCACTGCCGGTGGGGTCTCTCGCTGGGATGCACTCAGAGCCTCTTGCATAAGCGCCAACTGTTGTACCAGCAAACTGTTTGTTTGTTGCTGTTGTGCATTGCTCTGCACCAACTGCTTAACCAGCTCCTCCATTTTGTCAGGGATGACCAAGCTTGCTGGTTTAATGTATGACATGCAGCCGTGCACCACCCGGATAAATATTCTTTGCCAGCCTCACTGCAGTATGCCCGCTGCAAGCCACCAATTGTGGGGATCCGCTCTGGTAGGCAGTGGTAGCGAGTGCAGTATAGAGGCAACACAGACAGGTCTTGGTGTTAAGCGGTGCTTTCTTTATTCACACGGTGAACACAAGTGAAAAGGCAGTGCAGTTCATAGGGAGGGTGGTCACACACAACGGCAAAACAATAGTTCAGTCCCAAACCAGCTGCAGGCTACTTGAGGCCTGGTTCCATCACAACAAGAAAAGTCTATTCAAAGCCAGGAGTAATGTCACCTCTTTCTCCTTGGGGAAGCAAGCCCCTGGGTCCGGCTTCTAGCCACGGATTACGGATCCCTCCTGGCTTCAGCTGGGGTTCCCCGCACAGTCCTTTACAGGCCTCAGTACACAGCCCAGCCCAGCTCACCTTCACCTCTCACTCTCACAGCAAGAGAACAACAGCTTCCCCCACACCCTTGCTGCTGGTCGGGTTTTAAACCCTCCCTGCAAACCTGGCCTGGACCGTGGGGAGACAGGCACCCACCCGCATATCTGCCTGCTCCCAGTAAGAACCGGCCCGGATCCGCTGTGTTAACAGCATAACCGCTGCAAAACACACTTTTCCGGCTCTTACTCCACCGGGACCAGGACCCCCGGTGGCACATACCTACCGTCTATTACCACCCCAGGTACTCTCCTACACCTCGCACATTAGGGTTGCCAAATTACCAGTTTTTCATCCTCTTTTGTCATAATGTAGATGAACATGCCCAAGGGTTTCTCACGCAGAAGTATGGGAGCATACAGAGTCCACTTGCGTATTACTCTTTTAGCAGGCGTGCAGGATTTGAGCCTGACACAATCCAAGTCAAGTGATGAAGGTACTTCTAAATGGAGATCCAAGGCCAGACTACCCATTCCAGTGGTTGCAGATTGATTATATACATCCCTATTGACTAATTGCATTGTGTTTTAGGACGGATCCGTTTGGCTCAGTTTCGTCAGACGGACACCAAAACGCTGCAAGCAGTGTTTTGGTGTCCACCTCCAAAGCAGAATGGAGGCTGAGCGGATCCTTATCCATTCAGAATGCATTAAGGGCAAAACTGATCCAATTTGGACCGCTTGTGAGATCCCTGAATGGATCTCACAAACGGAAACCAAAACAACCGTAGCCTTAAATGTATTGTATTAAGATTTTATGAGGCCAACACAAAGTAGCAAATTTGGGTGAAGTGAATAGAAAATGATACCCAAGGTAGGTGTTTAACAATTTGTGCTGGTTTGCATATACCTTTTCTCAGGTTATCCAGAAGTATGGCCAAGGCAAGGTATACTCCCTCTGCAAAGAAGTTGATTAATGAAGTGGTAAGCACATATGGAGTACCAGAAACGACAGAGAGTGATAGGCACACATTTTACAGGAGAAGTGATGAAAGAGATAATGAGAGCTTTGGGCATAAAACAAGCGTTCCATGTGCCATATCACCCCTAGAGTAGCAGAAGAGTATAACTCCTGAATGGTACATTCAAGTTGAAAATCCAGACAATAGACTGAGTGCCTTTCAATAGCTCTCTATATCGTGAGAATCACCACACATAGAAAGACTGGGCTCAGTCCCTATAAGGTGTACTTTGGAGGGCCCCCAAAGACAGGCTTACAGTGCCTTGAAATTCATTCATTATATTCATACCCCTTTAACTTTATCACATTTTTTCACATTACACACACAAACTAAGGCTACTTTCACACTTGCGTTTGGGGCGGATCTGTCATGGATCTGCACAAACGCATCCGTTCAGATACAACCGCAGGCATCTGTCCAGAACGGATCCGTTTGTATTCTCTTTAATATAGCCTAAACGGATACGTCTTGAACACTAATGAAAGTCAATGGGGTACGGAAACGTTTTCTATTGTGTCTGTGAAAACGGATCCATCCCCATTGACTTACATTGTGTGTCAGGACGAATCAGTTTGGCTCAGTTTCGTCAGACGGACACCAAAATGCTGCAAGCAGTGTTTTGGTGTCCGCCTCTAAAGCGGAATGGAGGCGGAACGGAGCCAAACTGATGCATTCTGGGCGGATCCTTATCCGTTCAGAATGCATTAAGGGCAAAACTGATCTGTTTTGGACCGCTTGTGAGATCCCTGAACAGATCTCAAAAACGGAAACCAAAACGACAGTAGCCTTAAATGTATTTTATTAAGATTAAGAGACCAACACAAAGTAGCAAATTTGGGTGAAGTGAAAAGAAAATGATACATGGTTTTCAAAATTTTTAATAAATATAAATCTGAAATGTGTGGTGTGCATTTGTATTTAGCTCCCTGTACTCCGATGCCCTTAACCTGCTCAGGATCGCGTGATCTCGGCGGCCCATTTACTTCTCGTTGACGCGCGGGCACGTCATCTCGCGAGAGGGGAGATTTCGCGATCTGTGCGCCTGAACAGGCGCACAGAAGATCAGGGCAGGCTCAGAAGAAGTTCGTCACCAGCCTGCCAGCCAATGATCGGCGCTGGCAGGCTGGTGTCTTACAAAAACCAACGTTTAGTCTTACCGGTAAAGGGTTTTCCAGGAGTCCGACATGACAGCACCCCACTGGAGGATGTCCTATAGGATCACTGCAGGGACAGGAAGCGTGAGAGGTTAAAAGGCCCCTCCCCACCCCCATTGCCAGTGTTTTTCCAAATTACTACACCTGATAGGATCCAACATAATTTTATTTCTGATCTCAATGTTAACAGCACATTGAAAAAAGGATCCAAATGGCAATATAAAAAGAAAAGAAAGAGAAGGGGGGGAAACTTCGGGTGCTGTCATGTCGGACTCCTGGAAAACCCTTTACCGGTAAGACTAAACGTTGGTTTCCAGGACGTCCCTCCATGACAGCACCCCACTGGAGACCTACCAGCTTAGACAGTTTAAGGGGGGGCTGCTGCTTGCAGGACCTTGCGACCAAACGCTAGGCCCTGGTCTGCCAAGGTATCTAATCTGTAGTGCTTTACAAAGGTGGAGAAGCTCGACCAGGTTGCGGCCCTGCAGATCTGGTCAATAGTAGCCTCCGCCTTTTCTGCCCATGAGGTTGCCACGGCCCTGGTGGAATGGGCTTTAATTGTTATAGGACACGAGAGGTCCTGGAAGATATAGGATTGTCTGATGGCGTCTTTGATCTATCTAGCCAAAGTTTGTTTTGAGGCCTTGTTGCCTCTGTTCTTTCCTCCAAAAAGGATAAAGAGATTGGACGACTTCCTCCAGGATTTCGTACACTGCAGATATGCCAGAATTATTCTTCTCACATCCAAACAGTGAAGTTTCTCTTCCTGTGAATTTTTAGGGGAAGCATAAAAATAAGGAAGGATTATTTCTTAATTTCTATCGAAGGAAGTGACCACTTTTGGCAGGAAGGATGGATCTATTTTCAGAATTATTCTGTCGTCCAACACTCTTAGGAATGGTTCTCTTATGGAGAGAGCTTGGATCTCTCCTATCCTGCGAGCTGTAGTTATCGCTACAAGGAACACGGCTTTAAGGGTGAGCAGCTTATCAGATAATTGATCCGCTGGTTCAAATGGGGCCTCACATAGCCCGGTTAGAACAGTAACTAGGTCCCAGGACGGTATCGTCTGCCTGATAGTGGGTCTCATCCTAGAAGCAGATATTATAAATCTTCTTACCCATCTATGTTCGGCTAAGGGGGAATCTAGAAAGCAATTTAAGGCCGAGATTTGTACTCTAAGAGTGCTTGGTTTCAGTCCTAAATCCAAACCAACCTGCAGAAAATCTAAGATGCACCCTATAGAAGGAGTAGATACTTCTGGTTGAGTTTCCTTTAACCAGGATGAGAACCTCTTCCAGATTTTCAAATATATAGCGGATGTTACCGGCTTCCGGCTCTGTTGCAAGGTT
Organism: Bufotes viridis; assembly: GCA_033119425.1. Classification (NCBI taxonomy): domain Eukaryota; kingdom Metazoa; phylum Chordata; class Amphibia; order Anura; family Bufonidae; genus Bufotes; species Bufotes viridis. The sequence goes on from CM065595.1 coordinate 72,838,495, forward strand.
GTAATTACCTTATCTGATAGGCCCTTCCTTTTTAAGGTTTCCCTTTCAGGATCCAAGCTGATAACTTTAGTTTTTTGAGATTGGGGTGTTGGATAGGTCCCTGAAGAAGAAGGTCTTTGTCGGGAAGAGGTATTGGTTCTGTCAGAGACATTTCTTCCAATAGCGGGAACCAGGTTTTTTTTGGCCACGCCGGGGCAATAAGGATCAAGGTTGTGTTGCTTGACCTCAATTTCTTCAAGACTGCCGGGATCATGGGAAGTGGTGGGAATGCATATGATAGTTCCCAGTTCCAATCCTGTGCTAGTGCGTCGACTCCCATCGGGTTGTCTCTTGGATTCAGGGAAAAAAATTGTGTTACCTGACTGTTCTTCTTTGTAGCGAACAGGTCCACCTGTGGGCGACCCCATCAATGACAAATCAACTGGAACACTTCTTTGTTGAGTGTCCATTCGCCCAGGTTGAGGCTGTGACGGCTCAGGAAGTCTGCTTCGGAGTTGTCTGTACCTTTCAAGTGGACTGCTGAGATTGAGCATACTCTGTCCTCTGCCCACGAGAATATTTTGTCTGCCAAAAGTTGGAGGTGACGATTTCTGGTTCCTCCCTGGTGTTTTAGGTAACATACCGTGGTTACGTTCTGATGTGGTGGTTGAAGAGAAGATGTTCTGCTTCCTTCAGCACTCTCCACACTGCTTTCAACTCTCTGTAGTTTGAGGATCTGCTGCTGTCTAGGAGTGACCAGACTCCCTGGAAACACTGACCCCCTAGGTGTGCTCCCCAGCCTTTCTGGCTTGCATCGGTCGTGATTACTATGGATAGAGATTGGTTCCAGGCTACTCCCTTCTTTAGGTTGTCTGGATTGCTCCACCAGGAGAGGGAATCCAGGACCTTCCCCGGCAGATGGATTTTCGAATTTAGGGACTGATGATCTCTGTCCCATTCGGAAAGAACCTTTTCCTGTAGGAGTCTGGTGTGGTATTGGGCCCAGGGAATGACCCCTATGCAGGATGTCATCAACCCTAGGATCTGCATACATTCTCTCAGGGAATGTATCTTTTTTCCTCTGAAAGGCATCTATCTTCCTCTGGATCTTCTCCTGTTTTGATTCCAGAAGAAAGGAGTGTTGTTCTCCCGAGTCCAGGATCACTCCTAGGAATTGTTTCCTGGTATGAGGGACGAAATCCGATTTTTCGTAATTGATGATCCACCCCAGGTCTTTGAGCAAGGCAAGGGTCTGATGGGTGTGATCTTCCAGGATTTGTCTTGAATGAGCAATAAGGAAAAAGTCGTCTAGGTAGGAAACGATCTTTATCTGATGTTGTCTCAGGTGAGCCATGACCTCCGCCATTATTTTTGTAAATATGCGCAGGGCAGAAGATATTCCGAAATGGAGGCATTGTAACTGAAAATGGAGGACCACTTCTTCGTAGATTATGGCGAATCTGAGGAACTTCTGATGAGACGAGTGGATTGGGACATGATAATACGCGTCCTTTAGGCCCATGGTACATAGAAAGGCGTCCTGCGGTATTAGTGGAATAGTGGACTTTATCGATTCCATCTTGAATTTGTGGTACGTGACCCACTTGTTCAAGTACTTCAGATTGATGATAGTCCGGAATGTTCCATCAGTTTTTTATTATCAGGAACAGCCTGGAATAGTGACCTTGGAATTGTTGATCCTGTGGAACCTGGATTACTGCTCCCAGGTTGATCAATTTTTGCACATCCGCTATAAGCAGATTTTGATTATCTGATGACTGGGCCCTTGAGATCTGAAATCTTGGAGGAGGGGGGTAACGAAATTCTATTTTCACTCCTTCCCTGATGGAATCGAGGATCCACTGGTTCTGGGTGACGCGACCCCAGGTTTCCCAGAATCCCAGGAGTCTTCCCCCCACGGGCCTGACGTCATTGCTTGTTTGTAGAAGTGTTGGAACTGGTATTGGGATTGAAGAGGAAGCCCCTTCCTTTCCCTCCTTTCGGGTAACTCCATCTTCCCGTTTTTCCTTTGCCCTTCTGCCCTGAGGACGAGAATTGTCTGGACGGTCTCCGAAAGGGCTGAGTTTTCTTAACCTTTTCTTCCGGGAACCCTTTCTTTTTATCCGCCGCACTCTCCAGTATGGAGTCTAGGACTGGACCGAACAAGTGGGATCCCGTAAAAGGAATCGCACAGAGCTTGTTCTTGGAGGCTATGTCTCCTGTCCAGGATGTTATCCACAGGGCCCTCCTTGCCGTATTGGTTAGGGCGTCGTTCCTTGCTGCGAATTTTATGGTTTCCGCTGAGGCATCTGCTAGAAATGAAGCTCCCATTTTCAGTAGAGGGAGGGATTCCAGGATCTCTTCCCTGGAAGTTTTCTTCCTCAGGTGGTTTTCCAACTGATCCAACCACAAGCACATGGACCTGGATACTGACGTAGCCGCAACATTCGTGTTAATGGTTACTGCTGACGTCTCCCAGGCCTTTTTCAGCAGACCGCCAATTTTCCGGTCCATTGGATCCTTCAATTGTGAAAAATCCTCAAACGGAATAGTAGTTTTCTTCACTACTTTCGCCACTTGGATGTCCACTTTGGGAATTTGTTCCCAAAGTTTGGTGTCCTCTGCATCAAAGAGAAGTCGATTTTTAAATTCTCTTGGGACATATACTTTTTTCTCTGCCTCTTCCCACTCATCATTAATAAGATCTTTTAAGTACGGATTTACGGGAAAGAGTTGCCTCTTTTTTGCTCTGAGGCCCCCGAACATCTCGTCCTGGATGGTACGAGTTTGTTCTTCCTCCTCTATAGCCATAGTTTGTCTGACAGCAGTTAATAATGGATCCAGGTCTTCCAAAGAGAATAAATATCTTCTCGGTTCTTCCGCTGAGGATGGAATATGACCCTCTTCTGCGTCATCTGAGTCTTCCGCTGGTTCGTCCGAGTCTGACTCAAGCTGGATCCTTGGCCGTTTTTGAGGCGGGGAGTAGGGGCTGGGGCCTGGCTGATCCCTGCCGCTTGGACTTCTTCTCTGACAATAGCCCTTAGATCTGCCAGAAAAGAGGGCTGTTCCTCTTTAAGGATCTTTGCAAGGCAATCCGTGCATAGGGCTTTTTTGTAGGATTCTGCTAGTTTTTTCGTGCATGTTGCACATTTCTTCGTTTTCTTTTTTGAATCAGTATGCTGTCTATGGCTTGTCTCTTTTTCCTAAAAATGAACAAGGAGGGAGGTAGAAACAAGAGGGGGAGCCTAGGGAACGTACAGACATGACACTTAGGCCTTACTTACATGTCCCTGAACGGGGAAATCTGTATTTGCATCTTGCTTTACAGACATAGAGCCTTCCATGATGGGAACACAGTCTGTCCTACCTCATGGCTTTCTTTTAAATGGACTTACCATCCATGGCTCTGCCCCCGTTGCCGCGCAGCTCCGCCTCCTCTCTTCCGGGGGACTCATTCCCCAAAGGGGAAGAATCTACCCCCATGCAAGGCCTCAGGATCCCTGAGGCCTCCAGCATGCGATGCGCGCCGCCATCTTCACCGCGTCACTTCCGGTCCCGTGAGCGGCGTCGTTCCCCGCGTCATCAGAGGAGCGCCCGGAGCCGCGCTGCGCCCAGGGCTCCACCAAGGGAGAGGCGGCTGCAGCAGCCCTGGTACTGCGGCATGTAATCCAGCGCCCGAGGGAAGCATGGCAGGTAACTGTACCAGGGCACAGCCAGGGGACCTCTTCCCAGAGAGGTGCTGGCCCTGGGACCATAAAGAAGGTGAAGAGGAGAGGCATAGAACCCCCCGACCACCCTCGGCCCACGTGTTCCTCCCCGCTGTTTAGAGCAGGGAAACCTCTCTGCTCCTATCACTGTAGGGACAGGAAGAACACTGGCAATGGGGGTGGGGAGTGGCCTTTTAACCTCTCACGCTTCCTGTCCCTGCAGTGATCCTATAGGACATCCTCCAGTGGGGTGCTGTCATGGAGGGACGTCCTGGAAAAATTAATCACAAGCCATATAATGCATTATATTTATAAATATAATGCATTAAATGGCTTCTGTGCTCTGTGCTGGGTCTTTTTCATTGGTTGGACCCAGCACAGAGCACATGTCACAGAGAGTACACCAATCACCACATATTTAGCCCCAGATCAGTGAAAGGAAAAAAAGTGATCAGTGTAAACCGTCACTTATTTTTTTTCACCAGTATTGACTGCTAGGTTTAGGTTAGTTTAGGCCCATTTGGTAGGTAGTTAGCTTCCGTTAGCACCCAGCCCACCGCACCGCAGTCACTGATTCGCTGATTAGCGTAGCGCTAATCAGCATTTGTACTTTTATAGAATCTGTAAGTGATCAGAACTGATCACAGTCAGATCTATAATAGTATTAGTGTCACCTTAGTTCGCCCCCCCATCCAAAACGCAGTGTAGGCCTGATCGGTCGCCCACACGTGCATTCACCCACGCCCGCCCGGCCGCAGTGACAAAAGATATTTATTTTTTTTATCACTGCACAATCACTTCACAAGCGCTGCGGCGATAAAAAAATCAGTTTTGATCTTTTTTATCAATCGCAGCGGCTTCCTGTACTTCGCTAGCCTCCCATTTGTAAGACAGGCTTGCTCTTTTTCTTGGGTAGTCTCAGGGAATACCCCCTAAATTTAGTCGACCAAATAAGGGGTATTCTCCTGAAGAGGCCTACAGGATTATGACCCAGTCGGATGAGGAATGGGAACCCTCATCTGACGAATCTAGCGGGTCAGAATATGAACCTGTAGAAAGCACTGGCAGTCTGACCCAAAGTTCGGACGAGGAGGTTAAAGTCCCTGAAACCACCAGGCGTACCCGGCCCTGTGTCGCTAGACCACAGGTTGCGCAGGATCCGTTTCAATTTTTTTCACAAGTTAGTGGAATATGAGACTTTGTAAAAAAAATATATATATATCAATTTCCGCTAACTTGTGGCAACATTTTTTTTTTCTGTCAACTCACCGTGCCCCTCACGGAATACTTCGGGGTGTCTTCTTTCCAAAATAGGGTCACAAGTGGGGTATTTATACTGTCCTGGCATCTTAGGGGTCCTAAAGCGTGAGAATCCAAATGCGTAAAAATGCCCTGTGAAATCCTAAAGGTACTCATTGGTTTTAGGGCCCCTTTGCGCATCTTGGCTGCAAAAAAGTGTCACTCATGTGGTATCGCCGTACTCAGGAGATGGAGGGCAATGTGTTTTGGGGTGTATTTTTACATATACCCATACTTTGTGTGAGAAATATCGCTGTAAACGACAACTTTTTAAATTTTTTTATACAAAGTTGTCAATTTACAGCGATATTTCTCACACAATGTATGGGTATATGTAAGAAAACACCCCAAAACACATTGCCCTACTTCTCCTGAGTACAGCGATACCACATGAGTGACACTTTTTTGCAGCCTGGGTGCGCAAAGGGGCCCAAATTCCAACGAGTACCTTTAGCTTTTACATGGCTGCTCACAATTTAGCCCCACCCAAAATGCCAGAACAGTATTAAACACACCCCACAAATGACCCCATTTCGGAAAGTAGACACCCCAAGGTATTCACTAAGGGGCATAGTGAGTCTGTTGGAGATTTTATTTTATTTTTGCCAGAAGTTAGCAGAAATGAAAACTTTATTATTTTTATTTTTTTCCTCAGAAAGTGTCATTTTCCGCTAACTTGTGAAAAAAAATGAAATCATACATGAACTTACCATGCCCCTCCGCGAATACTTTGGGGTGTCTTCTTTCTAAAATGGTGTCATTTGGGGGGTATTTATACTTTCCTGGCATTCTAGCACCTGAAGAAACATGACAGGTGCTCAGAAAGTCAGAGCTGCTTCAAAATGCCGAAATTCACTTTTTTGCACCATAGTTTGTAAACGCTATAACTTTTACCCAAACCAATAAATATACACTTATTGGATTTTTTTTTATCAAAGACATGTAGAACAATAAATTTTGCAAAAAATTTGTATAGAAATGTAGTTTTTAAAAAAAAATTACAACAGAAAGTGAAAAATGTCATTTTTTTGCAAAAATTTCGGTAATTTTTGATTAATAGCAAAAAAAGTAAAAATGTCAGCAGCAATGAAATACCACCAAATGAAAGCTCTATTAGTGAGAAGAAAAGGAGGTAAAATTCATTTGGGTGGTAAGTTGTATGACGGAGCAATAAACGGTGAAAGTAGTGTAGTGCAGAATTGTAAAAAGTGGCCTGGTCATTAAGGGTGTTTAAGCTAGGGGGGCTGAAGTGGTTAATGTAGTAAAAAGTGAGGTAAAAATATATATAGATATTCTTAGTCTCTACGTTAAGGTATGCTGTGGCTTGCAATTAGGATGGTTCTTCCTATTTGTAAGTCCTTCACTTGAACATCATCATGCCGTACACCTATATGAATATTGTCCTTTCATCACCACTACATCGCAGCTGCCTCCTTCAAATAGTCCTAGCAGTACCTGTTCACTTGTGAGGCTCTCGGCTCCGCTGTATCCACTGGCATCCCACGTGGTTTGTGTGCACAGAGTGCCTTACCTCCTCTGGCGCTGCTGTACGGACCTCTGCTATAGCGAGGGTATCGCTGCTCGGTTTAGTCTCCGGTGGGGTGACAGGGGTAGGAGCGCTCCTGTGTGTCCGATCCTCTTGTATTGCGGGGGTTTTACACCAGACGCGTTTTGGGACTAGCGCGTCCCTTCCTCAGTGGTAAAGCTCCCGCCGCATTACTTCCATTAATTTATAGTCTCTGGGTGTACGGCTCTGCAAATGACAAATACATAACCTTCAGTCTGAGAGACAGGATAGTAACAAGATATTCTATAGTTCTATATCTTGTTACTATCCTGTCTCTCAGACTGAAGGTCTGAAGAAATTTCCCAAATCCCATTTTTTATGGAGCAGTCCAGGTTTGAAGTCACTTTGTGAGGCTTAAATAATAGAAACCACCCATAATAAAAACCACCCCATTCAAGGTATTCAAAACTGGATTTACAAACGCTGGTAACCCTTTAGGTGCTCCACAAGAGTTAATAGAAAATGGAGATAAAATTTCAGAATTTCAATTTTTTTAGAAAATTTTTCATTCTAATCCATTTTTTTTAGGAACAAAGCAAGGGTTAACTGCCAAACAAAACTCAATATGGGTTGCCTTGATTCTGTAGTTTGCAGAAACACCCCATATGTGAACCTAAACTACTGTTTCGCCAAACTGCAGGGAATAGAAGGAGGGGAACGCCATATGGGTTTTGGAAGGCAGATTTTGCGGGACTGTTTTTGTTTATACCATGTCCCATTTCAAACCCCCCGTTGCACCCCTAGAATAGAAATTCCAAAAAAGTGACTCCATCTAAGAAAGTACACCCCTCAAGGTATTCAAAACTGGGTTTACAAACTTTTTTTAACCCTTTAGGTGTTCCACAAGAGGGAATGGCAGATGGAGAAACAATTTTCGATTTTCGATTTTTGGAACAATTTTCCATTTTAACCCTTACTTTATTACTGGAAAAATGGGTTAACTGCCAAACAAAACTCAATATGGGTTGCCCTGATTCTGTAGTTTGCAGAAACACCCCACATGTGGTCGTAAACTATTATTTGGGTAAACGGCAGGACATAGAAGAAGGGGAACGCCATATGGTTTTTAGAAGGCAGATTTTGCTGGACTGGTTTATTTACACCATGTACCCTTTCATGCCCCCTAGAGTAGAAACTCCATAAAAGTGACCCCATCTTGGAAACTACGGGATAAGGTGGTTGTTGGTTTGGGACTATTTTAGGGTAAATATTATTTTTGGTTGCTCTATATTACACTTTTTTGAGGCAAGGTAAATTTTAAAATTGTTTCTATATTCGCCATTAAGTTTTGTGGAACACCTAAAGGGTTAACAAATTTTGTAAAGTAATTTTTGGATACCTTGAGGGGTGTAGTTTCTTAGATGGGGTCACTTTTTTGGAGTTTCTAGTCTAGGCTACATCAGGGGGGCTTCTAATGGGACATGGTGTAAATAAACCAGTCCATCAAAATCTGCCTTCCAGAAACCATATGGCGTTCCCTTCGTTCTATGCCCTGCCGTGTGGCTATATAGCCATTTATGACCAAATATGTGGCGTTTCTGCAAACTACAGAATCAGGGCAATAAATGTTTGGTTTTGTTTGGCTGTTAACCCTTGCTTTATTACCAGAAAAAATGGATTAAAATGGAAATTTTGCCAAAAAATAGATTTTTTTTACACCCTTTTAAAAAAATTTTGAACGCTGTTCACCTGAGGGGTTGGGTCAAATGTTATTTTTATAGGGCAGATTGTTACGGATGTTGTGATACCTAATATGTCTACTTTATATAATTTGTTTAGATTTTATACTATATTATCATTTTAGGAACAAAAATGTAATAATTTTACTATCGCCATAGCCTTGGAGCTACGTTTTTTTTTTTGTTGGGCGACTGTCTAATGTAGGGGCTCAATTTTTGCGGGATGAGATGGCAGTTTTATTGGCACTATTTAGGGGTGCATATGACTTTTTGATCGCTTGCTATTACATTTTTTGTGATGTTAGGTGACAAAAAAAGGCTTTTTTTTTTTTTTTTAACGCTGTCCATCCGATGCGTTGGGTCAAATTTTATTTTTATAGGGCAGATTGTTTTACGGATGTGCCGATGCCCAATATGTATGGCTCTCAGACTTTGGAGACACTAAAACAGGCATCCTCAAACTGCGGCCCTCCAGATGTTGTAAAACTACAATTCCCACCATGGCCTGCTGTAGCCTGATAGCTATAGGTTGTCTGGACATGCTGGGAGTTGTAGTTTTACAACATCTGGAGGGCCGCAGTTTGCACTACATGTACACCCTGCGAATATCCGATCACCGCTGCGCACGTGGCGGTGATCGGAACAAGATGCCTGCTAAAATCAATCAGCAGGCACCTTGGCACAATGCCCACGGGGGTCCTGTGACCCCCCCATGTCAGCGATCGCAGCAAACCGCAGGTCAATTCAGACCTGCGGTTTGCTGCGCTATCTGTAGTCTCTGATCCGCGGGGATCAGAGACTAAAATATGCCCCAAACTTATAAATTTTACCCCCCCCCCTGCATCCCGCCATATTAGTGCCCCCCCAGGGGCGGATTGCGGGCGGTGCTGCGGGTGGGCGGCGCTGGAGGCGGGCGGTGCGGCAGGCGGGATCGCAACTGCGATCCCCCGGCCGCCTCCTTTCAAATGCTTTCCCTGGTGTCTAGTGGGTATAGCAGGCAGTCAGCACATTGCTGACCCCCTGCTATAAACTGCTGACATCTGTGCTGCAGATGTCAGCAGTTTAACCCCTTCTATACCGCGGTCCGTACGGACCACGGTATAGAAGGTGTTAACATGGAGGGAGCTCCCTCTCACATCGGGGGGCTGCTGTACCTTTGCAGCCCCCCGACAGGATAGGATAGCAGAGGGAGGGAGCTCCCCTCTCTTCCCATCACCCGCTGCTCTGTTATGGCAGCGGGTGATGGTTACCATGGCAGCAGGACGCTTTCAGAAGCGTCCTGCTCTTCATGGCACTGAAACTCTGAATAGGCTTTTGCTAAAGGCAAAAGCCTATTCAGACTTTGTAAAGTAAAAAATACAGTAAGTACACTATATATTATATAGACACCAGATCCACTGGATCTACAAGAACTGGGTCAAAAAAAAATGACAAAAAAGTGAAAGAAAAAGTAAAAATAAGAAAAATACATATCACTGAATAAAAATAAAAAAAATCAAATACACTACACATATTAGATATCGCCGCGTCCATAAAAATCTCCTCTATAAAAATATCACATGACCTAACCCCTCACGCAAATACCGTAAAAAATAAAATAAAAAATGGTGTAAAAAAGCCATTTTTTGTCACCTTGCATCACAAAAAGTGTAATACCAAGTGATCAAAAAGGCGTATGCCTCCCAAAATAGTACCAATAAAACCGCCATCTCATCCCGCAAAAAATGAGTCCTTATATAGGACAATCGCCCAAAAAAATAAAAAGATATGGCTCTCAGACTATGGAGACACTAAAACATAATTTTTTTTACACATATTATGTATCGCCGCGTCCGTAAAAACCTGCTCTATAAAAATATCACATTATCTAATCCCTCAGGTAAATACTGTTAAAAAAAATAAAATAAAAAGATTGTAAAAAAAAAAACACTTTTGTCACCTCACATCTCAAAAACTGTAATAGCAAGCGATCAAAAAGATATATGCACCCAAAAATAGTGCCAATCAAACAGTCATCTCATCCTGCAAAAAATGATACCCCACATAGGACAATCACCCCCAAAAAATAAAAAAAATATGGCTCTCAGACTATGGAGACACTAAAACATGATTTGAATAAGTGGACCAACAGGCGGCTACACTCCCTCCAGAATATGGACAGATACAGGTGCTCACCACATTGTGACACCACCCACAAAGGTCACCATGCAAAAAATATTGTAATAGCTGGATTGGGGGCAACACTGAATACTATCTGGGAATCCAATCAGGAGTCTGGTATTAGTAAAATAGACTAAAATAGGTTTATTAAAATTATTTGCTCATCATACATATAAAAATTATTAATGATAAACGATGAACATCAATTTGAATAGACTCAACACGCAAGACTCGACGCCCTGCCGTTTGGCCATACAGCAGTTTACGCCCACATATGGGGTGTATCTGCAAACTACAGAATCGGGCCAAGAAATATTGAGTTTTGTTTGGCTGTTAACCCTTGCTTTGTTACTGGAAAAAATGGATTCAAATGGAAAATTTTCCAAAAAATCGAAATTCTGAAATTTTATCTCCATTTGCCAGTAACTCTTGTGGAAAACCTAAAGGGTTAATGACGTTTGTAATATCAGTTTTGAATACCTTGAGGGGTGTAGTTTCTAGAATGGGGTCATTTTTAGGTGGTTTCTATTATGTAAGCCTCACAAAGTGACTTCAGACCTGAACTGGTCCCTAAAAAGTGGGTTTTTGAAAATTTCTGAAAAATTTCAAGATTTGCTTCTAAACTTCTAAGCCTTGTAACGTCCCCAAAAAATAAAATGGCATTCCCCAAATGATCGAAACATGAAGTAGACATATGGTGAATGTAAATCAATAACTTTTTTGGGCAGTATTACTATGTATTATAGAAGTAGAGAAATTGAAACTTGGAAAATTGCAAATTTTTCCAAATTTTTGGTAAATTTGATATTTTTTTATAAATAAAACTGATATTTTTCGACTTAATTTTACCAGTGTCATGAAGTACAATATGTGACGAAAAAACAAACTCAGAATGGCCTGGATAAGAAAAGGCGTTTTAAAGTTATCACCACATAAAGTGGCACTGGTCACATTTGCAAAAAATAGCCTGGTCCTAAGGTGAAAATGAGCCCGGTCCTTAAGGGGTTAATCAAAAATGACATTTTTCACTTTCTGTTGTAAATTTTTTTAAAACAAAAATTACATTTCTATATACATTTTTCTCTAAATTTATTGTTCTACATGTCTTTGATAAAAAAAATCCAATAAGTGTATATTTATTGGTTTGGGTAAAAGTTACAGCGTTTACAAACTATGGTGCAAAAAAGTGAATTTACACATTTTGAAGCAGCTCTGACTTTCTGAGCACCTGTCATGTTCTTCAGGTGCTAGAATGCCAGGATAGTATAAATATCCCCCAAATGACACCATTTTAGAAAGAAGACACCCCAAAGTATTCGTGGAGGGGCATGGTGAGTTCATGTATCATTTCATTTTTTTTCACAAGTTAGCGGAAAATGACACTTTCTGAGGGAAAAAAATAAATAAAGTTTTCATTTCTGCTAACTTCTGGCAAAAAAAATTAAAAAATCTCCCACGGACTCATTATGCCCCTCAGCAAATTCCTTGGGGTGTCTAATTTCCGAAATGGGGTCATATGTGGGGTGTGTTTACTGTTCTGGCATTTTGGGCGGGGCTAAATTGTGAGCAACCTTGTAAAACCTAAAGGTACTCATTGGAATTTGGGCCCCTTTGCGCACCCAGGCTGCAAAAATTGTCATTTATGTGGTATCGCCGTACTCAGGAGAAGTAGGGCAATGTGTTTTGGGGTGTATTTTTACATATACCCATGTTGGGTGAGAGAAATATCTCTGTAAATTGACAACTTTGTATACATTTTTTTTTAAAAAGTTGTCATTTACAGAGATATTTCTCACACCCAGCATGGGTATATGTAAAAATACACCCCAAAACACATTGCCCTACTTCTCCTGAGTACGGTGATACCACATGTGTGACACTTTTTTTCAGCCTGGGTGCGCAAAGGGGCCCAAATTCCAATGAGTACCTTTAGGATTTCACAGGTCATTTTTACGCATTTAGATTCCAGACTTCTTCTCACGCTTTAGGGGCCCCTAAAATGCCAGGACAGTATAAATACCCCACATGTGACCCCATTTTAGAAAGAAGACACCCCAATGTATTCCGTGAGGGGTATAATGAGTTCATGTAAAATTTTATTTTTTGTCACAAGTTAGTGGAATATGAGACTTTGTGAAAAACAAAAATAAAATAAAAAAATATCAATTTCCGCTAACTTGTGCCAAAAAAAACAATTTCTGTGAACTCGACTTGCCCCTCACGGAATACCTTGGGGTGTCGTTTCCAAAATGGGGTCACTTGTGGGGTATTTATACTGCCCTGGCATTTTAGGGGCCCTAAAGCGTGAGAAGAAAAATGCGTAAAAATGCCCTGTGAAATCCAAATGGTACTCATTGGAATTAGGGCCCCTTTGCGCATCTTGGCTGCAAAAAAGTGTCACAAATGTGGTATCGCCGTACTCAGGAGAGGTAGGGCAATGTGTTTTGGGGTGTATTTTTACATATACCCATACTGTGTGTGAGAAATATCTCTGTAAATGACAACTTTTTAAAAAAATTTTATACAAAGTTGTCAATTTACAGAGATATTTCTCTCACCCAGCATGGGTATATGTAAAAATACACCCCAAAACACATTGCCCTATTTCTCCTGAGTACGGCGATACCACATTTGTGACACTTTGTTGCAGCCAAGATGCGCAAAGGGGCCCAAATTCCAATGAGTACCTTTTAGGAGGGCATTTGTACGCATTTTTCTTCTCACGCTTTAGGGCCCCTAAAATGCATCGCAGTATAAATACCCCACATGTGACCCCATTTTGGAAAGAAGACACCCCAAGGTATTCCATGAGGGGCATGGCGAGTTCATAGAAGATTTTTTGTTTGGCAAAAGTTTGCAGAAATTGATTTTTTATTGTTTTTTCTCACAAAGTCTCCCTTTCCGCTAACTTGTGACAAAAAGTTCAATTTTTCATGGACTCATTATGCCCCTCAGTGAATACCTTGGGGTGTCTTCTTTCCAAAATGGGGTCATTAGTGGGGTGTTTGTACTGTTCTGGCATTTTGGGTGGGGCTAAATTGTGAGCAGCCATGTAAAACCTAAAGGTACTCGTTGGAATTTGGGCCCATTTGCGCACCCAGGCTGCAAAAAAAGTGTCACTCATGTGGTATCGCCGTACTCAGGAGAAGTAGGGCAATGTGTTTTGGGGTGTATTTTTACATATACCCATGTTGGGTGAGAGAAATATCTCTGTAAATTGACAACTTTGTATAAAATTTTTTAAAAAGTTGTCGTTTACAGCGATATTTCTCACACAAAGTATGGGTATATATAAAAATACACCCCAAAACTTATTACCCTACTTCTCCTGAGTACGGCGATACCACATGAGTGACACTTTTTTGCAGCCAAGATGCGGAAAGGGGCCCAAATTCCAATGAGTAATTTAGGATTTCACAGGGCATTTTTACGCATTTGGATTCTCACGCTTTAGGACCCCTAAAATGCCAGGGCAGTATAAATACCCTACATGTGACCCCATTTTGGAAAGAAGACACCTCAAGGTATTCTGTGAGGGGCATGGCGAGTTCATAGAAAAAAAAAAATTTGGGCACAAGTTAGCGGAAATTGATATATTTTTTTTTTTACAAAGTCTCATATTCCACATACTTGTGACAAAAATTAAATTTTACATGAACTCACCATACCCCTCACGGAATACCTTGGGGTGTCATCTTTCTAAAATGGGGTCACATGTAAGGGGTTTGTACTGCCCTGGCATTTGAGGGTCTCCGCAATCATTACACGTATGGCCAGCATTAGGAGTTTCTGCTATTCTCCTTATATTGAGCATACGGGTAATGAGATTTTTTTTTACGTTCAGCCTCTGGGCTGAAAAAGATAAAAAAATGAATCTCTGCCAAAATCAGTGACTGCGGTGTGGTGAGCTGGGCGCTAACTACCTAACAAGTAGCTAACTAACTGGCGGTGATAAGGGACCCTTATGCCCCATTCACACGTCCGCAATTCTGTTTGCGGAACAGAATTGCGGACCCATTCATTTCTATGGGGACAGACTTTGTCCCGCTCGGATCCGGTATTGCGGATCCGCACTTCCAGGTTTGCACTTCCGTTCCGCAAAAATATAGAACATGTCCTATTCTTGTCCGCAATTGCGGACAAGAAAAGGCATTTTCTATATAGTTCTGGCAATGTGCGGATCTGCAAAATGCGGAAAGCACATTGCCGGTGTCCGTGTGTTGCGGATCCGCGCATCCGCAGAACACATATGGACATGTGAATGGAGTCTTACAGGGGGGTGATCAGGGAATCTAGATGGGGTGATCAGGGGTTAACAAGGGGTTAATAATTGACAGGGGGGTGTAGTGTGGTGCTTGGGGCTACTTTACATAGCTACCTGGTCCTCTGGTGGTCGATCTCAGCAAATGGGACCACCAGAGGACCAGGCAGCAGGTATATCAGACGCTGTTAACAAAACAGCGTCTAATATACCTGTTTGATGCCTTTTATTTTAGATCTACAGCCGGCCAGCGATTGATTATCACAGGCAGGCTGTAGTATAACTACTGAGACGGGATCCGCGTTCACAGCAAATCTTGCCTCTCGCGAGATGACGCGCCACCGCGTCAAAGAGGAACAAGCCTGCCGCCTGGACGCATCCCTGCGTTAGGCGGTCGGCAGGCGGTTAACCACTACAGGACCGCCTAACGCACGGATGCGTCTGGCGGGCGGTCCTGTACTTCTGACTCGACGCATCATCTCGCGAGATGCGAGATTTCGCGCTGATGAGAACAAATTCAAGTATAGGTCATCAGCCTGCCAGCCAATGATCATCGCTGGCAGGCTGATGATTTAAAAAAACAAAACAAATCGCAAGCCATTTAGCACATTATATTTATAAATATAATGTGTTAAATAGCTTCTGTGCCTTCTCCTGGGTCCTTTTCGTCAGTTGGACCCAGGAAAGAGCACACCTCTACTGTAAGTACACCAAGCACCACACTTCAGGCCCTGATCATCCACCATCACCCCAATTAACCCCTTGATCACCCCTTTCAATCACCTGTTAATCACTAGTTAAAGGGAAAAGAGTGATCAGTGTAAACTGTCACTTTTTTTTCCACTAGTATTGACTGCTAGGTTTAGGTTAGTTTAGGTCCCTTTGGTAGGTAGTTAGCTTCCGTTAGCGCCCAGCCCCCCGCACCGCAGTCACCGCTAATCAGCATTTGAACTTTTATAGTATCTGTAAGTGATCAGAACTGATCACAGTCAGATCTATAATAGTATTACTGTCACTTTAGCTCGCCCCCCCACCCAAAACGCAGTGTTTGCCCGATCAGGCCTGATCGGTCGCCCACACGTGCGTTCACCCACGCCCACCCCACCGTAGTGACAAATTTTTTATTTTTTTTAATCACTGCACAATCACTTCACAAGCGCTGCGGCGATAAAAAAATCAGTTTTGATCTTTTTTATCAATCTCAGCGGCTTCCTGTACTTCGCTAGCCTCCCATTTGTAAGACAGGCTTGCTCTTTTTCTTGGGTAGTCTCAGGGAATACCCCCTAAATTTAGTCGCCCAAATAAGGGGTATTCTCCTGAAGAGGCCTACAGGATTCTGACCCAGTCGGATGAGGAATGGGAACCCTCATCTGACGAATCTAGTGGGTCAGAATACGAACCTGTAGAAAGCAGTGGCAGTCTGACCCAAAGTTCGGACGAGGAGGTTGAGGTCCCTGATAGCACCAGGCGTACCCGGCCCCGTGTCGCTAGACCGCAGGTAGCACAGGATCAGTTTCAAGGGCAGCAGAGTGGGGCTGGCGCTGTCGGATTACGTGGTGAGGCATCCACCAGCAGCGCAGCCCATCCTGGTCCTTCTACCAGCACTGCCGTAGAACATGGTGAAGTGGCGAGCACCAGAAGGGTAGTGGAAGCTGGTACGGTGGCACATGCAGTAATTCCCCCGTCGCAGCCACCGCGCAGACAGGCCCGTAGATCCCTTAGAGTCCCTGAGGTGCTGGAAAACCCTGATTGGCAGCCCCCAACTTCAGCCGCACCATTAGTTCCCCCTTTCACCGCCCAGTCAGGAGTTCGGGTGGAGACAGCTCAGATCGGATCGGCACTGGGGTTTATTGAGCTGTTCTTCACTGCGGAGCTCTATGACTTAGTCGTGGCAGAAAAAAAACGGTGTCACCCTTATTCGGCAAGGGGTACCATCTCTATGTGGACAATTTTTACACAAGTGTGCCCCTCTTTAGGCATTTGTTCCTAGAACAGATTGGCTGCTGTGGCACCACGCGACCTAGTCCCCGGGGCTTCCCCCAACGGCTCCTTACCACCCGGTCTCGCAAGGGGGGAGAGGGCTGCCTTGTGTAGCGAAGAACTGCTCGCGGTGAAATGGAGAGACAAGCGTGACGTTTACATGCTCTCCTCCATTCACGCAGACACGACAGTCCAAATTGAACGGGCAACCAGTGTCATTGAAAAGCCCCTCTCGGTCCATGACTATAATTTGCTCATGGGAGGGGTGGACTTCAATGACCAGATGTTGGCCCCGTGTTTGCTTTCCCGCAGGACTAGTGATGTCGCGAACATAAAATTTTCAGTTCGCGAACAGCGAACGCGAACTTCCGCAAATGTTCGCGAACAGGCGAACCGGGCGAACCGCCATAGACTTCAATAGACAGGCGAATTTTAAAAACCAAAGGGACTCTTTCTGGCCACAATAGTGATGGAAAAGTTGTTTCAAGGGGACTAACACCTGGACTGTGGCATGCCGGAGGGGGATCCATGGCAAAACTCCCATGGAAAATTACCTAGTGGACGCAGAGTCGGTTTTAATCCATAAAGGGCATAAATCACGTAACATTCCTAAATTGTTTGGAATAACATGCTTTAAAACATCCAGTGTGTGTATACGATCAGGTATGATGTTGTATCGATCAGGTAGTGTAAGGGTTACGCCCGCTTCACAGACATTGACAGACCAAACTCCTCTTTTAATGCACCGCAAACAGTCCATTTGCACAACCGCAAACTCCCCATTTGCACAAGGTTGGATACCAAGCTAGCCACGTCCCGGTGATGTCATTGAAGGTTTCTTCCTCCACCCAGCCACGTACAACACCAAGGGTCCCCGAAAGGTCAATTGAATTGATTTTTCGAACGGGAGATGGTTAAAAACGCTGGCTCCCTCCCTTTGTTTTTATCCACGGTGACTGCGTCTGCGCCGTAGAATTTACTGTCACACCCGATATGAGTATAATTTTCTGTAGTACTATTCTCATCAGTTTAATCCCTCTAACGTCCCCAATCTGGGGGCCATTTATTGAATAGATTTTTTGAACGGGGAGATGGTTAAAAAAACGCTGGCTCCCTCCACTCTGTTTTAATCCACGGTCACTGCGTCTGCGCCGTGCAATTTACTGTCACACCCAATATGAGTGGTATTTTCTGTAGTACTATTCTCATCAGTTTAATCCCTGTTACATCCCATATCAGGGATTGCCTTTTGTGAAAAAAAATTTAGGCCTGGTACCTTCGACTGTCTTCACAGTGACAGACCAAACTCTCATACACCAAACTGAATTGATTTCAGGAACCGGGAGATGGAAAAAGCAGCTTGGTCGGTCCTCATACTCCCAAATTGGGGCACTGCGCGTGCACAGAGCAATGTGCTGTGACACCCTATATGAGTGGTGTCTTAACTAGTACTATTCCTATCAGCGGCGGGCGGGTGCGTGGTAACTTGAGAGCAGGTGACCAAAGCTGAGCTGGAGGAAGATATTGCGTCAAGGTTCTTAGCGGAAGCTGTTGAAGATTGGGTGTCCTGTCTAAGCCAGTCAACTACGTCCTCAGAATTTTTCGGGTTCAGGGTACATGACCTCTGAACATTAGGCATTATTCCAGGGACAGTGGAAATCACAGCACCACGACCACGACGGCCCCTGCGGGGTGGCCTGCCTCTGCCTGTCATTTTTTTTTCGATAAGTGGTACTGTGCCACCCTGTATCAGTGGTGGGCACTGGCAGTGGGCACACTACATTCTGTGGAAGTGGGCCTGACACACACTGGCAGGAGGCAAGCAACTGAAATTAGACTAATGTGTAAAAATGAAATGCCTTATTTATCGTCAAGCTACTGTGCCACCCGGTATCAGTGGTTGGCACTGGCAGTGGGCACACTACAGTCTGTGGAGGTGGGCCTGACACACACTGGCAGGAGGCAAGCAACTGAAATTAGACTAATGTGTAAAAATGAAATGCCTTATTTATCGGCAAGCTACTGTGCCACCCGGTATCAGTGGTTGGCACTGGCAGTGGGCACACTACAGTCAGTGGAAGTGGGCCTGACACGCACTGGCAGCAGGCAAGCAACTGAAATTAGACTAATGTGTAAAAATTAAATGCCTTTTTTATGCAAAGTCCTGTGCCAGCCGGTATGAGTGGTAGGCACTGGCAGTGGGCACACTACAGTCACTGGAAGTCAGCCTGACACACACTGGCAGGCAACTAACCTTAGATTAAAGTGTAAAAATTAAATGCCTTTTTTGATGCAAAGTCCCTGTACCGGATGCAGGGTAGGCACTGGCAGTGGGCACCTACAGTCACTGGAAGTCAGCCTGACACACACTGGCAGGCAACTAACCTTAGATTAAAGTGTAAAAATTAAATGCCTTTTTGATGCAAAGTCCTGTGCCACACGGGATGACAGGGGTGGGCACTGGCAGTGGGCACACTACAGTCAGTGGAAGTCGGCCTGACACACACTAGCAGCAGGCAAGCAGCTGAAATTACACTAAAGTGTAAAAATTAAATGCCTATTTTGATGCAAAGTCCTCTGCCAGCCGGTATGAGTGGTAGGCACTGGCAGTGGGCACACTACAGTCACTGGAAGTCAGCCTGACACACACTGGCAGGCAACTAACCTTAGATTAAAGTGTAAAAATTAAATGCCTTTTTTTGATGCAAAGTCCTGTGCCACACGGGATGACAGGGGTGGGCACTGGCAGTGGGCACACTACAGTCAGTGGAAGTCGGCCTGACACACACTAGCAGCAGGCAAACAGCTGAAATTACACTAAAGTGTAAAAATGAAATGCCTTTTTTTATGCAAAGTCCTGTGCCAGCCGGTATGAGTGGTGAGCACTGGCAGTGGGCACACTACAGTCACTGGAAGTCAGCCTGACACACACTGGCAGGCAACTAAACTTAGATTAAAGTGTAAAAATTAAATGCCTTTTTTTGATGCAAAGTCCTGTGCCACACGGAATGACAGGGATGGGCACTGGCAGTGGGCACACTACAGTCTGTGGGCCTGCAGCTCCTCACACACAGGCAGGCCATGCAACTGCAATATGCATATAAAGGAAAAAAAAAAGCAGACTAATGTTGCAGCCCTAAAAAGGGCTTTTTGGGGTGCTGTCAGGACGCTGTCCCTACAGCAGAGATCAGATGAGTCTTTCAGGACTGGAGTGGACACTGAATTCACTAGCCTAGCTATCGATTTCCCAATTAAATCAGCAGCAGCTACACTCTCCTTCCTCTCACTAAGACTGCAGCTTCAGAATGAATCTAAAATGGATGCTGTGCAGGAGGTGGGAGGGTCTGGGAGGGAGGGTATGCTGCTGATTGGCTGGAATGTGTCTGCTGACTGTGAGGTACAGGGTCAAAGTTTGCTCAATGATGATGTATAGGGGGCGGACCGAACATCGCATATGTTCGCCCGGCAGAGGCGAACGCGAACAAGCTATGTTCGCCGGCGAATAGTTCGGGCCATCTCTACGCAGGACCAGACGCTTGTATAAGAAGGTGTCTGTATATTTAATTCAATTGGCTATATATAATAGTTTTGTTCTCTACAGTAAGGCTGGGAGAACAGGATCCTTCCTCAAATTTCAGGAAGAGATCATCGAGAACCTCCTGTATCCAGGAGGTTCCGTGGCCCCAACCACCAGTGTACTGAGCAGTCTACACGAGTGACATTTCCCCAATGTCGTTGCTGGTACCTCAAACCAACCGCCACCCCGAAAAAGATGTCGTGTCTGTAGCAGGAGTGGAATAAGGCGTGACACCCGCTATTTCTGTCCTGACTGTCCTGACCACCCTGCCCTATGCCTAGGGGAGTGTTTCCGAAAGTACCACACTCAGGTACACTTAGGGACATAGGGACAGCACAACACAGGTAGTTTATCCACTCAGGCTCTCAGGATACTAGGTTTTGAGAGACACATAGGGGTGCTGGTGTGCTACAGCAGAAATGTGAAACGGTAGAAACCTCTCCTTTCACTTGGGATAAAGTGCATAATGTACTTCGCACCATCTCTGTGTGATTTACACTTTACACATTGTCCCATGGGAAAGGAGAGGTTTCTGCTAGGAAAATAAAGAGTGAAATGGTTAAAAAAAAATAAAAAAAATTAAACAGGTAGCAAGAAAAAAAAATCTTGAGTTAGTTTAGGTTTTAAAAGTTTTGATCAGGTTTGATAAAAAAAGTTTTATGTTCAGGTTTTATAAAGTTTGTAACGTTCAAGTTTATGAGCCTGCTGCCTGTTTTTTCTTCTTTTTTTTTTTTTTCCCCCTAACCACCCTTTATTTTCCAGGTAGACCAACGAACTAACCGACGAAAACGCTGCAGCACTGATGTGCATTCTGAGAGAAGCATTGCGCTGCTCTCAGAAGACACGTGAAGTCGGTGTATGCGGCGCTGCAAGACAACATGTCTCCTCTGCAGTACAGGTACGTTTGCCCAGACATATGAGCTGAGGAGAGGTGTTGGAGTTCATATGCTTTGGCAAACACTTTGTATCAAAAATCTGGCAAAGATGTCTTCCTCCACAACGATCGATTGATCGATGTGAATGGAGAAATCACGTTTGCCAGGACATAGGAGCTGAAGTGGGTATGGATGTTTGGGCAGGCCTCTCTTTTTCTTCTTGCATATTTTTTGGCAGAGATTTTTTCATCCACATCGATCGATGCGAATAAGGAAATCTGTGCCGTTCATTTTTTCTTTCAGCCCAGAGGCTGAACGGAAAAAAAATCTCAATACCCGTATACTCAATATAAGGAGAATAGCAGAAACTCCTAATGCTGGCCATACGTGTAATGATTGCGGAGACCGTCAAATGCCAGAGCAGTAGAAAAACCTAACATGTGACACCATTTTGGAAAGAAGACACCCCAAGATATTTGCTGAGGGGCATATTGAGTCCATGAAAGATTGAACTTTTTGTCACAAGTTAGCGGAGAGGGAGACTTTGTGAGAAAAAACAAAAAAAATCTAATTCCGCTAACTTGTGCCAAAAAAAAAAAACTTCTATGAACTCGCCATGCCCCTCACAGAATACCTTGGGGTGTCTTCTTTCTAAAATTGGGTCACATTTCGGGTATTTTTACTGCCTGGCATTTTAGGGGCACTAAAGGGGCGTGAGAAGAAAAATGCGTAAAAATGCCCTCCTAAAAGGTATTCATTGGAATTGGGGCCCCTTTGTGCATCTTGGCTGCAAAAAAGTGGCACACGTGTGGTATCGCCATACTCGGGAGAAGTAGGGCAATGTCTTTTGGGGTGTATTTTTACATATACCCATGCTGGGTGTGAAAAATATCTCTGTAAATTGACAACTTTGTATAAAAAAAATGGAAAAAGTTGACATTTACAGAGATATTTTTCACACCCAGCATGGGTATATGTAAAAATACACCCCAAAACACATTGCCCTACTTCTCCCAAGTATGGCGATACCACATGTGTCGCTCGTGTAGACTGCTCAGTACACTGGTGGTTGGGGCCATGGAACCTCCTGGATACAGGAGGTTCACGACGATCTCTTCCTGAAATTTGAGGAAGGATCCTGTTCTCCCAGCCTTACTGTAGAGAACAAAACTATTATATATAGCCAATTGAATTAAATATACAGACACCTTCTTATACAAGCGTCTGGTCCTGCGGGAAAGCAAACACGGGGCCAACATCTGGTCATTGAAGTCCACCCCTCCCATGAGCAAATTATAGTCATGGACCGAGAGGGGCTTTTCAATGACACTGGTTGCCCGTTCAATTTGGACTGTCGTGTCTGCGTGAATGGAGGAGAGCATGTAAACGTCACGCTTGTCTCTCCATTTCACCGCGAGCAGTTCTTCGCTACACAAGGCAGCCCTCTCCCCCCTTGCGAGACCGGATGGTAAGGAGCCGTTGGGGGAAGCGCCGGGGACTAGGTCGCGCGGTGCCACAGCAGCCAATCTGTTCTAGGAACAAATGCCTAAAGAGGGGCACACTTGTGTAAAAATTGTCCACATAGAGATGGTACCCCTTGCCGAATAAGGGTGACACCAAGTCCCAGACTATCTTCCCACTGCTCCCCAGGTAGTCAGGGCAACCGACCGGTTCCAGGGTCTGATCTTTTCCCTCATAGATCCGAAATTTGTGCGTATAGCCTGTGGCCCTTTCACAGAGCTTATACAATTTGACCCCATACCGGGCGCGTTTGCTTGGGATGTAGTGTTTGAAGCCAAGGCGCCCAGTGAAATGTACTAGGGACTCGTCTACGCAGATGTTTTGTCAGGGGTATACAAATCTGCAAATTTCTGGTTGAAGTGGTCTATGAGGGGCCGAATTTTGTGGAGCCGGTCAAAAGCTGGGTGGCCTCTGGGACGGGAGGTGGTGTTGTCGCTAAAGTGCAGGAAACGCAGGATGGTCTCAAATCGTGTCCTGGACATGGCAGCAGAGTACATGGGCATCTGATGAATTGGGTTTGTGGACCAATATGACCGCAATTCATGCTTTTTGGTTAGGCCCATGTTGAGGAGAAGGCCCAGAAAAGTTTTAAATTCGGAAACTTGGACTGGTTTCCACCGGAAAGGCTGGGCATAAGAGCTTCCCGGGTTGGCGTTTATAAATTGAGTGGCATACCGATTTTTTTTCTGCCACGACTAAGTCATAGAGCTCCGCAGTGAAGAACAGCTCAATAAACCCCAGTGCCGATCCGATCTGAGCTGTCTCCACCCGAACTCCTGACTGGGCGGTGAAAGGGGGAACTAATGGTGCGGCTGAAGTTGGGGGCTGCCAATCAGGGTTTTCCAGCACCTCAGGGACTCTAAGGGCTCTACGGGCCTGTCTGCGCGGTGGCTGCGACGGGGGAATTACTGCATGTGCCACCGTACCAGCTTCCACTACCCTTCTGGTGCTCGCCACTTCACCATGTTCTACGGCAGTGCTGGTAGAAGGACCAGGATGGGCTGCGCTGCTGGTGGATGCCTCACCACGTAATCCGACAGCGCCAGCCCCACTCTGCTGCCCTTAAAACTGATCCTGTGCTACCTGCGGTCTAGCGACACGGGGCCGGGTACGCCTGGTGCTATCAGGGACCTCAACCTCCTCGTCCGAACTTTAGGTCAGACTGCCACTGCTTTCTACAGGTTCGTATTCTGACCCACTAGATTCGTCAGATGAGGGTTCCCATTCCTCATCCGACTGGGTCAGAATCCTGTAGGCCTCTTCAGGAGAATACCCCTTATTTGGGCGACTAAATTTAGGGGGTATTCCCTGAGACTACCCAAGAAAAAGAGCAAGCCTGTCTTACAAATGGGAGGCTAGCGAAGTACAGGAAGCCGCTGAGATTAATAAAAAAGATCAAAACTGATTTCTTTATCGCCGCAGCGCTTGTGAAGTGATTGTGCAGTGATTAAAAAAAATAAAAAATTTGTCACTACGGTGGGGTGGGCGTGGGTGAACGCACGTGTGGGCGACCGATCAGGCCTGATCGGGCAAACACTGCGTTTTGGGTGGGGGCGAGCAAAGTGACAGTAATACTATTATAGATCTGACTGTGATCAGTTCTGATCACTTACAGATACTATAAAAGTTCAAATGCTGATTAGCGGTGACTGCGGTGCGGGGGGCTGGGCGCTAACGGAAGCTAACTACCTACCAAAGGGACCTAAACTAACCTAAACCTAGCAGTCAATACTAGTGGAAAAAAAAGTGACAGTTTACACTGATCACTCTTTTCCCTTTAACTAGTGATTAACAGGTGATTGAAAGGGGTGATCAAGGGGTTAATTGGGGTGATGGTGGATGATCAGGGCCTGAAGTGTGGTGCTTGGTGTACTTACAGTAGAGGTGTGCTCTTTCCTGGGTCCAACTGACGAAAAGGACCCAGGAGAAGGCACAGAAGCCATTTAACACATTATATTTATAAATATAATGTGCTAAATGGCTTGCGATTTGTTTTGTTTTTTTAAATCATCAGCCTGCCAGCGATGATCATTGGCTGGCAGGCTGATGACCTATACTTGAATTTGTTCTCATCAGCGCGAAATCTCGCATCTCGCGAGATGATGCGTCGAGTCAGAACTACAGGACCGCCCGCCAGACGCATCCGTGCGTTAGGCGGTCCTGTAGTGGTTAACCGCCTGCCGACCGCCTAACGCAGGGATGCGTCCAGGCGGCGGCAGGCTTGTTCCTCTTTGACGCGGTGGCGCGTCATCTCGCGAGAGGCAAGATTTGCTGTGAACGCGGATCCCGTCTCAGTAGTTATACTACAGCCTGCCTGCGATAATCAATCGCTGGCCGGCTGTAGATCTAAAATAAAAGGCATCAAACAGGTATATTAGACGCTGTTTTGTTAACAGCGTCTGATATACCTGCTGCCTGGTCCTCTGGTGGTCCCATTTGCTGGGATCGACCACCAGAGGACCAGGTAGCTATGTAAAGTAGCCCCAAGCACCACACTACACCACCCTGCTGGGTGAGAGAAATATCTCTGTAAATTGACAACTTTGTATAAAATTTTTTAAAAAGTTGTCATTTACAGAGATATTTCTCACACACAGTATGGGTATATGTAAAAATACACCCCAAAACACATTGCCCTACCTCTCCTGAGTACGGCGATACCACATTTGTGACACTTTTTTGCAGCCAAGATGCGCAAAGGGGCCCTAAATCCAATGAGTACCTTTAGGATTTCACAGGACATTTTTACGCATTTGGATTCCAAACCACTTCTCACGCTTTAGGGGCCCCTAAAATGCCAGGGCAGTAAAAATACCACACAAGTGACCCCATTTTAGAAAGCAGACACCCCAAGGTATTCCGTGAGGGGTATGGTAAGTTGATGTAAAATTTTATTTTTGTCACAAGTTAGTGGAATATGAGAGTTTGTAAAAAAAAAAAAAAAAAAATTCCATTTATGCTAACTTGTGACAAAAAATAAAAACTTCCATGAACTCACTATGCCCATCAGCGAATACCTTAGGGTGTCTACTTTCCAAATTGGGGTCACTTGTGTGTTATTTATACTGTCCTGGCATTTAGAGGCCTAAAGCGTGAGAGAGTTGGAATCCAAATGCGTAAATGCCTATGAATCCTAAAGGTACTGTTGGAATTTGAGCCGCTGTGCATCTTAGCTGCAAAGTGCACACATGTATCATCGCCATACTCGGAGAAGTAGGGCAATGTGTTTTGGAGTGTATTTTTACATATACCCATGCTGGGTGTGAAAAATATCTCTGTAAATTGACAACTTTGTATAAAAAAATGGAAAAAGTTGTCATTTACAGAGATATTTCTCACACAAAGTATGGGTATATGTAAAAATATACCCTAAAACACATTTCCCTAATTCTCCCAAGTACGGCGATACCACATGTGTGCCACTTTTTTGCAGCCAAGATGCGCAAAGGGGCCCTAAATCCAATGAGTACCTTTAGGATTTCACAGGACATTTTTACGCATTTGGATTCCAAACCACTTCTCACGTTTAGGGGCCCCTAAAATGCTAGGGCAGTAAATATACCCCACAAGTGACCCCATTTTAGAAAGTAGACACCCCAATGTATTCCGTGAGGGGTATGGTGAGTTCATGTAAAATTTTATTTTTTGTCACAAGTTAGTGGAATATGAGACTTTGTAAGAAAAAAAAAAAAACATTTCCGCTAACTTGTGACAAAAAATAAAAACTTCCATGAACTCACTATGCCCATCAGCGAATACCTTAGGGTGTCTACTTTCCAGAGTGGGGTCACTTGTGTGGTATTTTACTGTCCCGGCATTTAGAGGGCTCCTAAAGCGTGAGAAGCACTGTGAAATCCTAAATGTACTCATTGGTTTAGGGCCCTCTGCGCATCTTGGCTGCAAAAGTGGCACACATGTGGTATCACCGTACTCAGCAGAAGTAGGGCAATATGTTTTGGAGTGTATTTTATATATACCCATATTTTGTGTGAGAAATATCTCTGTAAACTGACAACTTTGTATAAAAAGTTTTATACAAAGTTGTCAATTTACAGAGATATTTCTCTCACAAACATGGGTATATGTAAAAATACACCCTAAAACACATTGCCCTACTTCTCCTGAGTACGGTGATACCACATGTGTGCCACGTTTTTGCAGCCAAGATGCGCAAAGGGGCCCTAATTCCAAGGAGTACCTTTAGGATTTCACAGGACATTTTTACACATTTGGATTCAAATCACTTCACGTTTAGGGGCCCCTAAAATGCCAGGGCAGTAAATATACCTCACAAGTGACCCCATTCTAGAAAGTAGACACCCTAATGTATTCCGTGAGGGCATGGTGAGTTCATGGAAGTTTTATTTTTGTCACAAGTTAGCGGAAAATGAAACTTTTGGAAGAAATAAATAAAAATCAATTTCCGCTAACTTGTGACAAAAAATAAAAACTTCCATGAACTCACTATGCCCATCAGCGAATACCTTAGGGTGTCTACTTTCCGGAGTGGGGTCACTTGTGTGGTATTTTTACTGTCCCGGCATTTTAGGGGCCCCTAAAGCGTGAGAAGCACTGTGAAATCCTAAATGTACTCATTGGTTTTAGGGCCCCTTTGCGCATCTTGGCTGCAAAAAAGTGGCACACATGTGGTATCACCGTACTCAGCAGAAGTAGGGCAATACGTTTTGGGGTGTATTTTTATATATACCCATATTTTGTGTGAGAAATATCGCTGTAAACGACAACTTTTTAAAAAGTTTTATACAAAGTTGTCAATTTACAGAGATATTTCTCTCACCCAACATGGGTATATGTAAAAATACACCCCAAAACACATTGCCCTACTTCTCCTGAGTACGGTGATACCACATGTGTGCCACGTTTTTGCAGCCAAGATGCGCAAAGGGGCCCTAATTCCAAGGAGTACCTTTAGGATTTCACAGGGCATTTTTACACATTTGGATTCTCACACTTTAGGGGCCCCTAAAATGCCAGGGCAGTAAAAATACCCCACAAGTAACCCCATTCCGGAAAGTAGACACCCTAAGGAATTCGCTGAGGGGCATAGTGAGTTCATGGAAGTTTTTATTTTTTGTCACAAGTTAGCGGAAAATGAAATTTTTGGAAAAAATAAATAAAAATCAATTTCCGCTAACTTGTGACAAAAAATAAAAACTTCCATGAACTCACTATGCCCCTCAGTGAATACCTTAGGGTGTCTACTTTCCGAAATGGGGTCATTTATGGGGTGTTTCTACTGTCTGGGCATTGTAGTATGTCAGGAAACAGGACAGGTGCTCAGAAAGTCAAAGTACTGAAATTCACTTTTTTGCACCATAGTTTGTAAAAGCTATAACTTTTACCCAAACCAATAAATATACACTTATTGCATTTTTTTAAATCAAAGACATGTAGAACAATATATTTAGAGAAAAAATTATAGAGAAATGTAGTTTTATTTGACAAATTTTCCAACAGAAAGTAAAAAATTAAATTTTTTTGCAAAAATTTCGTCAAAAAAAACAAAATATCAAAAAAAGTAAAAATGTCAGCAAGAATGAAATACCACCAAATGAAATCTCGATTAGTGAGAAGAAAAGGAGGTAAAATTAATTTGGGTGGTAAGTTGTATGACGGAGCATCAAACGGTGAAGGTAGCGCAGTGCAGAATTGTAAAAAGTGGCCTGGTCATTAAGGGTGTTAGAGGGGCTGAGGTGGTTAACCCCTTAAGGACGAAGGGCGTACATGTACGCCCTCGTGTCCTGGTACTTAAGGACCAAGGGCGTACATGTACGCCCTGTGAATTTCCGATCACCGCTGCGCACCTGGCGGTGATCGGAACAAGATGCCTGTTGAAATCAATCAGCAGGCACCTTGGCACAATGCCCAGGGGGGTCCTGTGACCCCCCATGTCGGCGATCGCAGAAAACCGCAGGTCAATTCAGACCTGCGGTTTCCTGCGGTTCCGGGTCATTCGGGTCTCAGGTGACCCGATAACCCGGAACACGATGGTGATCGGTGGTGCTATAATACACCACCAATCACCATCCTTACCATTGGCCACAAATCGCCCTGATTGGCTGGGCAGGGGGGCGGCGGCAGACGCTAACCGTCGGAGCTTCTCCCCCCTGCCCACTGCCTGCCGTGACGTCGGAGGATCCAGACGCCCATCGCCCCAGCAGGACCCATCGCACCCCAGGAGGACTCCAGAAGGACCCCATCCCACCCAGCAGACCCCCGATCAGCCCCAGCAGCTCACCCAGCCACCCACAGCCCCAGCCATCCAGCCGTTCCAGCCCCAGCCATCCAGCCGTTCCAGCCCCAGCCAGCAGCAGCATCTGAGTAAGTGCACCTGGGTGTCTGGGGTCCACAGCACTTAGTTGTGTGTCCCTAGACCCCTGCCAGGGGTGAAACCCCCCCCCCCCCCCACCACATTTTTTTGTGGGGCATTATTTATTTTTTTTGCGTGCGCTGACTGTGGTCGGCGCTCTTAGCGTCCGGCCACTGTTAGTGCATCGCTCACCCCACTGCTGATCACCGCTATCAGCTAGTCAGGCAGTTTTTTTACACTTTTCCTTTTTTTTAGTTAGGTTTTTTTTTTTTTTTTTTTTTAGTTTAGTGCGCGAACACCTGGCCCCACACACACGCACACTTCAATAAAGTTTATTTTACACGCACGCACACACGCACAACACACACACCCATGGCCCGCCGGTTGTTCTCGGTGGAGGAGGCATCCGCCCAGATGCTCTCCGACACCGAGAGCGCAAGTGAGGATGAGGATGACCCCCACATTCCTCCTGTCATCCACATCCTCCTCCTCATCATCTGATGATGATGAGCCCCCAAGGCGGCGGAGACATGCTAGGGACCCCGTGGCCAGCACTAGTACGAGCAGCCCTGGGACTCGTACTAGTTTTCCGGCCCACCAGGCAAGTGCACCTGAGCCCCCTTCAGGTGAACGAGTCTGGTGCATCCCAGTGGACTATGAGCCTGCGATTCCTGAATTTGTTGGCAATCCAGGAATCCAGATTCCCACAGTGGGATTTACTGAAATAGACTATTTCAGTTTTTTTTTCAGTAACCCACTTGTGAATCTGATGGTGGAGCAGACGAATCTGTACGCCCAACAGTTCGTCGCTCAGCACCCAGGCTCTTTTTTGGCCAAGCCCGGTGGCTGGACGCCAGTCAGTGCAGCCGAAATGAGGACGTTTTGGGGCCTCGTGCTGCACATGCGCCTGGTCAAAAAACCAAGTGCCAGGCATTACTGGAGTGGGGACGTCCTCTACCAGACCCCACTGTACAGTATGGCTATGGCACGTACCCGGTTTGAGGCCATACGGAAATGTCTGCATTATGCAAATAATGCAGCATGTCCCCCCCGAGGTGATCCTGCCTATGACTGGCTGTACAAGATACGGCCGATCATAGATCATGGGGCCGCATTTGCGCAGGCCTACGTACCTGGAAGGGAGGTTGCGGTTGATGAGTCTCTCGTTGCTTTCAAGGGGAGACTCATTTTCCGCCAATACATTCCCAGCAAGCGAGCGAGGTATGGCGTGAAACTATACAAATTTTGTGAGAGTACCTCAGGGTACACTTACAAATTTCGTGTTTACGAGGGACGAGATTCCCGTATTCAACCCCCAGAATGTCCCCCCACTCTGGGTGTTAGCGGGAAACTTGTGTGGGACCTTGTGCACCCACTACTGGATAAGGATTACCACCTGTACGTGGACAACTTTTATACCAATATTCCTTTGTTTGAGGCCCTCTCCGCCAGTTCCATGTTCGCTTGTGGGACCGTGTGGAAAAATCTACGTGGCCTCCCTGCCCACCCCCTCCAGGTACCTATCCCCAGGGGTAAGACCCGTGCCCTTACCAGCGACAACCTGTTGCTGGTCAGATATAAGGACAAGAGGGATGTCCTTATGCTGACCACAATCCATGGTAATGGCATCACTCCAGTCTCTGTGCGAGGAACCGCGGCAACGGTCCTCAAACCCGATTGAATCGTCGACTACAATCGGTATATGGGAGGAGTTGATCTATTTGATCAAGTCCTCACACCATATAATGCCATGCGCAAAACCCGGGCATGGTACAAAAAGGTTGCGGTCTACTTGGTACAGGTTGCCTTGTACAACGCTTTTGTACTATGCCGATGCGCTGGCAGCACAGAGACTTTCCTCCAGTTCTATGAGGCAGTCCTCAAGGACCTGATCTTTTCAGACCGGGAAAGAGCAGGTCGGAGTACCTCGGGAATTGGAGGCGCCCGGGTCGTCCCTGGCCAACATTTTCCAGGTGTGGTCCCCCATACTGGAAAAAAGGGACGATCCCAAAAAAAGTGCAGAGTGTGTCACAAGAGGGGGATCCAGAAATACACCACCACTCAGTGTGACACGTGCCCCGATCATCCAGGCCTCTGCATTGACGGTTGCTTCAGGGAGTATCACACTTCCATAGAGTTCTAAATTATTATAATTCCCTACAGTCCCCTAGAAAATACATAAAATTATGGCTCTCAGACTTTGGAAACACGGAAATAACTTTTTTTTTTTTCCAAAAATTATTTTATTGTATATAAGTTTTAAAAAAAATGTTGTTTTAGTGTATCCAAAGTCTGGGAGCCATACATATTGGGCATCGTCGCGTCCGTAACAATCTTATGTATAATAATTAAGTATTACCTAACCCCTCAGATAAACACCCTTTTAAAAATAAATTAAAAACCATGTTAAAAAAAAAAAAAATTGTCACCTTAGATCCCAAAAATTATAATAGCACGTCATAAAAAAAATCAAATGCCCCCCCAAATAGAGCCAATCAAACCGCCATCTCATCCCGCAAAAAATTAGCCCCTAGATAAGACAGTCGCCCAAAAAAAAAAAAAAAAAATGATGGCTTCCAGTATAATAATGTGCTCTATAAAAATAAAATTTGACCTAACCCCTCAAATAAAAAAAATAAAAAAAAGTAAAAAAAAGCCATTTTTTTGGTTACCTTACATCATAAAAAGTGTAATAGTGTGCGATCAAAAAGTCATATGCCCCCCAAAATAGTGGCAATAAAACCACCATCTCCTCACGGAAAAAATGAGCCCCTACATTAGATAGTTACCCCAACAACAACAAAAAATTAGATCCCAGGCTATGGAGATAGTAAAATTATTTATTTTTTCTTCCTAAAATGATATAGACATATTAGGTATCGACGCGTCCGTAATACTCTGCCCTATAAAAATAACATTAGACCCAGCCTCTCGGATGAACGGCGTTAAAAAAATAAGATAAAAATGGGTTAACAAAGTTTGTACAATCAGTTTTGAATACCTTGAGGGGTGTAGTTTCTAAAATGGGGTCATTTTTGGGTGGTTTCTGAAGGAATGTGCTGTCTTGAACTTTGTGTAATAACATTCTGTCATAACCAAATGTTTTGGGCAGCCGAGTATCTAACCGGAATTCCTTATCTTGTCCGCGTCAGCTAGTACGTGGAGCATGAAGGCCAGGATGTAACTGGGGAAAGTATGTTGTATGACGGTATGTGTCTCATTATGATTGGAGGCTATATTGTTTGGAAAAAGAGGATTGAATAATGAAAGGGCGTATAATGTCCTATAAAGGCTTGAACCTTATTATCAATAAACAGAGTGATTTTGATCATCATATGTGTCGTGTCTGATATGGTCATATTCACTCTCCTGGTGCCAGAAAAGACTTAATCCAAGCTGATGCATCGAATCTCGAATCTGGGATCGAGAGGTCGTCCTCGGGTCTGGTGAGAAGTGACATCGATTTTTTTGTCCCCTGCCTGATCCAAGGGCACCGGCCACGTCTCGATCTACAATAGTAAGTACGGATGAACCTTATTTTAGACTAGAGAGCTACAGAAGCTGTGTCAGGGACACACGTAACACAACTCAGGGAGTTGTGCATAGATACAAAGAGGGGAGTGCACTCCAAAATACCACTGTTCAGGGAACAGGGAAGTCAAAGCTTGGATTAACTCTTACATGTCAAATATGCATAGATGTTATAAGATCTTGTAGAAATATAAGATTATCTGTTTGTATGAACTGCAGACTGGGTGGTAAGTGCACAGTCGCTCTTCATTGTTATTAATACTCTGTGAAATTGTGTTGAGTAAACTTGTATGCGTTGTGAGAATCGTTAGACGCCCCGGTACTTTGGCGAGGAGAAATCCGTTATAACCCAGAAATACCGAACGCAAGTGGCGATTCTAAACAGCGCTAGTCGTTAGGGATTCAGAGGAATATTCCTCATATTCAGCACAGCCAGCCCTGGGCAGATATTGTTCCAAACATTCTCTGAATACAACAATGGGAGGGCGGGGATCCAAGACTGATTACCCCAAACCTGAACCAGGTGAAACATGTAAAAATCATGTTTTAAGAGTTAGTCCTACCAACTATTATTTAGTAAACCCATGGGTAGGCAACTTAGCAGGGTGGACTGAGACAATGGAGGCTGCTGATAGAATTATAGGTGCACACACAGAATGGGATTGGAAAAAGGTGAAAACCATCTCAGAAATCCAACCAAACACAGAGGCAGATAATTACATTTGTAACACACCCGATGGCATAAAAGAGATATGGACACAGGTACAGGAACACATGAGTGAAGTGTTCAAACAGAAGTCCTCACTCCCTGTAGCAGTGGCATGTAAACAAAAATCTGCCGAGACTGTTACTGAATTCTGGAAACGATTCATGGATTGCTGGAAACTGGAGGCAGGTTTACCCATGCACCAGAATGACAGCTTAATCATTTCCACATTCATTAACAACCTGTCTGATAAACTGATCCTCACTGTGAAACAAAATGTTTCATCATGGACATCCGATAACACGAAGGACTTTGAGAAACATCTTTATGAAAAGCAAGCAGCGGGATGTTTTGATGTGAGGAAACTCCCAGCTACACACTTGTATGCAGGCACAAGGAGGAGGCAGACGCAGGGGGAGAGGTGGAAACTACAGGCAGGGAGACAGAGAACAGATCGTAAACCCATATTCAAACACCAGCTGTTATAATTGTGGGCAGGAAGGACACTGGGCAAGGCAGTGCACGGCACCACGTAGAAACACATCAGTGCAGGTAGCACATAACCAACAACAGCCGACACAGGCATTACAGAACAGGAACCAACAGAACACACAGAACCAACCCAGATTCCCTATTGACTGGAACAACCAGCAAGCCTACTGACGGGGCCCGGAGGGAGTCACCCCAACTTTCACACAGGTCACATCACACTGGAAAGACACGCCTATCATCTTACTTAAAAGTAGCAGGAAGAAAAACAGGGTTTATGGTAGACAGCGGCGCCACCTCTAGTGTGTTAAACAAAGATTTGTACAAGGGACCTTTGAGAGAGTCAGACCCCTCAACAGGATTTGAGGGCAATCAACAATCTCATTGTACCCATTGCACCAGTAGTTCCAGACATCACCGCCCTCTTATTCTCCATCCCCGCAGAAGCCGCCTGGTTTAGTGTTATTGATTTGAAGAATGCCTTCTTCTCAATCCCAGTTTATAAGAGTACCAGACTACCTTTTGGTTTTTTTCTTTGAGGGACGGCAGCTAACCTGGGGCCGGATGCCACAGGGATATGCTGATTCACCTGTAGTGTACAGCATTGTCCTCCAAGCCACTTTAAAACCATGGCACCCCCCCCCCCCCTAGGTTCGGTGCTGATACAATATGTGGACGATTTGTTACTGTGCAGTATGTCAGAGGAGGCCAACGTTACTGATGGTGTATCTTTGTTAAAATGGTTATCAGAATGTGGACACAAGGTGTCACGCAAGAAAATGCAATGGTGTAAAAAGCAAGTTGAGTACTTGGGCTTTGTCCTCACAGAAGGGGAAAGGCGGATCAGTCTGGAGCGAGTCCAGTCTGTAGCGGGACTGGTCACCCCAGACACCAAGAAGGAAATGCTGTCCTTCCTTGGTATGATAAATTATT
Organism: Bufotes viridis; assembly: GCA_033119425.1. Taxonomy (NCBI): domain Eukaryota; kingdom Metazoa; phylum Chordata; class Amphibia; order Anura; family Bufonidae; genus Bufotes; species Bufotes viridis. Next base: position 72,873,090 of record CM065595.1, read on the forward strand.
GCAGACAATGGATCCCTGACTGTTCCTACTATGATAATATCCTGAGGCAAGCCACTCTGGAAGACAAACCAGAGCTCATAAGATGGTCTGAGGAAATGTTGAATGCTTTTGATATGTTAAAATGTTCTCTGATGTGTAGCCCAGGATTGGGCCTCCCTGACTATAAGCTGCCGTTCCACATGTTTGCGCGCCAAAATTGTAAAACCATGGCGGGGGCCCTAACACAAGAACATGGAGGCAAGTTGCGTCCTTGTGCTTTTTTCTCAAAGATAATGCCGTTATCCGTACAAGGTATGCCGGCATGCCTGCGTACTCTTGCGGCTTGTGCTATGATGGTGGATGTCAGATCCCTGTCTGCACAGCTCAGCACCATGGATTCCAGGGCTGGCTTACCTTATAAGAGACGCAGGCGTCCTCCAGCATATCGCCACATCCATTCTCACTACCAGGTGTCATCTGAGGCGCTATAGAGCACGCGCGTGCACCTCTCCCTGTCTTATAGGGGATAAGCAGCTGGTCCTGACTATCCTCCCCACCCATGGGTGGGGCTTTGAGTATTTAGGGCAGCTTCACTCTGGAGGAGGTGCCCAAGCGTGGTTGTTGTACCTCTTGACTCCCGCTGAAGCGTCCATCTGTGTCTGTTGGATTTTCTGGATTCTGACCCCTGCTTTGCTGGACCCTGACTCTGCCTACCATCTACTTGCTGGATTGCCTGGACTATGGACCCCTGCTTGGTTTGACTACGTATCTGCCTGCCATCTGTTTGTTGAATCACCTGGATTATCGAACACTGCATCTTCTGTCTACGCTTCTGTCCATCGTCTCCTGTAAGTCTGCCTGGATTCCTGACCCTGCACTGCCTGACAACGAGACAGCTTTAATCTGCACTCTGCATTACTCTGAACTTTGTTTTGCCTTTATCTCAAGTGACTTTTGTATAACCGTCTGCCAGTAAAGACCTTCTGTTCCTTTATTCTGCATTTGTTGGACTCTGTTCACATTGCTGCAGTTAGCTGCATTCTGGGTGACTGGTGCAAACACCAGTGTCCTGACTCTGTGAGTCAGCAGTCAGCAATATTGGGCAAATTCCTAGTCCTCTATCAGCTGACACAGAGGATCCACTTCCTCTGGTCGTAACAGTGGAGCTCTCGACCCCCCTCACACTGGGGTACCCCACCATCCTACACACAACTCATGATGTAGTGGGGTTACTACGAGGCATACACACCCAACACATGTCAGCCCAGCGACTGTCAGGATATGGGATACTCTTGTTAAGTGACCCTTCCTTACAAATCAAATATGCCCCACATTCAGCAGGGCCAGCACTGATATTGAATGCACTCATAGGGCTAAAAAGAGAAGAAGACACCCTGCCCGACGCACATGACTGCCCCAAAGTGTTAGAGTATGAGACTTCCCCCAGAATGGATTTGTCAGCGACGCCTGTGACAGGGGCACCTGAAGTATTTGTTGACGGCTCATGCTCACGACCACTCGATACTGTCTTCTGCGCAGCCTATGCCATAGTCATGTTACCCGACATAGTGTTAGAAGCAAGACCAATACATGTCCAATCAGCCCAGGCTGTCGAACTATGTGCACTCACCAGTGCATGTACCCTACATACAGACAAATCAGTCACAATCTACACAGACAGTAGATATGCACAGGGGGTAGTGTGGGATCATGGAGTAATATGGCAAAGGCGGGGGTTCATTGCTGCAGATGGGAAGAAGATCTCTCATTCACTCCTCATTGATGATCTTTTAGCTGCCCTTAAACTACCCTCTAGTCTGGCCATAGTACATTGCAAGGCACACACACAGGGCAAGGATAGAGTGTCCCAGGGCAATGCTTTAGCTGACAAGATAGCGAAACAAGTTGTGAAAGAAAACCCCACTAGGATTCACAAAGATTCATGGGAAATGGCAAGCCTCAAACCACCCTCTTTGGACACGGTCCAAATGATCACTGACCTACAACGATATGCATCACAGGAAGAAGAGAAAGATTGGGTGTACCCTGTGTTGCAGAAAAATCCACAAACTGATCTGCAAAGAGGGGAAACCCTGTATACCGCAACATAGTGCTGCCCTCTTCATTGCTCATTTTCATGGTGTAGGACACAACAGCATACAAACTACAGGTTTACTCCTTCGTCAAAACTTTTACATCACCAATATGAATAAACTGGTAGCTGATTATGTAGGGAGATGTCTTACATGTTCGAGAAACAATCCACACAACCCTCTTAAAATCCCACATCAGTGCCTGGACTACCCTACTACACCTCTTACCCATCTGCAGGTAGACTACACACTATCCCCAAAACATACCAGCAAACATTACAGATGGACCCTGCACGATAGCTAGGTTAACATTAGCCATGATACCATTACTTCCTGCAACACAAACACGTTATACACGAGAATCTTCTGTGCAGTTACCGGAAGATTGTAATTATAATGTGAACCTTCTCTCAGAAACAGAGTACTTAAGCCTGGCAATATCAATGGTAGGAGTACCAGGGTTAGCTGCATATAACCATAAGACAATCTCAAGGCTTGCTTGCTTTATGGTAAAAGAAATAAATGTCACTAGCGCAATCTTGCAGGACATATTGCTAGATATACAGTCATATAAGAAGGCAATTTTACAGAATAGGGCAACCATTGATTATCTGCTATTACAACATGGTATAGGGTGCTCTGCTTTTTCAGGTATGTGCTGTTTTTTGTCAGATCATTCCCAAGGGATAAAGGATAAGATGGGCCAATTAGAAGAAATGATAAAACACATAAAACAAGACGCTAATCAAGGATGGTGGGTTCGGCTTTTTAGCTGGATACCTGACTTTGGTCAAATCCGATATGTATTAGGAGTGGTATTTGCTATCATCGCTATAATGATATGCTTATGTTGCTGTGTACAATGCGTACCCTCGCTTCTTTCCACATGATAAAGTTTCACTGAAGAGAGGGTGCGCTCGACGTCTTATTATACTCCAGTGCTCACAGGTGAGATGAACAATACCCCACCAAGGCCTGAAGAATATACCCCAGAGGCTTATATGGAATACTTAAGAACTTATAGGCAAAAGAGGGGCAAGGAGAACCATATAATATGAATATAAGGTTCTAAGAGGGGATTGAAGGAATGTGCTGTCTTGAACTTTGTGTAAGAACATTCTGTCATAACCAAATGTTTTGGGCAGCCGAGTATCTAACCGGAATTCCTTATCTTGTCCGCGTCAGCTAGTACGTGGAGCATGAAGGCCAGGATGTAACTGGGGAAAGTATGTTGTATGACGGTATGTGTCTCATTATGATTAGAGGCTATATTGTTTGGAAAAAGATGATTGAATAATGAAAGGGCGTATAATGTCCTATAAAGGCTTGAACCTTATTATCAAGAAACAGAGTGATTTTGATCATCATATGTGTCGTGTCTGATATGGTCATATTCACTCTCCTGGTGCCAGAAAAGACTTAATCCAAGCTGATGCATCTAGTCATCTTTTATTATCATCCTATCAGTTTCTATTATGTGAGCCTCACAAAGTGACCTCAAACCTGGACTGGTCCATAAAAAGTGGGATTTGGAAAATTTCTGAAAAATTTCAAAAATTGCTTCCAAACTTCTAAGCTATGTAACATTCCCAAAAAATAAAATAGCATTTCCCAAATGCTCCAAACCTGAAGTAGACATATGGGGAATGTAAAGTCATCACTTTTTTGGGGGGTATTACTATGTATCATAGAAGTGGAGAAACTGAAACTTTAAAATTTGCTAAATTTTGCAATTTTTTTTGTAAAATTTGTATTTCTTATGCAAAAAAATAAACTTTTTTGACCCAATTTTAGTAGTGTCATGAAGTACAATATGTGACGAAAAAACAATCTCAAAACGGCCTAGGTAAGTAAAAGCGTTTTAAAGTTATTCACACTTAGTGACAGTGGTCAGATTTTGAAAAAATGGCCTGGTCCTAAGGTGAAAATGAGCCCGGTCCTTAAGGGGTTAAAGAGGTTGTCCGGTCCTGAAATAAAAATTATTTTTATATGCTCCTAACACCCCTCACCATGCATACATATGCCCCCAATCGCTGTTTTTCATGTCTGAGCTTTCCTTTCTCCCTGGAAGACATCAGATTATCCTGGCAGATCTGTTTACTTTCTCCCCTCCTTGTTTTGTTGAATACATAACTTTATTGATACACAAGCCTGGCTGCACTGCACAGAGATGAGTCACAAGCTGGCCACGCCCCCCACACTGCTCTGTCTGCAGCAGCTACACTCACTACAACTCCTGTGTCCATCTTTCTGCACAGAGACATGAATCTACTTCTCACTCAGTGTCTAAATCCCATCACTGACTGTCCACGGGCACTGCCCTCATCATCTCCAGAGTGTGAAAAACAGCTTGAATCAGCAAGCGTATCCAATCATATATGTATCTAATCCTATCCTGTGTGATACAGCCTGCAGAGCGGTGTATCTAATCCTGACATTGCTAAAATGTGTATCTAATCCCATTTTGTATGATGCTGACTGCTGACCTGTGTATCTAATCCCTTATGCACACCACCGTATCCATTTTGCGATCCACATTTTTTGCAGTCCCATTGAGTTCGATGGATTTGAGGTGCTCATTTTAAGGACCAGAATAGGACATGTTCTGTTTTTACTGGAACTGACATACGGATGTAAAAACACACTGATGACGTCCCTGTGCTTTCCATATCCGTATGTCAGTTCTGCGACAGAAAAACATGTCCTATTCTGGTCTCATATTGGAGATTGAAAACCCATAGAACTCAATGGGACTGCAAAAAATGTGAATCGCACATGGACAGTGACCTCATTTAGTGGATCCGCGACTTGCAGACCGCAAAACAGATACGGTTCTGTGCACGAGCCCTATAACTTATACTGAGCGCCCATAACAGTGACCTCCACAGCGCCCCATAACAGTGACCTGCACAGCGCCCCCATAACAGTGACGTCCACAGCGCCCCCATAACAGTCACCTCCACAGTGCCCCCATAACAGTGACATCCACAGATCCCCCATAACAGTGAAATCCACAGTGCCCCCATAACAGTGACATTCACAGCGCCCCATAACAGTGACATCCACAGCGCCCCATAACAGTGACAGCCATAGTGCCTCCATAATAGTGATGTCCACAGTGGCCCATAACAGTGTGTCATCCATAGCGCCCCCATAACAGTGACCTCCACAGTGCCCCCATAACAGTGACATCCACAGTGCCCCCATAACAGTGACATCCACAGTGCCCCCGTAACAGTGACATCTACAGTGCCCCCGTAACAGTGACCTCCATAGTATACAGTATAGGAATACTGAGGGGCCTTCCAGCTCTCTCATGGATTGTCACCCATCTTTCTTGGTCTCCTGAGGAGAACATATCTCAGTCTGGGAACATATAGAGAAGTCGTCAAATGATTTAGCCATTCAGGAGTCTTAGTTACAGATTTTGAAAAAATGGCCTGGTCCTAAGGTGAAAATGAGCCCGGTCCTTAAGGGGTTAAAGAGGTTGTCCGGTCCTGAAATAAAAATTATTTTTATATGCTCCTAACACCCCTCACCATGCATACATATGCCCCAATCGCTGTTTTTCATGTCTGAGCTTTCCTTTCTCCCTGGAAGACATCAGATTATCCTGGCAGATCTGTTTACTTTCTCCCTCCTTGTTTTGTTGAATACATAACTTTATTGATACACAAGCCTGGCTGCACTGCACAGAGATGAGTCACAAGCTGGCCACGCCCCCACACTGCTCTGTCTGCAGCAGCTACACTCACTACAACTCCTGTGTCCATCTTTCTGCACAGAGACATGAATCTACTTCTCACTCAGTGTCTAAATCCCATCACTGACTGTCCACGGGCACTGCCCTCATCATCTCCAGAGTGTGAAAAACAGCTTGAATCAGCAAGCGTATCCAATCATATATGTATCTAATCCTATCCTGTGTGATACAGCCTGCAGAGCGGTGTATCTAATCCTGACATTGCTAAAATGTGTATCTAATCCCATTTTGTATGATGCTGACTGCTGACCTGTGTATCTAATCCCTTATGCACACCACCGTATCCATTTTGCGATCCACATTTTTGCAGTCCCATTGAGTTCGATGGATTTGAGGTGCTCATTTTAAGGACCAGAATAGGACATGTTCTGTTTTTACTGGAACTGACATACGGATGTAAAAACACACTGATGACGTCCCTGTGCTTTCCATATCCGTATGTCAGTTCTGCGACAGAAAAACATGTCCTATTCTGGTCTCATATTGGAGATTGAAAACCCATAGAACTCAATGGGACTGCAAAAAAATGTGAATCGCACATGGACAGTGACCTCATTTAGTGGATCCGCGACTTGCAGACCGCAAAACAGATACGGTTCTGTGCACGAGCCCTATAACTTATACTGAGCGCCCATAACAGTGACCTCCACAGCGCCCCCATAACAGTGACCTGCACAGCGCCCCCATAACAGTGACGTCCACAGCGCCCCCATAACAGTCACCTCCACAGTGCCCCCATAACAGTGACATCCACAGATCCCCCCCATAACAGTGAAATCCACAGTGCCCCCATAACAGTGACATTCACAGCGCCCCCATAACAGTGACATCCACAGCGCCCCCATAACAGTGACAGCCATAGTGCCTCCATAATAGTGATGTCCACAGTGGCCCATAACAGTGTGTCATCCATAGCGCCCCCATAACAGTGACCTCCACAGTGCCCCCATAACAGTGACATCCACAGTGCCCCCATAACAGTGACATCCACAGTGCCCCCGTAACAGTGACATCTACAGTGCCCCCGTAACAGTGACCTCCATAGTATACAGTATAGGAATACTGAGGGGGCCTTCCAGCTCTCTCATGGATTGTCACCCATCTTTCTTGGTCTCCTGAGGAGAACATATCTCAGTGCGGGAACATATAGAGAAGTCGTCAAATGATTTAGCCATTCAGGAGTCTTAGTTATCATAGGAGCTGCAACCCGGCTTTCTAAGACTCCTGAATGGCCAAATCATTTGACTTCTCTATATGTTCCTATACTGAGATATATTCTCCTCAGGAAACAAGGAAAGCTGGGTGACAGCCTGTATACCACACAGCTCTACTAGGAGCTGCCACCTGGCTTTCTGTGTGGTATACAGGCTGTCACCCATCTTTCCTAAAAAGGAACAGAACTAAGAACTTGCGGAATGGTAAATGCCGGGATGGAGCACGATGCAGGAATGGCCACCTGTTGTGGCTAGCAGGAGGATGATGGGCTGATTGTCCTCCCTCAACCGCTACCTGTGCTCCTGATCAGCCCCCCCCCCAAACTAAGATTAAATTTAGACGTCCGAGGAACACAGATTCCTGCTGGAGGAGCTGCAGGAGCGCACGGCGTCATTGGTTGCTATGACGCTGTGCGCTTCCTGCAGCCGCTACTGTACACTAATACACTGGTATGATCTATAGAAGTGTATTAGTGTGCAGTAGCGGCTGCAGAAAGCGCACGGCATCATAGCAACCAATGACGCCGTGCGCTCCTGCACTAAGCAGGAATCCAGCCCGGCATCTGTGTTCCACGGAGGTCTGCGCAGGAATGGCCACCAGTTGTGGCTAGCAGGAGGATGATGGGCTGATTGTCCTCCCTCTACCTCTGCCTGTGCTCCCGCTCAGCCTCCCCCCCAAACTAAGATCAAATGCAGACGTCCGAGGAACACAGATGCCGGGCTGGATTCCTGCTTAGTGCAAGAGCGCACGCCGTCATTGGTTGCTATGATACGGTGCGCTTCCTTCAGCCGCTGTGTAACGTAAGTATATGTGCAATAATCTTTCCTCCACAGGTTAGATTCAAAGAGCAAAAAAAGGGTTACGCCCGGAGAACCGATTTAAATAAAACCCAATGTGACCAATTGCCTTCAGAAGTAACCTAATTGGTAAATAAAGTCCATCTGTGTGTGATTTATTCTCAGCATAACTACAGCTGTTCTGTGAAGACCTCAGAGGTTTGTTAGTGAACATTGGTAATGGAATAGCATCATGAAAACCAAGGTACACACCAGACAGGTCAGGGATGAAGTTGTAAAGCAGGGTTAGGTTATAAAAAAATCCCAAGCTCTGAACATCTCACAGGGCACTGTTCAATCCATCATCCAAAAAACAGAAGGAGTATGGCACAAATGCATACTTAGCAAGACATGGCCATCCACCTAAATTGATAGCCCACGCAATGAGAGCACTAAATGGAGAAGCAGTCGAGACACCCATGGTCACTCTAGAGGAGCTGCAGAGATCCACAGCTCAGGTGAGAGAATCTGTCTACAGGATAACTATTAGTAGTGTACTTCACAAATCTAGCCTTTACAGAAGAGTTGCAAGAAGAAAGCAATTTCTAAAAGCAAGCCATAAGAAGTTTAGTTTGCAGTTTGCCACAAGCCATGGAGAGAACACAACAAACGGGAGAAGAAGGTGATCTGGTCAGATGAGACCAAAGTTGAAAGCTGAAGTTTGACCTAAATGGAAAACGCTATGTGTGGCAGAAAACTGCACATCAACCTGAACACACCATCCCCACCGTGAAACATGGTGGTGGCAGCATCATGCTCTGGGGATGCATTAGTTCACCAGGGACAGGGCAGCTGGTCATAGTTGATGGGAAGATGGCTGGAGCTAAATACAGGGCAATCCTGGAGGAAAACCTGGTACAGGCTGCAAAACACTTGAGATTGGCGCAGAGGTTCAACTTCCAGCGATCGCTACAATGGAATGGTTGAGATCAAAGAATATTCAAGTATTAGAATGGCCCAGTCAAAGTCAACCCTTTGAGAATCCTTGCCAAGAGTTGAAAATTGCTGTTCACAGACGCTCTTCATCCAGTCTTACTGAGCTTGAGCTAGCTACGTATTTTGCTAAAAAGAATGGGCAAAAATGTCAGCCTTTAGATCTGCAAAACAGGTAGAGATATACGCAAACAAATTTGTAGCTGTAATTGCAGTGAAATGTAGTCCTACAAAGTAAAGACTCAGGGAGGCTGAATACAAATGCACAACACATTTTCCAAATTTTTATTTATAAAAATGTTAAAAACCATGTTTCATTTTCTTTTCACTTCACACATACAGCATTTGCTACTTTGTGTTGGTCTGTTACATAAAATGCCAATAAAATACATTTAGGCCTCTTTCACAAGACCGTATGTATTTTGCGGTCCATTTTTCACGGATCCTTTGTTCCGTTTTTTGTGACCGGCATGCTCCTTGGTAAGGCGATTGTGGTAGGCGTCGCAGCGGGTGTCTCACAGCTGGGGACGCTCTTGGATAAGTAAAATAAGCTTCTCCAGATCCATTGTGGCTTCTGAGGCTTGGCAGACACACTGGGGCCTGTTTCAGCATCTTGCACATGTGCTCAGCTAATGTTTGTAAACACCAAATACATGGGCAAAGTGGGCTGTGCCTAGCATTTATAAAACATGGATCGGCAAAAAACGGATGACATACGGATGTGTTCCGTATGCATTATGTATTTTTTGCGGACCCATTGACTTGAATGGAGCAACGCAACGTTATTTGCAGCCAATAATAGGACAAGTTCTATCTTTTAGAGCAACGGATATACGGCAAATACGGAAATGGAATGCACATGGAGTACACTCCATTTTTTTGGCGGAACCATTGAAATGAGTGGTTCTGCATAAGGACTGCCAACGGAAACCGCAAAAACGGAACGGACACGGAAATAAAATACGTTCGTGTGCAAGTGGCCTAAGTTTGTGGGTGTAATGTGAAAAAATGTGCAAAAGTTCAAGGAGTATGAATACTTTGTTAAAGCACTGTATATTTCCCACAGCAGTTGCACACCAAGTAAGAGGACATGACAAATTACATACAATAGTTGCAGAGACCGTTGAACAGTGCTCATAAACTTGTGTTTTCTTCAATTCCAGATTCTGATTCAAAAGAGGGATCACATGACCTCCAGCCTGATGATTGGGTGGTGTTAAAAAGACATACCAGAATAAGTCTAAAGACAAGGTTTGACGGCCCTTATCAAGTCCAGTTGACAACCACTACTTCAGTCAAACTCCAGGGGAAGGACACTTGGGTCCACACAAGTCATTGTAAGAGAGTCTTGAATCCAGAAGCCAAGGAACATCATGCTGACAGGCGTAGTCCTCCTACTAGATTTGATGTTGCCTCAGGTGGGGACACTGAATGACATTCTGTATCAAGAATGGGACAATACATTCATTACATTCAACATCATCAGGTCTTAGTAAATTACATGGATAAGGACAGTAAAAATGAACTTAAAAACTGTTGGATTAGTACACATAGTCCTTTATCATTGTCGACAATGCCATATCTGGCTATTTATGTTTCTGCCATGGAGTGATTACAGCCAAAGTGTACGGAAAAGATGCCGTGGGATCCAGTTCAGTGGGATGGAGTCAATTTTACAATAAAAACGGATGTTCCTTTGCGGGTGGTGGGATGGGTTGAACTAAAATGGTGGCAAGTCAATCTTACTTCAAAGGAAGATAGAGGACATGGAAAGGAGGAAAATGGGTTGATACACCAACAGAGAAAACACATGTAGGGCAGATCCCACCAGAGGAATTAAAGATTTTATTCCTCCAGAGAAGTATACCATATGGGGCTCCACATTGTACAGTGATATATAAGCATGGTAAGGAATGCCCATTCATACAAAAAGAGTGGAAAAACATTGTAAGTAGAGATGAGCGAACACCTGGAAGTTTGGGTTCGGGAAGTTCGGCCGAACTTTATCCCGAACCCCATTGAAGTCAATGGGGACCCGAACTTTTAGGCACTAAAAAGGCTGTAAAATAGTCCAGGAACGGGCTAGAGGGCTGCCAAAGGCAGCAAAATGTAGGTAAATCCCCTGCAAACAAATGTGGATAGGGAAATGAATTAAAATAAAATAAATAAAATTTAACCAATATCAATTGGAGAGAGGTCCCACTGCAAGGAATCATGCGTCATATCACCCACCACTGGAGAAGGCCACTTTCAGTTATTTCGGCCCAGCACCCAGACAGAGGAGAGAGGTCCCACATTAAGGAATCATGCATCATATCACCCACCACCGGAGAAGGCCACTTTCAGTTATTTCGGCCCCACCACCCAGACAGAGGAGAGGTTCATTCAACTTTGGGTTGCACCGCAAGATCATGGTAAAGTTAAAAAAATGAGGATTCAATAAAGAAGTGCCCCGGAGTACAAGAATACATGGTTGAGGGGGAGGCAGTTATAAATGTCTATTCTGCACAAGGGAGGCACAGGTCCTGTGGGATCCATGCCTGGTTCAATTTTATGAACGTCAGCCTGTCCACGTTGGCTGTGGACAGGTGGCTGCGTTTGTCAGTAATGACGCCCCCTGCCGTGCTGAATACACGTTCAGCCAAAACGCTGGCCGCCGGGCAGGCCAGCACCTCCAAGGCATAAAATGCTAACTCTGGCCACGTGGACATTTTGGAGACCCAGAAGTTGAATGGGGCCGAACCATCAGTCAGTACGTGGAGGGGTGTGCAGACGTACTGTTCAACCATGTTAGTGAAATGCTGCCTCCTGCTAACACGTTCCGTATCGGGTGGTGGTGCAGTTAGCTGTGGCGTGGAGACAAAACTTTTCCACATTTCTGCCATGCTAACCCTGCCCTCAGAGGAGTTGGCCGTGACACAGCTGCGTTGGCGACCTCTTGCTCCTCCTCTGCCTTCGCCTTGGGCTTCCACCTGTTCCCCTGTGACATTTGGGAATGCTCTCAGGAGCGCCTCTATCAGCGTGCGCTTGTACTCGCGCATCTTCCTATCACGCTCCAGTGCAGGAAGTAAGGTGGGCACATTGTCTTTGTACCGGGGATCCAGCAGGGTGGCAACCCAGTAGTCCGCACACGTTAAAATGTGGGCAACTCTGCTGTCGTTGCACAGGCACTGCAGCATGTAGTCGCTCATGTGTGCCAGGCTCCCCAGAGGTAAGGACAAGCTGTCCTCTGTGGGAGGCGTATCGTCATCGTCCTCCGTATCCCCCCAGCCACGCACCAGTGATGGGCCTGAGCTGTGTCGGGTGCCACCCCGCTGTGAACCTGCTTCATCCTCATCCTCCTCCACCTCCCCCTCATCCTCCTCGTCCACCAGTAGTGGGCCCTGGCTGGCCACATTTGTACCTGGCCTCTGCTGTTGCAAAAAAAACTCCCTCTGAGCCACTTCTAACAGACTGGCCTGAAAGTGCTAAAAATGACCCCTCATCCTCCTCCTCCTCCTGTGCCACCTCCTCTTCCATCATCGCCCTAAGCGTTTTCTCAAGGAGACATAGAAGTGGTATTGTAACGCTGATAACGGTGTCATCGCCACTGGCCATGTTGGTGGAGTACTCGAAACAGCGCAACAGGGCACACAGGTCTCGCATGGAGGCCCAATCATTGGTGGTGAAGTGGTGCTGTTCCGCAGTGCGACTGACGCGTGCGTGCTGCAGCTGAAACTCCACTATGGCCTGCTGCTGCTCGCACAGTCTCTCCAACATGTGCAAGGTGGAGTTCCACCTGGTGGGCACGTCGCATATGAGGCGGTAAGCGGGAAGGCCGAAGTTCCGCTGTAGCGCAGACAGGCGAGCAGCGGCAGGATGTGAACGCCGGAAGCGCGCACAGACGGCCCTCACTTTATGCAGCAGCTCTGACATGTCGGGGTAGTTGTGAATGAACTTCTGCACCACCAAATTCAGCACATGCGCCAGGCAAGGGATGTGCGTCAAACCGGCTAGTCCCAGAGCTGCCACGAGATTTCGCCCATTATCGCACACCACCAGGCCGGGCTTGAGGCCCACCGGCAGAAACCACTCGTCGGTCTGTTGTTCAATACCCCGCCACAACTCCTGCGCGGTGTGGGGCCTGTCCCCCAAACATATGAGTTTCAGAATGGCCTGCTGACGTTTACACCGGGCTGTGCTGAAGTTGGTGGTGAAGGTGTGTGGCTGACTGGATGAGCTGGTGGAAGCAGAGGAGGAGGAAGCCGAGTAGGAGAAGGAGGCTACAGGAGGCAAAGAATGATGCCCTGCGATCCTTGGCGGCGGAAGGATGTGCGCCAAGGAACTCTCCGCCTGCGGCCCAGCCGCCACTACATTTACCCAGTGTGCAGTTAGGGAGATACAGCGTCCCTGGCCGCGCTTACTGGTCCACGTATCTGTGGTTAGGTGGACCTTGCCACAGATGGCGTTGCGCAGTGCACACTTGATTTTATCGGATACTTGGTTGTGCAGGGAAGGCACGGCTGTCTTGGAGAAGTAGTGGCGGCTGGGAACAACATACTGTGGGACAGCCATGGATATCAGCTGTTTGAAGCTGTCTGTGTCCAAAAGCCTGAATGACAGCATTTCAAAGGCCAGTAGTTTAGAAATGCTGGCATTCAGGCCCAGGGCTCGAGGGTGGCTAGGTGGGAATTTATGCTTTCTCTCCAAGGTTTGTGAGATGGAGAGCTGAACGCTGCCGTGTGACATGGTGGAGATGCTTGGTGACGCAGGTGGTGTTGTCGGTGGCACATCCTCTGTTTGGCGGGCGGCAGGTGCCAACATTCCTCCCGAGGCGAGGAAGAGGCCGAGGCAGCAGCAGAAGAGGGAGCAGGGACAGCCAGAGTGAGTTCCTTGCCTTTAAGGTGTTTACTCCACTGCAGTTCATGCTTTGCATGTAGATGCCTGGTCATGCAGGTTGTGCTAAGGTTCAGAACGTTAATGCCTCGCTTCAGGCTCTGATGGCACAGCGTGCAAACCACTCGGGTCTTGTCGTCAGCACATTGTTTAAAGAAGTGCCATGCCAGGGAACTCCTTGAAGCTGCCTTTGGGGTGATCGGTCCCTGGTGGCGGTGGCCAGTAGCAGGCGAACTCTCTTGGAGGCGGCTGTTCTGCTTTTGCCCCCCTGCTCTCTCTTTTGCTACGCTGTTGACTCGGTCTCACCACTGCCTCTTCCTCTGAACTATGAAAGTCAGTGGCACGACCTTCATTCCATGTAGGGTCTAGGACCTCATCGTCCCCTGCATCGTCTTCCACACAGTCTTCCTCCCTGACCTCCTGTTCGGTCTGCACACTGCAGAAAGATGCAGCAGTTGGCACCTGTGTTTCGTCATCATCAGAGACGTGCGGACTCCGATGAGGTGGTATTCCCATGTCCTCATCATCAGGAAACATCAGTGGTTGTACATCAGTGCATTCTATGTCTTCCACCACTGGGGAAGGGCTAGGTGGATTCCCTTGGGAAACCCTGCCAGCAGAGTCTTCAAACAGCATAAGAGACTGCTGCATAACTTGAGGCTCAGACAGTTTCCCTGATATGCATGGGGGTGATGTGACAGACTGATGGGCTTGGTTTTCGGGTGCCACCTGTGCGCTTTCTGCAGAAGACTGGGTGGGAGATAATGTTGTGAACATGCTGGATCCACTGTCGGCCACCCAATTGACTAGCGCCTGTACCTGCTCAGGCCTTACCATCCTTAGAACGGCATTGGGCCCCACCAAATATCACTGTAAATTCTGGCGGGTACTGGAACCTGAGGTAGTTGGTTCACTAGGACGTGTGGCTGTGGCAGAATGGCCACATCCTCTCCCAGCACAAGAGGGTACACTAACACCACCACGACCGCATCCGCGTCCCTTACTAGATGTTTTCCTCATTGTTATCGTTCACCAAGCACCACAATAAGAAAAAAAAAATTTGGCCCAATGTATTGATTTCAAATTCAGGCCTTTTTTTACAGGCACCTAACACTATCTGCCTATTTATTTATGTAGCGTATTACACTAATCCAGGCACAGCAGTAACCACTGATTTAGGGGAATATCTCTTTTAGGGCTAGTATTTAGGCCCTGGATGAAAGGTATCCTTTTATGGACAGATTTATAATTGGCCTGCAACAGCTCGAACACCAGATTCAGGGTATTGCTATTTTGGCAATTGAATTTCACCCCACAACAAAATATGTATTTTTGCGGACACTATGAATCTTGGCCAGCCATAGCTGAAACCACTGATTTATGGTATTGCTATTTTGGCAATTGAATTTCACCCCAGTACAAAATATGTATTTTTGCGGACACTATGAAACTTGGCCTGCAACAGCTGGGACACCAGATTCAGGGTATTGCTATTTTGGCAATTGAATTTCACCCCAGAACAAAATATATGTTTTTGCGGACACTATGAAACTTGGCCTGCAACAGCTGGGACACCAGATTCAGGGTATTGCTATTTTGGCAATTGAATTTCACCACAGAAAATAATCTATCCTTTGCCAGACAGCAGACAGTATTATACTTGGCTAGCCAAAGCTGGAAAACCAGATTTAGGGGATTGGTATTTGGGCAATTGTATTTAACCCCTTAATAAAATATAGAAATTTCTATCCTGAGTTTCTAGGGGTGACAATTAGCACAGCCAAGCCCTTGATGTAGGATATAGCAAAAAAAAAAAACTAGTATTGATGGACTTGGTGGCAGCTTGTTCTGGTGCACCACAAGTCACAAAATGGCCGCCGATCACCCCAGAAAATAAGTGACAGAAAAACGCTCTGTGCAGCCTAAAAAACAGTGAGCAAGTAACTAGCAGAAGTTCAATCATTCACAGCTGTAGATCGATCCGTTCATTAGGTGCTGTTGCTGACTTTTCCCTGCCTAATCTCGCCCTCACGGAAGCTGCGTCCTCTCCCTACCCTAATCAGAGCAGTGTGACGTGGGGCGCTACGTGACTCCAGCTTAAATAGAGGCTGGGTCACATGCTGCACTTGGCCAATCACAGCCATGCCATTAGTAGGCATGGCTGTGATGGGCTCTTAGGGCAAGAAGTAAAATGCTAGCTGATTGGGAAGTAGTCGCCGAACAACGAACCCAAACTTTTTTGAAAATGTCCGGGTTCGGGTCCGTGTCCGTGTCCCGGACACCCCAAAATTTGGTACGAACCCGAACTATGCTCGAACTGTTCGCTCAACGCTAATTGTAAGTCTCCTAGTTACCCAATCAATAAAAAGGAGGTTGTAGGGAATTGCACTGGCATTCAGTATTATAGTCCCATTTAAAAGGGATACAGAATATGATATATAAACAACAAAACAATTAGGTTATTTGTCAACTATACAATGTTCTATCAACCTATGATACAAACAAAGAGTGTATATATAGTGTGGGGTCCAAACCTATAAATGGGTCCCCTTAGAGGTTATGAGAACATGTATCTAATTAGCACCAGCCCCTTTGGTACGCGAAATCATCATCACCCCTAGACAGCACACCCGCAGTCTCGGTATTACATTTGACACTGATCTTTCCTTCACCCCCTATATTCAGTCTCTTGTCTGCACCTCAGAAACATCTCTAGAATCCGTCCCTTTCTCACTATGGAAACAACAAAAACTCTTATTGTTGCCTTGATCCATTCCCGCCTCGATTACTGTAACTCTCTATTAATTGGCCTCCCCCTCACCAGACTCTCTCCTCTCCAAGCTATCCTTAATGCAACAGCCAAGGTCACCTATCTGTCCAACCGCTACTCCAACGCCCTGGTTGCCCATACAGCATAGAATCCAATTTAAAGTGCTTGTTCTCACCCACAAAGCTCTCCACAGTGCTGCACCCCTCTACATCTCCTCTCTCTTCTCTGTCTACCACCCTTCCCGTGCTCTTCGCTCTGTAAATAATTTACGACTGACATTCGCCATAATCTGAACCTCTCACTCCCAGCTCCAAGAGTTGCACCAGTTCTCTGGAATGCCCTACCCCTAGAAATTAGGTTAATTCACAATATACACAGTTTTAGGCGTTCCCTAAAAACACAATTTTAGATTGGCCTATGACATCCCGATCTAACTCCTCTCCATATATAGCCCATTAATTATCATTTTCTGAACCTGATTCTCCACCAAACCCTCCACCACTCCCTTGCACCCAGAAGCATTTCATATATTGG
Organism: Bufotes viridis; assembly: GCA_033119425.1. Taxonomy (NCBI): domain Eukaryota; kingdom Metazoa; phylum Chordata; class Amphibia; order Anura; family Bufonidae; genus Bufotes; species Bufotes viridis. The sequence goes on from CM065595.1 coordinate 72,890,088, forward strand.
CTGGTGACTGGCTCATGCAGCTTTATATCTGCTCGCCTATTTTCCCAAGATGGCTGGATCAATGTACAAAATAAGCACTTTTACCTTTTGTGTCACCCCTATCTCCTCATAGATTGGAAGCTCTTGCAAGCAGGGTTGTCATTCATCTTGTTGTAATTATTGACTTGACTGTTGATATGTTATTTATTTTAGAAATCCTGGCAACCGTTTTTTACTTCTAAGTTTATTCTTTTATTTTATTGTCATAATTCATTCAATATGATGCGTTTCGGCACAAAGCCTTTATCAGGGATAAAGGCTTTGTGCCGAAATGCGTCATATTAAATTAATTATGACAATAAAATAATATACTTAGAAGCAAGACACCGTTGACGGGATTTCTTCAAAAACTTTATGTGGAGCCCGCTCCTTCTCGTTGCAGCGTGAACGCCGTGGTTGAGTTCCGGCTGGATTTGAACATAGATATGTTATTTATGATGGTTTGTACATGAATCCCTGAACTGTAAAGCGCTGCCGAATATGTTGGCGCTATAAAAAGATATTATTATCATATACATGGGAGGTCTTATTAACTTATACAGAATATTAAGATGATGAATGATACGAATGTGGTACAATGTCAAATCAGTGACAACTATCAGTTAAATCGATTTAGGTTCTGGACTGCCTGACAGCAAAAGAAGGGAGTATGGCTGTTATTTATCAATCTGAAACATGTTGAAATGAGGCGCATTTCAGGCGCAGGTTGCGGCGCAAAGTTTAGTTGTGCTGTAATCTGTGATTTCTTCCCATTCACGCCAGGTCTAAAATTGTGGGTGTGGCATGGAAGCATAGGCGTAAGAAAAGGTTTAAATGTAAGACAGCTAGGAAGCTGTCTTATATTTAGAACTGGTGCAGGATCTGCCGAAGTTATGAAAAGGCCAGTGCCTCTTCATAACTCTGGTGGATTCATCGTCAGTTTAGGGGTTTATTAACCACTACCCGACCGCCTAATGCAGGGATGCGTCCTGCGGGCGGGCGAGCGGGTTATTCCTCGTTGACGCATCTAGGCGTAATTTCACGAGACGCGAGATTTCCTGTGAACGTGCGCGCGTTCACAGCGCAGTGTGGCTGTGTAGTTATACTACAGCCTGCCAGCGATGATCATTCGCTGGCAGGCTGTAGATGTAAAATAAATCGCATCAAATAGGTATATCAGACGCTGTTTTGTTAACAGCATCTAATATATCTGCTAAGTAGGACACAGGCAGCTCTGTAAGTAGCACCAAGCACCACACTACACTACCCCCCCCCCCCCCGTCACTTATTAACCCCTTATTAACCCCATATCACCCCATATAGACTCCCTAATTACCCCCTGTCATTGATCACCCCCCTGTAAGGCTCTATTCAGACGTCCATATGTGTTTTGCGGATCCGCAAAACACGGACAACGGCAATGTGCTTTCCACATTTTGCGGATCCGCACATTGCCAAAACTATATAGAAAATGCCTTTTCTTGTCCGCAATTGCGGACAAGAATAGGACATGTTCTATATTTTTGCAGAACGGAAGTGCGGACCCGGAAGTGCGGATCCGAGCGGGAAAAAGTCTGTCCCCGTAGAAATGAATGGGTCCGCAATTCCGTTCCGCAAAATGCAGAACAGAATTGCGGACGTGAAAATGGGGCATAAGGATCCCTCATCATCGCCATTTAGTTAGCTATTTGTTAGGTAGTTAGCGCCCACCGCACCGCAGTCACTGATTAGTCGCTGATTAGCGTCATCGCTGTCGCTAATCAGCACTAGTACTATAAAGTGTCTGTAAGTGATCAAGACTGATCGCAATCAGATCTATATCAGTAAATTACGGTCACCTTAGGCTCTACAAAAAAAAAAAATCTAGTGCGTTCAGTCCGCCCCACCGCAGTGTCATAATTTTTTTTTCTTCTGATCACTGCAAAAACACTGTAAAATCGCTGCGGCGCTATAAAGATCACTTTTGAGCTTTTTGGATCTTTATTAGCGATCGCAGCTTTACTTCGCAAGCACTCCTATGTCCTTTCCCCTCTTTTTTTTTTGCACATTTTTTGGCACAGATTTTTTCATCCACATTGATCGATGCAAATGAAGAAATCTGTGCCATTCATTTTTTTTTTCAGACCAGAGGCTGAACGGAAAAAAAAAATCTCATTACCCGTATGCTCAATGTAAGGAGAATAGCAGAAACTCCTAATGCTGGCCATACATGTAATGATTGCGGAGACCCTCAAATGCCAGGGCAGTATAAATACCCCACAAGTGACCCAATTTTAGAAAGAAGACACCCCAAGGTATTCCGTGAGGGGCACGGCGAGTTCATAGAAGATTTTTTTTTTTGGCACAAGTTAGCGGAAATAGTTTTTTTTTTTTGGTTTGTTTTTTTCTTACAAAGTCTCACATTCCACTAACTTGTGACAAAAAATAAAATTTTTCATGAAGTCACCATACCCCTCACGAAATACCTTGGGGTGTCTTCTTTCTAAAATGGGGTCACATGTGGGGTATTTATACTGCCCTGGCATTTTAGGGGCCCCTAATGCGTGATCATTGGAATTTGGGCCCCTTTGCGCATCTTGGCTGCAAAAAAGGGTCACTCACACTTTTAAAAAAAAATTATACAAAGTTGTCAATTTACAGAGATATTTCTCTCACCCAGCATGGGTATATGTAAAAATACACCCCAATACACATTGCCCTACTTCTTCTGAGTACGGCGATACCACGTGTGACACTTTTTTGCAGCCTAGGTGTGTGAAGGGGCCGAAAGTCCAATGAGTACCTTTAGGCTTTACAGGGTTGCTCACAATTTAGCCCGCCCAAAATGCCAGAACAGTAAACACACCCCACAAATGACCCCATTTTGGAAAGTAGACACCCCAAGGTATTCGCTGAGGGGCATATTGAGTCCATGAAAGATTGAACTTTTTGTCACAAATTAGCGGAAAGGGAGACTTTGTGAGAAAAAAAAAAAAAGTAAATTTCCGCTAACTTGTGCCAAGATCTTCTATGAACTCGCCATGGCCCTCACGGAATACCTTGGGGTGTCTTCTTTCCAAAATGCACATAAGTTACCTTGGAAATTGCCGAGGTACTGGCAAGCGCCCGCTTGTTCTAGTGAGATGATGGCTGCGCGTGCGCTGTGAGGGTGCAGCGCGTATATTGCAAAGCAATCTATCTTATGTGTGGCGACAATGGGCTGGCTTTAATGTCAAATGCATAGGTAGAAAATCATCGCACCATATATTCAATGCATGCAAAAACAAAAGAACATTGGAACAAATCCATGAATAGTTAATAATAAAAATTAAAAAATTAAAATTAAGTAAAAATTAAATATAATTGAAATTTAACATAAATTCCAGAGAGAATACAGAAAAAAAATCCAGAAAAAAACTGAAATTATACAGAACCCAAAAATCATAAAAAGGAAAAGATCTGTAAGGGAAAAAGGAAACTGAAATACAGTTAATGAGTTAGTAGATTATAAATAGACATCACCCTGGGGGGCATGTTCAGGGTTAATAAAAAATCTGCAAAACACTTAATTTTGTCTGTAGGAAAATGAAGCAGGGAAAATGAATAATATATTTAATTATCTCTTAGATATATAAAAATGAATTTCTGTCTAGACGTCTGTCTAGAGGTTCTTTATGTGCGACCAAAGGACTGGACCGATCTTCACTATATTTGGCACACGGGTACATCAGGTGTCCAGGAAGGTTTTAGACCAGGTCTCAGCTCTCTAGGACTTACCGTTCCTGAGATTTTCCCAAAAAATGGCCTGCATTATAGCCAATACAAGCCTGCAAGACTTTCACTTAAATCCAAACTGTCATTTACTGCTCACTGGCAGTTCGTCTCCACACACACAGTTTTACTCCAGGTAATCATAACAACCCCGCCATGTTTCCTCACTGCTCTAGATGATGTTTAAAAGGAAATCTGTCACCAGGATAATCGCTATAGAAGTAAAGCCAGGGCCTAATAGCACTTAGTACCTTATATCCTGAGGTTTGCATAACAACTCGGCCATTTCTCTTCCCTGCTGCAGGTCAGCTTTAACCGCTACAGGACCGCCTAACGCACGGATGCGTTCGGCGGGCGGTCCGCTTTCTCTGGGTCGACACATCGGCGCGTCATCTCGCAAGACGACACACTGATGCCGCCGCGCATGGGCAGTGCGCGGCGGTAAAAAGTTTTAGAAGGAGTTGGTCATCAGCCTGCCAGCCAATGATCAGCACTGGCAGGCTGATGACTTTTAAAAAACAAACAAATCAAAAGCCATATAATGCATTACATTTATAAATATAATGTGTTAAATGGTTTCTGTGCTCTCTGTTGGGTCCTTTTCGTCAGGTTGGACCCTGCAGTGAGCACATGTAACAGTGAGTACACCAAGCACTACACACTTAGACCCGGTCACCCCCCATCACCCCAATTAACCCCTTGATCACCCCTTTCTATCACCTGTCAATCACTAGTGAAAGGGAAAAAAGTGATCAGTGTAAATCGCAGTCACTGATTCGCTGATTAGCGTAGCGCTAATCAGCATTTGTACTTTTATAGTATCTGTAAGATATCAGAACTGATCACAGTCAGATCTATAATAGTATTAGTGTCACCTTAGTTCGCCCCTGACCTGATCGGTGCGTTCACCCACACCTGCCCCGCCGCAGTGCCGAAATTTATTTTTTTTTTTATCACTGCACAATCACTTCACAAGCGCTGCGGCGATAAAAAAAAATCAGTTTTGATCTTTTTTATCAATCGCAGCGGCTTCCTGAACTTCGCTAGCCTCCCATTTGTAAGACAGGCTTGCTCTTTTTCTCAGGTAGTCTCAGGGAATACCCCCTAAATTTATTTGTCCAAATGGCAAATAAGGGGTATTCACCTGAAGAGGCCTACAGGCTTCTGACCCAGTCGGATGAGGAATGGGAACCCTCATCTAACGAATCTAGCAGGTCAGAATATGAACCTGTAGAAAGCAGTGGCAGTCTGACCCAAAGTTCGGACGAGGAGGTTGAGGTCCCTGATACCACCAGGCGTACCCGGCCCCGTGTTGCTAGACCACAGGTTGCGCAGGATCAGCTTCAAGGGCAGCAAAGTGGGGCTGTCGGATTACGTGGTGAGGCATACACCAGCAGCGCAGCCCTTCCTGGACCTAGTTTCAGCACTGCCGTAGAACATGGTGAAGTGGCGAGCACCAGAAGGGCAGTTGAAGCTGGTACGGTGGCACGTGCAATAGTTCCCCCGTCGCAGCCACCGCGCAGACAGGCCCGTAGAGCCCCTAGAGTCCCTGAGGTGGTGGCAAACCCTGATTGGCAGCCCCCATCTTCAGCCGCACCATTAGTTCCCCCTTTCACTGCCCAGTCAGGAGTTCGGGTGGAGACAGCTCAGATCGGATCGGCACTGGAGTTATTTGAGCTGTTCTTCACTGCGGAGCTCTTTGACCTAGTCGTGGCAGAAACAAACCTTTATGCCACTCAATTTTTAACCGACAACCCGGGAAGCTCTTATGCCCAGTCTTTTCCGGTGGAAAGTTTCCGAATTTAAAACTTTTCTGGGCCTTCTCCTCAAAATGGGCATAACAAAAAAGCATGAATTTCAGTCATATTGGTCCACGAACCCAATTCATCACATGCCCATGTACTCTGCTGCCATGTCCAGGACACGATTTGAGACCATCCTGCGTTTCCTGCACTTTAGCGATAACAGCACCTCTCGTCACAGAGGCCACCAAGCTTTTGATCGGCTCCACAAAATTCGGCCCCTCATAGACCACTTCAACCAGAAATTTGCAGATTTGTATACCCCCGCACAAAACATCTGCGTAGACGGGTCCCTAATACATTTTACCGGGCGCCTTGGCTTTAAACAATACATCCCAAGCAAGCGTGCCCGGTATGGGGTCAAATTGTATAAGCTCTGTGAAAGGGCCACAGGCTATACCCACAAATTTTGTGTCTATGAGGGAAAAGATCAGACGTTGGAGCCGGTCGGTTGCCCTGACTACCTGGGGAGCAGTGGGAAGTCTGGGACTTGGTGTCATCCTTATTCAGCAAGGGGTACCATCTTTATGTGGACAATTTCTACACAAGTGTGCCCCTCTTCAGGCATTTGTTCCTAGAACAGATTGGCTGCTGTATCACCGCGCAACCTAGTCGCCGGGGCTTCCCCCAACAGCTCGTTACCACCCGTCTTGCAAGGGGGGAGAGGGCTGCCTTGTGTAACGAAGAACTGCTCGCGGTGAAATGGAGAGACAAGCGTGACGTTTACATACTCTCCTCCATTCAAGTAGACACGACAATCCAAATTGAAAGGGCAACCAGTGTCATTGAAAAGCCCCTCTCTGTCCACAACTATAATTTGCTCATGGGAGGGGTGGACTTCAATGACCAGATGTTGGCCCCATATTTGCTTTACCGAAAGCTGGTATAAGAAGGTGTCTGGATATCTAATTCAATTGGCTATATATAATAGTTTTGTTCTCTACAGTAAGGCTGGGAGAACAGGATCCTTCCTCAAATTTCAGGAAGAGATCATTGAGAACCTCCTGTATCCAGGAGGTTCCGTGGCCCCAACCACCAGTGTAGTGAGCTGTCTACACGAGCGACATTTCCCCAATGTCGTTGCTGGTACCTCAAACCAACCGCCACCCCGAAAAAGATATCGTGTCTGTAGCAGGAGTGGAATAAGGCATGACACCCGCTATTTCTGTCCTGTGTGCCCTGAATACCCTGCCTTATGCCTAGGGTAGTGTTTCCGGAAGTACCACACTCAGGTACACTTGGGGACGTAGGAACCATGACCAGCTTCACCCTCGCCTACTGTCTCCTTCCCCATACCATGTAGATTGTAAGCCCTCAGGGGCAGGGCCCTCTATCCTTCTGTACCAGTCTGTAACTTGTCTCGTTCATGCTTAAGGCAATTGCCTGTATTATGTATGTGCACTGCTTATGATATGTACAGCGCTATGGAATGAATGGCGCTCTAAAAATAAATAATAATAATAATAATAATAACCGCAGGACACAGGTAGTTTTTAAACTCAGGATCTAGGGTCTCTCAGAATACTAGCTTTTGAGAGACCCTAACACACAGGGGTGCTAGTGTGCTACTGCAGCTATGTGAAATGGTAGAAACGTCTCCTTTCACTTGGGATAAAGTGTATAATGTACTTCGCACCATCTCTGTGCAATTTACACATTACACATTGTCCCATGGGAAAGGAGAGGTTTCTGCAAGGAAAATAAAGAGTGAAAAGAAAAAAAAAATTTAAACAGGTAGCAAGAAAAAGAAACCTTGAGTTAGTTTAGGTTTTAAAAGTTTTATGATGTTCAGGTTTATAAAGTTCGTAATGTTCAAATTTATGAGCCTGCTGCTTGCTTTTTCTTATTTCTTTTTACTAACCACCTTTTATTTTCTAGCTGGACCTACCAACAAAAACGCTGCAGCACTGATGTGCATTCTGAGAGAAACATTGCGCTGCTGTCAGATTACATGTGAAGTCGGTGTATGCGGCGCTGCAGGACGAGATTTCTTCTCCACAGTACAGGTACGTTTGCCCTGGCATGTGAGCTGAGGAGAGGTGTTGGAGTTCATATGTTTTGGCAAACACTTTGTATCAAAAATCTGGCAAAGATGTCTTCCACCACAACGATCGATTGATCGATGTGAATGGAGAAATCACGTTTGCCAAGACATAGGAGCTGAAGCGAGTATGGATGTTTGGGCGGAGCCCCTATGTCCTGGCAATCGCCAGGCCCCTCTTTTTTTTTTTTTTGCATATTTTTTGGCAGAGATATTTTCATCCACGTCAATCGATGTGAATGAAAAAATCTGTGCCGTTCATTTTTTCTTTCAGCTCAGAGGCTGAACGGAAAAAAAAAATCTCATTACCCGTATGCTCAATATAAGGAGAATAGCAGAAACTCCTAATGCTGGTCATACATGTAATGATTGCAGAGACCCTCAAATGCCAGAGCAGTACAAAAACCTCACATGTGACCCCATTTTGGAAAGAAGACACCCCAAGCTATTCGCTGAGGGGCATATTGAGTCCATGAAAGATTGAACTTTTTGTCACAAGTTAGCGGAAAGGGAGACTTTGTGAGAAAAAACAAAAAAAATCTAATTCCGCTAACTTGTGCCAAAAAAAAAAAATCTTCTATAAACTCGCCATGCCCCTCACAGAATACCTTGGGGTATCTTCTTTCTAAAATGGGTTCACATGTGGGGTATTTATACTGCCCTGGCATTTTAGGGTCCCTAAAGCGTGAGAAGAAAAATGCGTAAAAATGCCCACCTAAAAGGTACTTTATTGGAATTAGGGCCCCTTTGCGCATCTTGGCTGCAAAAAAGTGTCACACATGTGGTATCGCTGTACTCAGGAGAAGTAGGGCAATGTGTTTTGGGGTGTATTTTTACATATACTCATGCTGGGTGAGAGAAATCTCTCTGTAAATGACAACTTTACATAAAAAATTGAAAAAGTGGTCATTTACAGGGATATTTTTCACACACAGTATGGGTATATATAAAATAAACCCCAAAACACATTGCCCTACTTCTCCTGAGTACGGCGATACCACATGAGTGACACTTTTTTGCAGCCAAGATGCGCAAAGGGGCCCTAATTCCAATGAGAACCTTTAGGATTTCACAGGGCATTTTTACGCATTTGGATTCCAGACTTCTTCTCACGCTTTAGGGGCCCCTAAAATGCCAGGGCAGTATAAATACCCCACAAGTGACCCCATTTTAGAAAGTAGACACCCCAAGGTGTTCCGTGAGTGGTATGGTGAGTTCATGTAAAATTATATTTTTTGTCACAAGTTAGTGGAATATGAGACTTTGTAAGAAAAAAAAATTAAAATCAATTTCCGCTAACTTGTGCCAAAAAAAAGAAAAAACTCTATGAACTCGCCATGCCCCTCACGGAATACCTTGGGGTGTCTTCTTTCTAAAATGGGGTCACTTGTGGGGTATTTATACTGTCCTGGCATTTTAGGGGCCCCTAAAGCGTGAGAAGAAGTCTGGAATCCAAATGCGTAAAAATGCTCTGTGAAATCCTAAAGGCACTCCTTGGAATTTGGGCCCCTTTGCGCACCCAGGCTGCAAAAAAGTGTCACACATGTGGTATCGCCGTACTCGGGAGAAGTAGGGCAATGTGTTTTGGGGTGTATTTTTACATATACCCATGCTGGATGAGAGAAATATCTCTGTAAATTGACAACTTTGTATAAAAAAAATGGAAAAAGTTGTCATTTACAGAGATATTTTTCACACACAGTATGGGTATATGTAAAAATACACCCCAAAACACATTGCCCTACTTCTCCTGAGTACGGCGATACCACGTGTGTCATTTTTTTGCAGCCAAGATGCGCAAAGGGGCCCTAATTCCATTGAGTACCTTTAGGATTTCACAGGGCATTTTTACGCATTTGGATTCAAAACTACTTCTAACGCTTTAGGGGTCCCTAAAATGCCGGGGCAGTATAAATACCCGACAAGTGACCCCATTTTAGAAAGTATACACCCAAGGTATTCACTGAGGGGCATAGTGAGTTCATGGAAGTTTTTATTTTTTGTCACATGTTAGTGGAAAATGAAATTTTTTGGAAAAAAAATTCAATTTCCGCTAACTTGTGACAAAAAACAAAACTTCCATGAACTCACTATGCCCATCAGCGAATACCTTGGGGTGTCTACTTTCCAAAATGGGGTCATTTGTGGGATGTTTCTACTGTCTGGGCATTGTAGTACCTCGGCAAGCATAACAGGTGCTCAGAAATTCAAAATGCGAAAATTCACTTTTTTGCACCATAGTTTGTAAACGCTATAACTTTTACCCAAACCAATAAATATACACTTATTGGATTTTTTTTTTATCAAAGACATGTAGATCAATAAATTTAGAGAAAATTTTATATAGAAATGTAGTTTTTTTTTTTAATTTTACAACAGAAAGTGAAAAAAAAATTTTTTGCAAAAATTTTGGTCATTTTTGATTAATATCAAAAAAAGTTAAAATGTCAGCAGCAATGAAATACCACCAAATGAAAGCTCTATTATTGAGAAGAAAAGGAGATAAAATTCATATGGGTGGTAAGTTGCATGACCGAGCAATAAGCCTTGAAAGTAGTGTAGTGCAGAATTGTAAAAAGTGGTCTGGTCATTAAGGGTGTTTAAGCTAGGGGGGCTGAGGTGGTTAAAGGGGCAGGGCGATGTGGATGACACTGTTAAGGGAGCCGAGTGGATGGAGGTCACAGTTCAGGGGGAAAGTAGGGTGGCCATTCAAGTCACCCTTAAAACCCCGCCCCCAGGTCCAGATAAGACACACCTCTGATTCGGTTAGGCCATGCCCCCTCCCCTCCTGAGGTGGGAGGGACGGTGATTTTCTCCCTGCAGCTCACATTCAGACAGAACAGTGTTGCTGTCTTAGAGAGAGCTGTTTAAAAGGACACGCCCCCAATCCTGCTAGGCCATGCCCCCTCCCTCTAAGAGAACAGGGATTGAAAAAATAAAGTTATAAATCAACTTTTAGGTCCGCTAAGCCACACCCCCGATACATTTAGGACACACCCCTCCCCCTCTACAGCCAATGAGTATTGACAAAATGAAGTTAAAAATCAACTTCTGTCAGCTGCAGAGGTGGGAGGGACGGTGACTTTCTCTTTGCAGCTCACACTCAGAGAGGACATTGATGCTGTCTTAGATTGAGATGTTCAAAAGGACACACCCCAATCAAGTTAGGCCACACACCCTCCCACTCAGCCAACAGGGATTGAAAAAATAAAGTTAAAAATCAACTACTAGGTACATAGCTCAGCAGACAGGATATGATTAGATACACAGCTCAGAAGACAGTATCACACAGGATAGAATATTAGATACACGCTCAGCAGATAGTATCATACAACATAAGATTAGATACACAGCTCAGCAGATAGTATCACACAGGCTAGGATTAGATATACAGCTCAGCAGATAGTATCACACAGGATAGGATTAGATATATAGCTCAGCAGACAGTATAACACAACATAAGATTAGATACACAGCTCAGCAGATAGTTTCACACAGGATAGGATTAGATACACGCTCAGCAGACAGTATCACACAGAATAGGATTAGAAAGACAGTTCAGCAGACAGTATCATACAACATAAGATTAGATACACAGCTCAGCAGATAGTATCACACAGGCGATGATTAGATACACAGCTCAGCAGACAGTATCACACAGGATAGGATTAGATACACAGCTCAGCAGACAGTATCACACAACATAAGATTAGATACACAGCTCAGCAGATAATATCACCCAGGACAGGATTAGATACACAGCTCAGCAGACAGTGGGGCGGGTACTGTAGAGGTCACTGTTATGGTGGATATTGTTGATATCTTTTTATGACACACGGAAACATGAAACGAAATAGATGAACTATACCCGAGCGAAGCTGGGTCCTTCTGCTAGTCTCTTATCTCTTTCTCTTATATATATAAAAATTAATTTCTGTCTAGACGTCTGTCTGTCTGTCCAGACGTTCTTTATGCGCGACCAAACGACTGGACCGATCTTCACCAAATTTGGCACACGGGGGTATCAGGTGTCCGGGAAGGTTTTAAACCAGGTCTCAGCTCTCTAGGACTTACCGTTCCTGAGATATTCCCAAAAAATGGCCTGCATTATAGCCAATACAAGCCAGCCAGCCTTTAACTTAAATCCAAACTGTCATTTACTGCTCCCTGGCAGTTCGTCTCCACACACACAGTTTTACTCCAGGTAACCATAACAACCCAGCCATGTTTCCTAGCTGCTCTAGATGACGTTTAAAGGAAATCTGTCACCAGGATAATCACTATAGAAGTAAAGCCAGGGCCTAATAGCACTTAGTACCTTATTTCCTGAGGTTTCCATAACAACTCGGCCATTTCTCTTCACTGTTGCAGGTTAGCTTTAGAGGGGCAGGGCGCTGTTAAAGGGACACTGTTAAGGGAGCGGAGTGCTATGGAGGTCACAGTTCAGGGGGAAAGTAGGGTGGCCATTTAAGTCACCCTTAAAACCCCGTCCCAAGTCCAGATAAGCCACACCTCTGATTCGGTTAGGTCATGCCCCCTCCCCTCCTGAGGTGGGAGGGACGGTGATTTTCTCCATGCAGCTCACATTCAGACAGAACAGTGCTGCTGTCTTAGAGAGAGCTGTTTAAAAGGACACGCCCCCAATCCTGTTAGGTCACGCCCCCTCCCTCTAAGCGAACAGGGATTGAAAAAATAAAGTTAAAAATCAACTTTTAGGTCCGCTAAGTCACACTCCTGATAAGTTTAGGACACACCCCTCCCCCTCTACAGCCAATGAATATTGACAAAATGAAGTTAAAAATCAACTTCAGTCAATTGCAGAGGTGGGAGGGACGGTGGATTTCTCTTTGAAGCTCACACTCAGAGGACAGTAATGCTGTCTTAGATTGAGATGTTTAAAAGGACACGCCCCAATCAGTTAGGCCATGCCCCCCACACTCAGCCAACAGGGATTGAAAAAATAAAGTTAAAAATCAACTACTAGGTACACAGCTCAGCAGACAGGATATGATTAGATACACAGCTCAGCAGACAGCATCACACAGGATAGAATATTAGATACATGCTCAGCAGATAGTATCACATAGGATAGAATATTAGATACACTGGACCTGTGTTTTGATGAAGCAAGCAACATCGGATATTGTCTGCTGAGATTGGATCTGTCTTCACTGCTGCTGCAGCCCCTACAGATAAGTTTGCAGACATTGTTGGTTTTGTTTATTTGCTGACTGGATCCGAGGCGACCCCGGTTCCGTCCGTATACTGAGCAGGGAGCCGGTGGCCGTGCCCCCCCCCCCCCTTTATCATAGGGGTTTCAGGTCTCACTCAGCCTTAGGTACGCGGGCATGGCTCGACCCACCATCAGGGTCTGGGCATGTGCATAGCAGCGCAGGGAGAGCTCTTAGGGTCTGACAGGGGTTACCTTTTATGCTCCCCTAGTTTGGGTCCGCTCAGTAGCTTGTGCACTGATTGTACTCCTGTTGTTCACATATACCCGTGACACTGGAACAATGCTCCAGCCAATGGCAACGCTATAGCTGCACAGGAAAGGGCTGAACTGGCTTGCTGGGACTTATGGTGTACCACCACTGCGCTTTTAACCCTTTCCTGCTCAAAGAAGAAAAAAGAAAGAAAGAAGAAGAACATCTGGAATTGCTGCACTGATTTTTTTCATTCGCAGCTGTTCCAGATCCTGAAACCACCATCCTTCCCTGGCCCGCGCCCCCTCCTACCTCCCTCCCCCCTTTTTTTACAGACGCCATTTGGTCCATGCGCTTTTTTTTGGGTCTTTTTATTTATTTTTTACAATTTTTCAGCTCTGCACCACTTTTTCTGCGTGCAAGCTGTGACCACCAAGTGCTGTTCAGTGCATACGTGCCTGATCAGCACCTACGGATTATTCTTTGCGCTTTTTTTTTTTCACATTGTGGTTGATTTTTTTTGCCAATTTTTCCTTTTTTTGGTTCAAAAGAAGACATTGTAGTTAGGGTTTTATATAAATATATATATATAGAGTTCAATATTTCTATTTATATATATTGTGGCAATGTGAATAGGAGGGGTGTAGTAAAGTCCCGGGGAAGCATAAAAAGGGGGGTGGGGGGGTGTTTGCACCAGGAGCGTGTCACCAAGGGGCCCTGCCTTGGTGAAGTAAAGGCCCTAGATATAGGTGGCCACTAAGTTAGTTGGTGGACACCAAGATAATTAGCTTAGCTGGCTCCAGCTAGTCCAGGGCGGGCTTTTACTGGGAGAAGGCAATGTGCTGGGTGGGTACCTATTACCCATGCTCCAGTCCGGGATTTTGGACAATGCTCATGTCCAGAGATGCTATTTAATCCTGTTGCTGGACTTGGGTGTAGCTCCCAGTCTGGGAAAGGAGAAGGCTGTGTCAAGGACTGTGGTAGTTGGGACCCTCTAACCCTGTGTGTAGGGTAAGTACTGGTGATGTGTCTTGGGGAGCTGGGTGGTAGACCCAGATCCTGATAGAGAGGGAAAGACTGTTTAGTCAGTGGCCAGACCGCCGAGGATTTATTTTTATGATTTATTTGTACTGCTGTTGGGACAATAAAGCTGGTCGTGGCCAGTTTGCACCTGAATCTACAGTGGTGGAGTGGCTTCTTGATGTGTGCCAACCGTCTAAGGTGTTAAGACTGCGATCTGGAAAAGCTAAATGACCCCGAGTTGTTACAAAATATATATATATATATATATATATATATATATATAGTTAATTTTTAGCTAGTGTTCACTTTAACACTGTATTGAATTTTTGTTATTCAGTTTTTGCACGAACGCACAATCTGTGTGCGTGCATGCTGCAGAGCACCAATCAGTAGTGTGCTCATTTGAGTTTTTTTGTTTTATTTTTTTTAAAAAGAACTGCAGATAGTGATAGTTATCTATATATATATATATATATATATATATATATATATATATATATATTGTGGCAGTGGAGCTGCCAGAAGGCCATAGGAAGGCCATTGAAGTGGCATATCTCACCCAGAGAAAGCTGGGTGAGAACAAGAAAGGTTGGTAAAATAGTTTTTTCCCACTGTCTGCAGCAGCCAGGCTGGTAATGGGGATAATTATCAGCCAGCTGAGGAGCTTGGATTAATGTGGGTTGAGCTTCTCAATCAGGGCTCCCAGTCTGGGAAAGGAGCAGGCTGTGTCCAGGCCTGTGGGACCCGGGACCCTCTAACCCTCTGTGTGGGGTAAGCACTGGTGATGTGTCTTGGGGAGCTGGGTGGTAGACCCAGATCCTGATAGAGAGGGAAAGACTGTTTAGTCAGTGGCCAGACGGCTGAGGTTTATTTTTATGAATTTGTTGTTCTGCTGTTGTGACAATAAAGCTGGTCGTGGCCAGTTTGCACCCGAATCTACAGTGGTGGAGTGGCTTCTTGATGTGTGCCAACCGTCTAAGGTGATAAGACGGCGATCTGGAAGAGCTAAATGACCCCGTGTTGTTACAATATATATATATACATATATATAAATTTCAGTTAGTGTCAGTTTAGAATTTTGCATGAACGCAACATCTGCGTGCGTACGTTTTGCAATCAGTTAGCACAGATCAGTAGTGTCCATTACAGATCGCGTCTGCTCAGTTTGCACTGCAAGTTTTTTTTTTCTTCTAAATTTAATTTCAAATTTATTACAAGCCTCTTCACGTGTGAAAACACAACATACACACCCCTCACACGAAATAAAGGTTTACACATTTCACACCCCAATAAAATACAAATGGCTCGTCCATCCCAACGAGTATACTCAGCTGAAGATGCATACGTCATGTTTGCCTACAATACTGAGTCTGCCAGTGAGGGAAAAGAGGATGCCACTTTCCTCTACCCTCTAGAACAGGGGTGCAAAACCTGCAGCCCTTGATACCATTCTGTGCGGCCCCCAAACATCTGGTAAAAGACATGTAGTCTATGTCTTATGGCTTCTTACATGTATTCTTCTATTAGATGAGATGCAAAATAAATGTGGAGCCCCAGTTATGGGTCTACAACACAATGAAAGCCAGATATCCCTCAAAGGAAGGAAAACCGAGCAAAGGGGTGTCTCCCCCCTTTGCTCGGTTTTCCTTCCTTTGAGGGATATCTGGCTTTCATTGTGTTGTAGACCCATAACTGGGGCTCCACATTTATTTTGCATATTACTGTTTCCCAGGGAGCTTTGCACTTCGGATTGCTGTGTTGAGACTCTTAAATGAGGCTCCGCGGTATTTTTTGTAGCTGGTCTCCCTGAGATCAGCTATTGGTGTGTTTGAGTAGTCTCCGAGGCATTGCTCCTGGTAAGCCAGAATCCTACTCTGCACTGATGAGGGGCAACACCCCAAAACAGCTGTCTGTGGATGGATAACTGGCTTGGGTTTCCCCCGTCACATCCTTAAAGCTTGTAAAAAAGCGGGATCTTGACATAGGGGCCACTTAATATGGTGGATTTGGTGATCTCTGTAATGGAGACACCCCTTTGCTCGGTTTTCCTTCCTTTGAGGGATATCTAGCTTTCATTGTGTTGTAGACCCATAACTGGGGCTCCACATTTATTTTGCATATTACTGTTTCCCAGGGAGCTTTGCACTTCGGATTGCTGTGTTGAGACTCTTAAATGAGGCTCCGCGGTATTTTTTGTAGCTGGTCTCCCTGAGATCAGCTATTGGTGTGTTCTATTAGATGAGAGTCCTAGAACTGTAACTGGACATTTATAGTATATACTGTATGTTCAATATGCTAAAAATATAGTATACCCTTTTAAGTTTTATTTTCTGCCCTTGGAATTGGTTCAGGCTGACAATGTGGCCCCCGACCAGAAAAGGTTGTGCACCCCTGCTCTAGAAGGTGCCCCAGAGTGAACCCTTATGGAATCAACCCCCTAAAGATTTTCAGCCCCAAATTCCAGATTTTGAGGGCAGGTCCGGAATACAGATAGATAGTGCGGGCTTCATTGAACTAGATTTTTTCAAAATCATCTTCTTTGAAGATTTTGTAAATTTATTGGTGGCACCCTACATCGGCATACACTAGACCACTAGGTTGGACCCCAGTAAGTGCAGCAGAGATGATGAAGTTTTGGGGACTCGTGCTGCATATGGGAGTTGTAAAAAAAAAAATGTTAGGCAATATTGGAGTTCGGACATTTTCTACCAGACTCCAATTTACATGACCCGGAAGCGATTTGAGTTAATTAGGAAATTCCTACACTACAATGACAATGCACAGTGCCCACCCCAAAACGACCCAAAATTTGACCATCTGTTCAAAGTTTGGCCTGTCATTGACCACTTTAACACCAAGTTTGCTGAGGAGTACAACCCAGATAAAAATGTCAGTGTAGATGAGTCCCTATTTAATAAATATATTGAAGAGAATAGGGCCCAATACTGACCCCTGAGGTACCCCACTAGTTACAGTGACCCAATCTGAGTATCTACCGTTAATAACCACCCTCCGTTTTCTGTCACTCAGCCAGTTACTTACCCACATGCAGACATTTTCTCCCAGTCCGAGCATCCTCATTTTATATACTAACCTTTGATGAGGTACGGTGTCAGATTTATATTTTTTACTATTTATATAATTGAAGAACATTTTAGGGTTAGTTTTACTCTCTTTGGCAATTAATCTCTCGGTCTCTAGTTTGGCAAATTTTATTAGTTTTTTACATATTCTATTTTTTTTCCTTATAGTTTATCAGTGCTTCCTGACTCCCCTCCATTTATGCACATTGGTTTCTTATTGTTCCTTAGCCTTTTATTCCTATAAGCTATGTACCTCTCACAATTAGATGTTACAATGCTTTTAAAAATCTCCCATTTTATGGTTGTATTTTTATTTTTGAGGACTTTGTCCCAGTTCGTTAGGCCTATGGCCTCGCTTAGTTGGCTAAATTTAGCTTTTTTGAAGTTTGGTATTTTTGTTCCTCCCTTTAGAAACTCTCATTTGAAGGATAATTGGAAGGTGTTACAAAAGGGGGATAAGGAAACACATTATTTACCACTGCCCTGAAAAACCTGGCCTGTGCATTGAGGAGTGTTTTAAAATCTACCACTCATCCATGGAGTATTAATTTAATTTCATCCATGATTTAGTCCGCATAGCTTACAGATCCACTTTTCACCAAACACTACATATTCATTTCTGTGAAACACCTGTTAGACTACTTAAAATGTTCGTACGGGGTTGCTCTTTCCAAAATGGGGTCAATTCTTGGGGTTTTTAATTTCGGACGACCTTAGGAATCTTTTAAATGCGACATGGCGCCTAAAATCCATGTCTGTTTATTCAAGCCTGCAAAAAACATTTTGCACTTTGCCCCAGAGCCCTGCTGTGCGCCCATACAGGAGGATACAAGCACATATGGAATGCAGTTTCTCTTTTAACTCTTTGTGGCGAAAAAAATGGGGTCTGCTAGTATTTTTTTTCTCACAAATGTGTTCTTTGAAATCTTTTAACAAGTGTTTCTGCCTTCTGTGAGACACCTGTTTCCTGAAAAGTACCCTTTCTACCACTTTAAATGTTCATACGGGGGTGCTATAACCAAAATCGGGTCACTTATTTTAGTTTTTTTTTATTATTTATTCTTTTTCATATACATTATAAAAATCCAGAAAAAAAAAGCAATACAACACTACCATACAATTATATATCATTACCAAAGAAACCCCATACCCACCCCCAACCCATAGAGAGAGAGAGGGGGGGGGGAGCGGAAAAACAAAACAAACAAACACAAAAAAATATATATATACCAGTATGCCATTGATTCCCTATCTGCTCAAGATGATCTTTCTTTCCCTTATTATACCAGCTTATTCTTTCCATTTTTATAATATTATTAACAGATTTTTTCCATTTAGACACCAAAGGTTGATCTTTTTTGTCCATTTTTTTAAAAATAAGCAGTCTTGCCTGAAACAGAATCCTACAAACTGCTTGTTTCAGCACCTTTCGAGACTTTCAATAAATTGTTACACCCAATATGCAAACCACCGGATCATCATATATCTGTACTCCCAAAACTCTATGAATAGTATGTGCCATTTCAAACCTATATCTAAATAACTTGGGGCATCTCCAAATTAGGTGTATAAGACCTGCACGTTCTTCACCACATCTTGGACATTCATCTGTTATTCTTACACCCATTTTTTTAAATATTAAAGGAGTTCGTTGTAACCCATGGATAAGAAAAAAATGAGAGACCCAGTGTGAGGCTTTTATTGAAACCAAGGGCCGATTTCTCAAAATATCTTTCCATTTCTCTTTCCATGTATTGATTTCATTAACAACCTATATCTCCTTGAAATATTATCCTTGTTTTTCTTCCTCCTTAAGAAATTGAACCATATCACCAGAAGGAGCCTTTTTATATTTCTCTATATCTACTGATGATCTAATTGCATCTCTTATTTGCAAATATTTAAAGTAATCTTTTCTTGAAATCCCAAATTCATCACTCTCAAAATCCTTCAATTTATCCCCCTCAAAAATGTGATACAGCAAACTAACACCCCTAATCTCCCAATTTACATATTGCTTACTTTTTTCAATCTCCCACATATTAATATTATTCCATAATGGAGTGTATTTTAACCGCCTCAGCCCCCCTAGCTTAAACCCCCTTAATGACCAGACCACTTTTTACAATTCTGCACTACACTACTTTCACCGTTTATTGCTCCGTCATACAACTTACCACTCAAATGAATTTTACCTCCTTTTCTTCTCACTAATAGAGCTTTCATTTGGCGGTATTTCATTGTTGCTGACATTTTTACTTTTTTGCTATTAATAAAAATGTAACAACATCTTTGCAAAAAAATTACATTTTTCGCTTTCTGTTGTAATTTTTAAAAAAAACTACATTTATATATAAATTTTTCTATAAATGTATTGTTCTACATGTCTTTGATAAAAAAAAAATGCAATAAGTGTATATTTATTGGTTTGGGTAAAAGTTATAGCATTTACAAACTATGGTGCAAAAAAGTGAATTTCCGCATTTTGAAGCAGCTCTGACTTTCTGAGCACCTGTCATGTTTCTTCAGGTGCTAGAATGTCAGGATAGTATAAATACCCCCCAAAAGACACCATTTTAGAAAGAAGACACCCCAAAGTATTCGCGGAGGGGCATGGTGAGTTCATGTATCATTTCATTTTTTTTTTACAAGTTAGCGGAAAATGACACTTTGAGGGAAAAAAAAAAAAAAAATTTCAATTTCTGCTAACTTCTGGCAAGAAAAAATAAAATCTCCCAAGGACTCACCATGCCCCCCTCAGTGAATACTTGGGGTGTCTACTTTCCGAAATGGGGTCATTTGTGGGGTGTGTTTAATGTTCTCGCATTTTGGGTGGGGCTAAATTGTGAGCAACCCTGTAAAGCCTAAAGGTACTCGTTGGACTTTCGGCCCCTTTGCGCACCTAGGCTGCAAAAAAGTGGCACACATGTGGTATCGCCGTACTCAGGAGAGGTAAGGTAATGTGTTTTGGGGTGTATTTTTACATATACCCATGCTGGGTAAGAGAAATATCTCTTTAAAATTTTTAAAGTTGTCGTTTACAGCGATATTTCTCACACAAAGCATGGGTATATATAAAAATACACCCCAAAACACATTGCCCTACTTCTCCTGAGTACGACATGTGTACCATCTGATACCATGTGTGCCACTTTTTTTGCAGCCAAGATGCGCAAAGGGGCACAAATTCCAATGAGTGCCTTTAGGATTTCACAGGGCATTTTTACGCATTGGGCTTCTCACGCTTTAGGGCCCCTAAAATGCCAGGGCAGTATAAATACCCCACATGTGATCCCATTTTGGAAAGAAAACACCCAAGGTATTCCGTGAGGGGCATGGCGAGTTCACAGAAATTTTATTTTTTTTTGGCACAAGTTAGCGGAAATTGATATGACATTTTTTATTTTTTTTTACAAAATCTCATATTCCACTAACTTGTGACAAAAAATAAAATTTTACATGAACTCACCATACCCCTCACGGAATACCTTGGGGTGTTTTCTTTCCAAAATGGGGTCACTTGTGGGGTGTTTGTACTGCCCTGGCATTTGAGGGTCTCCGCAATCATTACATGTATGGCCAGCATTAGGAGTTTCTGCTATTCTCCTTATATTGAGCATACGGGTAATGAGATTTTTTTCTTTTTCTGTTCAGCCTCTGGGCTGAAAGAAAAATTGAACGGCACAGATTTCTTCATTCGCATTGAAATCTCTGCCAAAATCAGTGACTGCGGAGCGGTGGGCTGGGCGCTAACTACCTAACAAGTACCTAACTAACTGGCGGTGATAAGGGACCCTTAGGCCCCATTCACACATCCACAAACAGTCTCTCCAGGTGTAATCCATTAAATTCAATATTTGACTAT
This sequence comes from Bufotes viridis, assembly GCA_033119425.1. Taxonomy (NCBI): domain Eukaryota; kingdom Metazoa; phylum Chordata; class Amphibia; order Anura; family Bufonidae; genus Bufotes; species Bufotes viridis. The sequence goes on from CM065595.1 coordinate 72,911,093, forward strand.
TAGTGATTTTTTTACCCAAAATACCCGATTCTAAAACCTCTAACAAACTGACCTGATAATTCTTTAAACCCTTTTCATTATCTCCTCTTTCCAAAAAAAAAAAAACTTACTTCACCAACTTTTAGGTGTTTGAAATTGTGCTACCAAAAAATATAAGTACCAATTTGGGAGAGAGAGACCCCCTTCTCTAATGGGGAGTTGAAGCATTTCTTTTTTTATACTATATTCCTCCATTCCAAATAAAATCCCCCATTAATCCATCAAATACTTTAACCACTACAGGACCACCTAACGCACGGATGCGTCCGGTCCTGTAGTTCTGACTCGACGCATCGGCGCATCATCTCGCGAGATGCGAGATTTCGCGCTGATGCCGCCGCACATGTGCACTGCGCGGCGGTGAAAAGTTAAAGGAGTTCAAGTATAGGTCATCAGCCTGCCATCCAATGACCATTGCTGGCAGGCTGATGATTTTTAATAAAAACGAATCGCAAGCCATCTAGCACATTATATTTATAAATATAATGTGTTAAATGGCTTCTGTGCCCTCTCCTGGGTCCTTTTCGTCGGTTGGACCCAGGAGAGAGCACACCTCTACTGTAAGTACACCAAGCACCACACTTCAGGCCCTGATCACCCCAATTAACCCCTTGATCATCCCTTTCAATCACCTGTCAATCACTAGTGAAAGGCAAAAAAGTGATCAGTGTAAACTGTCACTTTTTTTTTTCACTAGTATTGACTGCTAGGTTTAGGTTAGTTTAGGTCCCTTTGGTAGGTAGTTAGCTTCCGTTAGCGCACAGCCCACCGCAGTCACCGATTCGCTGATTAGCATAGCGCTAATCAGCATTTGTACTTTTAGGCTGGGAACACACCTAGGCTTTTCTGAATCGCGCATACGACGCGCGTTTTTGTAACTAAGAAACGTGCGTCATACGCGCGATTCATTGATTCTCCCCTATGGCATCATTGTCCATAGGCGCGTTAAAACCCCCCAAAGAAGCTCATGTACTTGTTTGGGCGTGGGGCGTTTTACAGCGCGTTAAAACGCGCTGTAAAACGCCCGAATGTGAACCATGCCCATAGGGAAGCATGGCTTTTCACATGTTGTGTGTTTTACAGCGCGTTTGAACGCGCTGTAAAGCGCTTAGGTGTGTACCTAGGGTTATAGTATCTGTAAGTGATCAGAACTGATCACAGTCAGATCCATAATAGTATTACTGTCCCTTTAGCTCGCCCCCCACCCAAAACGCAGTGTTTTATGCCCGATCAGGCCTAATCGGTCGCCCACACGTGCGTTCACCCATGCCCACTCCGCCGCAGTGACAAATTTTTTTTTTTTCCATCACTGCATAATCACTTCACAAGCGCTGCGGCGATAAAAAAATCAGTTTTGATCTCTTTTATCAATCGCAGCAGCTTCCTGTACTTCGCTAGCCTCCCATTTGTAAGACAGGCTTGCTCTTTTTCTTGGGTAGTCTCAGGGAATACCCCCTAAATTTAGTCGCCCAAATGTCAAATAAGGGGTATTCTCCTGAAGAGGCCTGCAGGATTCTGACCCAGTCGGATGAGGAATGGGAACCCTCATCTGACGAATCTAGCGGGTCAGAATACGAACCTGTAGAAAGAAGTGGCAGTCTGACCCAAAGTTCGGACGAGGAGGTTGAGGTCCCTGATAGCACCAGGCGTACCCGGCCCCGTGTCGCTAGACCGCAGGTAGCGCAGGATCCATTTCAAGGGCAGCAGAGTGGGGCTGGCGCTGCCGGATTACGTGGTGAGGCATATACCAGCAGCGCAGCCCATCCTGGACCTTCTACCAGCACTGCCGTACAACATGGTGAAGTGGCGAGCACCAGAAGGACAGTTGAAACTGGTACGGTGGCACGTGCAGTAATTCCCCCGTCGCAGCCACCGCGCAGACAGGCCCGTAGAGCCCTTAGAGTCCCTGAGGTGCTGGCAAACCCTGATTGGCAGCCCCCAACTTCAGCCGCAACATTAGTTCCCCCTTTCACCGCCCAGTCAGGAGTTCGGGTGGAGACAGCTCAGATCGGATCGGCACTGGGGTTTTTTGAGCTGTTCTTCACTGCGGAGCTCTATGACTTCGTCGTGGCAGAAACAAATCGGTATGCCACTCAATTTATAAACGCCAACCCGGGAAGCTCTTTTCTGGGCCTTCTCCTCAACATGGGCCTAACCAAAAAGCATGAATTGCGGTCATATTGGTCCACAAACCCAATTCATCACATGCCCATGTACTCTGCTGCCATGTCCAGGACACGTTTTGAGACCATCCTGCGTTTCTTGCACTTTAGCGACAACACTACTTAACCTACTCAGACCACGAACAACTCTGATCAATATAAAATCTCTTTATTGGAAAAATTTATAAATACACATGATTACAATAAATAGAAGCAAAAAAGTGCAAGAAAGAGCCAGATGTTACAATACACACCCGAGACAGAGAAAATATTGACTGGGGGGTATCGGTCAATTAATCAATACTAATCTCCAAATATCTATCATTAGAGTACATATCCCCTGTCCATACATTCAAATATATCTCAGATAGATGTCAGTCCAGATGGGGGTCAGAAACTCTAAAAATCACAGAAATGTGAGGAAAGGATGAATGGTAAATACCAAAAATGGCCACCATCTGGACGGAGATAACTAGAGTAAAGCTATAATAGCACACAAGTATTTTACCAAAATAGGGAATACAGATACCAAATTAGTACGTACCCATAATGTCTCAATGTAGACCAACCCCAGTCAAAAGAGCACTTGAGGTTATCTCTGTATTTTCTCTGTCTCGGGTGTGTATTGTAACATCTGGCTCTTTCTTGCACTTTTTTGCTTCTATTTATTGTAATCATGTGTATTTATAAATTTTTCCAATAAAGAGATTTTATATTGATCAGAGTTGTTCGTGGTCTGAGTAGGTTAAGTTATGGTTGTCGTGTGACCACTGATGTATGTGATGCTTTATGAGGTTGTGTAGGTTTACATACTTTAGCGACAACACCACATCCCGTCCCAGAGGCCACCAAGCTTTTGACCGGCTCCACAAAATTCGGCCCCTCAGACCACTTCAACCAGAAATTTGCAGATTTGTATACGCCCGCACAAAACATCTGCATAGACGAGTCCCTAGTACATTTCACTGGGCGCCTTGGCTTCAAACAGTACATCCCAAGCAAGCGCGCCCGATATGGGGTCAAATTGTATAAGCACTGTGAAAGGGCCACAGGCTATATGCACAAATTTCGGATCTATGAGGGAAAAGATCAGACCCTGGAGCCGGTCGGTTGCCCTGACTACCTGGGGAGCAGTGGGAAGATAGTCTGGGACTTGGTGTCACCCTTATTCGGCAAGGGGTACCATCTTTATGTGGACAATTTTTACACAAGTGTGCCCCTCTTCAGGCATTTGTTCCTAAAACAGATTGGCTGCTGTGGCACCGCGCGACCTAGTCACCGGGGCTTCCCCCAACGGCTCCTTACCACCCGTCTCGCAAGGGGGGAGAGGGCTTCCTTGTGTAACGAAGAACTGCTCGCGGTGAAATGGAGAGACAAGCGTGACGTTTACATGCTCTCCTCCATTCACGTAGACACGACAATCCAAATTGAAAGGGCAACCAGTGTCATTGAAAAGCCCCTCTCGGTCCACAACTATAATTTGCTCATGGGAGGGGTGGACTTCAATGACCAGATGTTGGCCCCGTATTTTCTTTCCAGCAGGACCAGACGCTGGTATAAGAAGGTGTCTGTATATCTAATTCAATTGGCTATATATAATAGTTTTGTTCTCTACAGTAAGGCTGGGAGAACAGGATCCTTCCTCAAATTTCAGGAAGAGATCATCGAGAACCTCCTGTATCCAGGAGGTTCCGTGGCCCCAACCACCAGTGTAGTGAGCTGTCTACACGAGCGACATTTCCCCAATGTCGTTGCTGGTACCTCAAACCAACCGCCACCCCGAAAAAGATGTCGTGTCTGTAGCAGGAGTGGAATAAGGCGTGACACCCGCTATTTCTGTCCTGACCACCCTGCCCTATGCCTAGGGAAGTGTTTCCGGAAGTACCACACTCAGGTACACTTAGGGACATAGGGACAGCACAACACAGGTAGTTTATCCACTCAGGCTCTAGGGCAGGGGTGTCAAACTCAAATTCATCGGGGGCCGCATCAGCAGTTTGGTCACCCTCAATGGGCCGGTTGTAACTGTAGGACTATGTGTCCACTCTTTACTATCATAAATTATTGTCACTGCATTCAATTATTACTGCCACCCCGAAAAAAGATGTCGTCCCCCCCATAACAGTGCCATCCACAGATGTCCCCCCATAACTGCGCCATCCACAGATGTCCCCCGATAGGGGATCTGTGGATGACACTGTTATATAACCCCTCACCCCTTAAAAGTGCCATCCACAGATCCCCCTCACATTGCCTCAAAATTGCAGTGGGGCCAGGTGTATTCACTGTCCTCTGGCCCCTCCGCTTACTCATTCCCCAAAAATCGGCATAAATCTTTGTTAAATAAAGTAAACTTGTGCCCGCCCCTCATACATAATAGAATCACTAACTCACTAACCGCGGTCCGCTCCATTACAGGCCAGGCTCGCGGCCGGCAGCGTGACTGACTGACGTCACGTGCCGGCGCCGCCTGATTCATTCATAAAGTAGGCGGCGCCGGCACGTGACGTCAGTCACGCTGCCGGCCGCGCGCCCGGCCTGTAATGGAGCGGACCGCGGTTAGTGATTCTATTATGTATGAGGGGCGGGCACAAGTTTACTTTATTTAACATAGTGGGCCACATGACGAGGTCTGGCGGGCCGGTTCCGCCCGCGGGCCTTGTGTTTGACACCTATGCTCTAGGGTCTCTCAGGATACTAGGCTTTGAGAGACCCTAACACATAGGGGTGCTGGTGTGCTACAGCAGAAATGTGAAACAGTAGAAACCTCTCCTTTCACTTGGGATAAAGTACATAATGTACTTCGCACCATCTCTGTGTGATTTACACTTTACACATGTCCCATGGGAAAGGAGAGGTTTCTGCTAGGAAAATAAAGAGTGAAATGGTTAAAAAAAAAAAATAATTAAACAGGTAGCAAGAAAAAAAGAAATCTTGAGTTAGTTCAGGTTTTAAAAGTCTTGATGTTCAGGTTTGATAAAAAAAAGTTTTATGTTCAGGTTTTATAAAGTTTGTAACGTTCAAGTTTATGAGCCTGCTGCCTATTTTTTCTTCTTTTTTTTTCCCCCCCTAACCACCCTTTATTTTCCAGATAGACCAACGGACCAACCGACGAAAACGCTGCAGCACTGATGTGCATTCTGAGAGAAGCATTGCGCTGCTGTCAGAAGACACGTGAAGTCGGTTACGGCGCTGCAGGACAAGATTTCTCCTCTGCAGTACAGGTACGTTTGCCCAGGCATATGAGCTGAGGAGAGGTGTTGGAGTTCATATGCTTTGGCAAACACTTTGTATCAAAAATCTGGCAACGATGTCTTCCTCCACAACGATCAATTGATTGATGTGAATGGAGAAATCACGTTTGCCAGGACATAGGAGCTGAAGTGGGTATGGATGTTTGGGCGGAGCCCCTATGTCCTGGCAATCGCCAGGCCCCTCTTTTTCTTCTTGCATATTTTTTGGCAGAGATTTTTTCATCCACATCGATTGATGCGAATGAGGAAATCTGTGCCGTTCATTTTTTCTTTCAGCCCAGAGGCTGAATGGAAAAAAAATCTCATTACCCGTATGCTCCATATAAGGAGAATAGCAGAAACTCCTAATGCTGGCCATACATGTAATGATTGCGGAGACCCTCAAATGCCATGGCAGTACAAGAACCTCACATGTGACCCCATTTTGGAAAGAAGACACCCCAAGGTATTCGCTGAGGGGCATATTGAGTCCATGAAAGATTGAACTTTTTGTCACAAGTTAGCGGAAAGGGAGACTTTGTGAGAAAAAACAAAAAAAATCTAACTCCGCTAACTTGTGCAAAAAAAAAAAAAAACTTCTAAATAAAAACTCTATGAACTCGCCACCCCCCTCACAGAATACCTTGGGGTGTCTTCTTTCTAAAATGGGGTCACATTTGGGGTATTTTTACTGCCCTGGCATTTTAGGGGCACTAAAGCGTGAGAAGAAAAATGCGTAAAAATGCCATCCTAAAAGGTACTCATTGGAATTAGTGCCCCTTTGCGCATCTTGGCTGCAAAAAAGCGGCACACATGTGGTATCGCCGTACTCAGAAGAAGTAGGGCAATGTGTTTTGGCATGTATTTTTACATATACCCATGCTGGGTGTGAAAAATATCTCTGTAAATTGACAACTTTGTATAAAAAAATGGAAAAAGTTGACATTTACAGAGATATATTTCACACCCAGCATGGGTATATGTAAAAATACACCCCAAAACACATTGCCCTACTTCTCCCGAGTATGGTGATACCACATGTGTGCCACTTTTTTGCAGCCAAGATGCGCAAAGGGGCCCTAAATCCAATGAGTACCTTTAGGATTTCACAGGACATTTTTATGCATTTGGATTCCAAACTCCTTCTCACGCTTTAGGGGCCCCTAAAATGCCAGGGCAGTAAAAATACCACACAAGTGACCCCATTTTAGAAAGCAGACACCCCAAGGTATTCCGTGAGGGGTATGGTGAGTTAATGTAAAATTTTATTTTTTGTCACAAGTTAGTGGAATATGAGACTTTGTAAAAAAAAATATAAAATTCCATTTACGCTAACTTGTGACAAAAAATAAAAACTTCCATGAACTCACTATGCCCATGAGCAAATACCTTAGGGTGTCTACTTTCCAAATTGGGGTCACTTGTGTGGTATTTATATTGCCCTGGCATTTTAGGGGCCCCTAAAGTGTGAGAAGGAGTTTGGAATCCAAATGCGTAAAAATGCCCTGTGAAATCCTAAGGCCCCTTTCACATGAGCGTGTCCGGATTAGGTCCGGATGCGTTGCGGATGCGTTCAGTGAAAACTGTGCGATTTCACAGGCAAAGCCATTCAGTTTTGCCTGCGATTGCGTTCAGTTGTTCAGTTTTTTCCGCGCAGGTGCAATGCGTTTTGATGCGTTTTTCACGCGCGTGATAAAAAACTGAAGGTTACAAACAACATCTCCTAGCAACCATTAGTGAAAAACGCAACGCACCCGCACTTGCTTTTTCACGCAGCCCCATTCACTTCTATGGGGCTAGGGATGCGTGAAAAACGCAGAAAATAGAACATGCTGCGATTTTAACACAACGCACAAGTGATGCGTGAAAAAAAACGCTCATGTACACAGCCCCATTGAAATGAATGGGTCAGGATTCAGTGCGGGTGCAATGTGTTCACATCACGCATTGCACCCGCGCGGAAAACTCGCTCGTGTGAAAGGGGCCTAAAGGTACTCGTTGGAATTTGGGCCCCTTTGCGCATCTTGGCTGCAAAAAAGTGGCACACATGTGGTATCGCCGTACTCAGGAGAAGTAGGACAATGTGTTTTGGGGTGGATTTTTACATATACCCATGGTGGATGAGAGAAATATCTCTGTAAATTGACAACTTTGTATAAAAAAAATGGAAAAAGTTGTAGATATTTTTCACACACAGTATGGGTATATGTAAAAATACACCCCAAAACACATTGCCCTACTTCTCCCGAGTACGGTGATACCACATGTGTGATACTTTTTTGCAGCCTGGGTGCGGAAAGGGCCCCTAAATCCAGTGAGTACCTTTAGGATTTCACAGGGCATTTTTACACATTTGGATTCTAACGCTTTAGGGCCCCTAAAATGCCAGGGCAGTAAAAATACCCCACAAGTGACCCCATTCCGGATAGTAGACACCCTAAGGTATTCGCTGTGGGGCATAGTGAGTTCATGGAAGTTTTTATTTTTTGTCACAAGTTAGCGGAAAATGAAATATTTGGAAAAAAAAAAAAATCCATTTCCGCTAACTTGTGACAAAAAATAAAAACTTCCATGAACTCACTATGCCCCTCAGTGATTACCTTAGGGTGTCTACTTTCCGAAATAGGGTCATTTATGGGGTGTTTCTACTGTCTGGGCATTGTAGTACGTCAGGAAACAGGACAGGTGCTCAGAAAGTCAAAGTACGGAAATTCACTTTTTTGCACCATAGTTTGTAAAAGCTATAACTTATACCCAAACCAATAAATATACACTTATTGCATTCTTTTTATCAAAGACATGTAGAACAATACATTTAGAGAAATAAATTAAAGAGAAATTTAGTTTTATTTGGCAAATTTTCCAACAGACAGTAAAAAATGTCATTTTTTTGCAAAAATTTTGTCAAAAAAAGCAAAATATCAAAAAAAGTTAAAATGCCAGCAAGAATGAAATACCACCAAATGAAAGCTCTATTAGTGAGAAGAAAAGGAGGTAAAATTCATTTGGGTGGTAAGTTGTATGGCCGAGTAATAAATGGTGAAAGTAGTGTAGTGCAGAATTGTAAAAAGTGGCCTGGTCATTAAGGGTGTTTAAGCTAGGGGGGCTGAGGTGGTTAAATAATTTATTTGGAATCCAAATTGGGGCATAAAATCTTAAGGAGAAAAACCATCTTTATCAAATTCACTCATCTCATCATTGACAATGGTAACCTTTTCCAAATATAATTTTTTTGTCCTTAATTCATTTAATAGTGGAACTATATTTAAGTCTACATAATCACCCAAATTTCTTGAGATCTTTATCCCCAAATATTTAACCACTTCAGCCCCCCTAGCTTAAACACCCTTAATGACCAGGCCACTTTTTACAATTCTGCACTACACTACTTTCACCGTTTATTGCTCGGCCATACAACTTACCACCCAAATGAATTTTACCTCCTTTTCTTCTCACTAATAGAGCTTTCATTTGGTGCTATTTCATTGCTGCTGACATTTTTACTTTTTTTGCTATTAATCAAAAATTACCGAAATTTTTGCAAAAAAATGACATTTTTCACTTTCTGTTTGAAAATTTGTCAAATAAAACTACATTTCTCTACAAATTTTTCTCAAAATGTATTGTTCTACATGTCTTTGATAAAAAAAAAATGCAATAAGTGTATATTTATTGGTTTGGGTAAAAGTTATAGCTTTTACAAACTATGGTGCAAAAAAGTGAATTTCCGCACTTTGACTTTCTGAGCACCTGTCCTGTTTCCTGACATACTACAATGCCCAGAAAGTAGAAACACCCCATAAATGACCCCATTTCGGAAAGTAGACACCCTAAGGTATTCACTGAGGGGCATAGTAAGTTCATGGAAGTTTTTATTTTTTGTCACAAGTTAGCGGAAATGTTTTTTTTTTTGTTTTTTTTTAAATTTCATTTTCCGCAAACTTGTGACAAAAAATGAAAACTTCCATGAACTCACTATGCCCATCAGCGAATACTTTAGGGTGTCTACTTTCCAAAATGGGGTCACTTGTGGGGTATTTTAACTGCTCTGGCATTTTAGGGGCCCCTAAAGCGTGAGAATACAAATGCGTAAAAATGCCCTGTGAAATCCTAAAGGTACTCATTGGAATTAGGGCCCCTTTGCGCATCTTGGCTGCAAAAAAGTGCCACACATGTGGTATCGCCGTACTCGGCAGAAGTAGGGCAATGTGTTTTGGGGTGTATTTTTACATATACCCATACTGGGTGTGAAAAATATCTCTGTAAATGACAACTTTTTCCATTTTTTTATACAAAGTTGTCAATTTACAGAGATATTTCTCTCACCCAGCATGGGTATATGTAAAAATACACCCCAAAACACATTGCCCTACTTCTCCTGAGTATGGCGATACCACATGTGTGGCACTTTTTTGCAGCCAAGACGTGCAAAGGGGCCCCAATTCCAATGAGTACCTTTTAGGATGGCATTTTTACGCATTTTTCTTCTCACGCTTTAGGGCCCCTAAAATGCCAGGGCAGTATAAATACCCCAAATGTGACCCCATTTTAGAAAGAAGACACCCCAAGGTATTCTGTGAGGGGCATGGTGAGTTCATACAAGATTTTTTTTTTTTGGCACAAGTTAGCGGAATTTGATTTTAGCTAACTTGTGACAAAAAATTCAATCTTTCATGGACTCAATATGCGCCTCAGTGAATACCTTAGAGTGTCTTCTTTCCAAAATGGGGTCACATGTGAGGTTTTTGTAGTGCTCTGGAATTTGAGGGTCTCCGCAATCATTACATGTATGGCCAGCATTAGGAGTTTCTGCTATTCTCCCGATATGGAGCATACGGGTAATGAGATTTTTTTTTACGTTCAGCCTCTGGGCTGAAAGAAAAAATGAACGGCACAAATTTCCTCATTCGCATCGATCGATGTGGATGAAAAAATCTCTGCCAAAAAATATGCAAAAAAAAAAAGAGGGGCCTGGCGATTGCCAGGACATAGGGGCTCCGCCCAAACATACATACCCACTTCAGCTCCTATGTCCTGGCAAACGTGATTTCTCCATTCACATTGATCAATCGATCGTTGTGGAGGAAGACATCTTTGCCAGATTTTTTGATACAAAGTGTTTGCCAAAGCATATGAACTCCAACACCTCTCCTCAGCTCATATGCCTGGGCAAACGTACCTGTCCTGCAGAGGAGAAATCTCGTCTTGCAGCGCCGCATACACCGACTTCACGTGTCTTCTGACAGCAGCGCAATGCTTCTCTCAGAATTCACATCAGTGCTGCGGCGTTTTCATCGGTTGGTCCGTTGGTCTACCTGGAAAATAAAGGGTGGTTAGGGGAAAAAAAAAAAAAAAAACAGGCAGCAGGCACATAACTTGAACGTTAAAAACTTTAAAAAACATGAATAAAACCTGAACATGAAAAAAAAACTGAACTTTTAAAACCTGAACTGCTACCTGTTTAATTTTTTTTTCTTTTTTTAACCATATCACTCTTTATTTTCCTAGCAGAAACCTCTCCTTTCCCATGGGACAATGTGTAAAGTGTAAATCACACAGCGATGGTGAAAAGTACACTATACACGTTATCCCAAGTGAAAGGAGAGGTTTCTACCGTTTCACACTTCTGCAGTATAACAGCAGCACCGTCCCCTATGTGTTAGGGTCTCTCAAAACCTAGTATCCTGAGAGACCCTTGAGCCTGATTGTAAAAACTACCTGTGATGTGCTGTCCCTAGGTCCCTAAGTGTACCTGAGTGTGGTACTTCCGGAAACACTCCCCTAGGCATAGGGCAGGGTGGTCAGGACAGTCAGGACAGAAATAACGGGTGTCACGCCTTATTCCACTCCTGCTACAGACAAGACATTTTTTTCGGGGTGGCGGTTGGGTTGAGGTACCGGTAACGACACTGGGGAAGTGTCGCTCGTGTAGACGGCTCACTACACTGGTGGAGGGGGCCACGGAACCTCCTGGACACAGGAGTTACGAAATGATCTCTTCCTGAAATTTGAGGAAGGATCCTGTTCTCCCAGCCTTACTGTAGAGAACGTAACTATTATAGGCTGCCAATTGAAATAAATATACAGACACCTTTTTATACCAGCGTCTGGTGCGTCGGGAAATCAAATACGGGGCCAACATCTGGTCATTTAAGTCCACCTCTCCCATGTGGAGGTTATAGTTGTGGACTGAGAGGGGCTTTTCAATGACACTGGTTGCCTGTTCAATTTGGACTGTCGTGTCTGCGTGAATGGAGGAGAGCATGTAAACGTCACGCTTGTCTCTCCATTTCACCGCGAGCAGTTCTTCGTTACACAATGCAGCCCTCTGCCCCCTCGCAAGTCGGGTGGTAAGGAGCCGTTGGGGGAAGCCCCGGCAACTAGGTCGCGCGGTGCCACAGCAGCCAATCTGTTCTAAGAACAAATGCTTGAAGAGGGCCACACTTGTGTAAAAGTTGTCCACATAAAGATTGTACCCCTTGCCGAATAAGGGTGACACCAAGTCCCAGACTATCTTCCCACTGCTCCCCAGGTAGTCAGGGCAACCGACCGGCTCCAGGGTCTGATCTTTTCCCTCATAGATCCGAAATTTGTGCGTATAGCCTGTGGCCCTTTCACAGAGCTTATACAATTTGACCACATACCGGGCGCGCTTGCTTGGGATGTACTGCTTGAAGCCAAGGCGCCCGGTAAAATGTATTAGGGATTCGTCTACGCAGATGTTTTGTGCAGGGGTATACAAATCTGCAAATTTCTGGTTGAAATGGTCTATGAGGGGCCGAATTTTGTGGAGCCAGTCAAAAGCTGGGTGGCCTCTGGGACGGGAGGTGGTGTTGTCACTAAAGTGCAGGAAACGCAGGATGGTCTCAAAACGTGTCCTGGACATGGCAGCAGAGTACATGGGCATGTGATGAATTGGGTTCGTGGACCAATATGACCGCAATTCATGTTTTTTTGTAATGCCCATGTTGAGGAGAAGGCCCAGAAAAGTTCTAAATTCGGAAACTTGGACTGGTTTCCACCGGAAAGGCTGGGCATAGAAGCTTCCTGGGTTGGCGTTTATAAATTGAGTGGCATACCGATTTGTTTCTGCCACGACTAAGTCATAGAGCTCCGCAGTGAAGAACAGCTCAAAAAACCCCAGCGCCGATCCTATCTGAGCTGTCTCCACCCGAACTCCTGACTGGGCGGTGAAAGGGGGAACTACTGGTGCGGCTGAAGTTGGGGGCTGCCAATGAGGATTTGCCAGCACCTCAGGGACTCTAGGGGCTCTACGGGCCTGTCTGCGCGGTGGCTGCGACGGGGGAATTACTGCACGTGCCACCGTACCAGCTTCAACTGCCCTTTTGGTGCTCGCCACTTCACCATGTTGTACGGCAGTGTTGGTAGAAGGACGGGCTGCGCTGCTGGTGTATGCCTCACCACGTAATCCGGCAGCGCCAGCCCCACTCTGCTGCCCTTGAAACGGATCCTGCGCTACCTGCGGTCTAGCGACACGGGGCCGGGTACGCCTGGTGGTATCAGGGACCTCAACCTCCTCGTCCGAACTTTGGGTCAGACTGCCACTGCTTTCTACAGGTTCGTATTCTGACCCGCTAGATTCGTCAGATGAGGGTTCCCATTCCTCATCCGACTGGGTCAGAATCCTGTAGGCCTCTTCAGAGGAATACCCCTTGTTTGACATTTGGGCAACTAAATTTAGAGAGTATTCCCTGAGACTACCCAAGAAAAAAAGCAAGCCTGTCTTACAAATGGGAGTGTAGCGAAGTACAGAAGCCGCTGCGATTGATAAAAGAGATCAAAACTGATTTTTTTTATTGCCGCAGCGCTTGTGAAGTGATTGTGCAGTGATACAAAAAAAATAATTTTTTTGTCACTGCGGCGGGGCGGGCGTGGGTGAACGCAGGTGTGGGCGACCGATCAGGTCTGATCGGGCAAACACTGCGTTTGGGGTGGAGGGCGAACTAAAGTGACAGTAATACTATTATAGATCTGACCGTGATCAGTTCTGATCACTTACAGATACTATAAAAGTACAAACGCTGATTAGCGCTACGCTAATCAGCGAATCAGTGACTGCGGTGCGGTGAGCTGGGCGCTAACGCTAACTAACTACCAAAGGGACCTAAACTAACCTAAACCTAGCATTCAATACTGTTGAAAAAAAAAATAAGTGACAGTTCACAAAAGTGACACTGATCACTTTTTTCCCTTTCACTATGTATTGACAGGTGATCAAGGGGTTAATTAGGGTGATGGGGGGTGATCAGGGCCTGATGTGTAGTGATTGGTGCACTTACTTGGGATCTGTGCTCTGTGCTGGGTCCAACCGATGAAAAGGACCCAGCACATGGCACAGATCCCTTATAAAACCACTGTATTTATAAATAAATATTTCCATAGGTGATTTTGAAAATCACCAGCCTGCCAGCGCTGATCATTGGCTGGCAGGCTGGTGTCTCACTTCTCCTGAGCCCGGCGGTGCGTTCCACCGGGCTCAGGAGCGCGTCATCTCGCGTCTCGCGAGATGAACCGACCGCCCGCAGGACGCAATCCTGCGTACGGCGGTCGGAAAGAAGTTAAAACCCCCTCCTTTTTCAATTATTTTTACCTTCAAATTCCCATTCAGGTCTCCGTCCCCCAATTGCATTATATGCAATTTATCCCAATTTATCCTCAGACGCGAAAAAAAAACCAAAACCCTATCTATTATACTAATACTTTTATTTAAATCTTCCTTTATATTGCTCAAAAAGAGCAAAACATCATCAGCATATAGTGATATTTTCTTTTAATATTTCCATATTGTAGGCAATTCAACTCAATACTTAATAGCCAATGGTTCTATTGCCATAGCCCCATCCACCACTACCCTTGCACTAGGGTGGGAGTATATTAATTTAATCCAATTTACAAACCAGTCCCCTATGCCAAAGCATTTAAGAACCTTCCATAAATACTCCCATTGAATACAATCGAATGCTTTAAATCGCGTCCAAAGACAGTACACCTTCTTCCTGAGCATTTTTTCTATTGGTCTCTATATTAGAAAACACCCTCCTAATATTAGAATTGATAAATCTTCCGGGCATAAAACCTGTTTGATCTTCATAAATTATCAAGCTATTTGACTATCAGTGCGCTGGTATTTTTGTTTTACATTGTTTACAGTGCTGTCAGTTGCTATCTGATCACAGGTCTAATGTACTGTATTCACATCATGTAAATAAAGTACATTAGACCCATGATCAGATTGGAAATTAAATAGCATCATCAAAATCTAAGAAAATATATTCCGTTTCAAGATGAAAATGATTTTATTGTGTAAACTGAAAAGCATTTGACAGAAAGATAAAAAGGGAGATGAACTTTACAGGCTTACATTTGTAATAATTTCTCACACGAAAATTCCGGAACACTTGCCGGAATGCCGGATCCAGCATTAATTTCCATTGAAACGTATTAATGCCGGATCCGGTACCAAGTGTTTCGGAAAACCGGGTCCAGTTTCCCAATCTGCGCATGAGCAGACCTTTAAAAATGTGAAAAAATAAATACCGGAACGGTTTTTCCGGGTGACGCTGGAGAGACGGATCCGGTGTTTCAATGCATTTGTTAGCCGGATCTGCATCCACATCCGGATGCAAATGCAACCCGTTTGCATATGGATTTCTGGATCCGGCAGGTAGTTCCGGCGACTGAACCGGAGGCCACGAGTGCAGTGAGTTCAAAAATTTTTATTTTTTTCTTATTTAAGTTTTATTAAGGTTTGTGGCATAGGTATTTTCTTTACATCAACATAGAATACAATCTCGTATTAAACATACAGTATAGGTGAGCACGGATAACTTCCTGTGCTCATAAGTATTAAATCCTGCAACAGCATGGGTAAAGACAAGTAAGCAAACATAAACATTAATTAAGTAACTAGAAAGAAAAGAATAGGGAGAGTAAGGCTATTTTCACACTAGTGGAAGGACGGAACAGCCTGCCACTAGCGAACGTGTGCCCCCGGACTACCGATCCGGCCCCATTGACTAAAATGGTGGTGGGGCGGAGTTCCGGCGGAGGAATGGCAGCGTATGGCAAGAGGCTGCCGGAATAAATGTCGGACATGTCGTAGTTTTATTCCCGCAGCCTCTCATGAGGTGCCTATGAGCCATTGGAGTACTGTCAGAGCACAAGGGAAGAGTCTCACGCTATGTGTACCCAGGACTTGGAAGTGTCAATACGCATCATGTCTAAGAGCCTAGCATAGGCGGTAGAATGGTAGTATAGGTGGCAATCCGGGAGACCAACCCCTCCCGCCTCCTTAGGATGGGTCAAAACTTCACATTTTAACCATGGTTTACCAGGATACCATACAAATTTCATGAAGCATCGGCGCATTTGGGACCAGAACATTGATGGTATGCGAAGAGGGATGGTCTGCAGGATGTAGAGTAGTTGATTCGGTAGTAGATTCATCTTTAAGATGCTGATTCTACTAAACCAGGAGAAGTCCCTATGGTGCCAGGACTCCAGATCTTTCTGGGATTGTTGGAGGAGAGGGGAGAAGTTTAATCTAAAGAGTTGCAACAGGTCAGCGGTAGTTTTTATGCCTAGGTATGTTATCCCGTTTGATGGGCAGACAAAGGGAAAAGAAGCTTTGAGAGGAGACCAAGGAACCGGGCAGGGAAACATTTAAGGCTTCAGACTTGGTCATGTTTATTTTAAAATTAGTCCAATCACCGAAGCGGGAGATCTCACGAAGCAAAGATGATAAGGAAATGCAGGGGTTAATTATGTAGAGCAGGAGATCATCTGCAAAATCCGTGCATTTGTATTCGTGAGCTCCAATTTTTACTCCTGAGATGTCCGGATTGTTACGGATGGAGGACTTAAGATGTTCTACAACCAAGACATAAAGCAGGGGAGACAATGAACATCCTTGTTGCGTACCATTATGAATAGAGAAGGGGGGGAGAGGGTGCCATTGACCTTGACTCGCGCTGAGGGTTGTTGGTACAACCTGAAAATCTTCGATAAGAATCCCGAACATATGTCTATGTGGGAAAGGACAGTATGGATAGAGTTCCAGGAGATACTGTCAAAGGCTTATTCAGCATCTAGGGACAGCATCATGAGAGGGATGTCGCTTGTTTTTGCATGGTGGATAATATCCCATGTTTTCAAAGTGTTATGACAAGCCTCCCGTCCCAGCACGAACCCCACCTGGTCAGGGTGGATAAGCGAGGGTAAAAAGACGTTCAGTCTATTAGCTAGAAATTTGGCAAATATTTTAAGAACTACATTTGAAGACCCGAAGCAAGAAGGGGGAGATAGAAGTTGAGAGAGACTTGTAAAACCTAGCTATAAACCCATCAGGGCCTGGGCTTTTGCCTCCCGGTAAGGATTTGAGAAACGTTTGGAGTTCAGCCTCCGTGAATGGAGTTTCCAAACTAGCGGACTCCAGTTCTAATAGTCTAGGAGACTGAGGGAGGGTTCAGGTCAATGTTCTGGTTGCCCTATGACAGAGCGAGGTAGGTTATAAAGCTCAGAATAAAAGGAGTGAAAGATTATCTACTGAGGTATGAACCATGCGATCTGCAGGATTTTTGATAGCGGGGACGTGGGAGGAGCCAGTTTCCCCCTGAGAGCCCTTGCAAACAAACGACCACTCTTATTGCCGTATTCATAAAATTTACTACGGCATAGTTGGATCATGTGCTTGTAAGAGGACTTCAGGAGGTGTTTAGCCTCTAGGCGTGCATTCTGGAGAACATGGAGAGTCAATAAAGAGAGTGCTCACTTGTGGGCAAGCTTGAGAGAGGCAACTTTCTGTAGTGCAAGTTTAAGAGAATGTGCTTTCTCCTTCTTGAGACAGGAGCCATGTTTAATGAAGACACACTTCAGAGCTTCCCATTGTGTTGGAAGAGGGGTGGGATCAGTGCCGTGGTCAGTGAGAACGTTTTTTACAGTGCTGTCAAGGTCAGCTGCACATACCAAGTCAAGAAGGAGAGATTCATTTAAACGCCATGTCCACTCTCCTTTAGTAAGGAAAGGTTTAGGGAGCAGTATACCAGAGCGTGGTCCGACCACAAGATATTTCTTATAAGCCTAGAGTCCAGCCACGAGATAGCCAGTTGCTGTAGTACGATATTATGTATTCGACTATAAGAAGAGTGTGGGGTAGAATAGAAGGTATAATCTTTGTCTTCCGGGTATTGAAGACGCCACGAGTCATATAATTGTAATTGGAGGAGCGTTTTCCTAACTTTTTTAATGGTCGAATAGGAAAGGGAAGCGTGCCCTGTAGAGTTGTCATGTGTGCGGTCTAGAATAAGTTTGAGATCGCCACAGAGTACAACCGTATCACGAATAAGGGGCAGAGCCCTGTCAACAAGGTCTAGGAATAAGGAAGCCTGGTTTTGATTGAGGGCATAGACATTAAGAAATGTGAATTATCGTCCGCCAATCATTAGCGAGAGAATCAGGTACCTGGCCTCAGCATCGACAGTACAGCTCAGCACCTGATGAGGCAAGGATTTATGGATTGCTATGGTGACCTCCTTTGTCTTATTCATTGGGTTGTTTGCAAAGTGCCAGGTCGTGTAGTGCCGATGCCGAATGTCAGGAGCACCCCCCTCCTTAAAGTGTGTTTCTTGTAAACAGATAATGTGTACTTTCTGGCGGTAAAAAATGGTTAAGTACCTGGGCTCTTTTTTCAGGGGTGTGGAGACCTTTCGCGTTGAAAGACGCCATCTTGAGTGATGACATATCTGTGAGTGAGGGAAAAAATAGGAACAAGGGGAGGGAGGATAGGCAGATAAAAAAAGGGGGGGGGGATTAAAGAAGTAGAAAAGAAAGCAAAACAACCAAAGAGAAAAGAAGAATGAAGAGTTAACTATCTAATGTGACCAAAAGGTCTAGGGAGACCAAAGAGCCATAAGGGAGTGTCTCAATCTATTGGGGGAAAGTAACAGCCAGAGAGGAGCAAGCAAGCCACATTCCCTGTCTAAATAAACTGACCAAAGGATATCACCTACTACTGAGGGGGATCAAGAGAAACAGAGAGGGGCAAAAAGCAAAGAGAGGAGCTGTTATGGCAACAGGGTAGTAGTCCCAGGTAGGAAATCCTCAGGTAACGGGGTTAGGTGGGGATCTACTTCTGGAGCCAGCAGGTCGTTGGAGTCGCCGTCCTCGAGGAGCTAGCGTGGTCGGTCAGGAAGTCTCGGCGCTGATGGTCTGGGAGGGATGAGGTCGTACTGATGATACAGGAGCAGGTGGATGAATAGAGGGCCAAGGGCCCAGATCGACCAGTGGCAGATCCAGTTATTGAAGGAAATGTGGTAGGTCCATGGGGTTACGGAGAGCAGCAACAAGTCCCTTGGGGCCGCAAATAGGGAAAATGGGTAGCCCCAACGATAAAGGATTGCACGATCTCTGAGGAGGTCCAGAAGAGGACGTTGGGCAGCTAGCTGTGACAGGGTATGACGAGAGAGGTCTTGCAGCAGCATGATGGGGGAGCCTTCATAACACAGGGAGGTGGATTGTCGAGCTTTATTCAGGATTTGCTCTTTGGCTTCTACCTCACAGTTTTGTCTTCCTCTGGATCAACTTACAGGATAACAGGCTGAACTGGATGGACAGATGTCTTCGGCCATATAAACTATGTAACTATGTTAGACACCAAACGCTTATTGTGGAGCATTAACTGGGTAACAAACAGAACTTACTTGTGCCCTTTTTATCTATTTAGCTGTAGATCTGTCAATTCCTGGGCTCCTCTTCTGCAGTCGAAAGTGGCCACAAAGCATGTGAGACAACCTTGATGCATATTATGCATTTAGTAGCCCGAGACCATTCCTGCTGCCTTTGGATTGGCCAGCACTGCGCACATGTACAGCCAATTCAAGAGCAGGGGTGGACAAGTAGGAAGTGTCTTGGGCTACTGACGCACAGTGTGCCTCAGATAGTCTGAGAAGCTGTTCATTCATCTTGGATGGCAGAAGAGGAGCTTAAAAATGAGCAGACCTGCAACTAAAAAGACGAAAAGGTTGGTTTTTGTTTGTTCCCAAACTAATGTGATTTTTTTTGTTTTGTTTCTTGAATGGGGGGGGGGGGTCATTTTAATTAGACCCTTGACTGGTGCTAATTGTGGCCTGTAGCCCAAGATACATAGACTATTAGTCTATGTATCTTGGGCTAACAGTGTTGAGTAAGGATAATCCATGAAATGCCATTTGAGAGTGACAGGGGTGATCTCATTCATTACATTAACGGTGTCTTCACAGGCGGCAGATTTTGTTGCAGAAAATTCCGTGACTGAAAATCAGTTCCATTCATTTGAATGGGGCAGCAAGCACATGGTTTTTTTGCAAGCTCCATTAAGGTAAATGGAACTGATTTTCAGTCGCAGAATTTTCTGCCACAAAATCTGCCACGTGTAAAGACTAAGAATTCCTATGATGTGAGGGAACTCCAAAAATTCAGGGAAAATGTGATCAGAAAATGATCATATTGTTTTAACTCAAGCTACAAAGACTCAAGAATACTTATTACAAACCTTAATTAGTTTATTTTTCCAAATGCAACATAGACCAGACTCTACAAGTCTAAAGAACGCTTCTAGTGGAACACTGGCTGTTAACATTTGTGATTCAAAGCCATATTCATACAATAAAAATGTTAAAAAAATAACACCACACATCTACATTCTTTATAAAACAAGACACTATTGAAATGATGCCACTGTCTAGATAATGAATCAAGCAAACTTATAATAAATTATACTAGCACATTATCACAAAACTAATGGATGTCTAATAATGGTACTGTTTGCCTACATAAGACATTTGAATGACTATTGACAGTATGTTCGGCCACTATGTAAAAACTGAGTATCAAGCAAGGATGAATAAACTAAGATTTAAAAAGAAGAAAGAATGAAATAAACACTAGTGCATACCATTATCAATGCAGCATGCAGCAAACCATTACAGAATGCTGTTGCTAGTCACAAACTGGATCGCTACAGATAATCATTTAAATATTAAAAAGTGATAAATGCTGTGTACTTAATAGATGATGCTCCCAATACGATCATCCATAATCACGGTGCGGTTTCTGCCTTTCATGTCAGTCTTTTTTGTGCACTGCAAACTTCGGGTAATAGCTGGGCCAGCCCAGCCTGCAAAGGCTAACCTTTACATAAGACCACTTACTCTCATAGAAGGAGAGGTACCTTCTTTAAGTCTGTGTGGATTCTGACAGCTTACAAAAAAGGGACAGTTAGAACTTTACAGTATAAACTGTTAAAATGGCCTAACTGGTAATCCTTTCCTCCACCAGAAAGAGCCAGAGCCAAAAAGTTGTGCGCTCAAAATAACAGATTCTGCTGTAACCCTGTTCAGTATTTATTAATGCCAAAGATTCTGACTCCATGGAGCTGTGGTAATTTTGGAATTAGTACACTAAGAAGGGAAGCAGTGTTGATGAAGAAATGTGTTGGATCATACTTTGTATAGAAACTTGTCAGGAAGTACCTGTTTCAAAAAAGGAAAGAAAAAGAAACATGAAAAATAATCAGGAAATTGTCTCAATTAACATCATAAACATACTGATATTTTAGACGATCGGCAACCAGTCATTATCCAGCTTTTAAAAAAATATAAGGTCCAGCATGCTGTGACAGAATGGAAGTACTGTACTTACAACTTGAAGTTTTATCGTACCTGCAGAGCTTAAAGAGAACCTATCAATTCTCAGGAATTGTTAGTATAGTGTAACAGCTAAAGTAGAAGCAATTCGGAGTAGAGTTCTTTCTCTTCTAGGCACTTTAACAGGGGAAACAATGAAAATAGATAATCCAGTACCTTACTGCATGAAAACACATACGTTTGCATGTTCTCCCTATGTTTGAAACCCTCCTCCCACACTTCAAAGACATACTGATAGGGAACTTAGATTGTGGGCCCTATTGGGGACAGTGTGATGCTAATGTCTGTAAAGCGCTGCGGAATATGTTAGCACTATATACTGTAAGTAAAATAAATAAGAATAGTGCCTGTAACGCCAATCTTAGTACATCTGCCCCACAGAGTAAAAGAGTAAAGGTGCTCATACACAGTACTCTAAAGTTGGAAGTTTTCAACCAAAACAATTGTTTGCTGGGTGAAATTTAACAACGAAATATGGCTTTAACCAACAGTATGAATAAAAGATCTTTCACCTGCAAATCAGATGAAAATATCAAAGAAAGATCGTTCATGCAGAAAAGGTCTTTCTTAGGCTACTAGCGTTTTGGCTTTCCGTTTGTGAGATCCGTTCAGGGCACTCAAAAGCGGTACAAAACAAATCAGTTTTGCCCTAATGCATTCTGAATGAAAAGGATCCGCTCAGTTTGCATCAGTTTGCCTCCGTTCAGTCACCATTCCGCTCTGGAGATGGACACCAAAATGCTGCCTGCAGCCTTTTGCTGTCCAACACAATACAAGTCAATGGGGATGGATCCGTTTTCTCTGACACAATCTGGCATAATAGAAAACGGGTCATGGCTATAGAAGACATAATACAACCGGATCTATTCATTACGGATGCCTGCGGCTGTATTATTGTAACGAAAGTGTTTTTGCAGATCCATGACGGATCCGCAAAAACCGCTATTGTGAAAGTAGCCTTAGAAACAACATTCCCAGAAAGTTCTTTTGTCCATCAGCCGATTTCATTTAACATGTATGGCCAGTCTGAACAACTGTAACGCAAATATGGAATAAAATTCTCAGGCACAGCTGTTTCTGAGAAAGAATCATCCACCAGATGACTGCTGATTCAACTATCAATCAACTTCTACTACCTTAAAGGGAACTTGTGATCAAAAAAGGACCTATTGTTTAAATCACATTTTTATGTTTAACATATTTTGAAAGAATTTTTGGTGATGTTATTTTAAAATTTCCATGTCAATATCTATATTTAAACAAAACCCATAAAATCCTGCAGTTTTAGAACTGCCCACTAAGCCTAATAATAGGCACCACTTCTTGGCCTGTACAGATCACTTTACTACAGTTACCAGTTTATCTGTCATTCTAATCCTGCCTGTAATGATATCACTTCTGTGTACAGATAGGACAGGATCACATTAGGCAATTGTCAAAGCTTATCTATTCTTTCCTTGTACAATGACCTCTGCACGTGTCACAGAGCATGCCTAGAAAACTCTCCCATAGAAGTCAGTAGGGTCCCTTCCAGGGCATTGTCTATGGACCATGGGCCTGCCGTAAAGCAATTTTCTTAATTCTTTATAAATGTTGTTAAGAACAGCTCAGGCAAGATGGCCATCCCCAAAATCAAGTTTAGGAAATAGAAAAAAAAAAAAATCTGCAGTCAGAAAATAAAAAGATTAGAAAAAAAGGGATGTGTTACTATAGGGTTTTAGCAGATAACATTTTGGTGACATGTTTCCTTTAAGAGTGGGGACACATATAGGGGATTGAGCAGGCTTGTAAATTATGTTACTGTCAGGCAGACTCCTCCTACCCAGCGGTGCTCAGATTACCTCCAGTTCTCCTCTCAACACACAGAAATTCTCCTGGCAGTACCTGTGTGTCAAGATGGGACCAGGAAACAGAGACCAGCAGGGACCTGGTAAGAGTAGGGATGGGATCAGTGGGGTACTGATTTTTTTAATTTTTTTAAAATTCATTTGGATACTTTCCTAAAGATTATTCTTTGCTGAACAAGCCTTTAAAACTGGTTCATTAAGTAAAGTAAATGTGTTACTGTCCTTTAATGCTCATGCACACAAGTGTATTATGACTCAATTCAATCTTCTAGTTGTACAAAGCATTAACCGCTTCCCGACCGCCTAATACAGGGATGCGTCCTGCAGGGGGCCGGGTTATTCCTCCTTGAAGCATCTAAGCGTCATCTCGCGAGACCTCCTGTGAACGAGCGCGTTCACACCGCCGTGCAGCTGTGAAGTTATACTACAGCCTGCCAGCGATGATCATTCACTGGCAGGCTGTAGATGTAAAATAAATCGCATCAAATAGGTATATCAGACGCTGTTTTGTTAACAGCGTCTGATATACCTGCTACCTGGTCCTCTGGTGGTCCCATTTACTTGGACCGACCACCAGAGGACACAGGCAGCTCTGTAAGTAGCACCAAGCACCACACTACATCCCCCCCCAGTCACTTATTAACCCCTTATTAACCCCTGATCACACCATATAGACTCCCTGATCACGCCCCTGTCATTGATCACCCCCCTGTAAGGCTCCATTCAAACGTCCATATGTGTTTTCCGGATCCGAGCGGGACAAAGTCTGTCCCCATAGAAATGAATGGGTCCGCAATTCCGTTCCGCAAAATGCGTGAATGGGGCCTAAGGGTCCCTTATCACTGCCAGTTAGTTAGCTACTTGTTAGGTAGTTAGCGCCCACCGCACCGCAGTCACTGATTAGTCGCTGATTAGCGTCATCCCTGTCGCTAATCAGCACTAGTACTATATAGTATCTGTAAGTGATCAAGACTGATCGCAATCAGATCTATATCAGTACATTACGGTCACCTTAGGCTCTACAAAAAACGCAGTGTTCGCCCGATCAGGCCTGATCTTGTGCACACACTTGCGTTCAGTCAAAAAATTTTTTTTTCTGATCACTGCAAAAACACTGTAAAATTGCTGCGGCGCTATAAAGATCACTTTTGAGCTTTTTGGATCTTTATTAGCGATCGCAGCTTTACTTCGCAAGCACTCCTATGTTCTTTCCCCTCTTTTTTTTTTTTGCACATTTTTTGGCAGCGATTTTTTTCATCAACATTGATCGATGCGAATGAAGAAATCTGTGCTGTTCATTTTTTTTTATAGCCCAGAGGCTAAACAGAAAAAAAAAAAAATCTCATTACCCGTATGCTCAATATAAGGAGAAGAGCAGAAACTCCTAATGCTGGCAATACATGTAATGATTGCGGAGACCCTCAAATGCCAGGGCAGTACAAACACCTCACATGTGACCCCATTTTGGAAAGAAGACACCCCAGGGTATTTGCTGAGGGGCATATTGAGTCCATGAAAATTGAACTTTTTGTCACAAGTTAGCAGAAAGGGAGACATTGTGAGAAAAAAAAAAAAATGTCAATTTCCGCTAACTTGTGCCAAAACAAAATCTTCTATGAAGTCGCCATGCCCCTCACGGAATACCTTGGGGTGTGTTCTTTCCAAAATGGGGTCACATGTGGGGTATTTATACTGCCCTGGCATTTTAGGGGCCCTAAAGCGTGAGAAGAAGGGCATTTTTTGCTTTTGGGCCCCTAAAATGCCAGGGCAGTATAAATATCCCACATGTGACCCCATTTTGGAAAAAAGACACCCCAAGGTATTCCGTGAGGGGCATGGCGAGTTCATAGAAGTTTTTTTTTTTTGGCACAAGTTAGCGGAAATTGCTATTTTTTATTTTTATTTTTCTCTTACAAAGTCTCATATTCGACTAACTTATGACAAAAAATAAAATTTTACATGAACTCACCATACCCCTCACGGAATACCTTGGGTGTCTACTTTCTAAAATCGGGTCACTTGTGGGGTATTTATACTGCCCTGGCATTTTAGGGGCCCTAAAGAGTGAGAAGTAGTTTGGAATCCAAATGCGTAAAAATGCCTTGTGAAATCCTAAAGGTACTCATTGGAATTTGGGCCCCTTTGCGCACCCAGGCTGCAAAAAAGTGTCACATGTGGTATCGCCGTACTCAGGAGAAGTAGGGCAATGTGTTTTGGAGTGTATTTTTACATATACCCATGCTGGGTGAGAGAAATATCTCTGTAAATCTCTTTAAAAAAATGTATACAAAGTTGTCAATTTACAGAGATATTTCTCTCACCCAGCATGGGTATATGTAAAAATACACCCCAAAAAACATTGCCCTACTTCTCCTGAGTACGGCGATACCACATGTGTGACACTTTTTTGCAGCCTAGGTGCGCAAAGGGGCCCAAATTCGAATGAGTACCTTTTCGGAGGGAATTTTTACGCATTTGGATTCCAGACTTCTTCTCACGCTTTAGAACCCCTAAAATGCCAGGGCAGTATAAATACCCGAAAGTCCAACGAGTACCTTTAGGCTTTACAAGATTGCTCACAATTTAGCCCCGCCCAAAATGCCAGAACACAAATGACCCCATTTCGGAAAGTAGACACCACAAGGTATTCACTGAGGGGCATAGTGAGTCTGTGGGAGATTTTTATTTTTTTTTTGCCAGAAGTTAGCAGAAATGGAAACGTTATTTTTTTTCCCACAGAAAGTGTCATTTTCTGTTAACTTGTGAAAAAAAATTAAATCATACATGAACTCACCATGCCCCTCCGCGAATACTTTGAGGTGTCTTCTTTCTAAAATGGTGTCATTTGGGGGGTATTTATACTATCCTGACATTCTAGCACCTGAAAAAACATGACAGGTGCTCAAAGTCAGAGCTGCTTCAAAATGCGGAAATTCACTTTTGTACCATAGTTTGTAAACGCTATAACTTTTGCGCAAACCAATAAATATACACTTATTGGATTTTTTTTTTATCAAAGACATGTAGCACAATAAATTTTGACACAAACTTGTATAGAAATGTAATTATATTTGAACAATTTTACCAGAAAACGTTAAGAATACAATTTTTTTGAGAAAATTGCGGTCTTTTTTGATTAATATCAGAAAAACGAAAAATGTCAGCAGCAATCAAATACCACCAAAAGAAAGCTGTATTTGTTAGAAGAAATGGAGCTAAAATTCATTTGGGTGGTAAGTTGTATGACCGAGCAATAAACTGTGAAAGTAGTGTAGTGCAGAATTGTAAAAAGTGGTCTGGTCATTAAGGGGGTTTAAAGAGGACCTTTCATCAGGGTAAAAAATGTGTACTAAGTATGCTGACATGTAGAGCGGCGCCCAGGGATCTCCCTGCACTTACTATTATCCCTGGGCGCCGGTCCGTTCGGCCGGTATAGGCTCCGGTATCTTCTAGGACTTGGTTCTACTAGGAGGAGCCTAGTATAACTTGGTTATAGTAGGCGTATCCCAGGCTGTAGCGCTCGCCAATCACAGCGCACAGCTCATATCCTGGGAGTTTTTTTTTCTCCCAGGATATGAGCTGTGCGCTGCGATTGGCCAGTGCTACAGCCTGGGATATGCCTACTATAACCAAGTGTACTAGGCTCATCCGAGTCGAACCAAGTCCCAGAAGATACCGGAACCTATACCGGGCGAACGGAGCGGCGCCCAAGGATAATAGTAAGTGCAGGGAGATCCCTGGGCACCGCTCTACATGTCAGCATACTAAGTACACATTATTTACCCTGATGAAAGGTCCTCTTTAAGCTAGGGGGGCTGAAGTGGTTATAATGGCACTCAAGTGGGGTCTTATTGCACCTATGCCTAGGACTTTATATGGAGACTTTTTTTTTTAAGATTTGACAAAATAAT
The DNA here is from genome assembly GCA_033119425.1 of Bufotes viridis. Taxonomy (NCBI): domain Eukaryota; kingdom Metazoa; phylum Chordata; class Amphibia; order Anura; family Bufonidae; genus Bufotes; species Bufotes viridis. The sequence continues at coordinate 72,937,986 of CM065595.1, forward strand.
GTGGTATGGTCCATTGGATGTGATATTACTGTGCCATCCTTGGAGCTATGAAGCTTGCAGCAAAGAGCTCCAGGAACTTTAGGCTGGTTTCACATGAGCAAATTCAATGTGTTGAACCCGCAGCGTGTCTACAAAAGCTCCCGACCTGACCTACATAGCACTGATAGGATCGCATATATTGATTTATGATGCCATGTAACCCTTAGAGTTCTGGAATGTATTGTACAACACTGATATTATGCTGTCGGTGTTATAAAATACATTCCAGGACTAAGAGTTACATAGCATCATAAATCTATATAATGCTATGCGATCCTATCAGTGTTAGTAGGCCAGGACGGGTACTTTTGCAGACACACGCTGCGGGTTCAACACATTGAACTCTCTTGTATGAAACCAGCCTTATTTCCTTAAAACAGCCAACTCTACCACGTATATCAGACCTCAGTCAAATTAGATACTGGGTACTGAAACTAGAAGAACTCTCTGGTGGGCAAAAGGAGGGCAAAGACACTTCTTGTTGGCAATGAAACCTGAAAAAAAACTTTCGGTAAGAAGGCAGGAGAGTGTTTTAAAATTATTCTATCCTCCAGGATGGTAAGGTATGGAGGTTTACAAGAAAAGGCCTGTATCTCGCCTATTCTACTGGCTGTGGTGATGGCTATCAAAAAGGCTGCATTGAAGGAAAGAAATCTAAGGGAGATTTTATCAATAGGTTCAAAGGGAGAATCTAAGAGCCCTGACAACACTCAATTTAAATCCCATGGAGCAATAGTTAAATGGTAGGGAGGCCTAATCCTAACAAACCTTTTTAATAAGGTCCACTTCAGCTAATTTAATACCTAAAAAGGCCGATAGAGCAGAAATGTATACCTTTAGGCTACTCACCCCAAGACCCATGTCCAAGCCCTTTTGTAAAAAGTCCAGGATGATATTAATATTCGGCTCCATGGACGAGTCCCAGGACACTGGTGAGAAAACTAGGAAGGTGTTCCAGATTCTACAGTAGATCTTGGAGGTGATCTGCTTTCTGCTCTTGAGCAGGGTATTTATCACTTTGTCTGAGAGTCCTTTATGTCTCAGGATGTCGCGTTCAATCTCCAGGCCAAGAGGTTTAGGTGAGGAGAGTTTGGATGTCTTACTGGTCCCTGAAGTAGAAGGTTCGGAATTTGAGGAAGATGCCAAAATTTTCTTTTGGATATCTGAAGGAGGAGAGGAAAACAAGATCTTTTTGGCCAATATGGAGCTATGAAGATCACTTTGCAGTTCTCCTCCCTGGTTTTTGCCAGACACCTGGGAACGAGAGGAAGAGGGGGAAAAGCATACGGAAGATCCCTAAGCCAATTACTTTCCTGTTTGTTTTGGTCACGAAGCGATCCAGGATCGGTGTTCCCCATCTCTTGCAGATCTGGTCAAATATCTTTTGATTTAGTGATCATTCCCCCTTCTTGAGAGACTCTTTGGCAGAACATTCTTATCCTCGTTCAGGTGGGTTGCTGAGATGGACAGAAGGTTCTTCTCCGCCAGTGAGAAAATTCTGGATGCAATGGTGGCTAGTCCTCTGCTTCTTGTTACTCCTTGTTTGTTTATATAGACCACTGCTGTGGTGTTGTCCGACATTATCTTTACATCTCGGTTCTAAATTTTCCAGAGAAAACCTCTTAGTGCCCTGAGGACCGCAGACAGTTCCCTTACATTTTAAGAAGCATTTTTCAGGGACAGGTCCCAGGACCCCTGTAACATGTGCTGATCGCAATGTGCTCCCCAACCATAGCCGCTTGAGTCTGTGGTGATGACTATCATATTCTTCTGATGCCAAGGGACCCCCTGACATAGATTTTTCTGTATCAGCCACCAGTAAAGAAAGGTCTTTATTCTGTGAGGAATCAAAACCTTTTTGTCCAGTGATAACTGATTTTTGTCCCAGGAAGAGAGAAGAAAAGCCTGTAGTATTCTGGTGTGGGCTTGAGCCCATTTCACCGCCGGAATAGTTGAAGTTAACAGGCCGAGTACTGTCACAATCTCTCTTATTGTGACTACCTTCCTTTTTAGGAACCCCCTTATTTTGTTCAGTAGCGTCGTCTTCTTCTCTTGAGGAAGAAAAGAGCACATCATGACGGAATCTAGCAGTATCCCCAAAAATATCCTCTTTTTGATTGGACGGAGATCTGATTTTTCTGTATTTAACAGCCAGGCAGAGTACTTTTTACCGCTGCGATCTGAACCAACAGGGACTCTTCTAATTCTGCCACTAGGAGAAAATCGTCAAGATAAGGGATAAACACGATCCCCTGGCGATGGAAGTGGCTGAATATTTCTGCAATCACTTTGGTAAAAATCCTCGGTGCCAAGGAAAGGCCGAAGGGGAATGCCGTGAATTGGAAGTGTAGCAATTGACCCCTGAAGTAGACAGCCAGTCTTAGGAACTTCTGGTGATCTGTATGGATTTTGACGTGATAGTATGCGACTGCCAGATCTAATGTTGCCATGAAACAATCGCCTGTTAGAAGATTCACCGTAGACTTCACTGATTCCATCTTGAACCTTTTGTAAGCTACAAACCTGTTTAAGGTTTTTACATTTATTATGGCTTTGTTAGTGTCATTGTTTTTTTAATGAGAAATACTGGAGAGTAAAAACCTTCCCCTTCCTGATTTTTTGGCACTGGGATGAGTACTTCTTTTTGGACAAGGAGTAGCTGACCTTCTGGTTTCAATGGCTCGTTTGTCATGAACCTTCTTGGAGGGTAGGAGTCGAACTCTATTTTTAGGCCTGACTGGATCAGAGATAAGATCCATGGGGAGGGAGATATTTTTTCCCAGGCCGTCTAAAAAAGCTTTAGTCTTCCTCCCACCGAACCTCTGGAGTCATTTGTTAGTTTGCTTGGAGGGTTTATCCTGGTTGAACAGGTAAATGTTCCCTCTACCTTTAGAGGACTGCCAACGAGAGGAGGTATCTCTTCTTGTCTGGTCTTGACTGCCCCTCCCTAGTGACCGATCGGACCGCCGTTGGTGAAAATATTTTGATTCCAAAGGAAACACTTTTTTTCTGTCTGAGGCTTTTTCTAGAATGTCGTCCAGCACATAGTATGCTGCACAACCTGAATTTGGATGTTGTTTCCCCCAACCAGGAGCTGAACCAGATGGATCTTCTGGCTGAATTTGATAAGGCAGACGATCTTGCTGCCAGTCTTACCATATCTGCAGAGGCGTCTGATAAAAAATTTGAGGCCTGTTTTTAAACAGGTAAAGAAGCCAGAATATTTTCCCTAGGCGTGGCTGAAGATAAATGCTGGGAAAGCCAAAGGGAGAGGATCCTGGCTGTATAGGTGGCGGCTATAGCTGGTCTGAGGGTAGCGGTATTCAACCCCAGGCTTTTTTTTAGGATTGATTCGCATCTCTTGTCCATGGCCTCTTTTTAGAGACCAACGTCTTCAAACGGTAAGGAGGATTTTTTCGAAATTCTTGCCACTGGTGCGTCAACTGTGGGAGCTTTGTTCCGGACAGACAAGTCCTGGTCATCAAAGCAATATTTTCTTTTAAATAGTTTAGAAATACCTGACCTTTTTCTGGATCTTTCCACTCACTGTGAATTACTTTTTTAATTGTGTCATGTATAGGGAAGTCTCTTTTCTTTCTTTCCCAAGTCCTCTAAATAATTGATCTTGGATAGAATGAGGCTCCTTAGTGTCCTCCATATTAATGGTTGCTCTGATGGTTTTCAGTAGGGCATCTGTATCTTCTATAGAACATAATGGGCGACCAGAATCATCTTCAGATGAAGAGGAATTAGAGTCGTTATATAGTTCCCCCTCATCCAGCTTTAAGACCTTTTCTAACACCGACTGAGGCTTAGATTTAGAGGTGGAGATCCGATAATTTGGACTCTATTGCAGAGATAACTTCATCTTTTATTAGGGTTCTTAGATTTTCAATAAAAGACAGGCTTTCCTCAGAGACCACTTTTTCCGTACATTTTAAACATATTTGTTTTTTGTAAGAAGTCGATAATACTTTTTTGCACAATGCACATCTTTTGCTTTTAGTTGTTGGTTCCCCGCGGGCTTACTCTAAAATCCAGAAAAAATAAAAATTTGTCTACAAAATTCTGGGTAGGAACCACCAACAAAGGAAAAGTTGTCTTAGGAAGAAAAAAAAACTCAGTACCAATACATTAGAGGGCTATGACACCCAGTGTATACAAGCCAAAGGAGGAGGGGAACAAAATAAATTTTTTTGTCTTACCGGACTGAGGGCTCTAGGAGGGTCGGAGCATTTTTTACCCACATCCAGCTCTGTAGGGGACTACATGCTGTTACCTTGCGTGTTGTCCGCGTCCTGAAAATGCCAGATTTCATTATAAGCCCGCACGCCGAGCTTCTTCGGGGTCACGTGACCTCCCACCTGACCGCGCCATGACGGAGTACTGCCCATGACGTGGCCATGCCCAGAAGCCTCAGAGCAGAGAAGGAAAAGCCTGGCTCCAGCTTTCCCAGGATGTGGGGTCCGAATCTCCTGCAGTATGGCAACGCCCAGGATTGCCCGCACAGCAGGACTTGCATCACAAGCAGGGAGCCTCGCAAACTCCCCATGATCCTGCGCTCTGCACTAGCCCTACCGAAAGTATCAGGGAAAACAAACCTAAAGGCTGGGCGTCCATCGGTGAGGCAGGGAGTCTCCAAATAAAAATCCCTCTGCCCCCGTAGGTCTCCATTCTTCCCAGGGGACAGGAAACAACTGGAGGAGGTTAAGGGGAGGGGACTGTTAAAGTGTGGCTCTCCACGTTGTTCCAGAGGCGGATATCCTCCTGCTGTTGTCGTTGGAGAGGCTTATGAGAAAATAAAAGATTCACAGTAAATGGTTGCTGTAGTCAACAAGGCCATAAATCTTCTGGGAAAACCTTCCCAGAAAAGGCTGTTACAGCTGCAAAGGGGTTCCTATTGCCATATAAAGAACATGACTTGGAATGGAAAGTCCAACCAGCTAAAAAATTATGATCAGGTGTCCATATAGTGTAGAACTAGAGTCTAACTAACCAAGAAAAGGTAGTGTTTCTTCCTTTTGTGTACTATGTGAAGGCTGTGGTTAGAATATGACTGTGCGGAAGACTTATCAAAACTAGTGCCATGGACAGTGAAAAATAAAAAAAAGAGGACTTGCCCACAGCAATCAAGCCCATTTCAGCTCTCATGTTTAACCTCTTGCCGCCACGCTAACGCCGATGGGCGTCAGCGCGGCGGCTCTCTCAGGTCTCAGTCACGCCTATCGGCGTCATCTCGTGAGACCTGAGATTTCACATGAACGCACGCGCGTTCATGTGATCGGAGCCGGGACAACTGAAACTACAGCCTGCCAGCGCTGATCATGCGCTGGCAGGCTGTAGATGCAGAAAAAACCGCATTTAAATCGCATATCAGACGCTGTTTTTTAAACAGCGTCTGATATGCCTGCTATCTGCTCGTCTGGTGGTCCCTTTGTTTGGGACCACCAGAGGAAACTATAGGAAAAGTGCACCAATCACTACACACCCCCCACCCCTCATCACTGATTAACCCCTGATCACCTATGTCACCCCCCCTGATCACCCCCTGTCACCCCCCCTGTCACTAATCACCCCCCTACAGGCTCATTCAGACGTCCGTATGTGTTTTGCGGATCCATGGATCTGCGGATCCATGGATCTGCGGATCCATGGATTTACAGATCCGCAAAATACGGACACCGGCAATGCGCTTTCCGCATTTTGCAGATCCGCACAGAACTATATAGAAAATGCTTTTTCTTGTCCGCAATTGCGGACAAGAATAGAACATGTTCTATATTTTTGCGGAACAGAAGTGCAGACCCGGAAGCGCGGATCCGTAATTTCGGATCCGAGCGGGACAAAGTCTGTCCCCATAGAAATGAATGGGTCCGCAATTCCGTTCCGCAAACAGAATTTCGGACGTGTGAATGGGGCATAAGGGTCCCGTTATCACCGCCAGTTAGTTAGCTACTTGTTAGTTAGCTAGCGCCCAGCCCACCGCACCGCAGTCACTGATTTTGGCAGAGATTTTTTCATCCACATTGATCGATGCGAATGAAGAAATCTGTGCCGTTCATTTTTTTTTTTTTTTTTCAGCGCAGAGGCTGAACGGAAAAAAAAAATCTCATTACCCGTATGGTCAATATAAGGAGAATCGCAGATACTCCTAATGCTGGCCATACGTGTAATGATTGCGGAGACCCCTAAAATGCCAGGGCAGTATAAATACCCCACATGTGACCCCATTTTAGAAAGAAGACACCCCAAGGTATTCCGTGAGGGGTATGGGGAGTTCATGTAAAATTGTTATTTTTTGTCACAAGTTAGTGGAATATGAGACTTTGTAAAAAAAAAAATATATATATCAATTTCCGCTAACTTGTGTCAAAATTTATTTTTTAATGTGAACTCGCCATGCCCCTCATGGAATACCTTGGGGTGTCTTCTTTCCACAATGGGGTCACATGTGGGGTATTTATACTGCCCTGGCATTTTAGGGGTCCTAAAGCGTGAGAATCCAAATACGCAAAAATGCCCTGTGAAATCCTAAAGGTACTTATTGGTTTTAGGGCCCCTTTGCGCATCTTGGCTGCAAAAAAGTGTCACACATGTGGTATCGCCGAACTCAGGAGAAGTAGGGCAATGAGATTTGGGGAGTATTTTTATATATACCCATGCTGCGTGTGAGAAATATCTCTGTAAATGACAACTTTGTATAAAAATTTTATTCAAAGTTGTCAATTTACAGCGATATTTCTCACACACAGTATGGGTATATGTAAACATACACCACAAAACACATTGCCCTACTTCTCTGAGTACGGCGATACCACATGAGTGACACTTTTGCAGCCAAGATGCGCAAAGAGACCTAAAACCAATGAGTACCTTTAGGATTACAGGGCATTTTTACGCATTTGCTTCTCACGCTTTAGGGTCCCTAAAATGCCAGGTGAGTATAAATACCCCACATGTGACCCCATTTTGGAAAGAAGACACCCCAAGGTATTCCGTGAGGGGCATGGCGAGTTCACAGAATTTTTTTTTGGCACAAGTAAGCGGAAATTGAGATATATATATATATTTTTTATTTAGTTTTTACAAAGTCTCATATTCCACTAACTTGTGACAAAAATAAAATTTTACATGAACTCACCATACCCCTCACGGAATACCTTGAGGTGTCTTCTTTCTAAAATGGGGTCACATGTGGGGTATTTATACTGCCCTGGCATTTTAGGGGCCCCTAAAGCGTGAGAAGAAGTCTGGAATCCAAATGCGTAAAAATGCCCTGTGAAATCCTAAAGGTACTCATTGGTTTTAGGGCCCGTTTGCGCACCCAGGCTGCAAAAAAGTGTCACACATGTGGTATCGCCGTACTCAGAAGAAGTGGGGCAATGTGTTTTGGGGTGTATTTTTATATATACCCCTGCTGGGTGTGAGAAATATCTCTGAAAACGACAATTTTAAAAAATTTTTATACAAAGTTTTCAGTTTACAGAGATATTTCTCTCACCCAACATGGGTATATGTAAAAATACACCCCAAAACACATTGCCCTACTTCTCCTGAGTACGGCGATACCACATGAGTGCCACTTTTTGCAGACTGAAGCGCAAAGGGCCCAAATTCCAACGAGTACCTTTAGCTTTACATGGCTGCTCACAATTTAGCCTCGCCCAAAATGCCAGAACAGTAAACACACCCCACAAATGACCCCATTTCGGAAAGTAGACACCCTAAGGTATTCACTGAGGGGCATAATGAGCCCGTATGAGATTTTATTTTTTTGCCAGAAGTTAGCAGAAATGGAAACTTTATTATTATTATTTTTTTCCTCAGAAAGTGTCATTTTCCGCTAACTTGTGAAAAAAAATGAAATGATACATGAACTCACCATGCCCCTCCGCGAATACTTTGGGGTGTCTTCTTTCTAAAATGGTGTGATTTGGGGGGGTATTTATACTATCCTGGCATTCTAGCTCCTGAAGAAACATGACAGGTGCTCAGAAAGTCAGAGCTGCTTCAAAATGCCCAAATTCACTTTTTGCACCATAGTTTGTAAACGCTATAACTTTTACCCAAACCAATAAATATACACTTATTGGACTTTTTTTTTATCAAAGACATGTAGAACAATACATTTAGAGAAAAATTTATATAGAAATGTAGTTTTTTCTTTTAAATTTTACAACAGAAAGTGAAAAATGTCATTTTTTTGCAAAAATGTCGTTAAATTTTTATTAATAGCAAAAAAAGTAAAAATGTCAGCAGCAATGAAATACCACCAAATGAAAGCTCTATTAGTGAGAAGAAAAGGAGGTAAAATTCATTTGGGTGGTAAGTTGTATGACCGAGCAATAAACGGTGAAAGTAGTGTAGTGCGGATTTGTAAAAAAGGGCCTGGTCACTAGGGGGGTATAAACCTGTGGTCTTCAAGTGGTTAAGAAAATGAGAACTGAAATCTGGTTCCTAAAGCCTCTATTTTTGCTATGGCAAAGGCAAAGCCTCCATTTTTGCTATGGACAACTGCTAATTTCCCTTTGTGTCTAACAACTGCTTTTATTAGTCATACAGAGAAAACAGAATGCATGCCCAACAGGAAGACGGCTAACCCCTTCAAGACAAAGCCTATTATCAGTTTTATCTTCCACATTCCAAGAGCCATAACTTAATTTTCCATTCATATAGACATAAGGGGGCTTACTTTGTGTGGGACAAGTTGTATTTTTTAACGGCACCATTAAATTTACCACGTCTTGTACTGTAAAACAGGAGAAAAATTATTCGTGGGATGAAACTGAAAAAATCCACAATCCTGCCAGGGTTTTCTGGGTTTTTATATTACGTCGTTCACTGCGCGCTAAAAATAAGGCATCCTTATTCTGCGTCTCAATATGGTTACGGCAATACCAGATTTATATTTTGTTTTACAACTTTTTTTTAAATTTTTTTTTTAAAAATCTAAATGTTCCGTGCATTGCCATTTTCTGACAGCCATAACTTTTTAAAATTTCCATCCAAGGCGCAGTATGAAGGCTTGTTTTTTGCAGAATGAGCTGTTTTTATTGGTACCATTTTTGTGCTACGTACAACTATTTGATCACTATTGTTAAATTTTTGTAGGGGGAATAAACTGACAACAAAAATAGCATGTTTTTGCCCATTATGGCTTACACCGCACAGGAAATTTTTTTATATTTTAAGATTTCAGACATTTTTAGAATCAGTGATACCGTTATGTTTATTTTTTATGGTTTATTTATATATTTTTATGTAAAGTTGGGAAATGTGGGTAATCACCTTACTTTTTTTTACTTTTTACATGAGAATATTTAGCCCCCTTGGGGGCTAGAGCCTGGGATATTTTGATCACTTGTCCCATTCACCATAATAGAGATCTTTTTTGGTAAATGGGATTCTGCCGCGCTGCCTGCTGAGCCGTGCCTTATGCCATCAAAACTTTATTGCTCAGGAGAGCTATTAACAGCTCTTTTATCCCCGATATTAAAACTTCACTTTTATTAGTAATGAATTAAAAGTCTGTCCATACCCCTGAAGACGCCAGAGTATACTGGCGAAACATGTTGGGGGAGCCCTTCCCTGGTAGGGTCCTGGTTTGAGTAACAATTCATGCCTATGCAGGCAGAGTACAATAACAGGCTTGGAAAGCTTCAGCAGACTCCAGACTGTCATGATAAATGATCGGAGCCCCACAATTTCAATGCGGGAAACCTAATCGGAAGGCAGAGAGAGCCGTATCCCTTTGTCTAACCTCACAGATGCTGACCATTTTTAAAAGCAGCATTTGAGAGGTTAAATAACCGGGTTCGGCATCATAGCTGTTCCCAGTCACTGCAGCTGGGTGCTGTTCCCCGTCATTGCAGCTGCCCCAAGTAAAGCACACCCAACCAACAATTTATCTGCTCTGAATTTTATTTGTTCCTTGGTTAGCAGAGCAGAAATGTAACCTGGAAACAAGACATTTTGTACCCATTTCTGAACAATTCATGCAAAATGTTATGGTTCTGTTAGCGTGTAGAACACATCTAAATATAATCAGTGCAAAAGTAAGTACTCCATGCAATCTCTTTATTTTGTTAACTTGGCAACATAAGCTGAATAGCCATAGCACTGAAAATACCCATCTAAGACCTCCTGCACATGACTGTATCCGTTTTTTGCAGTCCACAAATCGTGGATCCGCAAAACACAAATACTGGCTGTGTGCATCCCGCATTTTCCCTTCTGCTGGTCCTGCTATATGTTACGAATGTCTATTCTTGTCTGCAAACGGACAAGAATAGGACATGTTCTATTTTTTTTTGTGGAGTCACGGAATGGAAATATGGATGCAGACAACACACGGTGTGCTGTCTGAAATTTTTGCGGCCCCATTGAAATGAATAGCTCCACATCCAAATCGGCAAAAAATGCACATCAGATGTGGACCAAACTACTTTCGTGTGTATTAGGCCTAATATTGTATCGGTCTCCCATAAACGGGTCTGCAATAATATTTAGGTAGGTTGTAGGCATCAAAATAACAGCCACATCAGTGCCAGGAGCCAATGTCTCTCAGCAGAAACATTTTAATCTTTATTAGAAAATGTGCAGTACATACAAAAAGGAGGCCAAATAAGACAAAAGGGCAAAAATAAAATAAAAGGGAGAAATAACAGAAGACCTAACACAATCTGTAGAGTCTTTTATTCTTTCCTGCAGGTAGGAGGAACAATGGACCCTGCAACCAGATATCAGATCTGGTCTAAACTATGTTAACCAAACATTTAACTTGTTTTACTGGAAAAAAATACTGTAAAAACATACAAATAAACATGAACAAGAAACTGCTAATTACATTGTTATACAACTGACATGGCATCCACACAGCAAAACAATAAACTAGAGTAATAAGAAAATGTGGGGAGCAGAAAGAAGTATGGAAAAGCTGGGCACATTTCATAATAAAAGCAATAAGTGTGACACGTCCTAAAATCCCAGTATATTAAAAAGTGTTAAAGGGGGAGCACACTACACACCCCAAAGCTAATGACATTTGTTTGGGCAACCCCTATTTTTATGTGTTACCTTTTCATATGGGAAAATACTATTCACTAGACTCCTCCATTGAGATACAGAAGGAGATCTGCCATCCATTGCATAGCAATGGCTTTTCTAACTGGAAAGAGAACTTTACAAACAAAAATCTGTTCATAATGGGACCAACATCTTGCATAATGCCTAGAAAAAGTCTTGCTAAAAAGTGCTTGGGATCCAGCAAGTCCAGACCTCCTGGCTGCTGTCTTATTGATCCGGCAGAACGTACATTCAGCGTTTTGCATCAGCGCTAGCAGGAGAGCACATGGGGAGGAAGGTCCTAAGCTGTACTGAAAAGAAATGAATACTCCAAGTATTAAGGACCTTTGATGATGTAACCAATGGGAGGAGCAGGAAAACTATACTGGCAAGATCTACCCTATTAAGGGCTATTATACATGTCAGACACCCTATGTAGTCTACACATTACAATGCCTCTGTGGACTCTTGTATGTAGGAGAAACTATTAATGCCTGTAAAGAAAGAAATCAAAGATTCTGAATAAGGCCTTAGATCTACCTGAACCCAAACATTTTGAAGAGTCTCAACACAATGTGAGTCAACTGAGATATAGAATCATTGATTATGTCCCTCCACTTAGACGAGGAGGAGACAGGAAAAGGAACCTGAAACAGAAAGAATTTAGGTGGATCTATGAGTTAGATACCTTGTACCCAAAAAGCATGAATATTGCTTTTGCCATGACTCCGTTTTTCTTGATCCCATACTATTTATGCTAGATTAATCAATCTTCTTACTCATGGTTTTTATTTACATAGATGGACATTTATCACTAATCACTGGGGGGTTAGAAACATGTTTTTGTTCTGAACGTGACTAACATTAACCCCCTCTTTATCTCTACTAGGAATATATATTACTAAATGCTAAAGTGACTAACACATATTATTAAACAATATGTATTAGGTGCTGAGATTTATGTTTAAGCCATAGTAGGACTGGTTTTGGTGTCGTGATCTGTATACCCACCCCCCTTTATGAATGGACATTCCATATCCGCCCCTCTGAGAGAATTTAATTACCCTGCAAACGGTAAAGATATGTAGCCAAGTAACTGAAATTCATAGATCTGTATACCCAGGAACGGCTCAGTTTGGGAGATGGGAATCCCTTCCGTCTCTGGGAAACCGGATTTCTTATAGCTGCTAAAGCTATGCTTGCTTTCTATTAAAACTAGAATTATGTGCTAAGCAGACCTTCTATCATGGCAGACTATAATCCCAATCATCACTGTAACTTGACAAAACTGTACTATGGACTCTTGATTATCTGATAGAGTGTTGCCTAGAATTACATAAGGGATTATCCCAGGACTAATGTAAAAAATAAAAATCAGACATCATATAGCAGATGCCAATAACTTTCTAACAAAGCTAGACCCAGCACTGTACCTCACAGGTAACCAGAGATCTCCCCATTCATTGCTCTGCTAGACTTATATCAAGCTGGCAGCTCAAAGGGAGTGTCTTTTCTGCTGCAGCTAAGGGGCCGTGTCCATGCTCTCCCTATTACAATTCAGGAGGCAGCTGAAGGATGAAACGGAGCATGTGCAGCCTTCTTAGTGAGAAGGACAAAGAAATAAGAAAAAGAACAAACAGCAGGTGGTGCTATACTGATACTTTTTATTGAATAATAAAATACATGCAATTTCAAAAGTATTCAGATCCAGGTGCTGGTTTGAAAACTGTAGAATGTTTTTTGTGGGACAACCCCTTTAAGTGGTACACCGAACAGTGATGTACAAAAATGGAATAGGTGCACACTATTTAAATGCAAATGTTTGATTAGAATGTGCCACAATATAAGATATAAGGTTTTATACAGAGATCTTTACAAGTATCTCGCTTACTACGAGGTGAGCGTCCAATAAGCAACATGACGTTATCATGTGAGCGCTGCAGTCACATGACCGATGTTACGGGACATGCGCAGAGAGGATGAGAGTAACGCACGCATATACCGAGCGGGACCAGAAAGTCCGCACAAGGGGATGTACAAGGTTACATATAGGTAATGCTATTTGTTGCAATTACTTGTGAAATAATGTGCCCTATAGACAATTGAAGGGTGTAGCACAATATACATGATGCTGTGATACGAGTTCTATAATTTGTTAACATGTTCAGAACTTTATATTTCTGGGTCAACCCCTGTGATGTCACACATTTTGGCTTTTAAAGGTTCGGTTTACACATGTGCATGCATGCTTGAAAAAGGCTGATTGTCAGCCGAAACCATGCATCAATTTAGGGTTATATAACCACTGTAATGGATTAAAAATCTCATAACTTCAATTATTGGATGCTGTCTTCATCTTCTCCGTATTACGTTACTTTTGAAGAGCCATTGGACTGGGCCCCAAGGGAGACATGCATCCTTGAATCTGGATCTCTTCATGGAAATGGGTGCTCTATTATGTTTTTTCTCTTTCTGAAGAAAACTATACAGACGTCACTAGAGAAATTAGTTTTTATTAACTCCTTTTTTATTTTTCCGTTCACATAGCCATATGAGGGCCTATTTTTTGTGGGACAAGTTGTACTTTCTAATTAGTAATGAGCGGCAGGTGCAATATTCGAATTCGCAATATTTCACAAATATTCGTCAAATATTCGTATTCGAGATTATTCTATTGATTGTGAAAAATCAGCAATGTAATATTCACGTAATGCGAATATTCTAAAACCCGAATATATAGCAGTAAGGAATATAGTGCTATATAATCTTTTTTTTTAGAATATTCGTAATTTTTTCCCATCTGAAGTCATGATTCCTCTCTGCGTAAGTTGCTTTTGGGCCAATGACTGTTCACATTAAATTGGAAAAAATGACGAATATTCTATAGTGCTATATATTCGTCTTTTGGGATATTCGAATTATGCGAATATTACATTACCAATTTTTCGTATAAGAGAATTTTGTTTTCTCTTATGTGAAAAATCGGCAATGTAATGCGAATTCTGAAACACAAATATATAGCACTATAGAATAAAGTGCTATATAGTTTTTTTTTTTTAGAACATTCTGCATTTTTTCCAATTTAATGGGAACAGTCATTGGCCCAAAAGCAACTTAAGCAGGGATCATGACTTCAGATGTAAAAAAAACGAATATTCTAAAAAATGAAAATATAGCACTATATTCTATAGTGCTATATATTCGGGTGTTAGAATATTCGCATTACGCGAATATTACATTGCCGACTTTTTGCACAAGAGAAAAAAAAAATTAAATAATGAAGAATATTCTAATTTACTACAGACTATAATATTGCAGCCTTCTCACATTGGCCCACAAGCAAGAAGCAGGTAGATATACTAGGTAATGGGTTCAGATGAAAAAATACAAAAACGAATATATTAATTTTTATGAATATATATCATTATATTAGAAATATTCGCAAATTTTCGAAGTGCCGATATTCACGATAAAAATTTAATACCACCATACAATGTAGTGGGAAGTGAGAAAAAAATTCCAAATGGGGTGAAATTTGAATAAATTCCTACACAGTTTTATAGGTTTTGTGCCTTTGCATTCCCTTTGCGGCAAAACTGACCCATACCCTTCATTCTCTGGGACAGTATGATTACAACCATACCACATATGTATAGTTTTTTTTTATGTCTAAATAGTGTAAAAATAAATTAAAACGTAAAAAAAATTTTTTTACATCACCATATTCTGAACCCCCTAACTTTTTTACAGTTATATCTACTGAGCTGTGTGGGCTCATTTTTTGTGGGATGATATGTAGTTTTTATTGACACCATTTTGGAGTGCGTGTGACATTTTGATCACATTTTATAAAAAAAAATTGGGTAAGAGAAGCAATGAAAAAATATTCGCCATATTGGAAAAATATTTTAATAGTACATTTTTTGACACAGCTGATGCCCTTGATGTTTATATTTTTTGTTATTCATTTTTTTTTCTACAGAAAGGGGAGTAATTTAAATTTTTAATATATTCTCCTGTTTTTTTTTTTAAATTGTATGGTTTTGTAGCTCGTGTTTGAGGCTACAAGACTTTTTTTATTCTGTACCATTATGTTTCTTTTATATCCATATTGGTACTAGAATTGCTTATTTCTTATGTTGGCCTGCCAGCTGTGGACTCTTGTATGGTCAAAATAAGAATTACAGCTTCAATACCCTGGGTCTGTTCAGAGATACCCAGCGTATTGAAATCAATGAATGGTATTTTCATTGGCTGCAGAGGATGCCGATAAGAAGCCCAGATTTTTGAACTTTTAAATGCTGTGATCACACTTGATCATAGCATCCAAAGGCTTTAATGACCGCCATTGGCATTATTGCCGGTCATGGTCATTAGCCGCAGGTCTCTGCTGTTTGAAACATCGGAGACTCACCGGCCAGCACGCCCGCTGTACACGCGAGCGGGTACCATGTTTACCTATAGCTCCAGCGCCGTACATGTACAGCACTGGTAGCAAAAGGGTTAAAGATAAGTGTTTGTGTATATAGCAGTGCTGAATCGGTGTAGCACAGCTGTATGGGCTGCATAATAATCTAGCAGAAGAAGAAGCATGGCAGGACACAACCCGCCGGCCAACACGCCCGCTGTACACACGAGCGGGTACCATGTACCTGTAGAAAAATGGTCCTTTTTAACATGTGCTAATTGATATAAACTTCACTTTTATTTATGTAATTCTTAAAATACTTTTATCAGAATTGCAACATACGGAACACACTGTGACATTAAAATTCTCAGGGGTGTCAGGCTGAGTATTGCTCCATACTCTAGACCCTGACAATTTGCTTGCTTAGCAGTCCCTTCAAAATGCAAGTGTTCTTATATTGAGCACTTGCTATCACAGTGCACCCTCTGTTATCCAAATACATATTTTGTATTACTAACTGTTTATAGGAACTTTTGTTTGCCCCATATAATGGAGCCTTGCTGTAGGTCTGTTTCCTCAGCACGCTCCTAAACATCCATGGGCTGATATATTCAGGCACTTACTGCCACGATAAATGCTCTGTCATTTAATGACATCCAGTTACCACTGGTTGTTTGTAAGAGCTTTATATTGCTCTATACTGCAGAGCTCTGCCGTAGGACTGCCTGATCTAACACACTTCTGGATGGCAATGTGTTAATGTATTTGGATTATCTAATGTCCAATTATGTTTCTAGACGGTTGACTCTCCTTTCAAGGAGCTCCCTGCCTGACTACCACTGTATTAAAAACGTTAACACACTTACATAAAAATCCCTGCATCCCGGCATGTTTCGTTGGTAAACCAGGGTCTTCAGGGGATGATTGCAGGTACAGTGCCATTATTGCCGGTCATGGTCATTAGCCGCAGGTCTCTGCTGTTTGAAACATCGGAGACTCGCCGGCCAGCTACGCCCGCTGTACACGCGGCGGGTACCATGTTTACCTATAGCTCCAGCGCCGTACATGTACAGCACTGGTAGCAAAAGGGTTAAAGATAAGTGTTTGTGTATATAGCAGTACTGAATGGGTGTAGCACAGCTGTATGGGCTGCATAATAATCTAGCAGAAGAAGAAGCATGGCAGGACACAACCCGCCGGCCAACACGCCCGCTGTACACACGGCGGGTACCATGTACCTGTAGAAAAATGGTCCTTTTTAACATGTGCTAATTGATATAAACTTCACTTTTATTTATGTAATTCTTAAAATACTTTTATCAGAATTGCAACATACGGAACACACTGTGACATTAAAATTCTCAGGGGTGTCAGGCTGAGTATTGCTCCATACTCTAGACCCTGACAATTTGCTTGCTTAGCAGTCCCTTCAAAATGCAAGTGTTCTTATATTGAGCACTTGCTATCACAGTGCACCCTCTGTTATCCAAATACATATTTTGTATTACTAACTGTTTATAGGAACTTTTGTTTGCCCCATATAATGGAGCCTTGCTGTAGGTCTGTTTCCTCAGCACGCTCCTAAACATCCATGGGCTGATATATTCAGGCACTTACTGCCACGATAAATGCTCTGTCATTTAATGACATCCAGTTACCACTGGTTGTTTGTAAGAGCTTTATATTGCTCTATACTGCAGAGCTCTGCCGTAGGACTGCCTGATCTAACACACTTCTGGATGGCAATGTGTTAATGTATTTGGATTATCTAATGTCCAATTATGTTTCTAGACGGTTGACTCTCCTTTCAAGGAGCTCCCTGCCTGACTACCACTGTATTAAAAACGTTAACACACTTACATAAAAATCCCTGCATCCCGGCATGTTTCGTTGGTAAACCAGGGTCTTCAGGGGATGATTGCAGGTACAGTGCCATTATTGCCGGTCATGGTCATTAGCCGCAGGTCTCTGCTGTTTGAAACAGCGGAGACTCGCCGGCCAGCTCGTCCGCTGTACACGCGAGCGGGTACCATGTTTACCTATAGCTCCAGCGCCGTACATGTACAGCACTGGTAGCAAAAGGGTTAAAGATAAGTGTGTGTATATAGCAGTACTGAATGGGTGTAGCACAGCTGTATGGGCTGCATAATAATCTAGCAGAAGAAGAAGCATGGCAGGACACAACAGAGCAATGACAGACACATTTATTTCGATAGGTACATAAAATGAGGTGACTACATGCATCATAGCTGCTCTTTAAAATTGTCAGCAGATGTCACACTAAGGGTAACAGGAGCTGACCAAAAGTATCTCTCCCCCCCATGCTGCACCCTAAAGTTATTGACTTTGACCTCTCCACTTCAGTAAAACACCATTAAACCACATTCCCTTCAAAGAGGAACTAGAAAATATTTTTTCTATTTTTCTGTGGTCTAAACCTGAGATGAAATACAATACAGTGAAGTACAAAGACAGTGAAAATACAATAACTATGTAACCTTCAACCAGAAAAATGATACATATGTACAAACCCAAATAAAGCTTTTTTCACACTTGCGTTAGGCTTGTACAACAGGCTGTTCCGACAGTGGAACAGCCTGCCAAGTCCATACTAACATTTCCACACGTGTGCTGCTGGAAGTCCGCCCCAGCCCCATTAACTATAATGGGGACGGTCCGGAGATCTGGCCTCAGCATGGCAAACATGTCAAGAGGTGACCGGACAAATACCGCAGAACTTATATTTAGCAACTGGGGATCTACTGTAAATTCAACAACAGAGACCAAACCTCCCAGGCCCTTATAGTGAAGTATACCAATTAAAGGTCATGAGTCCTCAAACAGGATAATGACCCAAAACACACAGCTAAAAGTATCCAAGAAGTGGCTAAAGCATAGCAATCGGCTATTCTGAAGTGGCGTTCTATGAGCCTTGTTCTAAATTGTATTAAACATCTGTGGAAGGAGCTGAAACATGCAGTCTTGAGAACATACCTTTTAAACATGAGACAGCTGAAGCAGTTGCTCATGAGAAGTGGGCCAAAATACCTGGTGCAGAAGTCTTATTGAGAGTTACAGAAATTGCTTGATTGCTGTGATTGCCTCAAAAGGTTGTGTTTCATTAATTTGTTTTACATATTATTCTATTGAGCCACAATTCAAAAGCAAAGTCTGATTTTCAGTAACATTTTATTTATTTTTACTTTTGTGAGTTTCAAGTTCCGTGACGATTGTGGGTTTTCGTTCTTTAATGGAAGGGTACCAACAATTTTCTCTACGACTGTACAAGAACAGCTGACTAAATCTGCATGCTGAAGGTTGCTGATCCCTACGGTAAGTTATATAAGTTAGAGACCTTAGATAAAACATAAGGGGGTCTCCGCAGTAAAATCTGAGAAGTGTGTTATTGTTTTGGCACGGTGTGTGGCTATTTAACCGGATGATGTATAGCAAGGACAAGTCAACAAACTCCCACACCAACAATAGAGTAATTTGCTAAATTATGTTCAGAATTTGGCAAGGGAGAAGTATATCCACCTAGAAATAAAACGAAGATGCCCATCAAATAGTATAAAAATAAGTCTGGTAACAGTTCCAGATGTGGATACGCTGTCACTTGCACAGATTTGACTCAAGGATACTCCTAATGGAATTATCTCTCTGGCACCCCAGAGAGCATTATATAAGTGGCAACCCTGGTATTTAACTCCTATACAGTGATCTGGACTTCGCTGCAGGGGAACACCAGGCCGCTGCTTCTTGGAGTATTGTCTGTTCAATGACGGCTGAACCGTGAGGGTCAAGAGGTACTGCTGCAGAAGGCAACGAGATCAGACAATACTGCAGTGAGGGGCAGCCTGAGGTCAGGGCAGGGGGAGTTTTTGCAATCCATAAACAGTTCCAGGTCAGGGCCGGCAGCTCAGTGTCAAAACGGAAATGGACAGATGAACGGCACAGCTTTGCAGAACACTACGAAACTAGTTCGGAGCAACAGAGATGTAATAGTACCTCCCCATTTTGTCCTCTCTTCTTTGGCCTAGACAGTTGCAAAAATTTCTCCTTCAGACTGGTTCGTTCATTTTTTCAGCAGGCTCTCAGAATCTCTCCTCTAGACCAAAACCTCTCCAATCCACCAGTAAGAATGTTTTACCTCTGACTTTCTTCATGTCTAGAATATCCTTGACTTTGTTCTCACCTCCTGAGCCAACAGACGTAAAAGCAGGAACAGAACATTTGGAATAATGGTTGAGCATAACTGGCTTGAGGTAGGAAACAATAACACAAACACAACTGGCTTGAAAAGAGAATTAGGAATGCGTAAATACAAGACTGACCGGATTCAACTGTCCAACAACCTCAAAAGGACCAATAAAACGGGTGCCTACTCATATGAAGGTACCTTGAGTTTGATGTTTCAGCTCACCCTTTAAAAAACTTGTCTCAAAGAGAAACTGAAGTGGAGTTCTACACTTATGGTCGGCAAATGTCTTGATGCAAGCGAATCCCTGAAGCAGGGATTTTTTAGTCAGCTACAGGAACTCCAGAGGAGACAAGTGGCAAAAGAATAATCCTCAACTGACAACCATACACTATGAAGAAAGGAGCTGTATGAAACTCCACCCAGGGGAGCAAAGCAACCCAGGCATCATGATGTGCAGAAGTAAAGCATCGCAGATAGCTGAGCAGGACTTTATTAATACATTCAGCTTCTTCATCGGATTGCTAATGGCAAGCTGAGGAAAAGTCCAAATTAATATCCAACATTTTACAGGTAGCTCTCCCAAACAGAGTTGAGCTGCATTTCCCAATCAGACATGATGTATAAAGGTAAACCATGCAGTCGAAAAATGTGTTTCAAGAACAAATTGGCTAGCAGGAGGCTGGTCAGAGGTACAAAGTAAGCCATTTTAGAAAATCAGTCAGCCACCACCCAGACTAGAGTGCAACCAAAAGCAGGAGGGAGATTGGTATGAGGTTCAAGGCCACATGCTGCCAAGATACAGCACTTGCAAGGGAAGTAACAATCCTGCAGGTCTTTGCTTTGCAGACTGGTTCTGCGCACAAGTAGAACAGGAGGCTAACATGTCAAGGAAGTTTAGCAGACTGTTCCGACACAGCAAGAGCTTCAGGAAGCTGCATACACAGAGTAGGTGATTTAGGAACCCATTCACACCCAACCAGAGCTGCAGGAACCAGTTCACACACAGCAGGAGCGGCAGGAATGCATTCACAACTGGCAAGAGCTGCAGGAACCCTGTAGATAATAAGATTTGGTTTAGGTGATCACCTAATCAGCACCTGAATAAGAAAAATGAGGTGTGCGTGTGATAGATTTCAACCAACACTGGAATGGAATGGCTGTCATACACGTGAAGACGATCATTTAAGAAAAAATCTTAGTGGTCTCAATTTTTTCCAAAGCTGTATATATAGAGCTCAGGTAGGATTAGTAATGTATGGCACTGATCAGAGCTCAGAAGCTGCAGGAGGCACACAGGAAAGATGAATAAAAAACTCCCTGCGTCAAAGCTGTGACACTGATCACTGCTTGGCAGCCACAGCTTGCGTAAAGAAAAGGTGCAGGGCAAGAAAAAGAAATAGTTAATGGATGGCTCAGCATCCGTAAAAACATACACGGGGAGAAGGAGGATAGGGACAAATTTTAGCACAGTAAATCAGAGGCACAGGTGCCTCACAAGTCCCACACGTTCACAGTCAGCAAGAGATGTAGGAATCTGTTCACACTCGGCAAGAGCTAAAGGAACCCAATTACACTCGGCAAGAGCTGCAGGAACCCATTCACACTTGGTGGATACTGGACAGCAGTGGTCAAGACGACTGGGCAGAAAGATGCACAAGCCACAGGGTTGCAGATTACACCCACAAGATTGCGTGGTCAGTACGCAAGGAACACAGCAACCACCCCACAAGGCATACAATGGCACACAGTGAACAGACATTGTACATACAGTAATATCAGATCTTAAATAAGGCTTAGAAAAGAAGATCATATTCATTTGTAAACAACATAGTACTAATATTTCAAGTTGGAGCCCAGAAAACAATATTTCATGGAATAACCCTGATTTTTACAGCTTTCATAAGTCTTAGCATGCTTTCCACCAGTCTTTCATGCGGCTGTGGGGTAACTTTATGCCATTCTTGGAGCAGAAGTTCAAGCAGCTCGACTTTGTTTGATGGCCTGTGACCATCCATGTTTCTCTTGAGGTTCCAGGGGTTTTCAATGGGGTTCAGGTCTGGAGATTGGGCTGGCCATGACAGGGTCTTGATCTAGTGGTCCTTCATTCACACCTTGATTAACCTGGTTGTTTGACATGGGACATCATCCTGCTGAAAAAGAAAACAATTGTCAGAGTTTCGGAACATTGTCAGAGCAGAAGGAAGCAAGTTTTCTTCCAGGATAACTTTGGACACGGCTTGATTCAGGTGTCCTTCACAAAATCAAATCTGCCTGATTCCAGCCTTGTTGAAACAGCCCCACATCATCACCGATCCTTCAACAAATTTCACAGTGGGTGTGAGATACTGTGGCTTGTAGGGCTCTACAGGTCTCCGTCTAACCAATACATGACCTGGTGTTGGGCAAAGCTGAAAATTAGACTCAGAGTAGGTGACCTTATTCCAGTCCTCTATGTTCCAATCCTTATATCTTTTTCAAAATTCAGCATGGCTCTTCTTTGCTCCTCATTGATGAAGGGCTTTTTACTAGCTTTGCATAAGTTCAGCTCTTCCTCTAGAAGCCTGTTTCGAACCATCCTTGCCATGCATTTCACCCCATGTCCTGCTTGCCATTCTTTTTGTAGGTCACTTGATGTCATCCTACAGTTATTAAGTGAAATTCAAATGAGGTGGCGATCATCACGGTCAGTAGAAAGTCTTTTCTGCCCTCTGCCAATCTGTAACTTTGCTGTTCCCAATGTTTGCTGCATGACCTTGTTCTCATAAGCCTCTGTCTTTAAGATTTTTAAAATGAAAACAACCTGATGCTCACTGTATCCCTCTGCCTGTAAATCTAGAATTAAACATTTTTTTTTCTCACTCAGAACTATTAGTTTCAACTCTTTTAGCATGGTCTGTAGTTATTTTTTATTACACTTACTTTTCAGGTACTACTAGCAGTGCTTTTGCCATCCAGCTGGTTCTATACCAAGAGAACGGTCATGAACAAAGCAGTGGTCTTTATGATTTTGCTTGTTAGATATGGTTTAGGCGATTAACTAATCTGCACCTGAATAAGTAAAATGAGGTGTGCCTGTGATGGAATTCAATCAACACTAGACGACCACGATTTAAGAAAAATTGGAATGGTCTAATTTTTTTCCAGAGGGACAAAAAATAAGCACAGATAAATAAAAAACTCCCTGCACCAAAGCTGAGGTGCGGATCAGTGACTTATGACTCACGTAAAAGAAAAAATTGGTACAGGGCTGGGAAAAAAAAAAAAAAAAAGTCATGGAGGGCTCGGCATCCGCACAAAAACACAGGGGAGAAGGGGTCAAGGATTCTGTAATTGCAGCAATTACACAAATTAAGATCAATGCAGCAGTTTGAGTGACATAGTTTTAGCACATTAACACAGTAGATCAGAGTGTACAGGTGCATTACAAGTCCCAGTAGGCCACCGCACAGCAGGTCACAGAAACTCTATGCATGCAATATCAACTGAAATGGCAGCATGCAGAGAGGCTCTCACTAAAATACATGTCCCTCTGGTGCTGGGATTGGCTGGTATGCTTTAGTAGCTATTTGCAGCACTTACTGGGGAAACTATACCACTAACATGGAAGTGATTGCTGCTGTCACGTACAGCACAAATCATTCAATTTTTGGCCATTTGCAGCCCCTTCATTGGCTTTTACAGTGAGGAAGCTGCGACTATTTTCTCGTGACATATGATACGTTATGTTAGTGGAGAATTTGAGCAGATTTAACGGAAAATTTGTAAAAATTAGGTATTTTCTAAATTAAAATTTCTCTGCTTTTAAGACGGATAGTGATACTTCACAAATTAGTTATTAAAGGGATTTTCAGAGATTTTTTATATTGATGACCTATTCTCTGAACTAGGTCATCAGTATCTGATCAGAGGGGGTCCAAAACCGATCAGCTTTTCAAGAAGCGCCGAGGACTTCTCTCTGCTTTTGCTAGGCCAGTGACGACACGTTCATGTGTCACAGGCCTAGTAGCAGCTCAGCCCTATTCAAGTTAATGGGGCAGGGAGTAATACCAAGTATATACAATGTATGACGTTGTGCTTGGTGCCTTCTCAAATCCCGAGGATAGGTCATCAGTATAAAAATCTTGGAGAAACCTTTCAATTAACACTTACCATGTGTCTACTTTATGTTGGCATCCTTTGTAAAGGTCATTTTGTTTTTTAGGATGCTAGAAGTTTTAGAATTTTAGAAGCAATAGAAAAGTTCCAAACCCACTTTTTTAAGGAATAGTTCTGTTATAAAGTCCCTTTGTGGGTCTTACGGAGTAGAAACCACCAATAAATAACCATCTTTTAGAAACTATACCCCTCAAATTATTCAAAACTGTTTTTACAAACTTTGTTACCATTTACGTGTTTAACAAGAATTAAAAGAAAAGAGGGGGAATTTCAAAATGTCACTTTTTTGCAGATTTTCCAATTGAATCCTTCCCCCCCCCTTTAAGGCAGCAAGGGTTAACGGCCAAAAAAACTTCAATATTTATTACTCTGATTCTGCAGTTTACAGAAACACTCCATACGTAGTTGTAAACTGCTGTATGGGTGCACAACAAAACTAAGAAGGGAAGGAACGCCATATGGTTTTTGGAGGGCAGATTTTGCTGGAATGGTTTTTGAGAGCCATGTCAAATTTGAAGAGAGCGTAAGGTACCCCTAAAGTACAAACCCATTATAAGTGACCCCATTTTGGAAACTACGATCCCCCTTTACTGTCCTCTTTGACCCCACAGGTGTTTCATAGAAACACTTTTTTGAAAATAAAAAATGTCATTTCTTCCAATGAAATTTTTTATTTTCACAAGGGGTAACAGGAGAAAAAGCACTCCGCATTTTAAGCATTTTCTCCTGAACATGGCAACACCCCATATGTGGTTGTAAATTGCAGTTACATAGCAGGGATCAAAAGGGAAGGAGCGCCGCATGGTTTTTGGAGAGCAGGTACCCATAGAGTGCAAACACCCAAAAAGTGACTCCACTTTGGAAACTACACCCCTCAAGGAATTTATTGAATGGTGTAGTGAGTGCTTTGACCACACTGGTGTTCCATAGAATTTAGAAACACTTGGCTGTTAAAATGAAAAATTTCATTTTTTCCAGTAAAATGTTGCTTTAGTCCCAAATTTTTGTTTATCACAAGAAGTAACCAGAAAAAGTACCCTAAAATTTGCAATTCCTACCAAATATGTCAACACCGCATATGTGGTCATAAAACTGCTGTATGGGCAAGACTCAGAAGGGAAAGAGCGTCATATGCATTTGGAGGGCAGATTTTCCTGGAATGGTTTCGGGTGCCATGAAGAGACCCTGAATCCCCAAAAACGGACCCCATGATCACCCCCAATGATTTTTTTTAAAGGGTTGCAGTGAGCATTTTGACCCAACAGACGTTTCACAGAATTCAGGAACATTTGTGAACTGTGAAAAAGAAATATTACATTTTACTTTTACAAGAAAATGTTGCTTTAGGCCCAAATTTTAAGAGGTTACTGAAGAAAAAAGACCCCACAATCTGTTACCCACTTCTTCCTGAATACGGCAATATCCCAAATGTGGTCATAAACTTTTGTTTGGGCACACTGCAGGGTTTACAAGAGAAAGCACAACAAGACCTAGACTGATTTATACTGCACTGGCTGACAACTTTTCGAGGCCCTACATGTGGCCCTAATCTTTTGCCTGGACATACAAAAGGGCTCAGGAGTAAAATAACACCATGCGCATTTGAGGCCTAACTTGGTGATTTACACATCTTCTGCTAACATCTGTAGAAGCTCTGGGGTGAAATAATAAATGGAACCGCCGAGAAGTGACTCCATTTTGGAAACTACACCACTCAAGATATTTACTGAGGAGTGGAGTAAGCATTGTGACACCACCGATATTTCGCATAAACTAATGTGCAGTGAAGTGTGCAAAAGTATTTCAGTACCCAATATCCTGTGCCCAGATTGTGCCATCTAAGATTCACACCACACCTTTTAATTGTAGGTACCAGGTACGAGCCGGGACCAAAGCCGGCTTTGGATTGCAGTTTTTTTTTTTAAACAAATTTTTTTTATTTTTCAATCATATTTCGCAATATTACAGTACAACATCAAGTGAGCCATCCATTATAGATATACAGATGTGTATCATATTATACATGAGCTTTGTGATACAGTCAATATTACATCTTATATTGAGGCATATATTAAACTGT
This sequence comes from Bufotes viridis, assembly GCA_033119425.1. NCBI lineage: Eukaryota > Metazoa > Chordata > Amphibia > Anura > Bufonidae > Bufotes > Bufotes viridis. Next base: position 72,963,933 of record CM065595.1, read on the forward strand.
ACTTGATGTCTGAATCGTCATAATGTCATTACATTCTATTATGTGTTTAATTGAAATTTGTTGCAGGTATTTTAATTAACTTCCCCCCAACATATTCATCAAAAGGATCCACCTTTCCACCGGCTCTCCCCAGAGTATGCTGCTGCTTTAAAGTTACTCTCCTCGTTGTGTATTTGTCCTATCTATGCCTAGATATAGTCGTCCCAGTGAGCCCTTCATTTGTTCCGTGAGAAACCACGCTGTCATGCTAAACGGTTGCAACAATGACTGTATTTCCTCATCTGTAAGGACTTTAATAATAAAGATTTTCCATCTTTTCATTAGACCCTTGAGGACCCATCCCCCTTTGCCAATTGCAATTTCTGCAATGAGATTCGGGATTTTTTCCCCCTCCATATAAAATAACGAAATGCTGATTCAATGGTTTGAATGTCTGTGTGTTTAAGGAGTACTGGTATTGTCTGCATGGGATACAATAAGCACGCAAAACTAATAATTTTTAACAGATTGCATCTCCCCAACAATGACAGTGGTAATTTCATCCAGTTATCTTTGTCCTTTAGGATTTGAACCAATGGGGGGCAGTTAAGAGAGTAGATTGTGTCTGATGACTTACCCACTTTAATTCCTAAGTATTTAATGTATGTAGAAGTTATTCTGAGTTGTGGTGCCGCACGTTGTATCTCATGTACATTACTACGATTCAACAATAAAAGTTTGCTCTTGTCTTCATTTACTTTAAAGCCTGAAATTTTTCCAAAATGTCTTAAATCTCGCATCAAATGTCCTAGCTCTTGTTCTGGTTTTTCTAGAAAAATTAGGAGATCGTCTGCAAATAGCACGTGTTTAACTCGCGTTGATCCTCTCTGTATACCCTGAATCTCAGGACAAGACTGAAGATATTTAGAGAGTGGTTCAATTGTGAGATTAAATAAAAGAGGCAACAAGGGACACCCTTGTGTCGTCCCCTTCAGGATTGGGAATGCCGGGTACAAGAAGCCCGGTGTATGCATCTTTGCCTGCACCTCACTATACAAGCCTTTCAAGTAATTACGGAAGAGGCCCACTAATTGTATCGAATCAAGGACTTTGTCCATCCATCCCCAGTCCACATTATCAAATGCTTTTTCGGCATCAACCGCCAATAGGGCTGGGGATGGATGGCCAGCCGGTCTCGCTTTAAGTTTGGATTCCAGTTTTAAAATGGTTTTCAAGTTGAATAATCGAAATCCGAAGTTATTAAACCAAGTCTCGCTAGACTTCAGACCTAATTAATTTCGCCTTCACAAAGCCCAAACATTTGAAAGCTGTACGGAGATGAGTTTCTGTACAGCATTCAAACAAAGTTTTGAACGAAGAGACTTCGGATCTATGAAACGTGCTTTGCACTAGGGTTGTTTCGGGTATCGAACTTTCGATACCCAATCGTTACTTTTATGCCAGTATCGATTTGTATCGGGATGTTAGTTTTTTCAATACTAGACCGCATCTCCTATTACGGGAGGACACGGCGTGTGCAGCGCTCGGCACACGCTGGGTTCCCTGAGGCCGTAGATAGTGTAGAAGGAGGGAGGTAGGGAATTTTTCCTCCTATGACGCGGTCGCCAGTGATTAGTGAGTAGGAGGGACATGGGAGTAGAGAACTGCTGCGCCGGGCGAACGGCAGCAGCCTCCTCCTCCGTGTCCTGTGCTCTCCTCCGCTGTGAGACCCGAACGCCTGCAACAAGTACCCGGCCTGCAGCTCAGCCCCCGTCCTGCCCATACAATGATAATTAGCCTTTACTACAGATACAGGAAGCGGGTGCCGGCGGTATCCGCCTCCTATATCTGCATTAAAGGCTTATTATTGTGTGGGCAGTGCGACCCCCCCCCCCCATATTAAACTCAATGAGTGGGCAGTGCGCCCTAAATTCTGCCCCCCCCTCCCAGTATTAAAGTATTTAGATCATTTGTGGCAGTAGCCACAAGCTCCCCCCTCCCCTCCATTGGTGGCAGTGGCAGTTCCCCATGGCAGCAAGGGCTTCAGTAGCGTCCTGGCTGCCATGGTAACCGATTTGAGCCCTACATTGCAATCGGTTACCATGGCAGCCAGGACGCTACTGAAGCCCTGGCTGCCATGGGGGCTCCCTGCTGCTGTGTGCACAGGGCAGCAGGGAAATGTGAAGTCCTATTCACCCTGATAGAGATCTATTAGGGTGAATAGGACAAGGGATGAAACGATCCCAGGTTCTACCCCTAAGGGGGGAAATAATTATTAAAGAAAAAGGTTTAAAAAAAAAAAAAAACACACCAAAATATTAAGTATAAATTGCCGCCTTTCACAATTTTACATATAAAATATATAAATGAATATATCACATATCGCCATATCTAAAGTCCAAACTGTTAAAAATGAAAAAAACACTATGCGGTGAACGTCGTAACAAAAAAAAAAAAAAAAAACGCGCAATTCGCAAATTTAAATTTTTTTTCTTTTATATATTTTTTTTCCCGCGTGGTATCGAAAATCGCAATACTTTTTTATGGTATCGAAACCGAATCAAAATTTTGGTATGGAAACAAGTATTAAGGCTGGTCACAGCCTGGATTTGTGGGAGGGGCTGCTGGTATTTAAAAAAAAAAAAAAAAAAAAAACGCGCAATTCGCAAATTTAAATTTTTTTTCTTTTATATATTTTTTTTCCCGCGTGGTATCGAAAATCGCAATACTTTTTTATGGTATCGAAACCGAATCAAAATTTTGGTATGGAAACAAGTATTAAGGCTGGTCACAGCCTGGATTTGTGGGAGGGGCTGCTGGTATTTAATCCCGGGCGCCACTGCAAGGGGGACGGTCGTCTCGTGCAGCTTCCTCCAGAGGGGTCAGCGCCATTTCCTGTTCGCCAGCATTCTCCTCTGCTCACGTCACTTCTGCAGTACAGCCGCGTCTGCAGCTTTCTCGGTTGAGGGAAGCATCCTACCGGTCTGCCAGCGCTGGTCACGGCCGAGCCCTCTCCCCCCCCCCCCTCCTCCCAGATCGCCACAACCCCAAGCCGACGCCAGAAGATGGCAATTTCCTCGCCTTGCTGGACTTTCCTGCCGTACCTCAGCTCCCGGCACCCGCGAGCGGTGCGGGCCTCCCGGCATGCAGCGAGCGGCACTTCCGGACGTATCCTCAGCTACAGCCCGACGTCGCAGGAGCGGTACCGTGAGTTGGAAGTTGGGCCCAGCAGAATACATTGCCGGGCGGTTCATCGGTATGGGGATTCCTGGGCGAATGGTTGTCCAGGCTGCTCTGGTCTTGGGCCGGGGTTGGTAAGGTCAGGGTGGTTTTTTCCATTGGATCCCCGGCAGCCATTAAAAAGTGCCTTCTGAGTTTAGGGGCACATGAGTAATTTTCTTGCGCCCCACATAGGTAGGCTGGGGCGAATGATAGGGGCGCCCGCGCGTCTCTTTTCCGTGCTGAGAGTTTGTCACAATTTATCAGTGCAGGTTTGGAGTCCAGACTGTTCGGTTCATAAGGGACTGGATGGAATGGCGTCATTGTAGCAGACCCTCAGCTGCGAGAGATGTGTGTGCGGATGTAAGCGGGGATGATCCCATTCATTGACAGCAAGCAGAGGTTGGTTACCCTTGTTTTTCTAAAAAAAAAAAAACGGTGCAGTGTATGCCTGAATCACTCAGGTTCATGTAGCGATCCGGTGTCTGCCTGAATAGCTCAGGTTCATACCACGGTATGTAATGGCATTGTCTGCCTGATATGCTCCATGTCATGAATTATTCACGGTCCTCGTGGTGAGCGTAACCGGTTTGTTATATTTAATAGTGGCCGCTGTATCACCAGGTTCGTGTATCAGTCTCTTTAACTGTTTGAATCACCTGTGCTATCCTTGTTTATTTGCCCAAGTCGCCCGAGTCATGTATCATTCACGCATAGGTCCCGGAGTTCAGGTTCATACTTCATTCAAGCACAGCTGCGGTGTCATTTCAGCGTCCATGTAATATTCACATTTAGTTACCTGAATCAATCAGGTACACCTATCATCCATCGATAATTGCCTGAATTGTTCCGTTCCACACGTCTTTCATGTGCAGTCGCTCTAATCATTCAGGCCTACGCAACATCCACATGTAATTGCCCGAAGCGCCCAGGTATATACATAATGCACGGGTAGTTGCCTGATTCACTCAGGTCCATGTATCTTCACATTCACAGCCCGAATCGCTTCAGGTTCAGGTATTGTTCACATACAACTGCCGGATCGCTCAGGTCCGCGCATCATCTGCGTATAATTACCTGAGTCGCTCAGGTTCACACATCACACAGGCATATTGCCTGCACTGATCAGGTCCATACATCTTCACGCACAGCGGCTTGTTTCACTCAGGTGCATGTATTGTTCGCATATAACCACGCGGATCACCCTGGCTCATGCGCTATTTATACATAGTTGCCCGAACCGCACCATCGTCATCCACGTGCAGTTGCTTCATCGCTCAGGTCTATGTAGTATTCACTCACAATTGCCTGAACCACTCAGGTCCATCCACCATTTACATATGTCTACCTGAATCGCTCAGGTCCACGTACCATTCACGTATAATGGTCTGAATCGCTCAGGCCCATCCATCTCCATGTGCGGTTACCGGAATCGCTCGGATTTACGCATCGTTCATATACAACTGCCTGTTTCTACTTGGGTCCATGCGATATTCACTCATGACTACCTGAATCACCGAGGTACATATATCAGCCACGTACAGCTAATTCAATCGCCCAGGTTCATCTATCATTCACACATAGCCGCCTGGATCGCTCGGGTCTGGGTATCACCCACGTATAACGACCCGAGTCATTCAGGTACCTTTCATGCATAAGTGCCGAATCGCTCAGATCCACACATCAGTCACGTATAGCGGCCTGAATCGCTCAGGTTCACGTACTATTTATGCATAGTTGCCTGATTCGCTCAGGTTCACGTACTATTCATGCATAGTTGCCTGAATCGCTCAGGCCCACGTACTTTCGTGCATAGTCGCCTGAATCGCTCAGGCCCACGTACTTTTTCATGCATAGTCGCCTGATTCGCTCAGGTCCACGTACTTTTCATGCATAGTTGCCTGAATCGCTCAGGCCCACGTACTTTTCATGCATAATTGCCTGAATCACTCAGGCCCACGTACGTTCATGCATAGTTGCCTGAATCGCTCAGGCCCACGTACTTTTCATGCATAGTTGCCTAAATCACTCAGGCCCACGTACTTTCCGTGCATAGCCGCCTGAATCGCTCAGGTCCACGTTCTTTCCATGCATAATCGCCTGATTCGCTCAGGTTCACGTACTATTCATGCATAATCGCCTGATTCGCTCAGGTTCACGTACTCTCATGCATAGTCGCCTGAATCGCTCAGGTCTATGTACTTCATGCATAGTCGCCTGATTCGCTCAGGTTCACGTACTATTCATGCATAGTTGCCTGAATCGCTCAGGTTCACGTACTTTTCATGCATAGTCGCCTGAATCACTCAGGTCCATGTATTTTTCATGCATAGTCAATCAGATTCACTCAGATTCTCGGTCCAGCCATGTTTCATCTCCCAAATCGCTCAGGTTCATACATCAGTTGCGTATAGCTGCCCGAATCACTTCACGTATAGTGACCTCAATCGCTCAGGTGCATGTGTCATCCACGTATAAACTGCCTAAATTACTCAGGTTCATATTCCAGGCCGGCATAGCTGCCGATTTGTTTAGGCCCAAGCACCACTCATGCTTAGTTACCTCAATCGCCCAGGTCCACGCGTTTTTCACGCACAGTCACCTGAATCGCTCAGGTTTTGCGTTTTCATTCACGTAAATTGCCTGAATCGCTCAGGTCCATGTCTCAAGGTGCATGTGTCTTTCAGGTTAGCTGCCTGAATCGCTCAGGTTCATACATCAGTCATACATAGCTGCCGAATCGCTCAGGTTCATTCACGCATAGTCGCAAGAATCATCCAGGTTCATGTCGTACCCACACACTGTCGCCCGAATCGCTCAGGTTCACGCCTCATTCAGGGTCAACAGCACTATTCGCCCAGGGGCATTGGTCACCCAGGTAAAGTGGCCTGAATCGCTCAGGTCCATCTTTCAATAAGTTTAGCTGCCCGAATCGATCAGGTTTATGTATTATTTATGCACAACGGTCCGATTCGCTCAGGGTCATGTATCAGTCACGTATAATTGCCTGGATCACTCAGGTTCACGTCTCATTCAGGGTTAACAGCCCGATTCGATCAGGGGCATGGGGCATCCATGCTTAGTCGCCTGAATCGCGCAGTTTCATATATCAGTCACATATAGCGGCTTAAACCGCTCGGGTTCTTGTTTTGATTCACGTTCAGTGAATCGCCTGAACCGCTCAGGTCTAAGGATCGTTCACGCACAGTCGCCCGAATTGCTTAGGTTCATCCTGTTTAGTTGCCTGAATCCCAGGCTCGTGTACCAGTCTTGTATAGCTGCCTGCCGGTTCATGTCCCATTCACGTATGGTTGACTCATTATTTTCAGGCAGGTACCAGTCATGTATGACTGTCGTATCCCAGGGTCAGGTCTCATTTATGTACCACTGCCTGAATGGCTCAGGTTCGCGTATCATCCACGCATAATTGCCAGTATCACTCTGGTCCAGGCATCATCCACTTGTAGCCTCCGGAATAGCTCGGGTCCACGTACCTTTTCATACGAGGCTGTTTCAATCACTCAGGTTCATGTATTTTCATGCATAACTGCTGGAAACTCCCAGATTCACTTGCCCGGATCTTACCCAGCTTCACGTTCCTTTCGGGTATAGTTGCTTAAGCCGCTCTATCGATGTCTCTTTTATGCCATGGCCCGAATCGCCCATGGCATATCCAATTTCCAGCACTATTACACAAAACCGTTCAGGTCCTGTTCCCTCACGTCCATCGGCCAAATCCGCTCAGGTACCGCTCCGTGGTTGCCCGGATTGCGACTCTTGTTAATTCACATCTCCCGAGTTTTTCCTTCTTCCACGTACGGGGCACGCTGCATTGCTCCGGTCACGTATCATTCCGCATTGCCTCCAGAATCAGGTCTCGTTTTACCGCCGGTCCTGCTTTTGATGTTTAGCCTCCACCCACTCCTCTCAGTCTTGCGCAGTGGACCGGGTCCCCACGCAGTCATGTCCCTGGTTCAACCCTACTGATTCCGCACGATTCCGTCCCTCTTTCGTCCCTGGCATGATCACTGCCTCCTCACGGTTCACCTGTTCCGCTTAGGCTTCACCCTGTCTTCGTTATTTTCCAGGTGGCAGGCATCGGCCCCGTTGGCGCACACGCAAGTTCACGTTATCCTCCGATCCTTCCGTTCGCTCCGTGTTCTCCTAGTCACAGATCCCCGTACGGCCGGTGAGATTTTGTCAAGATTAACATCGGGTTAGGATAGGGTTCAGCAGGTTGTTCCTGGCGTACTCCTAGTCCCTCAAATCACTTTGGGTTATCTGCCCGTAGGTCGCGCAGATCATTTTCCCAGGGATATTCGGAATCACTCTGGACACCTATTCCTGCCAGCTCGCTGGTCATGTCTCATTATTGCGTAGCATGCCGGACCTTTCAGGTCGCCCTTTAAAACCCATTCATGTCTCGCATCCCGCATAGTCAGGACACGCTCCTGCCAGCTTAGGCATTATCCCAATCCCAGTCTATTTGCCCCCTACTGGCACGCGGGTCGGGTTTCAGGCACATCCTCGGGCACCTTCCAACTTGTACAGGTCCAATCCCTTCCTTACGCTTCCTGGCACGCCTTGGAACGTATGTTGTCCAACCGATTCACTCGACTTCATTCCGTCACTTCACGTTCCAGGTATCGGTGCACTGTAGTCCAATATTGGCAGCCGGTTGTTTCTACGCTAGTCCGAATGCGTGGTGCATAGGTTCCACGGATTAGCTCATTCCATCATTTTCCATTCATTCTAAGCGCCGCAGGTTAGTCGAGGAACACCACTGTTCCGGGCGTTATGACTTGTTCATGGTAAGTGTCATTTCCAGGTCACCTAGATGCCGATCTTTTGGCGCCCAACCAGCGGTGCCACCAGGCTGCCATGTGTCTAGCATCCAACGGTTCCTCAGGCCAGGGATTTCACCTGTTGCACCTGCTCACGCGCTTCCTTCCCAAGCAGCTTCCAGCTTGGTACGGCATTCACCTTTCCCTGCTCACATCATCTTCAAGACCGCCTGGTAGGTTCCCCGGAGGCAAAGTGCTTTCGTCAGTTACATGGGTGCCTAGTTAAGGTGCCCAGGGGTCTCTGAGATACTTCATCATATGGTTCAGATGACCACCGTTACCAGCACCAGACAGTCCACATTCCCCTTCCGTTCATTGCCCGGATCCGCTCCGTCGGTATTTCTGCACGGGATCTGCCTCTTCAGCTGCCCGGCAGCCAGGGACAGTGCTTGACACTTGCACAAGGGGGACAGAGGAGGCCTTAATGCTGTTCTACGTCCATTCCCAATTTCCAAGTAAAATCATAAGGCATTCTGCTCTATCGCTTCATGAATTTCGAATTATACTATTAAGTTCCCTTCACCTAACAGGTTGCGAAGCACTTTTTGCCCACTCTTCCAGGCCTACCCCGCTCCTGGCTTCGGGCACACTTCAGCCAGATAGGTCTCGGGGGTTACATAGGCTAGCCTCTCTCCCCCCTCGTCTCTTCCTCAGACCCTACCACAAGTATTAAGGCTGGTCACAGCCTGGATTTGTGGGAGGGGCTGCTGGTATTTAATCCCGGGCGCCACTGCAAGGGGGACGGTCGTCTCGTGCCCCACCCACCCTTCATCCCTCTTTTCTTCTTCAACTCCATTGGGTGGCCCACTCTTCCAGGCCTACCCCGCTCCTGGCTTCGGGCACACTTCAGCCAGATAGGTCTCGGGGGTTACATAGGCTAGCCTCTCTCCCCCCTCGTCTCTTCCTCAGACCCTACCACAACTCTACTTTGCGCAACATTATTTTTGGGTATTGCTATTCAAGTGCACACCGTGCAGGAAAAATGACAGGTTATCTTTATTCTGCTGGTCACGATTACAGAGAAAACAATTTTATATAGTTTTTTCATGTTTTACCACTTTTAAACAAAGCCTTTTTGAAAACAAACTCCTGTTTTTGTATTGCCATTTTCTGTTTATGTTTTCATTGGTACCATTTTGAGATGCATGGTACTTTTTGATCGCTCACTATTATGCTTATTGTGAGGCAAGTTAACAAAAATGTCTGTTTTGACACAGTTTTTATTTTTTATGGTGTTCACCTGACGGGGTAGATCATGTGATTTTTTTTTATAGAGTCATTAAGGATGCTGTGATACCTAATATGTCTATTTTTTGCAATCATACACAATAAAAGCATTTATGAAAAAAAAAATTCTGAGTGGCCCCTTCACCAATCTGGTATTAACCCCTTAGTGACCAGCCTTCTTTTTTTCATAGTCGAGTTCCAAGAGCTATAACTTTTTTATTTTTCCATCTATATAGCTGTATGAGGGTTTGCAGGACAAGTTGTAGTTTTTAACAGCTCCATTTTGGGGTACACATAACTTTCGGATTAACTTTTTCTGGGAGGGAGATGGGAAAAACAGCAATGATGCTACTGCGTTTTTACGCTCTAAATTTTACAGCATTCATTTTTCAGTATAAATAACAAAATATCTTTATTCTCTGGGTCAGTACGATTACAGTTATACCAAATACATATATTTTTTTTTTTACTTTTTACTACTTTTTGGAAATAAAACTCCTTTTTTTTTAAAAGAAAAGAATGTTTTTGCATAGCCACTTCCCAAGACCCATAACTTTTTTATTTTTCTTTCTATGGAGTTGGGTGAGGGCTTGATTTTTGCGGGACGACTTTTATTTTTCATTGGTATCATTTTCGAGTAAATGGCGCTTTTTGATCGCTTGTTATTATGTTTTTTCGGTGGCAACTAAGAATAAATTATCAATTCTGTCTTTTTTACAGACAGTATTTTGATTGCTTTTAAAATGCAATGCATTATCCCTGTAGTGCATTTTTATAGCAATGCTATTTTAAGTGTTAAACAGGCCGGATCGGCACTCCTGCCAGCCGGGCTGTTAGAGCAGGGCACCTTAGTGACCGCCGTAAAAACACGTATGGGTGGTCACTAAGGGGTTAAAGACCTATTGATACCAGGAGCCTGGAAAACCCCTTTAATACCTTATTGTGTAGGTTTATCATGGAAATTAGACTATTTAAACTTGTTTTTTTCCAGGTTGCAATCTGACTATAATAGGTAAATCATGTATTGAATCAGTAAAGGAGTCTTTCTGAAACACACACTAGCCGTGGAGCTCAGACATCACTGTATTATACTCGCTTCTAATGGAATCCCATCTGGGTCATCTAGGGAAAAGGGACCATATAACATTTGAGTGAGTTTCTGGGACAGAGAGGGAAACTAAATATCATCTAAATATGCCTGCAAGTCAGCCATACTATAATTGACTTTAGAGAAGTACGGATCTTGGTAAAAATAAGAAAACTGAGTGAGAATATCTTGAGGGTCAGTAAACAAAGTACTCTGTGGAGTGCGAATCCGCAACATTGGAGGAGCTATGGAGCTCTGTTTAACAATATGACCCAATAGTCTCCCAGACTGGTTCCTTTAACTCCCAATGTGAATGCGTAGTGAAAAAGTCTACAGCAAGGCTTCTCCTTCAGAACTTGTAGAAATACAAACCCCCAACCAGGAAGTTCTGTTATCCAGAGTGTGATTCTGAACAAAAGCTTAGTCTTCTAATCTATATTGCTGCACAAGTTCTTCTTCTTATCTGGTGCTGGATTTCCAAATATAGGAAATAGGGAAACAAGGTCAACCTCTAACCCCTCAAGGCATCCCTGTAATAAACGTACCTGTCCGGGTTCCAGCAGCACGATCTTCTGCCTCAGCATAGCCGTGTCAGGAGAGATGCGCTGCAATGCTTTGTTCCTCCCTGTAGCGGGCATGTGCTGGGGGAAGATAAGCAGTGGGCTGATTAGCTCAGCTGCTCTATAACTATGTACTGGTGTTTTTGACTAATGGAGTGCCAAGTCATAGACATATCAGGTTCTGATCTAGGAACTCCACACTATTTAAATCCCTTCCTGGCCATACACCATTGACAGCGATAGTCTTGTTTGGCTCACTAACTAGGTTCCTTGTTCCTGCATGTGCATACTGATTCATTTGTGCTTCTTACCCTGGTTTGTCTTGTGACCACTCTCTTTCTTTCGTTTGGTACTGCATAGCCTGTCTGGTTCTGACCCATTGCTGTACAACTCTGTTTTTGTGTTTGTTGGTGTTTGTCTGTCTCTGCACTTATTTAGAGTAGGAATTGTCATCCAGTTGCGGTTCTGCCAAGCAGGGCAGTTACTGCAAGTAAGTAAAGCAGGCTGGGTTCTAGGTTAGGGATCACTGTCCCTGTTTGTCCCTAGCTACAAGGGTTACAGACCCACATTAAAAGGCGTTTATCCACTTGTTCATATACGTCAATAAAAACACAGTTATTACCGTAACTCGTATAAACTCGAATAAACTCATAAACACCTTACACATTCTCTCACTGCCCCACATGCTCTTGCTTCAATTTAACCGTCTGCCGACCGCCTAATGCAGCGATGCGTCCAGGCGGCGGCAGGCTTGTTCCTCTTTGACGTGGCAGCTGTGAATTGCTGGCAGGCTGTAGATCTAAAATGAAAGGCATCAAACAGGTATATTAGACGCTGTTTTATTAACAGCGTCTGATATACCTGCTACCTGGTCCTCTGGTGGTCCCATTTACTGGGATCGAGCACCAGAGGACCAGGTAGCTATGTAAAGTAGCACCATGCACCACACTACACCCCCCCCTGTCACTTATTAACCCCTTGTTAACCCCTGATCACCCCCCTGTAAGACTCCATTCACTTGTCCATATGTGTTTTGCGGATCCACAAAACACTGACACCGGCAATGTGCTTTCCGCATTTTGCAGATCCGCACATTGCCAGAACTATATAGAACATGTTCTATATTTTTGCGGAACAGATGTGCAGACCTGGAAGTGCGGATCCGCAATTCCGGATCCGAGCAGGACAAAGTCTGTCCCCATAGAAATGAATGGGTCCGCAATTCCGTACCGCAAACAGAATTGCGGACGTGTGAATGGGGAATAAGGGTCCCTTATCACCGCCACTTAGTTAGCTACTTGTTAGGTAGTTAGCGCCCTGCCCACCGCACCGCAGTCACTGATTTTGGCAGAGATTTTTTCATCCACATTGATCGATGCGAATGAAAAAATCTATGCCGTTCATTTTTTTTTTTTCAGCCCAGAGGCTGAACGGAAAAAAAAAATCTCATTACCCGTATGCTCAATATAAGGAGAATAGCAGAAACTCCTAATGCTGGCCATACGTGTAATGATTGCGGAGACCCTCAAATGCCAGAGCAGTACAAAAACCTCACATGTTAACCCCATTTTAGAAAGAAGACACCCCAAGGTTATTCCGTGAGGGGTATGGTAAATTCATGGAAAATTTTATTTTTTGTCACAAGATGCGCAAAGGGGCCCAAATTCCAACGAGTACCTTTTAGGAGGGCATTTTTACGCATTTTTCTTCTCACGCTTTAGGGCCCCTAAAATGCCAGGACAGTATAAATACCCCACAAGTGACCCCATTTTGGAAAGAAGACAGGGTATTCCGTGAGGGGCATGTAGAGTTCACAGAATTTTTTTTTTTTTTGGCACAAGTTAGCGGAAATTGATATTTTTATTTTTTTTATTTTTGTTTTTCACAAAGTCTCATATTCCACTAACTTGTGACAAAAAATACAATTTTACATGAACTCACCATACCCCTCACGGAATACCTTGGGGTGTCTTCTTTCTAAAATGGGGTCACATGTGGGGTATTTATACTGTCCTGGCATTTTAGGGGCCCCTAAAGCGTGAGAAGAAGTCTGGAATCTAAATGCGTAAAAATGACCTGTGAAATCCTAAAGGTACTCATTGGAATTTGGGCCCCTTTGCGCACCCAGGCTGCAAAAAAGTGTCACACATGTGGTATCGCCGTACTCAGGAGAAATAGGGCAATGTGTTTTGGGGTGTATTTTTACATATACCCATGCTGGGTGTGAGAAATATCTCTGTAAATGACAACTTTTTAATTTTTTTTATACAAAGTTGTCAGTTTACAGAGATATTTCTCTCACCCAACATAGGTATATGTAAAAATACACCCCAAAACACATTGCCCTACTTCTCCTGAGTACGGCGATACCACATGAGTGACACTTTTTTGCAGCCTGGTTGCGCAAAGGGGCCCAAATTCCAACGAGTACCTTTAGGTTTTACAAGGTTGCTCACAATTTAGCCCCACCCAAAATGCCAGAACAGTAAACACACCCCACAAATGACCCCATTTCGGAAAGTAGACACCCCAAGGTATTCACTGAGGGGCATAGTGAGTCCGTGGGAGATTTTATTTTTGTTTGCCAGAAGTTAGCAGAAATGGAAACTTTATTATTATTTTTTTTCCTCAGAAAGTGTCATTTTCCGCTAACTTGTGAAAAAAAATGAAATGATACATGAACTCATCATGCCCCTCCGCGAATACTTTGGGGTGTCTTCTTTCTAAAATGGTGTCATTTGGGGGGTATTTATACTATCCTGGCATTCTAGCACCTGAAGAAACATGACAGGTGCTCAGAAAGTCAGAGCTGCTTCAAAATGCCGAAATTCACTTTTTTGCACCATAGTTTGTAAACGCTATAACTTTTACCCAAACCAATAAATATACACTTATTGGATTTTTTTTTTATCAAAGACATGTAGAACAATACATGTAGAGAAAATTTTATATAGAAATGTAGTTTAAAAAAAAAAAATTACAACAGAAAGTGAAAAATGTAATTTTTGTGCAAAAATTTCGGTCATTTTTGATTAATAGCAAAAAAAGTAAAAATGTCAGCAGCAATGAAATACCACCAAATGAAAGCTCTATTAGTGAGAAGAAAAGGAGGTAAAATTCATTTGGGTGGTAAGTTGTATGACTGAGCAATAAACGGTGAAAGTAGCGTAGTGCAGAATTGTAAAAAGTGGCCTGGTCATTAAGGGTGTTTAAGCTAGGGGGGCTGAAGTGGTTAAGCAATAAAGGACTAAATACCAGATAGTTGGTATTCTATAGACTGCAATTCAGTGTGAATAGTAGGAGACTCAAAGATGTCATCCAGTTCAGACAAGACACTGTGTTTTGAACTATGACAGGTAAACTCTTTAATGGCTATGGACAGCTTCAGGGCATTTTTTTATGATTGCATTTTATTTATTTGCGGTTAAATCCTTTTTTGTCGTTATTTAAAAATAACAGCATCTTTTGTGATACATGCAATTAAAAAAACAGTCTATTTGCAGACTGTCCGTCCTGAGTCTGGTCAGCTGATGACTCATTTGAAGCCTCTGATCACCTGACCTCATAAAAATTCGGTTTAAATGAGTCTTTATCAGTTTGAAAAGAGTTTAGCTATGAGTGTTTATGAGGTCAGGAGATCAGAGATGAGGCTTCACATGAGTTGTCAGCTGACAGAACTCAGGAGGGACATTCTGAAAATAGACTGGTTTTTATTCTTTAGCCTAAAACGAGCAAATAGTATTCAGAAAAAATTGCCCTGAACGTTTCCATAGTCCTGAAGGTCCAGTAGCAAGATTTTCCAGAGATTTAACCACTTCATTTCCATTTTCAAGGAGCCTAAGGTCACATGAGATTCTAAAGCAGTAGAAAATCTATCCATAGGGGGTCCATAACTAAATAAAATCTCTCATAAGATGAATTAACACCTTTGGATTACAGGTAGCAAAGGATACCGCTTCTTAAATAATAGTAGGGGAACCAGGAATAGAATTACAAATACACATAACCAGAAATGGGTGAGAATTAACAATGGCATGAATGAAAATTCCCCCCCCCCCCCCCAGTTTGTTTCTTGTAAATCTTTTTCTTACTCGTTGATCCCAGGCTCCTCACACGCCACATCATCACCTTATACTCAGGCATAATGACACATTAAAAAAGTATAGGCATAGGTAGAGAATCAGAGCTATTGAGGTTCTTACGGGGAAATCAAGACACATGTGATGGGGAAATAAAAAAATATCAAATGCTCCAGCCACAGCAACTGCACATGTGGACATCAGCATGCCAATTTAAAGACAAGAAAATATATAAACAAACCTAGTAGCTTAAAATGAGGCAGTCAAAAAATTAGACTAATTTACTCCGACTGATTTAGGTGCATCTTTCTGCTGCCCTTGTGCCAGAATGAAATCTACGGCAGCTCGGAGATACCTCATAAAATATGTCTACTTTAAGTTGCCCTCATTTTGTACATTTTTAGATGCCATTTTTTTAATTTTTAAGAAAATTTTCAAAACTATTTTTTTTTAAGTTATGAAGTCACTTTTTGGGGCTTCCATAATAGAAACCACCCATAGATGAATCAATTTTAAAAACTACAACTCTCAAGTCATTGAAATATAATTTTACAAACTTTGTTAACCCTTTAGGTGTTCTACAAGAACAAGGAATACGTAGATGAGAAATTTTAAAATTTCCCTTTTTTTGTAAATTTTCCATTTAATCCATTTTTTCCTCTAAGGCATGCTTAACAGCCAAACAAAGCTCAATAATTATTTCCCTGATTCTGCAGTTTACAAAAACACCCCACATGTGGTCATAAACTGCTGTATGGCAAGATGCAGAAGGGAAGGAGTAACATTTGGATTTTGAAGGGTAGATTTCACTGGGATAATTGTCTAATTTAAGCCCCCTGATGCGCCCCTTCAGTGGAAACTCACACAAATTGACTCCATTTTGGAAACTACAGGATAAGGGGAGAGTTTTATTGGTACTATTTTAGGGTACATATTTTTTTTATCACTTGATAGTACACTTTTTCTGAGGCAAGGTAACCAAAAAATGCAGAGTCTGGCACTGTTTATATTTTTTACGGAGTTCACCTGACAGGACAGATCACCTGATATTTTTATGGAATCAGCTGTTAAGGACGCGACAATACCAGTTATGTCTATTTATTTATTTTTTTTCAGTTTCACACAATTGAAACATTTTTGAGGACAAAAAAAAAAAACATGTTTTTGTGTTGTCATTTTCTGAAAGCCGTTTTTTTTCCTGCCTCATCGTCTTGTGTAGAGGCTCGTTTTTGATCACTTGATATTACACTTTTTGGGGGCAAGGTGACCAAAAAATTGCTTTTGTGGCACAGTTTTTATTTTTTATGGCGTTCACTTAATGAGCTGATCATGTGATATTTTTATAGAGCCAGTGGTAACAGACACGCATTACCCAATATGTCTATTTTTTACATTAAAAATGGCTTGATGAGGGGAAACGGGGACTTTTTATTTTACTGGAAACTTTTTTTTTTTATAAAAAATACTTTTTTTTTCATTTTTTACTTTTGTCTCAGTATAGGACTTCAGGACTTTGAGGCTCTGATCGCTGGTTCAATGCAGTACAATACATGCTGTATTGTACTACATTGAAACACTAACATTGTGCCTATGAGACCCAGACTGGGAGCTGGGCCTCATGGGCTTTCGTACAGGGCAGACCCCAAGGCCTATGTGAGATTGCCATAGCAGCCATCGGCCACC
Organism: Bufotes viridis; assembly: GCA_033119425.1. Lineage (NCBI taxonomy): Eukaryota > Metazoa > Chordata > Amphibia > Anura > Bufonidae > Bufotes > Bufotes viridis. Next base: position 72,980,611 of record CM065595.1, read on the forward strand.
TGTCACAGCAATGCAGGGGGCCGATGGATAGACAGAGGGAGCTCCCTCCGTCTGCGAACTTCATATATTCCATCGTCACCATTGATCACTGCATATAAGTGGTTAATACGTCTGTGTTTACAGTGATGCCGGCGAATACAGCAGGGGTACGGCTGTCGGTCACTGCTGGGCCCCCACATTGATCGAGCACGCACAGATCCTGTGCTCGCCCGATCATCATCACGTACTAGTACGTCAATTTGCGGGAAGTAACTTTCCGATATGACGCACTATTACTTCAATTGTCAGGAAGGGGTTAAACATCATATTTTTTACCTTAGAAGGCTTATAATCTTGGAAGCAATTTTTTAAATTTTCAAGAAAAAAAACGCTTTTTTATTTAACCAGTTCCCGGCTTGCCCAATGGCTATTAATGTCACAGCGCTTGGGACTTATAACTGAATGGATGTTTTGGAACTTATGTTCGGTGATTGCAGCTGCACAATAATCATGCAGCTGAGTGGGGGCCTGGCTCTCAGTGACAGCAGGGCACCCCATAGAGAATGCTGTGGCAGTTGCTCAGTGTCCCTGCCTTCTAAATCAATACACAGTACTGAATGAGCGTTGTGTATACAGCTAAGGAAGGGCCATTCTGCTTCCTGTTCTGGCCCCAGCGGTCCCCGGGGGTGTTGCTAGACCTCTATTAGCTCTGCAGTGAGGCTGTTATAGAAATATAAAAATAATAATAAAAAAAAAAAAACGCTCCCCTTTCCGTTAATCAAGTCGTGTAAAAATTGTAAATAAAATAGAAAAAATGACATATTTGGTATCGCCACATCAATAATGACAGGCTGTATAAAAATCCCACATCAGATGAACACTGTAAATATAAATAAAAAACTATCTCAGAACCTCCCAAAAAACATAAGGTCAACGATCGAAAACTCATATGTATCCCACAATGGTACTGTCCTGAAAAAAGTTAGTCCTCAGACATCTATGTTAACAGAAAGATAGAAATTTGGCAAATGGAGATAAAATTTTCAGATTTTAAAATTTTTCCATTTTAATCGATTTTTTCCAGTGACAAAGCAAGGGTTAACAGCCAAACAAAACTCAATATTTATTGCCTTGATTCTGTAGTTTGCAGAAACACCCCATATGTGGTTGTAAACTGCTGTATGGCCAAACGGCAGGGCTCAGAAGGAAAGGAACGGTCCTATGTAGGGTATCATTTTTTGCGGGATGAGATGACTGATTGATTGGGACTATTTTGGGGTTCATATACATTTTTGATCGCTTGCTATTACACTTTTTGTGATGTGAGGTGACAAAAACTTTTTTGGACACTGTTTTTACGAAAAATTTTTTACGGTATTTACATGAGGGGTTAGATCATGTCATATTTTTATAGAGCAGGTTTTTTACGGAAGCGGCGATACCTAATGTGTATACTTTTTTTATTTATTTTACTAGGCAATTGTCCTATGTAGGGGCTCATTTTTTGAGGGATGAGATGGTGGTTTGAGTGATACTATTTTGGGAGGCATACGCCTTTTTGATCGCTTGGTATTACACTTTTTGTGATGTAAGGTGACAAAAAAATGGCTTTTTTTACACCTTTTTTTTTAATGGTGTTTATGGTGTTCACCTGAGGGTGATATGTGATATTTTTATAGAGCAGATTTTTACGGACGCGGCGATACATAATATGTGTAGTAGGAAATGCGTACTGAGTGTACTAGTTAGGTACACTGTCACATCACAACCATGTTTAAGAAGTTCTCCTTCTGATCCATAGTTCCTGTGACTGCTTGGCCCCCTAAGACTTGAAAAAGGAGTGTATGAACTCCGAAACGTGTAGTCATCCAATAAAAGAACTTACATCTAACCATCCGCCTCAAGGTCGGTTTTGTGCGCCATACAGTATCAAGACAGTGTACCTAACTAGTACACTTAGTACGCATTTCCTATTCATCAGTACCCTGGGGGTCTTCATGGCAACCACCTATGAGGACTGAGTGGATACTGGCATCACCCACCACCCTCACTCTCACAAGTGTTGTGCTTTCCAATACACAACACACTAAGGTGAGCTGAACTACATCTTTAAATTAAACCGGTTGTGAATACACACTGTCCTATGAGCGCCTTCTCCTTATCTTTTGCCAATTTGCTAATACGTGTAGTGTATTTTATTTTTTTAATTTTTATTCAGTGATGTGTTTTTTTTATTTTTACACTTTTTAAAATTTATTTTGACCCAGACCCACTTTGTTCTTGTAGATACAGTGGATCTGGTGTCTATATAATAAAGTACAGTACACTATATAGTGTACTGTACTGTATTTTTAACTTTTCACTAGTCTGGTCAGACTTCTGCCTTTAGCAGAAGTCTGATCAGTGACATTACCATGGCAAGCAGGACACCTCAAAGCGTTCTGCTGCCATGGTAACCATCACCCGCTGCCAGAACTGAGCAGCGGGTGATGGGGAGGGAGGGGAGCTCCCTCCCTCTGCGATCCCATCCTGTCGCGGGGCTGCAAAGGCACAGCAGCCCCCGATGGAAGAGGGAGGGAGCTCCCTCTCTGTTAACCCCTTCTATATCGTGGTCCGTACGGACCGCGGTATGGAAGGGGTTAAACTGATGGCATCTGAACAAGAACATATGCCAGCCGTTTTATATCATAGTGTCAGCAATGTGCTGACACTCTGATAGAACCACTAGCCACCAACGATGCTACAGAGGAGGCGGGTGGGGGATCACGATCCCGCCCGCCGCATCAGCGCCGTGCGCAACCCCACCTGCACAGCCTGCCGGCCAATCAGTAAGAGGGCTGCAGGGGGGGGGGGCTTAAAAATAAATAAAAAAACGGACAATTAACTGTCTGATCCCCGCGGATCAGAAATGTCAGAAATCGCCGCAAACCGCAGGTCTGAATTGATTTTAAATGATGTACACCCTGATGTACACCCTGTGTCCTAAAGAGGTTAAAAAAACCATTTCAGCAATTCCCATTTTAGAACATCTAGATGCTGCTGCTTCCCTTCTGAGCCCTGGCATATCCCCAAACAGCAAATGGGCAGCAAATTGTGGGGTGATATTCTCCTGGTATCCCTTGTGAAAAAGAAAGTTTTGGCCTAATGCACCATTTTCTTGTTAAAAAAAAAAATAATGTTTTCTTTTGCACGGCCAAGTCGATCTAAATTCTATGAGACACTAAACCCCTTAATAATTCATTGTGTGGTGTAGTTTCTAAAATGTGGTCCACTGTAGAGGTACCGCAGGGTCTCTTCAAATATGACATGGTTCCCAAAGACCATTCCAGCAAAATCTGCCCTCCAAAAACCACATGGTCCTCCTTCCCTAAGCCTTGCGTGTGCCCATACAGCATTTTACAACCACATATGTAAACTGCAGAATCACGGTAGCAAATATTGAAGTTAGTTTTGCTGTTAACACTTGCTGTTTTACAGGGAAAAAAATTAAAGATCTACAAGAAAAGTGACATTTTCAAATTTCCTTTCAATTTGCTTTAATTCCTGAGGAAAACCTAAAGGGATTACAACATTTCAAAAAAATCTGTTTTGAATAAATTGAGGGGTGTGGTTTCTAAAATGGGGTGATTTATAGCTGATTTCTATTATTTAAGCTAGTCAAACTGACTTCAACACTGAATTGGTACATAAACCTAGAGCTACACAGCAACATTTGTTGCAAGACAAAAGGGGTACAACTATATTGCGACATGTGTTGCTCAACCTTCATGTCGACATTTACTTTAACAATAGTCTATGGTGTCGCACTGCGACATGCTACGACTGCGACATGACAGTTGCAAAAAAATTCATTCAAGGATTTTTGTGCGACAGCAGGGGCGTAGCTATAGGCTCATGGGCCCTGGTGCAAGACTTCAATTTGGGCCCCCCCCCCCCTTCCGGCCGTTCCGTTCTCCTGCTCTGTTATAGGAGCAGGAGAAAGGAAAGGACGGATTCGGCACATAACTGAGCCGAACAGAGCCGAAGGATCTCATAGACTATAATGGCGTCCGTTAGGTGTCCACTCCGAAGATGATTTTGGAGCGGAGACAAAAGTTGTGCATGCAGGACTTTTAACTCCGCTCCAAAATCATCTTCGGAGCGGACACCTAATGGACGCCATTATAGTCTATGAGATCCTTAGGCTCTGTTCGGCTCAGTTATGTGCCGAATGCGTCCTTTCCGTTCTCCTGCTCCTATAACGGAGCAGGAGAACCGAAAGGCCAAACACTGATGTGAACTTAGCCGAATGGTGTCCAGTGACATGGAGGGGGGAGGCGGAGAATGTGACATGGAGGGGGAGAATGTGACATGGAGGGGAGAAATGTGACATGGTGGGGAAATGTGACATTTCTCCCCCTCCGCGACACATTTCTCCCCTCCGCGACATTTCTCCCCCTCCATGTCACATTTCTCCCCCTCCATGACACATTTCTCCCCCCTCCATGACACATTTCTCCCTCCTCCATGACACATTTCTCCCCCCTCCATGTCACAGTTCTCCCCCTCCATGTCACAGTTCTCCCCCTCCATGTCACAGTTCTCCCCCTCCATGTCACAGTTCTCCCCCTCCATGTCACAGTTCTCCCCCTGCATGTCACAGTTCTCCCCCTGCATGTCACAGTTCTCCCCCTCCATGTCACAGTTCTCCCCCTCCATGTCACAGTTCTCCCCCCGTCATGTCACAGTTCTCCCCACTCCATGTCACAGTTCTCCCCTCTCCATGTCACAGTTCTCCCCTCTCCATGTCACAGTTCTCCCCTCTCCATGTCACAGTTCTCCCCTCTCCATGTCACAGTTCTCCCCTCTCCATGTCACAGTTCTCCCCTCTCCATGTCACAGTTCTCCCCTCTCCATGTCACAGTTCTCCCCTCTCCATGTCACATTTCTCCCCCCTCCATGTCACAGTTCTCCCCCCTCCATGTCACAGTTCTCCCCCCTCCATGTCACAGTTCTCCCCCTCCATGTCACAGTTCTCCCCCTCCATGTCACAGTTCTCCCCCTCCATGTCACAGTTCTCCCCCTCCATGTCACAGTTCTCCCCCTCCATGTCACAGTTCTCCCCCTCCATGTCACATTTCTCCCCCTCCATGTCACATTTCTCCCCCTCCATGACACATTTCTCCCCTCTTCATATCACAGTTCTCCCCCTCCATGACACATTTCTCCCCCTCCATGTCACAGTTCTCCCCCTCCATGTCACAGTTCTCCCTCTCCATGTCACAGTTCTCCCCTCTATTAATATTATGTAAAAACATTATGCTCACCTGGTCCTGGTCCAGTCGGTAGCAGCTCCTCTTCTCCTCTGTGTGGCACTGGTTGACTCCTGGTATCTTCTTCTCTGGCCTCCCGACAAGTTGTTTGAGGTCTTGAGGACCTTTCACACTCAGCCAATCAGTGGCCACAGTTATGTCATGTGTCAGGCCAGTGATTGGCTCAGCAGGAAATCGCTGGCCTGACATGTGACACAGCTGCAGCCACTGATTGGCTGAGTGAAAAAGGTCCTCAAGACCTCAAATAACTTGTCGGGAGGCAGTGGTGCGCAAGTTATACTAAAGTTAAATAGGGCTTTAGACTGTCTCTCCTGGAGGGGGCCCCGTGGGCCCCCCTGACTTAGGGGCCCGGTCGCAATTGCGACCGCTGCGACCCCTATAGCTACGCCACTGTGCGACAGTTGCATCACAGCGAAACACCACAGACTGTGTGACATATCGCTGTGTATTGCTAGCCTTAAAAACTTGATATTGGAAATGTTATTGAAAATTTTAAAAATTGCTTCCAAAATTCTATGCCTTCCATTTAGAACATTGGAAGGCATAGAATTTTGGAAGCAATTTTTAAATAAATGACATTTACAAAATGATGCCTTCATAAAGTAAACATATGGTGAACAAACCTTAACATTTATTACTCTGACTCTGTAGCTTATATAAATATCCCATACGTGGCCCTATTGCTTTGGTTAACTGGCCGGGATTGGCGTTATTTGAAAAAAAACCTAAAGTTTTTACTGTCCAAAACGTGTAAGTGTCTCCTTGAACTTTTTCGGATTGTGACAATAAATTTAGGATTTTTATCAGAGTGTTGGAGATTGTCCTTTTTTCCTGTTTATTGCCATAATTGCACTGACTCGCACAATAAAGTTACCTATACTGCACAGTGAATGTCATGAAAACAAAACCTCCAGAACCATGGATTTGCTTTTTTGTGTTTGTTTTTTGCATCATCCCACCAAAAAATAACAAAAGCTAATAATATATTATAAACTATATACACACACCAAAACAGTACCACTGAATAATAAAACTTATGATGCAAAGGTTGTGGCTATGGGAATAAAGGGATAAAACATTTTTTTAAACATTTCCTGGTCTTCGAGGCCCAAAATAAGGCCTTATTCACACATCTGTGATGAAATCCATGATAAGAAGGTTAGCGATTCTTCTGTGAAGAGTCTGTTTTAGGCCCGCATGTCCTTTTTTTGCTGTCCATGCGTCATCTGTGTTCCATGGACACTGCACAGCTAAAAAATTTATTTTCAGAGCTTCTCTTATAAATGGTCCATGGAACTCGGATGAAACATGGATAGCATCTGTGTTTTTAAGGACCTATAGACTGTAATGGGAATGATGGATCGGCAAACCAAAACAGGGCATGCTTTTATGCCAAAACCATGGACTGTGCTAAAACATGGATGTATGAATATGCAAATTAAAATAAATGGGTACGTGTGATGTCCATTAATCACTAATGTGTGAATAAGGCCTAAGAAGGGTAAAAGTGAAAATGATTGTTTACTAACTGTGATCCATAATGAATATTGTGTATTTCTACTTAAAAAAAAAAAAAAAAGATAACTTACAGAAGAATTGGAGAGATTGTGAAGAATTTTCTTGATGCAGTAAACTGCACCCCATAATCCAGCTGCTCCCAGTGTGTTAGTAGCCGTGCTTTGCCCTGGTCTGGCGTTTCAAACGGTGTGCCTTTCACTGCATGTAAAAAAACATACATTCCCTGAAATAAAAAATAAGACATTGTAGCAAATCAAAATGACAGTTCAAGGTACAGACTTATATTTACACATTCACACAGTCAGTGTTCGGTCAGTGATTTCCATCAGTGATTTTGAACCAAAACCAGATGCAGCTCTAAACACAAAACAGATGCAGATGTTTCCCTTAGATCTCATGTCTGTGGAGGCTTCAATCTTGGTTTTGGCTCACAATTATTGATGGAAGTCACTGACCAAAACACTAACATGTGAATAAGGCTTTACTGACAATCCTAAATGTGATCAGAGAAGCTGTCCATGTGGTAGGACAGATTTATCAGTGCATTTATTAATCATACAGTGGAGTAAAAATATTGCATTTGATATAAAGAGCACTGTCTGGTAGGATTGATCCTGCTAATTAACCCTTTAACTGCCAGAGTTTTTTTTTTTCTTCCCTATTTTCCTTGAGCCATAACTTTTTTATATTTCCATTCACATAGCTGTATGAGGGCTTATTTTTTGTGGGACAAGTTTTACTTTTAAATGCCACCATTAATTATTGCATAAAATGTAGTGGGAAGCGGTAAACAAATTCCAAATGGGGTGGAATTGGAAAGAAAAATGCAATTCCTCAACGGTTTTACGGGTTTTGTTAACACGGCTTTTCGAATGCGGCACAACTGACCCATGCCCTTCATTCTCTGGGTTTTTGTATGTCAAAATAGTGTAAAAATAAATTCAAACTTTGAAAAAAAAAAAAAAAAATTATATTACCATATTCTGACCCCCATAACCTTTTTATACTTATGTCTACTGAACTGTTTAGAGGCTCATTTTTTGCAGGACAATCTGTAGTTTTTATTGATACCATTTTGGATAAGAGAAGAAATGAAAAAATGGCAAATCGGCCATTTTGACCCTTTATTCCGTTACGCCATTCGTCGCATTGGAATTTTTTTAAAAAATTTTAATAGTATGGGCGTTTTCGGTCGCGATGATACCCATGATGTTTATATTTATTGTTATATAGGTATTTATTTTTGAATTATACGGAAAGGGGGTGATTTAAACTTTTATATATTTTTTTTATATACATAACATTTGTGATTATTTTGAAGCTCGTGATGTTTTTGAAGCTCATAAATTATGTTTTTTAATTTTGTACTATCGGGGATTTTTTAAATGGGTTTTGGATTGAAAATTGCTTATTTCTTATCCTGGCCTGCCATCTGGTGGGCAAAATAAGAATTGCACCATCAACACTATCAGCCTCGTCAGTGAGGCTTATAGTGTTCAGCGCAACTACCGATGCCTCTATTGGCCGCAGGGGTTGTCGGTAGGTTTTTAAGCATTTAGATGCCATGATCTCACTTGATCACGGCATCTAAAGCCTTTAATAACCGTGATCTGCATTATTGCCGGTCACAGTAATTATCCCCAGGTCTCTGCTGTTTGAAACAGCAGAGACATGCCGGCCATGACGCCTGCTGCAAGTCCGAGCAGGCGCCATGTTCCTACATCACTCCAGCGCCATACATTTACAGTGCTGGTAGCAAAAGGGTTAAGATGATGCATGTCTTATGAAAATTGATTGTTGCATTCCTGAGAAAACAGACTTGGGCCTCTTTCACACGGGCGTCATGTTTGACGCCCGGATAAGAGGCTTGGGCGTTGCGGGAAAATGCGTCATTTTTCCGCGCGAGTGCAAAGCGTTTTAATGCGTTTTGTACGCGCGTAGGAAAAATTGGCATGTTTGGTACCCAGACCCGAAATTCATCACTGAAGTTTGGGTTGAGTATTCTGTAGATTTTATTATTTTCCGAAAATAATAGCATTCTCAATACAGAATGCTTAGTAAAATGTGGATGGAGGGGGTTAAAATAAAAAAAATTAACTCACCTTATCCACTTGATCACGTAGTTGCCGATCTCTTCTCTCTTCTTCAAGCATTAACTGCCAGCTGTGATGATGTCACTGAGCTAATCACATGGTCCATCACCATGGTGATCACCATGGTGATGGACCATGTGATGTGACGTCACCACAGGTCCTTTAGCTGGCAGCTAATGCTTGAAGAAGAGAGAAGAGATCGGCAACTATGTGATCAAGTGGATAAGGTGAGTTATTTTTTTTTATTTTTAACCCCTTAATCCACATTTTACTAAGCATTCTGTAGTGAGATTGCCATTATTTTCCCTTATAACCATGTTATAAGGGAAAATAATAAAGATCGGGTCCCGTCTCTTAGCAACCTTGCGGGAAAAATCTCACTGCAGCCGCACTTGATTAAACACACCAATAGCTGATCTCAGGGAGACCAGCTACAAAAAACGCCGCGGAGCCTCATTTAAGAGTCTCAACACAGCAATCCGAAGTGCAAAGCTCCCTGGGAAACAGTAATATGCAAAATAAATGTGGAGCTCCAGTTATGGGTCTACAACACAATGAAAGCCAGATATCCCTCAAAGGAAGGAAAACAGGTGCAAAGGGGTGTCTCCATTACAGAGATCACCAAATCCACCATATTAAGTGGCCCCTATGTCAAGATCCCGCTCTTTTACAAGCTTTAAGGATGTGACGGGGAAAACCTAAGCCAGTTATCCATCCACAGACAGCTGTTTCGGGGTGTTGCCCCTCATCAGTGCAGAGAAGGATTCTGGCTAACCGGGAGCAATGCCTCGGAGACTACTCAAATACACCAATAGCTGACCTCAGGGAGACCAGCTACAATCAAGCGCTTTATTGCGGATGCTTGCGATTTTCCCACAGCCCCATTTACTTCTATGGGGCCTGCGTTGCGTGAAAAACGCAGACTATAGAGCATGCTGCGATTTTCACGCAATGCAGAAGTGATGCATGAAAATCACCGCTCATGTGCATACCCCCATAGAAATGAATAGGTCCAGATTCAGTGCGGATGTAATGTGTTCACATCACGCATTGCACCAGCGCTGAAAACTCGCCCGTGTGAAAGGGGCCGTATTCTTTATGCAGATAAAGGCTTCAGTGCATGGATGAGTGCGGCCAGTACTGGAAAAGCTGTTTAACTGTAAATAACGTATATTCATTTCTAAGCCAACCTACATATATTTGATATTAATTTTCAAGGAACATATTAGACCTTTGTTCCATTAGATAACAGATATACTATTTGTAAAATAAAATATTGATGGAAATACTGTGAAAATTATGAAAAAAATTGCACTTATTTTCTTTTCTTATCAATTTTTTTGTGTTACAAAAGATTTCAAGGCAAAACATTTCTAAATTTAAGAAAGTAAAAAGGAGAAAAAAAAATGTGCTATAAAGTCTGCTATACTATTGCTAAAACTCTGCCCATAAGACATAACTAGGGTTTTACCCTAGGAAAATAAGAAAATAATTTCCGATAGACTTCAGATCAGACCCTGTATGTTAATCAGGCCTCGGCACAGATCCCCAATGTTAATAAATCCTCAGCTCAGAGCCCCAATGTTAATATGACCCCTAATGTTAATAAGATCCTTATTCAGACCTCAGATCAGTCCCCAATGTTAAAGAGAACCTGTCACCTCAAAAACACATATTAAACTGCCAGCATTACCTTACAGTGGCCCACATTGTGTTCCTAAACTTGTGTTTAATTCCCCCATCTGTGGCTGCATACTTTATAAAATCACAATTCGTTAGCGCTATCTTCTGAGCCAGCTTGAGCCAGCGGCTAAGCTCGCCCCTTGCCCGTCCTCTCTTCAATTTGATTGACATAATGCCGTGAGGCTGCAATTGTCTTACTGACGCCAAGAATCGACGGGCGGGCGCGCGCGCGCACGACAGTAATGTCCGGCGCATGCGCAGTAAGACAATTGCAGCCGGGTGAGTGTGGGGCCACGGAACGGAGCAATGGATGTGGACAGCGCACCATTAAAGTGAATGGGTGTGGCTCGGATGTGGAACCAAACCACGGTCATGTGAATGAGCCCTAAGACAGATAGTTATTACTTTACGTTTCCAATATTATTTTGTAAATGTTACTTTTAAAGGACCAATTCAGTTATGAAGTCCCTTTGTGGGGCTTACATAATAGAAACTAGTCAATTAATGACCACATTTTAGAAAGTACACCCTCATGTTACCGTATTTTTCGCCATATAAGACGCACTTCCCCCCCCCTTTCCTATAGTTAAAGCCGATACATCGCACAGCCTGCGATGTATCAGCATGGAAGGAGGAGGGGGCGGAGCCTGGCAACACATGGCGGGCGGCCCGCCGCTGACAGTGTGACTGCTTTCATAACATTTATAATCTTTAATCATGTCCCCTTATTCCCTATAAGCCCAATACAGTAGCGCTCTGCTAACCTGCTATACCGATCCTCTAGCAGGCAGAGCGGTGCTGTGTAACGTCCTCACTGACGTCATCTGCCTGCTCCTTTCACTTTATGAATGAAGCAGGAGGAGCAGGCAGATGACGTCAGTGAGGACGTTACACAGCAGCCTGCCGCCGCACCGCTCTGCCTGCTAGAGGATCGGTATAGCAGGTTAGCAGAGCGCTACTGTACTGGGCTTATAGGGAATAAGGGGACATGATTAAAGATTATAAATGTTATGACAGCAGTCACGCTGTTAGCGGCGGGCCGCCCGCCGTGTTGCCAGGCTCCGCCCCTAAGCAGTCACTATGGGCCAGATGTTTTAGAAAGGGGCATCTTTGGATGACACTGTAATTGGGGTGATCTGTGGATGACACATATAGCATAAGATGCTATATATGTGTCATCCACAGATCCAATCCATTACAGTGTCATTCATAAATGCCCCCATCACAGTGCTATCCACAGATCCCCCATCACAGTGCTATCCACAGATCCCCCATCACAGTGCTATCCACAGATCCCCCATCACAGTGCTATCCACAGATACCCCTATCACAGTGCTATCCACAGATCCCCCCATCACAGTGCTATCCACAGATACCCCTATCACAGTGCTATCCACAGATCCCCCCCATCACAGTGCTATCCACAGATCCCCCCATCACAGTGCTATCCACAGATCCCCCCATCACAGTGCCATCCACAGATCCCCCATAACAGTGCCATCCACATCTCCCCCACATAACAGTGCCATCCACAGATCCCCCCCATAATACTGTCATGCACAGACCACCATTACTTCAAAAGCACACCTTTTGGTTAAAAATATTTTTTTTCTTATTTTTCTCCTCAAAAACCCAGGTGCGTCTTATAGGCCGGTGCGTCTTATAGGGCGAAAAATACGGTATTCACATATGATTTTATAAACTTTGTTAACCCTTCAGGGTTAAAAATGAAAGGAAAATATAGAAATTTCAAAATGTCACTTCTTTTTGCAAATTTTACATATTAATCCATTTTTTCCCTGTAAGGCAGCAGGGGTTAACAGCAAAACAAAACTAAATATTTATTATCCTGTTTTTTGCAGTTTACAGAAACACCCCATATGTGGTCATAATGTACACAGCAGGGCACAGAATGGAAGGAGCAACAAATGGATTTTGAAGGGTAGATTTCACTGGGATAATTTTCTATGTCACATTTAAGCCCCCTGATGCGCCCCTTCAGTGAAAACTCACACAAATTGACCCCATTTTGCAAACTACGGGACAAGGTGACAGCTTTATTGGTACAATTTTGGTGTGTATTATTTTTGATTGCTCAATATTACACTTTTTGTGAGGCAAGGTAACCAAAAAATGGCTATTGTTTATATTTTTGTTTTTTATGGCATTCACCTCAAAGGACAGATCATGTATTATTTTTAAAGAGCAGGTTGTACGGACACGTCAATACCAATTATGACAGTTTTTATTTTTTATTTCAGTTTTACATAAAGCAATTTTGAAAAAAAAAAAGTTTTTGTATCTCCATTTTCGGAAAGCCATATTTTTTAAATGTTTCTGTCGTTGGTCTTGTGTAGGGGCTTGTTTTTTGTGGGAAGAGTTGATGTTTTTATTTGTACCATTTTTGAACATAAGATTTTTTGATCGTTCAATATTACACTTTTTTGTGACAAAAAAGATGGCTGCTTTGGCATAGTTCATTTTTTTTTTTTATGGTGTTCACCTGAGGGGGTAGGTCATGTGTAATTTTTTAGAGCTGGTCGTTATAGAAGCGGTAATATCTAATGTCTGTTTTTGTTACTTGTTTGTTTATTTTTTTATTTTTGTCACCGCAATCCTCGTATATGACACAGTCAGCGTTGATCGTAGCATATAGGGGGTTAATCTGTAGGCATTGGCTTTTATAGCAATGTCAGTGGATACAGCAGGGGCCCAGCTGTCAGTCACACACAGGCCCCTGCAGTGATCAGGCACAGGCAGCTTAGGTGCATAATGTTCTAGTACATCAAAGGTCCACAAATCACTTGCAGCCATGACGTATTAGTACGTCAAGAGTCGTAAAGTAGTTAAAGGCTTAGGAAACCTTTGCAAGTGTTTTGTGTTGATAAGCAGATTAGAGTGTAACACCCAGAGTCTTTCACAATATTCTAATTTTCTGAGATACTGACTTTTTGGTTTTCATTATCTGTAAGCCGTAATCATCATCACTAAAATAAATAAACACCTGAAATAGATCACTCTGTGTGTAATGAATCTAGCTTGTATGAGTCACTTTCTGAATTAATTTAAACTTTTCAATGATATCGTCTTGTTAAAGCAGTTGTCACACATTTACAGTTGTGTTCAAAATTATTCAACCCCCAATGTTGTAAAGGGTTTTAGGGAATTTAGTGTACATTTGTAATTGTGTTCAGAATGAAATCTTACAAGGACTTTTTAAAGAACCAAATGCAACTAAAATGACATCAATTGTTTTTGTAATACAGTATTAAATGTTTTTTTTTGTGATTTCTTCATTGACACAATTATTCAACCCCTTAAAGACTACCGCTTTTAAGAACAGAGGTTCATTCAAGTGTTTTCGATCAGGTATTAAAAAACACCTCTGGATGTCAAGGAGCAGCAATAAAGCATAATAAGCCCCAATTAGGCAGATGTAAAATGACTGTGATACTCAGCTCCTTCTAGACATTTACTGGTGTGTTTACAGACATGGTGAAGTCAAGAGAATGGTCCAGGAAGACAAGAGAAGAGGTAATTTCTCTTCACAGGAAGGGCAATGGCTATAAGAAGATTGCAAAGATGTTAAACATACCAAGAGACACCATAGGAAGCATCATTCGCAAATTCAAGGCAAAGGGCACCGTTGAAACGCTACCTGGTCGTGGCAGAAAGAAGATGCTGACTTCAACTGCTGTGCGCTACCTGAAGCGCAAAGTGGAGAAAAGTCCCCGTGTGACTGCTGAGGAACTGAAAAAAGATTTGTCAGATGCGGGTACTGAAGTTTCAGCTCAGACAATAAGGCGCACACTGCGTAATGAAGGCCTCCATGCCAGAACTCCCAGGCGCACCCCCTTTCTGTCTCCAAAGAATAAGAAGAGTCGACTGCAGTATGCCAAAAGTCATGTGGACAAACAACATTTGTGTTCTGTGGACTGATGAAACAAAATTAGAACTGTTTGGGCACATGGATCAACGCTAAATTTGGAGGAGGAAGAACAAGGCCTATGAAGAAAAGAACACCTTGCCTACTGTGAAGCATGGCGGGGGGGGGGGGGTCAATCATGCTTTGGGTCTGTTTTGCTTCTACAGGTACAGGGAAGCTTCAGCGTGTGCAAGGTACCATGAATTCTCTTCAGTACCAGGAGATATTGGATGAAAATGTGATGCAGTCCGTCACAAACCTGAGGCTTGGGAGACGTTGGACCTTTCAAAAGGGCAATGATCCCAAGCATACCTCCAAATCCACTAGAGCATGGTTGCAGATTAAAGGCTGGAACATTTTGAAGTGGCCATCGCAGTCAACAGACTTAAATCCGATTGAGAACCTCTGGTGGGACTTAAAGAAAGCAGTTGCAGCGAGCAAGCCTAAGAATGTGACTGAACTGGAGGCTTTTGCCCATGAAGAATGGGCGAAGATACCCGTAGATCGCTGCAAGACACTTGAAGCTATGCTTCACGTTTAAAAGCTGTTATAACTGGAAAAGGATGTTGTACTAAGTACTAAGATTGAATGTCACTTGGGGGTTGAATAAAACTGATAATGATGTGAGCACAGAAAAGACATTTGTGGTTATTTCATTATAAATGTTATGTTATATTTGTCTGACTTACAAGTGCCTCTTTGATTTAATTGTAAACAAGATGACTGAAATGATCAAAATCAATGTCAAACTGGCCAAAACACTCAATTTCAGTGGGGGTTGAATCATTTTGAACACAACTGTATGCCATTGTGATTTATAGTGTTCTGGTCTGACATCTAATACATTATTGTGGGTAGATACCTCAGTGAATGGCAACATTTCGAAGAAAAAGGAGGAAAATGCATCTATTTTGCAAATTTGAGTTTGTTCACAAGATGAAAGAGCATCTGTAGAGGTTTAAATACCCCCCTCCCACCACCAACACCAGTGGTTTCCAAAATACAAGAGAAAAGATGGTGGACACACACGTGAAGTGCAAGAAAAAAGGAGAAGATATTACAAAAAAAAAAAAAAAAAAGGAGGAGATATTACATCATATCATCCCCCAGAACCGAATAATAATTGGGAGGGAACTACGGTCGTCGTGGTGATCTCATGGAAAATGAATTACCGGTGAGTACTAATTCCGGTTTTCCATTGCATCCCCACGACGGCCACACAAGGAGATATAGAAAATATCACTTCTAAGGGGGCGGGGTCACAGTCTGAAGGACTTTTTGTCCAAAAGACATATCAGTCTTTTTGTAAAGGTCCAATCTATAAAATTTACCAAAAGTGTGAATGCTGGACGAGGTTGCAGCCTTGCAAATTTTTTCAAGGGAAACACCCGCCCTCTCCGCCTGGGAGGAAGCCATGGCTCTGGTGGAGTGGGCTTTGATATTAACTGGGCATGATAGGTTCTGTAATGCATAACAGTTAGAGATGGTAGTCTTGATCCATCTAGCAATAGAAGCCTTTGAGGCCTTTTGACCCCTGTTCTTTCCCCCGAACTGGACAAAGAGGCAATCCGATTTCCTGATCTCTTTTGTTGCCTCTAAATAGTCGATAACTGCACGCCTAACATCCAGCGAGTGAAGGGTCGATTCCCAGTCATTGGACGGAACGTTGAAGAGAGAAGGGAGCGTGATCTCTTGATCTTTATGTAATTTTCGAAACCACCTTTGGTAAAAAACAGGGATCCAGTTTTAGGATTATCCTATCATCCAAGATTTGTAGGTAGGGCTGTCTAATTGACAGAGCTTGAAGCTCACTGATTCTTTTGGCCGAAGTAATAGCCACCAGAAATGCCGTTTTGAAGGTCTTCAATTTTAACAGGCAATCATTCAGTGGTTCAAAGGGGGAGCGAGATAATCCTTTAAGGACAATATCTAAGTCCCAGGATGGAACATGTGACTTCAGAGTTGGTCGTAGCCTCACTATTGCCTTCATAAATCTTCGTATCCACCTGTGATTCGCTAAATCTGAGTCATAAAAACAGCTAAGGGCAGAAACCTGAACCTTGAGTGTAGAAGGCCTCAACCCCAAGTCAAATCCTTTCTGCAAAAAGTCCAGAATTAGTTGGATATTTGGAGCAGAAATATTCGGTGAAGGTAAATTGGACCAAGAACAGAACGTCTTCCATACTTTCAGGTAAATAGAAAAGGTGACTTTTTTCCTAGAAGCTTTAAGGGTGGAGCTCACTGCATCTGATAAACCCTGACGCTTTAGAATCTGGGCCTCAGGATCCAGGCTGAAAGGTTTAGGAAGTCTGGATGAAATATCGGACCTTGGTGTAGTATGTCCCTCCTCTTTGGAAGAATCCAAGGCTCCTCGCTGGCCAGGTTCCTCAGGACTGGGAGCCAGCTCTTCTTTGGCCAGTAGGGTGTTATCAGTAATACCGAAGCTTTGTCCTGAAGGATCTTCTGTACTACCTTCGGAATCAACAGGAGAGGGGGAAAGGCGTAGTAAAGATCTTGAGTCCACCGGAAAGAGAATGCGTCTAGAATCTCTGGTCTGTCTTTGGGGTCTAGGGAACAAAAAACTGGGGACTTTGAGTTTTCCCGTGTGGAAAGAGATCCATTTTCGGCTTGCCCCATTTGTCTGTCATCATTAGATAGACTTCTTCGTTTAGAGACCATTCTAAGTGGTCTATCCTTTTCCGACTCAGATACTCTGACTCCACATTTAGAGATACCTTTAGATCAGGGATGTCAAACTCGTGGCCCTCCAGCTGTTGCAAAACTACAACTCCCATCATGCCTGAACATCCTACAGCAATCAAGGCATGCTGGAAGTTGTAGTTTTGCAACAGCTGGAGGGCCACGAGCTTGACATCCGTGCTTTAGATGGACTGCTGACACTGACTGAACGTTCATCTCCACCCATTAGAAGATTCTTGCTGACAGGCCTAGTAGACTGCGTGATCTCGTGCCTCCCTGATGATTCAGGTATTTTATCACTGATATATTGTCTGACAGAATTCTTATATGATGGCCCTGGAGAGAATGTCCTGTTTTCTTTAATGTTTCCCTGACTGCCATCAATTCCCGAAAATTCGATGACTGAAGGCTGATCGACTCGGGCCAGACTCCCTGGTTGTAGGTATTTCCTACATTTTAACCCCCCATCCGCTCTGACTTGCATCCGTGGTTATCTGAGTGTACGGGATCCTTGTCCATGTTACACCCTGGGAGAAGTTGAAGTTGTCCTCCACCATAAGAGACAGGTTTTTATCTTCAGGGGAACGATTACATTTTGGTCTAGGGAAGCATGTCTCTTGTCCCAAATACTGAGAATCCACATCTAAAGTGTTCGGTGAACTGCTGGTATGCAGGAAGTAAGTACCCCCAGGAGACTCATCGCATCCCTGATTGAGCAAGACTTCTTGGAATTGAAAATCGCAATTCTCCTCTGGATGGCCTGGATCTTGTCTATGTGCAGACAGATTAACTGTCTTTGAGAGTCTAGAATGACCCCCAAAAACTGAATTCTTGTTGTGGGAGTTAACTGAGATTTTCCTACGTTTATCAGGCATCCCAACCTCTCTAAACTCCGGAGGAATAGGTTCAGATGCCTCTGTAGTAGGGAAACAGAGCGGTTTGTAATCAGGAAGTCGTCCAAGTATGGGAAGACTGTCAGACCCTCTTGTCTCAGAAATTACCTCTATCATTAGTTTTGTAAAAACTCGAGGTGCTGAAGATATGCCAAAGGGAAGGGCATTGAATTGATAATGTAGTATCTTCCCTTGACAATCCCTGATTGCGAACCTTAGGAATCGTTGACAACTGGGGTGAATCGGGAAATGATAGTATGCATCGGTTAAATCAACCGTGCACATCACCGAGTTTTCTTGCAGGAGGGGAACTATAGATTTTAGCATCTCCATCCTGAATTTCTGGTAGGTGATATATTCGTTTAACAGCTTTAGGTTTATAATGGTTCGGTAAGAACCTTCCTTCTTTTTCACAAGAAATAGGCTGGAATAGAAGCCTTTCTCCCGTTCGGGTAACGGAACTTCTGATATCGCCCCTTTCGCAAGGAGTTCTTGGACACCTGTGCGAATTGGGTGGTTTGGATCTGAGGACATAATTTTGGTGACAAAAAATCTTCTTGGGGGAAGGGTGGAAAATTGAATCTTGTACCCTGACTCTGTAATCCTGAGGGCCCACCGGTTTGAGGATATTCCCTCCCATTGGGGAAAGAACATCCTCAATCTTCCCCCAACTCTGACGTCACTGGTTATCATTCCCTTTTTGGGAGGAAGAGGTGAAGGCTTTACCTCTACCCCCCTTGGGATAACTGAAACAGACGGATTTGCCTTTGCCACTGTACTGTCTATTCTGGCTGGCAGGCTGGTTGAAACAAATTGACTTTGATCTGAATATCAGGAAAATTTTGATTTGCCACGAATTTCCTCAAGCTTTGTGGAAAGAAATATTTTTTTTCTAAAATGGCGGCTAGGAAAGTGAAAGTAAGAAGCCGGGAATGCGAGATCACCCATAATGCTGTGCAGCCAGCCTATCAGCAGATAGTTATCCCCTGTGATGTCACAGCCCTATAAAAGCCTCATCCTACACGGTCGCCACCATTTCACTGTGAACGGAGCATAGGGAGAGACGTTGCAAGTGCTAGGGACAGTATTTTAGAAAACTTTTAATTGTAGAATTTTGGATAGGCGGAGTGCAGAGATAGTGTAGGGAGAGTTTTCAAACACAGTAGGGAGACTGCAGGTACAGTGCAGGCTTAATGTAATCACGATCTGGATCTTGTTCAACAGCTTTGCTATTCATTCTTAATTTGTTCTGTTATACATAGACTTACTGTGAATCAGACTCATTGTCAACAGGTGGTCTAATATATAGGCGCATTTATCTAGTTAACCTGCTGTGCCATTTATACTTAATCTTTTCGGTTATACATAGAATTAGGGCTCATGGACACGTGTGCCATATGCGCACGCAGGCCATATGCATTCTGTATTTTGCGGAACGGAACATCTGGCTCCTAATACAACAGTCTTATCCTTGTGTGTAATGCTGACAATATTAGGACACGCTCTATTTTTTTACGTTACAGTCATGCCGACACAGAATGCACACGCAGTCAGTTTTTTTGCAGCCCCACTGAAGCATACGGGCTGAAAAAAAATGCAGTGAAAAAAATATGTTCACATGCATAAGCCCTTACTGTGCATCAGACTCCGTGTCAATGGGCGGTTATCTAGTTCACCTGCTGCGACATTCATACTTAGTTACATTACTGATTCAGTTACTATATACTTTGGCCAACAGACAGTTGCCTGGGCCCTCAAAAGGAACGACAGTGGCAAAAATTTTGCTGTAGCCAGCACAAGTAGCAGCAGAAGAAGGGGTGATGGTAGCTGTCACTGTCATCCAGCGGTCATGTTTTGACCAACAATCCAGCTGTACTGGAATGGTTGACTCGCTGTTCAACATAATCTCAGGTGACAACAGATACACACAGCCAGGAATCGGTTGGTTCCTCTGACACCACAACTTCTGTGCCCTCAACTGTCCTGCAACTGCCCATTTCTTTTGCTGCTCCTTCTGTTTGGGAAGTAATGCATGCTGCCGGGTCTGCTCCACTTTTCAGCGAGGACGAGCTTAGTGAGAACAGTCAGCAGCTAAAGGCCAGCATGGACTTTGAAGAGAGGTCTACTGCATGCCTAAGGGTGGACACAACTAGGAATGATGACAGTTGGGTAAGAGTATGTGTTGCTAGTGGTCAGGGTTGTGGCCATGAGACTGGTGAGGGTGACATAAGTGACAGACAGTAGTGGATGATGTAACCCATCACACGTGAGAGCTGGGTGAGGAGGAGGCATCATCATCATCAGTGGGTGAAGGTGGCAGCAGGCACATGAAACAGCAGCAGGGTGGTAGTGTGCCAATAAGCAGGGTGGGAGCAGTGGGAGATCTAGAGCCAAACGCTCCCAGGAAGACAGTCTGCTAATTAGGAGTCTATCTGTCAGGAAACAACTAGAGGTGCAAGGGTTCATAAAGGCAGTGGTAGGGGGTAAAATGCCATACTTCGCGATGTGGGATTTTTTTTTTAATCAAGTCGCTGGAGGATGTTATAATGGCGGTATGCAGGATATGTGGGCAGTGAAGTGTGGTCAGGGTGCTGATGTTGGCACCACAGCCCTACGTCAACACATGAAGCATCACCATAAAGTGGCCTGGGAAAATGGTGGCACTAATACAGTGGTACAGTCTGATGCAGCAACCTCTGCATCTCCCAGTGGCCCGCATGCCTTCTCCAGCAGTCAGGGCTCCTCAACCTCAGCAGAATGAACCGGTCGTTCCTTCCCTTTAATTGCTTCTGATGCTTCTCCTCCTCATCATTATCATGTGTTTCGCCAGAAAATCGATCACCGAGGCAACTGCAAAGAGACAACAGTATACATACACTCATCCAATGGCGCAGAAGCTGAATGTGCACCTGGTCAACTTGCTGGTACTACAGTCCCTCTCTTTTCTTATCGTGGACTCTGAACATTGTGTCTTGTGTCCACCTAAAGTGGAGAGTCCCAAGCCATCATTACTTCTCTAAAAAAGCTGTAATAGCCCTGCACACATATGTCGAGCAGAAGGTGGGTCAGTCCTTGAGCCTTCCGGCATCTCGTACAGTTCATGTCAGTGCTGACGTATGGAGCTTTAACTATGGTCAAAGACAATATATGTCCTTTACAACCCACTGGGTAAATGTTGTTCCAGCCCAGGCACACCAGCAATTTGGCCAGGTGATGGCAATACTGCCTCCGCGTTGTAATTGTGCGATTTCTGCGCCAATGTCCTCCACCTTGTTGTCCTCCTCCACTGTAGGCGCAGTTTACAGTGGTCCTCCAGCATACCACCTAAGCAAAGCACAGCGTTGTCACGTGGTTCTGTACCTGGTCAGCCTGGGTGAACGGAGTCACATCAAGGAGGAACTGCTCCCTGTCAACCAAGAAATCAAATCCTGGCTGTCTCCCCGCCAACTGGAAATAGGAAACATTGTCACCGATAACGGAAGGAGTCAGGAGAGTCAGGTTGTAAAGCGGTTTCTGAAGTCTTATATCCAACTGCACAATGTTTTGAAAATGTCAAGGAAACTGTGCATGCACTTCAGCCACTCTAACCATGCAAAAACACGCCCTCCTTGACCTGCAAAGGCAGAACGGTGTTCCCCTATATCGCCCCATATTTCCACTTGTTGGTACTCCACGCTCCACATTTCAGGCCGACTATATGAGCAGAGGAAACTCATGACTGATTTCTTGATGATGCAGACAGACAGGACTACTCCCCGATGTAACTTTGACGTTAGACAGTGGCAAGCTCATGTGCGACAGCTGCCATATGCTCAGGCCCTCTGAGAAGGCCATTTTATTTGTCAGTCGCCAGGACTACAGGATGAATGACGTCATTCCACTCCTTCACGTCCTCGAGGGGATGCTGATAAATCTGAATGGTGAGGGGACAGGAGACGTGGTGCCTACATCTCACGGCCACCTGTGCCGTGTAGAGACTGTACTGGCACAGGAGGAGGAGGCCATAAACGTCCAGGAATTCTATGCATAACTAGGTGATTTATGTGCCCAGACAGGAGTGGATCAGGAAGAGCATGAGGATCTAGAGGGCGACGATGAAGATGACGCAGATGACAGACCTTAGCAGTGTGCAGTAGGGATGGAGGAAGGGAAAATGGTCAGATACACGCTGAGTTGCTGGCTCTCCACAATGTTAGACCCTTGCTACTGGTCCAAAATGGGGGCCTTTTTTACACTTTCTGAGAGGGATGAAAAACTCAACTACTATCAAAACACCCTTTGTAGTTGGTTGGTTGCTGCCTACATGCGCCATCACCCATCCTCACAAAGGTCTAACCAGAAGAACACTCTGAGCTCACGCTCTACTGCTATGACTGCTGGAAGGGGGTGGGGGGCAGGAGCAGAACCAGCTCTATCAGCAGCAACTTAAGTCTTGAGTCTCTGATGAGCAGTTTTCTTCAGCTGCCTACTGAAGAAACCACCTAGCAGCAAGACATGGAGGCATACTTGGACTGCACCCTGTCACCCTAAGTCCAAGATCCCATGGACTACTGGGCAGCTATGTTTGAAACGTGGCCGCAACTGGCAGAGTTTGCCCTGGGCAAGCTTTCCTGTGCGACCAGTAGCGTGGCATTAGGGTGGGTGTTTAGTGTGCCATAATTACCCCAAAGTCGCCATTCAAGTCAAAATGTTGAGAGACTAACCTTTATAACTTCAGAAGATTTTACATCTGGATTTAATCATGATTTTGAAGCCATAAGCAGGAGTGGTTCCAAAACACAGAACAGATGCAAATATTTCCATCACATTTTTTCTCTGTTTTGGACCCACTCCTATTTTTGCCTTACAAATACTGCTCAAATGCTTACCAAATAATGACAGCGGATGCTCAAACTACAGAAACCGCTTTTTTGGGCTGTTCTTCTGATGGATCAGAAGAACGGAAAAATAAGCTGTGAAGTGAACAGAGCCTTACTGCTGTCACCCTCCCCACTGTCATGAATCTTGGGCCAGTGCACAGTTAAGTCCATGCCGATAAATTAGACCTGACGCTAACATTGACCTATAAGGGGCCAAGCGTACTCCGAGATTAGCTATCATGAATAGATCTGTACCTATTTTGTGGTTTTGAGCCGCACCTGTTTTGGGCTGACAATAACTGATGAGAATAACTGACCAAAAAAGTGAAGTGTGAACTAAGCCTAATAGTGACGCACAGTCATTCTACAGCTAGCACAAGGGATTCAAAAGCAGCATGTGTTTGCACTGCCACCACAATATGGATTAAAAGAACCTTTTTTTGTGCACTGCCTCCATGTCCTTATTTTGTTCCACTAAAGAGTCACTGGAACACAGTTCCTGCAGGGGTGCATGACAGTTTTTTTTTTTTTTTTTTGCTTTACTGAAGGCTGCTGTATACCTTTCTTTTGGTTTAGCTAGGGGTTAGCTAGGACTGTGGGTGGCCTGCACGATAACGCGCATATCCATATATGTGACTAGGGTTGAGCGATTCGAAGAATCCAAAGTGGACTTCTATCGGAATTGCAGGGCACTCAAATGGATAAGGCAAGTATTATTGTTATTATTTTTTTAACGGATTAACCCCTGAAAGCTCTCACTATTATTCTCAGATCAACAGTTCAATGAAAGGGGGGAGGGTTCAGAGCAATAGCTGTACCCCATCATTTTGCCACAAAGCAAATTTCTTTGTGAAATTTTTCGAAGCAGACGAATTGCAGTACGTACAGTGATGTACACAAAGATGCAGTCTCCCTAAAGTTTAATTGCAGGCCGGGACAGACCTGATTTAACACACTTCCTGTCAAATTAATTTCTTAGAGAAACTTGGTAAAGTGGCCGAATCGAATTTTTGAAAACTTCGCTTATCTCTAGCTATTATTAGAGATGAGCGAATTTCATATTTTGAAATTTGTTCATGCTTCGTTTGCTGGTAAAAGAAGATTTGCATTATGGATTCCGTTACCACGGACCATAATGCAATTCTATAATGGAATGCCTTTAGAGGCATTCCGTTATTCATTCCGTCATAATAGAAGTCCATGGGCTGCAAAACGGATCATCATGCTCATTTCACAATACAATAATGTGAACGAAATGAAAAGCTTTATGTGGCAGGACATGGTCATAAAAATAAAATGATGTCAATTACCCTATGTTTCGCCCCATAAGACGCACTTGCGTCTTATGGGCAAATGCTGACATTTTTGCATCGCAGGCTCCGATGTATGAGCGGGGAGGGACTGGGGGAAGGAGGAGCTGGGCGGGGCCGGTGCGTTCACTGTGCTCCGGCCCTGCCGCTCCAGTAAAGTTCTAAAATGTCTAATTCAAATAAAAATCATTCAAGCTGCCCCCTCCTTTGTATATCATTCTATCTACTCACATGCGCTTCTTCTATAACGCAGGCAGGGCGGGTGAGCGGCAGCGTGACTGACTGATGTCACGTGCCTGCGCCGCCTGCTTCATTCATGAAATAGGCCGGGCAGGCATGTGACATCAGTCAGTCACGCTGCCGCTCGCCCGCCCTGCCTGCGTTATACAAGAAGCGCATGTGAGTAGATAGAATAATATACAAAGGAGGGGGCAGCTTGAATGATTTTTATTTGAATTAGACATTTTAGAACTTTACTGGAGCAGCAATGGGGGATCTGTGGATGGCACGGTTAAGGGGTGGGGGGTCTGTGAATGGCACTTATGGGGTGGGGGTCTGTGGATGGCACTGTTATGGGGTGGGGTGTCTGTGAATGGCACTGTTATAAAGGTGGGGGGGGTCTGTATATGGCACTGTTATACGAATAGGGGGTCTGTGGATGGCACTTTTATAGGATGGGGGATCTGTGGATGCCATCCACAGATCCCCCACCCCATAACAGTGCCATTCACAGACCCCTACCCCATAACAGTGCCATTCACAGACCCCCCACCCATTAACAGTGCCATTCACAGACCCCCCACCCATTAACAGTGCCATCCACAGGTCCCCCATAACAGTGTGTCATCCACAGATCCCCCATAACAGTGTCATCCACAGATCCCCCATAACAGTGTCATCCACAGATCCCCCATAACAGTGTCATCCACAGATCCCCCATAACAGTGTCATCCACAGATCCCCCATAACAGTGTCCTCCACAGATCCCCCATAACAGTGCATCATCCACAGATCCCCCATAACAGTGTCCTTCACAGATTCCCCCCCATGACAGTGCGTCATCCCCAGATCCCCCATAACAGTGTCATCTACAGATCCCCCATAACAGTGCCATCCCCAGATCCCCCATAATAGTGCCATCCACAGATCCCCCATAATAGTGCCATCCACAGATCCCCCATAACAGTGCGCCATCCACAGATCCCCCATAATAGTGCCATCCACAGATCCCCCATAACAGTGTGTCATCCACAGATCCCCCATAATAGTGCCATCCACAGATCCCCCATAATAGTGCCATCCACAGATCCCCCATAATAGTGCCACCCACAGATCCCCGATAATAGTGCCACCCACAGATCCCCCATAATAGTGCCATCCACAGACCACCATAAGTTCAAAACCCACCAAAAGCACACCTTTTGGCAAAAATTTTTTTTTTCTTATTTTCCTCCCCAAAAACATAGGTGCGTCTTATGGGCCGGTGCGTCTTATAGGGCGAAAAATACGGTATGACCTTTAAAAATTCATCCACTAATAAACTCACCTCTGGGGTCTAGGGATTTAGGAATTATTCCATCAGGAGGGTAATCATTGGCCTCAATTCCTCAATTAATTTGGGCAATCATAAATTGGTGGGACCAGAAAATGGTCACCAAAATGCATGAACCACACGACTGCTAAAATACAGGACTGGCCCAGCAAGTGACCAAGAACATTGGTGGGGTGTCCATATTCTTTAACAGACAGCTATGAGATTATGCACTGCAAAATACGTTAATAAAAATTAGCTTGTGGGTGATCAAGTCCTGGAACTAAATGAAAAAAGTGGTAAAATTTGTTTCACTCCCTGCCTCCATGGAAAGCCCAAAAATTAAACAGAAAATAAGAATAAATTGACTTCCTGAAAAGACCTCACACTCACTTTTTGGTATTAAATAAAATGAATAATTGGTATGATACGTTTCAAAATGGGCCCGATTGTGATGGGCAACTGGGGCAGTAAAAGTGGGTCAACTACCTTCTCTCGAAAACCAGGACGCTGCAAATTCCTTTGGCTTTAAAAACAAAAAAACATTATAGAGAGTAAAAAGAGTGAAAGAGATAGATTGCTATTTTTGCACCAGGCCCTGTTTTTTTTCTTTACCAGGTAGGGTAAAAGAACCTGGTCTTACATCTCCCAAAAATTTGTTATGGTC
The DNA here is from genome assembly GCA_033119425.1 of Bufotes viridis. Lineage (NCBI taxonomy): Eukaryota > Metazoa > Chordata > Amphibia > Anura > Bufonidae > Bufotes > Bufotes viridis. The sequence goes on from CM065595.1 coordinate 73,007,081, forward strand.
TGTTACACAGGCCGGTTTATGCTTTTCAGCAGTAGCCCTTCTCTACTTAACTGACACTGTGGTGTCTACGTGCAAAGTGCTCAGCTATATACATCCTTCCTGTCCTTCCACTTCACTGCAAGTAGCTGGTCAATTGCAAGTGTGAAGGATGTTCCTCTCTCCAAACACTAAGACTGGGTTCACACCTGCGCACCCGCTTCGCTCGTACGACGCTCTATCTTTACTTTTATTTTCGCATCGCGAAAATGAAAGTAAAAATCGCGTGTGGTGCGCGCGTTTGCGCTATATATCCCTATGGGGGACGCGCGACGATACGCCCCAAAGAAGCTCCTGTACGTCTTTGGGCGTAGGGCGTTTTACAGTGCGTTCATACGCGCTGTAAAACGCTCAGGTGAGAACCATGCCCATAGGGAAACATGGGTTTTCGCGTGAAGTTGCAGTACAGAAATGCTGTGCACATATGAGGCCATTTTTTTTCCAATCGGGAAGGGACAGAGAGGGCAGACTCAGGACTAAGGTTTCCCTGATCGGGATAGTGGGGAAATCGATTGACACACCAGATCTGGGTGGTCACTAAGGGGTTAAAAAAGTTCTCCTGGCTTTTTTGGACAAAATATTGTTTACTTACTTTTCTCTTGTCCCGCCAATGCTGTCGTCTCTGCTGCGCTCAGAATAGTTATTGAGGTCCCAATCAAACGTGTTTCTGAATCTTCCTGTTCAGCTGCATGTACACACATCAAGTCGGGACCTGAGTGGAACAGCCCAGAGCCGGTCTGAGAGCAGCAGAGATGGCCTTAACGGTGAACAGACAGATGGGTTCTGAGGAAACAACTTTTTGTCCACAGATGAGAAGACTCCAGGATTTTCTAAAAAACATGGCACACACTTCATTGGTGGAAACATTTAATGTGATTTTCCGAGATTACTATGTTTTTTAACAGATATGTGCATGGTTAGTTTACATTCTGTATGTAGCAACTTGCCACCCAGCTCGTTACAGACACTCCCCTATTACTGGTACTGTTCTAATATGAGTAGTACTGCACACAAGGAGTTCATATTGCTATTTTTTTATTTTCCTACTGCCCCCAGTTCTGCCGCTGTTAGCACTCAAAGTGGGACTGAAATACACAGTCCTGACAATTTATTTCAATAAAGCTTTAACCCCTTGAGGACCCACGCCGTACATGTACGGACTGATCGGGCGGGTGCAGGAGCTGCGCCCGCCTGATCAGCGGCAGGGTTCAGGCACTCGCTGATAGTTGGACCCCTGCTGTATGTGCCGGCATCGGTGAAAACACAGATGCTGGCGCATTAACCCTCGCACTGCCGCGGTCAGCGCTGACCGTGGCACGTGCGGGATCCCACCAGGTCTCTGCACTGCTGTGACAGGGACCCGATGGCAGGGAAGGCACAGGCAAGCAGGCTGAAGTGTATTACGAGGTGTAATTCACTTACAGCCAATGCATTATAATACAGAAGAGGGTCCTAAAAATTATAAAAAATAGGGAAAAAAATAAAAGTAGACATATTATGTATCGCCGCGTCCGTAACAACCTGCAATATAAAAATATCAAATGACCTAACCCCTGTGGTAAGGTGCAAGGTACCGTGGTCGATGGCAGGTACGTGTCACCGAGGTTCCTGGCCTCGGTGAGATAAGAGCCGGGTTTTCTTGCGTGTCAGCAGCAGCTAGTGCTGTTTTGACACATTTCTATTTAGTTTGGCTGCAAAGCCAATCGGGGCCGGCTCTTACTGGGAGTAGGCAAAGAGTTGGGTGGGTGCCTATTCCCCACGGTCCAGGCCGGTTTTTCCCGGGCCTTTATAAGACAGCCAGCACCAGCAGGTGGGGGGTGATTGTCCTGGAGCTGCTGTAAGGCTGTGGAATCGTTTGAGTTTGGGAGTTCTCTGGGCTGGAAGCAAGAGCCCAGCAAGGAGGAGTGCAGACGGCCTGGGAACCTGACGTCGCTTGTCTTGCGGCTGGACTGACAGCCAGGTGCGAATCTGCACCTAAAAACCTCCCAGGTGACTGGAGCCTGTATAGGACTGTCTTGTTTTTCTCATGATTTCTTATGTGTGTGAAGTAACACCAAGAGACTGTTTATTGTTTATCTTGTGCAAGTGTGAATAAAACACTGTTTATTGCACCTTCGGGACTCCTGTTTTGCCTCGGTACTGCACCCGCACCGCTATCTACCAGAGCGACAACCCACATTTGGTGGAGGATGCGGGCATGCGCAGTGAGGCTGGCGTGAACACCGAAAATTTTTGTTTTTGCTGGGCACGACTGGATGTCCTATATTAGGCCAGCAAAGTTGCAGCCTGTGTTCCCTGACAAAATGGAGGCAGCTGTGAAAGCTCTCATAGAGGCTAACGTGCAGCAGCGGGAGACCAACCAGCTACTATTACAGCACGTGATGGCGTTACAAGCTGCAGGAGCGTCCCACCATGACCATGATGCCCGGAAAGCGGTCCGTGCGGCGATCCCAAAAATGACCCCCTCAGACGACGTGGAGACACATCTGGCGGTCTTTGAGAAGGTCGCCGTGAGGGAAAAGTTACCCCGTGACCAGTGGGCCGAGGTGGTTGCTCCGTTCCTGGCATCCGGACCCCAGCAAGTTTTTTTTGACTTAGCAGATGACCAGGCTGCTGATTATCCCACGGTGAAGGGGGAGATCCTGGCCAGACTGGGGGTAAACGTGTTAGTCCGGGCTCAGCGGGTCCACCAGTGGGACTTTAAAACGGCTGAACCCGCTAGGCCGCAGTACTATGAGTTGCTGCACAGGTTGCAAAAGTGGCTGCAGCCTGATGTTCTAAGTCCGACTGCTATGCTGGACCGTCTGCTGGCCGACATGTTCTGGAGGGCCCTGCCTTACCCCCTTCAGCACTGGATTGGCCAGGTATCCCCCACTAATGCCCTTGAAATGGTTGATCTGGTGGAGCGCTATGAGGCCACAAAAAACTTGCAAGGGGGTGTTGTTGGGAGGGGGCAGGTCAAACCCCGGAGGTCTCCCATCCAGTCCCGACGTCTGATACCTGAGAGACCTGTTCGGGGTGTGCCCCCTGTGGACCCGGCCCCGGTTGTCTGCTGGCGGTGTCAGGAGCCTGGCCACGTAAGGGCCGACTGTCCACACCGGGGAGAACCCATGGAGACTAATTATGGGTACCGGGCTTCCATGTATGCCCGGAGACTGTGTGCAACCGGCACCCCCGAGACAATAGACAATCGTCACCTGTGCCAGGTGCAAGTGGGTGATAATCTGGCCGTGGCACTGCTGGACTCAGGGAGCCTAGTAACCCTGGTAAGTGCTGCCCTGGTACAGCCCTCCCAGTATACGGGCCGGAAAGTTGGTGTGGTGTGCATATACGGAGACTTAAAGGACTACCCCACGGCTGTAATGTCTCTGTCCACGGCGGCCGGCACATGGACTTGTGAAGTGGCGATCTCCGCAAAGCTACCTTATGAACTAATAATTGGGAGAGACTTCGCTGGTTTTCCGTCACTATGGCCTGAGGTGAAAGTGACTAATAGCCCTGAGACAGGGATAACACTAGCAGAGTGGCCTGGTTCCTGTGGGAGGCCAGAGCCCTGGGAGCCCGAGTCCGAAGGGCCTGCGGTAGGGGTGACCACCACTTCTGTGATAGAGGGGGAGACACCCCCACTGAGTGTAATGGTGGGAGACATGGAGGACTTGCCACCCGGACCTGAGTTGGCAGACCTCCACGTCTCCGGAGATAATTTTGGGACTGCCCAACACCGGGACCAAACCCTAACCAGGGCCTGGGAGAATGTGCTGGAAATTGATGGTAAACCCCAGAAACCAGGGGCTGAGTTAATATTTCCCGCTTTGTTGTTCACCAAGAAATGTTATATCGGGTGAACCAAATCCGGGTGAACCTGTTGAACAGTTGGTGGTGCCCACAGCGCACCGCAAGCTGGTCATGGAGCTTGCCCACCAACATGTTCTTGGGGGACACTTGGGGTGGCAGAAAACCCAGGACCGCATACTGCAGCTGTTCTATTGGCCCAGTGTGTTCAAGGAGGTAGAAAATTATTGTAAGTCCTGTCCCACCTGTCAGATAAATAGCCCCCAGCCACATTTTCGTAGTCCTCTGGTACCTCTTCCAATTATTGAGGTCCCGTTTGAGCGAATCGCTATGGATCTAATTGGGCCTGTACCAAAGTCTGCCAGGGGCCACCAACACATTCTGGTAGTTCTTGACTATGCCACTCGGTATCCGGAGGCGGTGCCTCTGCGACATACCTCAGCTAAGCTTACCGCCAAAGAGTTAATGGAAATGTTTTCCCGTGTGGGCCTGCCAAAAGAGGTTCTGACAGACCAAGGGACCCCTTTTATGTCCAAAGTTATGAGGGAACTGTGTAAGTTATTGCGTATAAAGCAGTTACGGACGTCCGTTTACCATCCGCAAACAGACGGTCTTGTCGAGAGGTTTAACCAAACTTTAAAAAATATGTTAAAAAGGGTGGTGTCTAGAGATGGGAAGGACTGGGATCTGCTTCTGCCCTATCTCATGTTCGCAGTGCGAGAGGTGCCCCAGGCCTCTACTGGGTTCTCGCCCTTCGAACTGCTTTATGGCAGACACCCTCGGGGCCTGTTGGATATCGCCAAGGAAGCGTGGGAACAACAGCCTGTCCCCCACAAAAGTGTCATTGAGTATGTCACCCAGATGCAGGAACGGATGGAAAGGGTGTTGCCGCTGGTCCGCGAGCATATGGAGGCAGCGCAACAAGCCCAGAGTAGGGTGTACAATCGTCAGGCTCGGGTATGGGGCTTCAATCCGGGAGATCGGGTCTTGGTTCTGGTACCCACCCTGGACAGCAAGTTCCTAGCTAGGTGGCAGGGCCCCTATGAGGTGATCGAGAAGGTAGGGAAGTAAATTACAAAGTACACCGCCCAGGGCGGCGCAAGCCGGAGCAGGTGTACCACGTGAATTTACTAAAGCCGTGGAAAGATAGGGACACGGCCGACGACCACAGCCCCCGGCCAGGACTTCTAGGTGAAAAGGGTCCAGCCCCACAGTTCGTGGCCTGTGAAGCAGTAACCACGGTAAAATTGCAGACAGCCTGTCTTCCAAACAAGTTCAGGAAGTCAGGGAGTTCGTCAGTCGGAACACAGATGTGTTCTCGGACCTCCCTGGCCGCACGTCTCTCATCCAACATGACATCATCACTGAGCCTCAGGCCAAGATCCGGTTAAAACCATACCGGGTACCCGAGGCTCGGCGACGGGCCATCGCGGAGGAAGTGCAGTTAATGTTGAAGCTTGATGTCATTGAGGAATCGAAAAGTGAGTGGGCCAGTCCCATAGTTCTAATACCCAAGCCGGATGGGACGTTGCGGTTCTGCAACGATTTTCGCAAGTTAAATGAAGTGTCCAAGTTCGATGCGTATCCCATGCCCCGGGTAGACGAGCTTGTTGAGAATTTAGGGCAAGCCCGTTATTTTTCTGTGCTAGACCTCACTAAAGGATACTGGCAAGTACCCTTAACGGAGGCGGCCAAGGAAAAACCGCTTTGTTACTCCGCAGGGCCTGTATCATTACAAGGTGTTACCCTTTGGCCTGCATGGCGCCCCGCCACCTTCCAAAGGTTAATGGATATAGTAATGCGACCTCATCGTCGGTACGCTTCGGCCTACTTAGATGATGTAATCATCCACAGCACCGACTGGGAAAGCCATTTGCCCAAAGTGCAGGCGGTAGTGGATGCCCTGAGGAAAGCTGGACTGACCGCCAATCCAAAGAAGTGTGCGATTGGGTTGGAAGAGACCAAATACCTGGGATAAGTTATTGGGCGGGGAGTCATCAAGCCGCAGGTAACTAAAGTAGAAGCCATACGTAACTGGCCCCGACCGGTCACCACCAGGCAGGTAAAGTCCTTCCTAGGAATTGTAGAGTACTACATGCGGTTTGTGCCCCACTTTGCCACAATAGCAGCGCCGTTGACCGACCTGTTGAAAGGGCGAAGGTCTGGGAAGGTTAGCTGGAGTGAGAAGGCGGAGGAGGCTTTCTCCGCATTGAAGTCGGCCCTGTGTGGGTCCCCGGTTTTGGTGACACCCGACTTCAACAGGGAGTTCGTCGTTCAGACGGATGCCTCGGAGGTAGGTCTCGGTGCAGTGCTGTCTCAGGAAGTCAATGGGGAAGAACATCCCGTTGTCTTCCTGAGCCGGAAACTCACCCCCGCCGAGACCAGGTATAGTATAGTGGAGAGGGAGTGCCTGGCTATCAAGTGGGCACTCGAATCTCTCCGCTATTACCTGTTAGGGAGGAGGTTCCGTCTGGTGACCGACCATTCCCCTCTCAAGTGGATGAGCCAGGCCAAGGAGAGGAATGCTCGGGTCACCAGGTGGTTCCTGTCCATGAAAAATTTCAAATTTTCGGTAGAACACAGGGCAGGCCGCTTGCAGGGTAACACAGATGCCCTGTCCCGCGTCCACTGCCTCACTTGTGTTCACCCCCTCAGGGCTGAACAAAGGGGGGTATGTGGTAAGGTGCAAGGTACCGTGGTCGATGGCAGGTACGTGTCACCGAGGTTCCTGGCCTCGGTGAGGTAAGAGCTGGGTTTTCTTGCGTGTCAGCAGCAGCTAGTGCTGTTTTGACACATTTCTATTTAGTTTGGCTGCAAAGCCAATCCGGGCCGGCTCTTACTGGGAGTAGGCAAAGAGTTGGGTGGGTGCCTATTCCCCACGGTCCAGGCCGGTTTTTCCCGGGCCTTTATAAGACAGCCAGCACCAGCAGGTGGGGGGGTGATTGTCCTGGAGCTGCTGTAAGGCTGTGGAATCGTTTGAGTTTGGGAGTTCTCTGGGCTGGAAGCAAGAGCCCAGCAAGGAGGAGTGCAGACGGCCTGGGAACCTGACGTCGCTTTTCTTGCGGCTGGACTGACAGCCAGGTGCGAATCTGCACCTAAAAACCTCCCAGGTGACTGGAGCCTGTATAGGACTGTCTTGTTTTTCTCATGATTTCTTATGTGTGTGAAGTAACACCAAGAGACTGTTTATTGTTTATCTTGTGCAAGTGTGAATAAAACACTGTTTATTGCACCTTCGGGACTCCTGTTTTGCCTCGGTACTGCACCCGCACCGCTATCTACCAGAGCGACTCCCCACACCCCTCAGATGAACACCGTAAAAAGATAAAATGAAAACAGTGTCAAAAAAGCCATTTTTTGTCACATCACAAAAAGTGTAATAGCTAGCGATCAAAAAGTCATATGCACCCCAAAATTGTGCCAAACAGTCATCTCATCCCGCAAAAATAATATCCTACCTGAGACAATTGCCAAAAAATATGAAAAAAAAACTATGGCCCTCAGACTATGGAGACACTAAAACATAATTTTTGTTTCAAATATATGTATATATTTTTTAATTTATTTAATTTTTAAATAATAATATTATGTATTGCCACGTCCGTAACAACATGCTCTCTATAAAAAAAAAAAATCACATGGTAAACACCGTAAAAAAAAAAAAATGTAAAAAAGCCATTTTTTTTGTCACCTCACATCACAAAAAGTGTAATACCAAATGATCAAAAAGTCATACGCACCCCAACATCATGCCAAATCAAACGGTCATCTCATCCCGCAAAAAATTAGACCCTACCTAGGACAATCGGTCCAAAAAAAAAAAAAAAACTATAGCTCTCAGAATATGGAGACACTAAAACATGATTTTTTTTGTTTAAAAAATGCTGTTATTGTGTAAAACTTAAATAAATATACATATATTACGTATTGCCGCGTCCGCAAGAACCTGCTGTATAAAAATATCACATGAACTAACCCCTCAGATGAACACCATTAAAATAATAAAATAAAAACGGTGTAAAAGCCATTTTTTGTCACCTTACAACACAAAAAGTGTAATACCAAGCGATCAAAAAGTCATATGCACCCTAAAATAGTACCAATCAAACCATCATCTCATACTGAAAAAAAAATGAGCCCCTACATAATACAGTCGCCCAAAAAATAAAAATAAACTATGGCTTTCAGAATATGGAGACACTAAAAAACTATATTTTTTTTCAAAAATGCTTTATGTAAAACAAACAAGTAACCAAAAAAAGTAGTCATATTTCGTATTGTTGTGTTTGTAACAACCTGCTCTATAAAAATACCACATGATCTACCCTGTCAGATGAACATTGTAAATAACAAAAAATAAAAAACAGAGCCAAAACAGCTATTTTTTGTTACCTTGCCTCACAAAAAGTGTAATATAGAACAACCAAAAATCATATGTACCCTAAAATAGTACCAACAAAACTGCCGTCTTAACCTGTAGATTCCAAAATGAGGTCTTTTTTGTGACATGGCAACTTAAAATTACCCCAGTGAAATCTGCCTTCCAAAAACCATATGGTGTTCCTTTCCTTCGGCGCCCTGCCGTGTGCCCGTACAGCAGTTAACGACCATATTGTCACGGGTATATGCGAACAACAGGAGTACAATCAGTGCACAAGCTACTGAGCGGACCCAAACTAGGGGAGCATAAAAGGTAACCCCTGTCAGACCCTAAGAGCTCTCCCTGCGCTGCTATGCACATGCCCAGACCCTGATGGTGGGTCGAGCCATGCCCGCGTACCTAAGGCTAAGTAACACCTGAAACCCCTATGATAAAGGGGGGGGGGCACGGCCAGCGGCGCCCTGCTCAGTATACGGACGGAACCGGGGTCGCCTCGGATCCAGTCAGCAAATAAACAAAAACCAACAATGTCTGCAAACTTATCTGTAGGGGCTGCAGCAGCAGTGAAGACAGATCCAATCTCAGCAGACAATATCCGATGTTGCTTGCTTCAGCAAAACAGACGTCCAGTGTATAGAGACCACAGCAGTGTAGATACTCCAGCGGCTGACACAACTCAAGATGAGAAATATAACCCACAAGGTGAAACAGGAAGAGGGGTGATTTAAAGGAAGAGGAATCAATCAGAGAAGGAACAGCTGGGAAGAGGGAAAGGAGTGAAAATGAAAGTAAAGACCTCATCACAGGGGCGGAGAAACAGAGCTGTGAGAACTCCTCAAAACTCTGGTAAGTGACATATATGTGGTATTTCTGTAAACTACAGAATCAGGGCAATAAATATTGACTTTCGTTTGGCTGTTAACCCTTGCTTTGTTAGCGGAAAAAAATATGAAAATGGAAAATCTGCCAAAAAAGTGAAATTCTGAAATGTCATCTACATTTTCCTTTAATTCTTGTGGAACACCTAAATGGTTAACAAAGTTTGTAAAATCAGTTTTGAATACCTTGAGGGGTGTAGTTTCTAAAAGGGGTCAATTTATGGGTGGTTTCTATTATGCAAGCCTCACAAAGTGACTTCAGACCTGAACTGGTCCTTAAAAAGTGGGTTTTGGAACTTTTCTGGACCTTCCGGATGCAATGCGTTTTTCACTGAAGCCCCATTCACTTCTATGGGGCCAGGGCTGCATGAAAAACGCTGAATATTGAACATGCTGCGTTTTTTATGCAATGCAAACTGATGAGTTAAAAAACGCTCATGTACACAGACCCATTGAAATGAATGGGTCAGGATTCAGTGAGGGTGCAATTCGTTCACGTCACGCATTGCACCCATGCGGAAAACTCGCTCGTGTGAAAGGGGCCCAAATGTATAGTGGCTGAGTTACAAGCCAAGTGCAATACACTTTAAACATGTGAAATCAAAATTTCATGGCCAGAGTGGCTTTAAGCCTCATTTGGATTCGGTTTTGTTTTTTAATATTTCTTGGTGGACCAAAGGTTCCCACTCAAGTCAGAAAGATCAACTGGAAGATGTCTCCCCTCTTCAAGAATTATAGCTGAAAACTTTAATATGTGCCCAAAAAGCATAAGATGCAACAGGTGAGTAATAAACAGAGACCTGCGTGGTGCAAACCCCCCCCCCCCCCCAACATAGACCTCCGCAGAGCCCAACACAACAGAGACCTTCGCTGAGCTCCCCATAACAGAGAACTCTGCGGAGCCCCATGCCCTTAACAACGGCTTATAAAGCCTCTTTTACACAAGCGTTACGGATTCTTTCAGGGTCTGTTCAGGAAAAAGAAAACTGATGGTTCAGTAAGTTTTATCTGCAATTGCATTGAGGGTTTAATTTCGTTCCGCACGGGTGCAATCAGTTTTTGATGCATTTTTTCACGCAAAAAAAATGAAAAATGTTTTACATGTTCTAGCAGCCACCAGTGAAAAACGCATTTCATGAGGATTGCATCCGGATGCGATCCATTTTTCACTGCAGCCCTATTCACATCTATGGAACCAGAGCTCCGTGAAAAACGCAGCATATAGAACATGCTGCCATTTTTCCTGAACACAGAAATGATGCGTGAAAAACATGTGCACAGACCCATTGAAATGAATCGGTCAGGATTTAGTCTGGATTCTATGCGTTTGCTTCACACATTGCACTCCGACGGAGAACACGCTTGTGTGAAAGAGGCCTAACAGTGAATAAAAATGGCTGAGTAGTTATGGAAACCTGGTGTAACACTGTGTATGTTAGTGAGACAAAGACTAAAGGACCTGCGAGCTTCTATTAGGTAATAAGGGTCATGTGACTGTGTGTATGTCAGTTAGAATACGAGTGAATGAGCTGCAAGTTTTTATTGGCTAATATGGGTCATGTAATGGTGCCATATTTGTATTTTGTGGGAATGTCCTAGAGAGCTGAGACAAAAACTTTTCCAGACACCAGATGTACCTACAGTTGTGTTCAAAATTATTCAACCCCCCAATGCTGTAAAGGGTTTTAGGGAATTTAGTGTACATTTGTAATTGTGTTCAGAATGAAATCTTACAAGGCCTTTTTAAAGAACCAAATGCAACTAAAATGACATCAATTGTTTTTGTAATACAGTATTAAATGTTTTTTTTTGTGATTTCTTCATTGACACAATTATTCAACCCCTTAAAGACTACCACTCTTAAGAACAGAGGTTCATTCAAGTGTTTTCGATCAGGTATTGAAAACACCTGTGGATGTCAAGGAGCAGCAATCAAGCATAATAAGCACCAATTAGGCAGTTTTAAAATGACTGTGATACTCAGCTCCTTCTAGACATTTACTGGTGTGTTTACAAACATGGTGAAGTCAAGAGAATGGTCCAGGAAGACAAGAGAAGAGGTGATTTCTCTTCACAGGAAGGGCAATGGCTATAAGAAGATTGCAAAGATGTTAAACATACCAAGAGACACCATAGGAAGCATCATTCGCAAATTCAAGGCAAAGGACACTGTTGAAACGCTACCTGGTCGTGGCAGAAAGAAGATGCTGACTTCGACTGCTGTGCGCTACCTGAAGCGCAAAGGGGAGAAAAGTCCCTGTGTGACTGCTGAGGAACTGAAAAAAGATTTGTCAGATGCGGGTACTGAAGTTTCAGCTCAGACAATAAGGCGCACACTGCGTAATGAAGGCCTCCATGCCAGAACTCCCAGGCGCACCCCCTTGCTGTCTCCAAAGAATAAGAAGAGTCGACTGCAGTATGCCAAAAGTCATGGGGACAAACCACAAAAGTTTTGGGATAGTGTTCTGTGGACTGATGAAACAAAATTAGAACAGTTTGGGCCCATGGATCAACGCTATGTTTGGAGGAGGAAGAACAAGGCCTATAAAGAAAAGAACACCATGCCTACTGTGAAGCATGGCGGGGGGTCAATCATGCTTTGGGGCTGTTTTGCTTCTACAGGTACAGGGAAGCTTCAGCGTGTGCAAGGTACCATAAATTCTCTTCAGTACCAGGAGATATTGGATGAAAATGTGATGCAGTCCGTCACAAACCTGAGGCTTGGGAGACGTTGGACCTTTCAACAGGACAATGATCCCAAGCATACCTCCAAGTCCACTAGAGCATGGTTGCAGATTAAAGGCTGGAACATTTTGAAGTGGCCATCGCAGTCACCAGACTTAAATCCGATTGAGAACCTCTGGTGGGACTTAAAGAAAGCAGTTGCAGCGAGCAAGCCTAAGAATGTGACTGAACTGGAGGCTTTTGCCCATGAAGAATGGGCGAAGATACCCGTAGATCGCTGCAAGACACTTGAAGCTATGCTTCACGTTTAAAAGCTGTTATAACTGGAAAAGGATGTTGTACTAAGTACTAGGATTGAATGTCACTTGGGGGTTGAATAAAACTGATAATGATGTGAGCACAGAAAAGACATTTGTGGTTATTTCATTATAAATGTTATGTTATATTTGTCTGACTTACAAGTGCCTCTTTGATTTAATTGTAAACAAGATGACTGAAATGATCAAAATCAATGTCAAACTGGCCAAAACACTCAATTTCAGTGGGGGTTGAATCATTTTGAACACAACTGTATGCCATTGTGATTTATAGTGTTCTGGTCTGACATCTAATACATTATTGTGGGTAGATACCTCAGTGAATGGCAACATTTCGAAGAAAAAGGAGGAAAATGCATCTATTTTGCAAATTCGAGTTTGTTCACAAGATGAAAGAGCATCTGTAGAGGTTTAAATACCCCCCTCCCACCACCAACACCAGTGGTTTCCAAAATACAAGAGAAAAGGTGGTGGACACACACGTGAAGTGCAAGAAAAAAAAGGAGAAGATATTACAAAAACAAAAAAAAAAGGAGAAGATATTACATCATATCATCCCCCAGAACCGAATAATAATTGGGAGGGAACTACGGTCGTCGTGGTGATCTCATGGAAAATGAATTACCTGTGAGTACTAATTCCGGTTTTCCATAGCATCCCCACGACGGCCACACAAGGAGATATACAAAATATCACTTCTAAGGGGGGTCACAGTCTGAAGGACTTTTTGTCCAAAAGACATATCAGTCTTTTTGTAAAGGTCCAATCTATAAAATTTACCAAAAGTGTGAATGCTGGACGAGGTTGCAGCCTTGCAAATTTCTTCAAGGGAAACACCCGCCCTCTCCGCCTGGGAGGAAGCCATGGCTCTGGTGGAGTGGGCTTTGATATTAACTGGGCATGATAGGTTCTGTAATGCATAACAGTTAGAGATGGTAGTCTTGATCCATCTAGCAATAGAAGCCTTTGAGGCCTTTTGACCCCTGTTCTTTCCCCCGAACTGGACAAAGAGGCAATCCGATTTCCTGATCTCTTTTGTTGCCTCTAAATAGTCGATAACTGCACGCCATGCAGTTCTCTTCAGTACCAGGAGATATTGGATGAAAATGTGATGCAGTCCGTCACAAACCTGAGGCTTGGGAGATGTTGGACCCTTTGTTGGACAATGATCCCAAGCATACCTCCAAGTCCACTAGAGCATGGTTGCAGATTAAAGGTTGGAACATTTTGAAGTGGCCATTGCAGTCACCAGACTTAAATCCGATTCAGAACCTCTGGTGGGACTTAAAGAAAGAAGTTGCAGCGCGCAAGCCTAAGAATGTGACTGAACTGGAGGCTTTTGCCCATGAAGAATGGGCGAAGATACCCATAGATCGCTGCAAGACACTTGTGTCAAGCTATGCTTCACGTTTAAATGCTGTTATAACTGGAAAAGGATGTTGTACTAAGTACTAAGATTGAATGTCACTTGGGGGTTGAATAAAACTGATAATGATGTGAGCACAGAAAAGACATTTGTGGTTATTTCATTATAAATGTTATGTTATATTTGTCTGACTTACAAGTGCCTCTTTGATTTAATTGTAAACAAGATGACTGAAATGATCAAAATCAATGTCAAACTGGCCAAAACACTCAATTTCAGTGGGGGTTGAATAATAACACAACTGTATCTCCCAAATTTGATGTTGGTTCGGGTGTTTAGATGCCTATAGAGGACAGATGGACAGACATTGATTTTTATAATATAGACTAGAAAAAGTACCCAGCGCTGACGCCATGTCATAATGTGACTCCCAGTATTAACCACATCCCGACTGCCGAAAGCAGGGATGCATCCTGAGGGCGGCCAAGATGTTCCTCCTTGACGCGTCATCTCGCGAGAGGCGAGATTTGCTGTGAGCGCGCGCGCTCACAGTATCACGTCGGGAGGAACTTTAACTACAGCCTGCCAGCGCTGATCATGCGCTGGCAGGCTGTAGTGGTTAAAAAAAAAACGCATATCAGATGCTGTTTTATTAACACCGTCTGATATGCCTGCTACCTGCTCCTCTGGTGGTCGCTTTTGCATGGGACCACCAGAGGAAACATATGTAAGTGCACCAATCACCACACAGAGCCCCCCACCCCACGTCACTGATTAACCCCTGATCACCCATGTCACCCCCCACCCCCGTCACTAATCACCCCTCTGTAAGGCTCATTCAGACGTCCGTATGTGTTTTGCGGATCCACGGATCTGCAAAGCACGGACACCGGCAATGTGCTTTCCGCATCTTGCGGATCCGCACATTGCCAGAACTATAAACAAAATGCCTTTTCTTGTCCGCAATTGCGGTCAATAATAGGACATGCTCTATCTTTTGCGGAGCTGCGGCCGGATGATTCGGGGCTGAAACCCGGAAGTTTGCGGCCGCGGCTCCGCAAATGCTGATGCGGAGAGCACATAGTGAAATGAAATACCACCAATGAAATACCACCAAATGAAAGCTCTATTAGTGAGAAGGAAAGGAGGTAAAATTTATTTGAGTGGTAAGTTGTATGACCGAGCAATAAACCGTGAAAGTAGCGTAGTGCAGAATTGTAAAAAGTGGTCTGGTCATTAAAGGTGTTTAAGCTAGGGGGGCTGATGTGGTTAATAATGCCTCCCTTACTGCCTCCCAGAATTGATAATACCCCCATTAGTGTCCACCAGTATAAATAATGCCTCCATTAGTGCCCCTCAGTAATAGTAATGCCCCCATTAGCAAACCACAGAATAATGCCTTTATTAGAGTCCCCAGTAATAGTAATGCCTCCGTTAGTGCCCCCCCAGAATTAATAATGCTCCAGTTAGTGCCCCCTAGTAATATTAATGCCCCCATTAGTGCACCCAGTAATTATAATGCCCCCATTAGTACCCCCCAGAATTACTAATGCCCCCATTAGTGCCACCCAGTAATATTAATCACCGCGGTAGTGCTAGACAGAATTACTAATGCCCCCATTAGTGCCACCAATATTAATAATGCCCCCATTGGCACTCCCAGAGTTAATAGGGCCCCCATTAAAGGATCGGGAGTTAAAGGCTGTACTACTGAGCGCCCTACGATGGAAGTGCTCATTATTAACAGTCCGTATAGCAATACCTTCAATTATTATTGCAGGTAGAAAGAAAATTACCGGCAGGGGCACTAAATTACCGGCTTTGCCAGTGAGTTACCGGCCAAGTGGCAACCCAATACACAGCACCCCACTCCCTTAACTGTGACCTTCACAGCACCCTGCCCCATTAATAGTGATCCTCACAGCACCAAGCCCCTAACTATGATCTCCACAGCACCAGGCCTCCCTAACAGTGACCTCCACAGAGCTCTGCCCACTTAACTGTGACCTTCACAGAGCCTCTACCACTTAACAGTGATTTCCCCAGAACCACACCCCCTCAACAGTGACCTCCACAGCACCCGCCCCCTTAACAGTAACTTCTACAGCACTTGGCCTCCTCAGTGACTTAGAACAGTGAAGAAAAATGGAAACCTGGTGTAAAACTGAGTATGTCAAGACTGAAGGACCTGCGAGCTTCTATTGGATAATAAGGGTCATGTGACCTTGTATGGTAGTTAGGATATGAGTGAAGAACCTGCGAGCTTTCTCCTATTGGGAAGATCTCAAAATGCTTTACAGCAGCCACCATGGGCCATAGACAAAATGGACAGGAGATGACTCAGTGATTTCGATTGGAGAGTTTTTCAGCATACCCTACCTGTGCAGAGGTCATTGTAAAAGGAAAGAATAGTTGAGCTCTGACAATCACCTATTTTGAATAGTGGATAATGTGTTATCTGTATAAAGAGGTGATATCTGTCATTCTAATCCTGCCTGTGATATGCCGTTAACTGCAGTAAAGTGATCTGGCCAGTGCAAAACCTGCAGCATTATAGGTGTTTTTCTTAAATAAATATTGACATACAAAATTTAAAATATCATCAAAATTCTTTAACCCAATTCTTTAATCCCAACCCGTCATTTTGAGGTGCTTACATAATAAAAGCTACCCATGAATGACTCAATTTTAGAAACTACACCACTTAAGTTATTCAAAACTAATTTTATAAACTTTCTTAACCCTTTAATTCCACAAGAATTAAAAGAAAATGGTGGTGAAATTTAAAAATCTCACTCTTTTTGCAGATTTTTCATTTTAATGCATTTTTCCTGTAACATTGCAAGAGTTAACAGCAAAACAAACCCCAATATTTAATACCTTAATTCTGCAGTTTACAAAAACACCTCATATGTGGTTGTAAACTGCTGTATGGGCACACCACAGGGCTCAGAAGGGAAGGGGTGCCATATGGTTTTTGGAAGATTGCAGATTTTGCTGGATTTTTATGTGCCATGTCACATTTGAAGATACCTTGAGGTACCCATACAGTGGAAACCCCCCAAAAGTGACCCTATTTTGGAAAATGCACCACTTAAGGAATTAATTGAAAGATGACGTGATTGCTTTGACCCCACAGACATTTCTTTGAAAGCTTTACTTTTAGCCCCAGATTTTTCATCTTATAAGGGGCAACAGGAGATAAAAGTACCCTACAATTTGTTACTCATTTTTTCTTGAATACAGCAACATCCCATATGTGGTTGTAAACTGCTGTTTGGGCCCCCTGCAGGGTTCAGAAAAGAAATGTGAACTGAGGCCTAGTTTGGTGATTTTACAGCACTCGCCAACAACTGCAGAGGGTCTGAAGTTAAAGAGTTGTCTCACTTCAGCAAGTGACATTTATCATGTAAAGAAAGTTAATACAAGGCACTTACAAACGTATTTTTATTATCTATATTGATTCCATTCCTGGCTAGATTACATTTTCCATCACATTATACACTTCTCGCTTCCATGGTTACGACCACTCTGCAATCCAACAGTAGTGGCCATGCTTGTACACTGTAGAAAAAAAAGCACTGGTTTCTCTGGTGGCCAGGACGACAAGAGCACACGTAGGCCGATGTTTTTTGTTTAAAGGGTGGTAGTAACCATGGAAACAAAAAGTGTATAATGTGATGGAAAAATGTGTCCAGCCAGCAAAGGAATCAATATGGATAATAAAAATACGTTAGTAAGTGCCTTGTATTCACTTTCTCTACATCGTAAATGCCATTTTCTGAAGTGAGACAACCCCTTTAAATAAAAAAAGAAATCCCAAAGAAGCGACCCCACTTTCTCCTCATAGAATTTACCAAGGGGTGTAGCGTATGATTGCACCAGATATCAAAGTCTAGATACTTTTTCTACACTTTGATACTTTGCATCAGTCCCCATTAGAGAACATGGTGCACACACAGCGCAGCTCACGCCGTGTTCTCATCAGCAGCCACAGAGTGGAGAAGTAAAGACAAGTAAACAGGGCGTCCGTCCTTCCCCATTGTGTCACCAGAGAAAACACTGAGTGGGGGAGTGTCAGGGAGGGAGAGGGGAGAATAGAAGAAGTTTGCAGACAAGAATAGGCATTATCAACATAGGACAGAATGTGAGGGACCGCAAAACGGATATGTTTATGTGTGAATGGATTCTAATAGTTAGTACTCTAGCGCTATTCATTTACCTCGCGTATTAACCCCATGTTGTTCATTATGTGAGGAGGTAGTTGATGGGGATACCATTAACGTGAGGCACATAGTTTTATCAATTCAGACTTCCATGTGCCTCAATTTATAAGTGACCCCATCAAGTACCTGTTTACATAATGCGCAATTGATAGTTTGCTAAAAAACAAAACAAAAAAAAAACCATCACAAATTCCCTGTTGCCCAGGAACATTGGCAGATTCGAGTCTGGAGACACTGTGGAGAACGTCCTGCTGCCTGCAACATCCTCTAGCATGACCGGTTTGGCAGTGGGTCAGTAATAGTATGGGGAGGCATTTATTTGTAGGGCTGCACAGCCCTCCATGTGCTAGCCATAGGTACTCTGACTGCCATTAGGTACTGTGATGAGATCCCCTGACTCATTGAGAGACCATATGCATTGGGCCCTGGTTTCCATCTGATGCATTACAATGCTATGCCTCATGTGGCTTAAGTGTGTCAGCAGTTCCTGCATGATGAAGGCATTGATGCTATGGACTGGCCTGCCCGTTCCCCAGAACTGAATCCAATCAAGCACATCTGGGATATTATATCTCATTCTATCCACCAACGTGGTGTGAATTGACTGTTGCTTTAATCCAGGTCTGGGAGGAGAGCCCTCAGAAGAACATCCGCCGCCTAATCAGAAGCATGCCCAGGTGTTGTAGAGAGGTCATACAGGCATGTGGAGGCCACACACACTACTGAGCCTCATTTCCTTGTCTTGAGGCACTTCCACTGAAGTTGGGTCAGCCTGAAATTTGATTTTCCACTTTGATTTTGAGTATCATTTTTATAATTTATTGTTCTCAACACATTCCACTATGTAATGAATAAAGATTTGCAACTGGAATATTTTAATTATTGAGATCTTGGTATTTTAGTGTTCCCTTTATTTTTTTCAGCAGTGTGGATACACAGTACAGCAGGGTATTATACTAATACTTACCTTTTGCAGAGCAGGCGTTCCTATGATCCTTTTCACAGTTACACGACCGCTCCAGAAGCAATTTTTAGGCTTCCAGTCCAGCGCAGTCCTTCTTTTCCTTGCTGAGGCAGTTGTGGGAAAAGATTCAGCAAAACCTGTCATTTTTACATTTATGTCTTTGCTTTTTATACAACTATAGGTACAGGACGGAGGAGGGATTATCAGTAATCTACAGCAGAAAATCCAGAGATTTCTACCCAAATTACTTTTCTGTTTACTTACAGACAGAACAGGAATGTAGACATTAACCCCTTCCTGACCAGCGCCATAATAGTACGGCGCAGCGGGAAGTAACTTGCCGCCCTGCGCCGTAGTATTACAACGCGCTGATCGGGCGGGTGCAGGAGCTGACCGTGACATAGAAGGGGTTTGCTGCGGCTAAGGGAGTCCATCGAGTCCCCGCACTGCTGTGGCGGTGACCCGATGGGTGAGAAGGAAGCCCAATGCCATGCAGAGGCTGCCCAATGCCTTTCACGGCATCGGAAGCTGCCTTCTACAGGTGCCCAGGAGATCCAGCCTCAGGCTGGGTCTCCTAGGTAAACTGTTAGTGTATTACTGTATGTAATAATCTAACAGGCAATGCATTACAATACAGATGTATTGTAAGGCATTGCAGAGGGGATCAGACTCCCAAAAGTTAAAGTCAGAAATAAAGTAAAAAAAAAAAAGTGTTTTAAATTTTTTTAAAAATTACATTTTAAAGGGGTTGTCCAAGTTATATTTATTGATGACCTATCCTCAGGATAGGTCATCAATATCAGATCGGCGGGGGTCCGACACCCGGCACCCCCGCCGATCAGCTGTTTGAAGAGAAGGCGAGCGCCGTGCCAGCGCTGCCTCCTCTTCATTGTTTACCTACTCGCCGTTGCATCTGCAGCGGTGAGCAGGTGAAATTACACCCAAGCCGTTCCATTAATTTCAATGGGACGGCTCTGTAGTATACACTTGTATAGGAACGAGCCGTCCCATTGAAATGAATGGAACGGCTTGGGTGTAATTACACCTGCTCACCGCTGCAGATGCAATGGCGAGTAGGTAAACAATGAAGAGGAGGCAGCGCTGGCACGGCGCTCGCCTTCTCTTCAAACAGCTGATCGGCGGGGGTGCTGGGTGTCGGAACCCCGCCGATCTGATATTGATGACCTATCCTGAGGATAGGTCATCAATAAATATAACTTGGACAACCCCTTTAAGTAAAATAAGAAAAAAAAACACCCCTTTGCCCTGATTTTATAATAAAAAATAGAAAAAAAAAAAAAAAACCCACACATATTAGGTATCGCCGTGTCCGTTACAACCAGCTCTATATCAGACACTAAAATATCATTCATTTTGTTTCAAATATGCTATTATTGTGTTAAAGTGAAATAAATAAATAAATAAAAAGTATACATATTCTGTATCGCTACATCCGTAACAACCAGTTCAATAAAAATATCACATAACCTAACCCCTCAGGTGAACACCGTAAAAAATCTCAACTGTATTAAAAAAAGCCATTTTTGTCACCTTACATCACAAAAATTCCAACACTAAATAGTACCAATCAAATAGTCACCTCATCCAGCAAAAAATGAAACCCTACCTAAGACAACCGGTCAAAAAATAAAAAAGCTATTACTCTCAGACAATGGAGACAAAATATGATTTCTTTTGCTTCAAAAGTGCTATTATTGTGCTAAAGTAAAAAAAAAAAAAAGGTTGACATATTAGGTATTGCCGCGTCCGTAAGAACCTGCTCTATAAAAATACTATATGACCTAACCCCTCAGGTGAACACCGTAAAAATAAATAAAAAAGTGCCAAAAAAGCAATTTTTTGTCCCCTTACATCACAAAAATTGCAACACCAAGCGATCAAAAAGGCAAATCAAACAGTCACCTCAACCTGCAAAAAATGAGACCCCACCTAACACAATCACCTAAAAATAAAAAATAAATATGGCTCTCAGACTATTGAGACACTAAAACATAATTTTTGGGGTTTCAAAAAAGCTATTATTGTGTAAAACTTAGATAAAAAAGAAAAAGTACACATATTAGGTATTGCCACATCCGTAATGATCTGCTCTATATAATTTATATAAAAATATCACATGACCTAACCCCTCAGGTGAACGCTGGAAAAATAAAATAAAAACTGTGCCAAAATTACCAATTCTTTGGTCACCTTGCCCCATTAAGTGTAATAATGAATGATCAAATAATCATATGTATCCAAAAATGGTACCAATAAAAAAGTCAACTCATCCTGCAAAAAACGAGCCCCTGCACAAGACGATTTTTTGGACAAAACCATTTTTTGGTTACCTTGCCTCACAAAAAACGTAATATAGAGCAATTAAAAATCATATGTACCCCAAAATAGTACCAAAAAAACCTGGCACCTTATCCCCTAGTTTCCAAAATGGGGTCACTTTTTGGGAGTTCCTACTGTAAGGGTGCATCAGGGGGGCTTCAAATGGGACATGGCATCTAAAAACCCGTCCAGCAAAATCTGCCTTCCAAAAATCATATGACGTTTCTTTCCTTCTGCGCCCTGCCGTCTGCCCTTACATCAGTTTACGACCACATGTGGCGTGTTTCTGTAAACTGCAGAATCAGGGTAAATAAATATTGAGTTTTGTTTGGCTGTTAACCCTCGAAAAAAATGGAAAATCTGCCAAAAAAGTGACATTTTGAAATTTCATCTCCATTTTCCTTTAATTCTTGTGGAACACCTAAAGGGTTAACAAAGTTTGTAAAATCAGTTTTGAGTGGCAAAGTGACTTCACACCTGAACTGGTCCTTAAAAAGTGGGTTTTGGAAATGTTCTTAATTTTAAGAATTGCTTCTAAAATTCTAAGTCTTCTAACGTCCTAAAAAAATAAAATGACATTTAAAAAATTATGCCAACATAAAGTAGAATGTTAAGTAATACATATTTCATGAGGTATTACTTTCTGTTCTAAAAGCAGAGAAAATGAAATGTTAAAAATTGCTAATTTTTAATTTTTTTTTGTAAATTTGGGATTTTTTCCTAAATAAAAAGGTGAAATATATCGACTCAAATTTATGACTATCATGAAGTACAATGTGTTACGAGAAAATAATCTCAGAATAGCTTGGATAAATAAAAGGGTTCCAAATTTATTACCACATAAAGTGTAGGATTTGCAAAAAATGGCCTGGGCAGGAAGGTGAAAACTGGCCCGGGGTTGAAAGGGTTAAAGTATGCAGTGTATGCAAAGTAAAATGTGGCACAATTTCTTAACCCCTTGGATACCTGAGGTTTTTTTCTACTTTTATGTTTTTGTTTTTCTTCTCTGTTTTCCCAGAGCTATAACTTTTTTATTTTTCCGTTCACATAGTTGTATGATGGCTTGTTTTTTGCGGGATTAGGGTCCATTCACACGTCCGTGTGTGTTTTGCGGATCCACGGATCCATAAAACACGGACACCGGCAATGTGCGATTTGCGGATCCGCACATCGCCGGCACGGTCATAGAAAATGCCTTTTCTTGTCCGCAATTGCGGACAAGAATAGGACATGTTCTATATTTTTGCGGAACGGAAGTGCGGATCCGCAATTCCGGAACCGGGCGGGACATAGAGTGTGCCCGTAGGAATGAATGGGTCCGCAATTCCGTTCCGTAAAATGCGGAACAGAATTGCGGACGTGTGAATGACACCATTTAATACAGCAATCAACGGATAAGCCTGGATAAAAGACTACTGTTAACTTAATCAGCCTACAGAATTCCCTACAGTTAGGTTTCCTACAGTGAGCGGGCCCGGTGTAGCAGAATAAAGTGACTGCACCAGGCCAGCTGTAATTAGAGCTAGATGCTGGCCCCTCCTCCCTGCCCGCTGATACACCCGCCGACTGCACTGCGCAGCATGCGGAAGGGGGTATACAAACTGCAGCATTCGCCCCACAAGACGCACTGCCCCCCCCCCCCACTTTTGTGGGGAAAAAGTGCGTCTTATAGGTTGAAAAATACGGTAAATCTAAAAAAAATAAGGTATCGTTGCGTCCATAACGACCTGCTCTATAAAAATATCACATGATCTGCTGAAAAAAATTAAAAAAATATAAAAACTGTGGCAAACCAACAATTTTTGGGATGCTCGAAAAAGTGTGATATTAGATGATCAAAAAATTTATGTACATGTATGTACAAAAATGGTACCAATAAAAACGTCAACTGGATTGACAAACATCAAAATGGATTGAAATAGAAAATCTGCCAAAAAAGTGAAATTTAAAAATTTCATCTCCCTTTTCCTTTAATTCTTGTGGAGCAATTAAAGGGTTAAAGTTTGTAAAATCAGCTTTGAATAGCTTAGGGGTGTAGCTTCCACTATGTAAGCCCCACAAAGAGACTACATAACTGAAATGTTGCTTAACCCCTCAAGGACCAGCGCCGTACATGTACAGCAGGCTGATCAGGCGGGTGCAGGAGCGCTGCTGCATATGCAGACATCGGTGAAAACACCAATGCCGGCGTGTTAACCACTTGTATGCTGCGGTCAAAGCGGACCGCGGCATGCAGAGGGTTCGCATAGGATACGGGTTGCAGTGGCTGGGACCCGATGGCAAAGAAGGCAAGCCCAATTGCCTTCTACAGAAGCCTGTGAGATCCAGCCCTTAGGCTGACAGCCAATGCATTACAATACAGGTTTTATTGTAATGCATTGCAGAGGGGATCAGCCCCCAGAAGTTGAAGTTGGGTATTGCGCATCCATAACGACTGGCTCTACCCCCTCACCTGAACGCCGTAGAAAAAATAAAATAAAAACTGTGCTAAAACACACATTTTTTTGGCATCTTTTATCACTAAAAGTGCAACACCAAGAGATCAAAAAGGAGTATGCTCCCCAAAATAGTACCAATTAAACAGTCACCTCATCCCACTAAAAATAAGCCCCTACATAAAACAATCAGGCAAAAAAACAAAACATGGCACTCAGAATATGGAGACACTAAAAACATGATTTTTTATGTTTCAAAAATGCTGTTATTGTGCAAAACATAAAAAAAAAGAAAACATACGTTAGGTATAACCGTGTCTGTAAGAACCTGCTGTAAAAAATATCACATGACCTAACCCCTCAGTGAACACCGTAAAAAAAAAAGTGTAATACCAAGCGATCAAAAAGTCATATGCACCCTATAATAGTACCAATCAGTCATCTCATACCGAAAAAAATGAGCCCCTACATAAGACAGTCATCCAAAACATAAAACTAAGAAGAAAAAAAAACTATGGCTTTCAGAATATGGAAACACTGAAAAATTATTTCTTTCAAAAAAGCTTTATTATGTAAAACTAAAACAAACCCAAAAATATAGTTATATTTATTATTGTCGCGTCTGTAACAACCTACTCTATAAGCATACCACATGATCTAACCTGTCAGATGAACACTGTAAAAAACAAAAACATAAAAACGGTGCCAAAACAGCTACTGTATTTTTTATTACCTTGCCTCACAAAAAGTGTAATCTAGAGCAACCAAAAATCATATGTACCCTAAGATAGTACCAACAAACCTGCCAACTTATCCCGTAGTTTCCAAAATGGGGTCACTTTCTTTGGAGTTTCTACTCTAGGGGTGCATCAAATGTGACATGGCTGTGGCAAACCTAGCCAGAATGTCTTTGTATATATCTTGCTATTACTGTAATGTTATTGCCTGTTGTAGCACATTGCTATTCCACGTTGTTAGGCTGTCTGTACGGCTCAGTCTGTACTGAGTACTATGGTAAATGCAGGGCTGTTCTGTGCCTCTTCCCCTCCCCCTTCTTTCTAACCCATTGTATGTAAATGAGGCTGTTGGGGGGTTTAGAGGTTTGAGTGCTATGCCTAGAAAATAAAGTTCAGTTGACTCCCAGACTATGTGTCGTCTAGTCCTTGGGGAAAAGGGATCCTTGTAAAGCTACCTGGATTATTGTATGCTGTTCCGGTCTACCAGCGGAGATTTTGTGGACTATACCGCCTCTCTGCTACAATGGCGACTTAAAATTATCCCAGTGAAATCTGTCTTCCAAAAACCATATGGCGTTCCTTTCCTTCTGCGCCCTACCGTGTGCACGTACAGCAGTTTACGACCAGATATGGGGTGTTTCTGTAAACTACAGAATCAGGGTAATAAAAATTGAGTTTTGTTTGGCTGTTAACCCTTGCTTTTATAGATGAGCGAATGTACTATTTTGAAATTCATTCACGCTTCATTTACTGGTAAAAGGTGAATTGCCCAAACTTTGTTAACCCTTTGGGTGTTCCACAAGAATTAAAGGAAAATGTAGATGAAATTTCAGAATTTCAGAACAGTAGAATGTGAATTGCGTTACGGATTTCATTACCACGGGCCATAATGCAATGGAGTGCATAACGGAATGCCTTTAGAGCCTTTAAAAATTGGGTTTTGGAAATTTTCTTAAAAATTATCCTAACATAAAAGTAGACATATGGGAAATGTAGATTAACAACTATTTTAGGAGGTAGCTGTTTTAAAAGCAGAGAAATTGAAATTTTCAAAATTGCTAATTTTTCTAAATTTGGTATTTTTTTTATAAATAAAAATGAAATATTTTGACTCAAATTTACCACTGTCATGAAGTACAATATGAGATGAGAAAACAATCTCAGGATGGATAAGTAAAAGCGTTTTAAAGTTATCACCACATAAAGCGATTTGCAAAAAAATGGCCTGGTCCTTAAAGGTGAAAAATGGAAGGGTCCTGAAGGGATAAAAAAAAAAAATGGGTCTCAAAAATTTTCTTAAAAATGTTAAAATTTGCTTCTAAAATACTAAGCCTTATAACAAAATAAAAAAAGTAAAATTTACAAAATGATTCAAATATAAAAGTGGACATATGGGAAATGTAAAGTAATGACTTTTATGGGGCATTACGATCTGCCTTAAAAGCAGAGAAATTAAAATTTTGAAAATTGATAACTTTTCCAAATTTTCTGTAAATTATGGATTTTTTAAATAAATAAATGTGAATTATATTGACTCAAATGTATCACTATCTTAAAGTACAATGTATCGTGAAAAACAAAAACAATCTCAGAATGGCTTGGATAAGTAAAATAATTCCAAGGTTATTACCACATAAAGTGACACGTCAAATTTCCAAAAATGGCCAGGTCAATAAGGTGAAAAACAGCAAGGTCCTTAAGGGGTTAAACTGATATTCAGTTACTTTCCTGAATGAAGTTACTCTTTCAGGTACTCCTATTTTGGGCTCAAAGTACTAACAAGCAACTGTATCAAGAACTTACCAAGTTGTGAATGACATTAGTCAAGGTCCAAGCAACAGGAACACTAAAGAAGGGAATGCTGAGGAGGACAATGTGTAGCATGCCAACTCCCAAAGCGTACGTCAGCCACATTCCACGACTGTTCATTACCCTCGTATTTGGGTTGACCTCACTGTGTGCTACACCCACATTCATTATTGTTCTGTAAAAGTGGAGAGCCAAAAAAATGGTTACTTTTTATTTTTTTGCCATATAATAAACTAGCATATTGACCTTACCATGAATGAAGATGCCATCACCTGTGGCCTGCACAGAAATTAACTGGGCAGAACATATTTTGCCTGCTGCTTATCAGAAACATAAGAGCAAAGTCATTATTCATTGGAGACATGAACAGAACCATGTATAAGAATTTGAAGGGGTTCTACACCTTTTGAACAAATTTCCCTGCAGACCTGTGGAGGGAAGCATACTTACCTCCTCCCTGATCCTCATTTCTGGCTCCTTTGTTTCATGGCACTCTGGTCCCTGCTTGTCAACTTCCGGCATGGACAGGGGTCACGTGTGCAGCTACAGTCAATGACTGTCTGTATTAATAACATGCCCCTGAAGAAGCACATGTCCCAGTGACATGCCACTTAGGGGATCTCACCATTGCGGCTAGTTATTGGCTGCAGCAGAACATGCTGCTTGTCAACTTCCATGCCGGAAGTTGACAAATGGTGACCAGAGTGCTGCAAACTGAAGAACCCAGAAGTGACCTCTGTCCACAGGTCTGGTGGGGACTCAAAATTTTAGAAATTTTTTTCCTTTTGTCCACTTTCACATAGCTGGTGGTTCATGAAACGGCCACATTTCCCAAACCGCCCAGGAAATAATGCTGTGAATATAGGACAGTAGAACCACTGAGGCCACCTCTATAGAATGGAGGACATTGGATACATTACACAAGGAACTCTGCATCTGCAAGGTCATGGAGCTCTGCTATTTTTGCTTTCATCTCAATACAAAGTACAGAGAGGATGAACAGGACAGACTGTGGTAATGTAGGGCTGTGGTAATGGAGACTGCATACAAGTGCTGCTGCTCATTAGCCACATCCCCATCCTCCTCTCTATGTCATGTCTTCCCATGAACTCAATTCCTACAGAGAATCAGCTGAATATCATATTAAACTATATTCAGGATAATAAGCCCTGATAAAGCAAAGCAGAGAGGAGGATGAGGCAGCTCTGTAGCTCAGTATTCTTAAGTAACTTGTCCTGCTGTGTGATTAGGACAGATTTTCTGTGTACTAATAAGATGGTGGCTATTTTATTTCTCCTAATGATTGCTCTCTAATGTTCATGAGTCCACCATGAGAAGGACACTGAAAAACAATGATGTGCAAGGCAGGTTTGCAAAAACAAAGCCATTGCTCTCCAAAAAGAGCATTGCAGCTTAGTTTGCTGTTTATTAAAATTCCTAGATCCTTTTCCATGTCAGTGTTACCGAGTGTTTTACCATTTAGTATGTACGGGAGACTTGCATTATTCCTTCCCATGTGCATAACTTTACATTTGTCAGTGTTAAACCTCATCTGCCACTAATCTGCCCAAGCCTCCAATCTATCCAGATGCCTCTGTAGCAGTATACTGTCCTCTTCAGTGTTAAATATTTTACACAGTTTAGTGTCATCTGCAAAAATTGATATTTTACTATGCAAGCCTTCTACAAGATCATTAATAAATATATTGAAAATAATAGGGCCCAGTACTGACCCCTGAGGTACACCACTATTGACAGTTGCCCAATCTCAGTGTGTACCGTTAATAACCTCCCTCTGTTTTCTGTCACTCAGCCGGTTACTTATCCACTTACAGACATTTTCTCCCAAGTTCACTTTAGCGAGGAAAGCAAGTTTAATTTTTTTGAGTTCGATGGGAAACATTATGTTCATTGTAAAACTGGGGAAATACTGAACTCAAAGTGTGTAAAGAAGTCATTGAAAAGGTGGAGGAGTAAGTGTAATGGTTTGGGGAAATGTCTTCAGTAGGGCCTCATACAGCTACACATATACAAAAGTTTTGTGTATTAGATTACATGCTGATATTAGCTGCAGTCCCTTTGTAGAAGTAGTGTTGTGGAAATTTTATTAGGATGTGTTTTTTAATATGTCATGTATTGTCATTATGTCATTATGTGTGTAAACCATTGGAGCGGATTTATTGGCTTGGCGTGGATGCATTTATTAAGAGAACAATATACGGAAAGTTTCAGTGATAGGAAGGGGTAATTTGATCAAAATGATCCTTATGCCCCAGTTACTATACCTCCTGCACAATTCACCTATTTGGAGTTCCCAAAGATTGTTCTAAAAAAAAACAAAGTATTTTTTCGATCGCGTCTCTGGAAGAAAAAGCAGCCCAGAATAAGGCTGGAGACATTGCAGAGGGGCAAGAAGGAAGAGGGCCTGGCCATACCCAATCCCTGGGTGTACTATGTCGCTTCCCAATTGCAACATCTAAAGGGCTGGGGGCAACGTATGGAGGGAGAGTCCGCGGCACGTAAAATGTCTTTTATAGGTAGGCAAGATATACCAATTAGTGTACCTGAGGTCGGTAGGGTACAGGATGCTGGGGATATGCCCACGGTATCCCTAATTTGTAAGATCTGGTCCAAATTTAAGGATATCATTGGACTTGGTGGACCCCATGGACATGCGCCTTTGTGGCGAAACCCAAAGCTACCGGAACTATTTCGACTGGAGGGATTCTCCCCTTGGGAAAAAAAAGGTGTTCTCTGCTTGCATCATATATGTGAGGATGGTAATAGTAAAATGAAGTCCTTTGCACAGCTACAGAGTGAATATGTACTCCCACATTCTGCGTTTTATCAGTCTTTGCAATTGAGACACGCATTTCAAGCGCAGTTTGCGGGGACTGAAAAGATTTTATCTACTCCTATAATTCTGCAACAATTATTGAACAAGGGTAGTACGAAGGGGTTAATTTATTCACTGTATAGATATATTATTGACAACGTCTCTCCTTCGGGGGTCCTTCCGGTTAAGGAGAAGTGGGAAGCTGACGTAGGGCATATTACTCAGAAACAATGCAGAGATACGCTATCCATGACGCTCTCTCTGACCCTCAACAAGGCTCAACGTATATCTCAATTATATTTACTACACAGGGTATATAAAACACCGGTTTTTATGCATAAGATAGGCCTTAGGCCTGACTCTTGTTGTCCTCGGTGTGCGGTAGAGGGAGCTTCCTTATTGCATATGTTTTGGACCTGCTCTACACTTGAAAAATTTTGGAGAGATATTGTGCAGCTTGTTAAATGGTTTACTCAGGTGGACGTTCCTTGTAATCCTAGAACTTGTCTTTTGGGTTTATTGGAGGGGGAAGTTCATGGTAATGATGTCTTTATCTGTATACAAGGAATGCTTTTCCAGGCTCACGTGTTGGTAGCTAGGCATTGGATCGCACCTAGCCTCCCGACGAGACGGGAATTTGTTAGCGGACTAAATACCATTCTTCGATAGGAGAGGGGTATTTACTAGAAGAGGACGCGTCCAAATAAGTTTATGTCTGTGTGTGTGTGGGGGGGGGGGGGGGGGGGATGGGTATCTGACCCAGGCTTGGCTTCAAGAGCCCTAGCAGAGGAGTGCATTCGAGATTAATTATACGATTTAGGTAGACTGAGGTATAGACTAAATTGGATATACTGGAAGGGTTGGTGTTCGTGGAGAGAGAGAGAGTATATCTTGCACTGGTGGTGACCAGTGGGATGCACTCCGCTGGGTATGATATGATTCTACTGGTTCTTGGGATGGTCGTCTCGCCGCACATTACATTACATTGTAATGTCAAATTGTGATATATAATACGTCACTAGACAACACGATGCACCTTTTGTTAGGGGTTAGGGAAGGGGTGGGGGGTTGTTAACTGATCTCCTAGTTTCGCAGTACGGGGTAAAATGAGGAGGAGGGGATAAAAAACTAAAAATGGTGTCGAGCACGTGATATACTGTAAACCTTTTTACATTGGCAATGTATTACTGGAGTATATTATTGTGCCTATGATTGTCTATTGATTGTCATAATACTGCTTTGTGCTTGATAATAAAAAGAAATTTGATTAAAAAAAAAACAATATATGGAAAGGAACGTGCATTCGTTATTTCCAGTGCGCCTGATCAACCGCATCTAAGTAGGCCCACATAAGAATCCTGGTGAGCCTTGTTGAGCATTGATCACTGATCGGTGCTGAACAAGATTCCCCCTAGTGGTGATTGAGAGAAATGTTCTGTGTCATCACTTCCTATATGTTTGTACTGTACATGAAGGGAGTGGTCAGGTGTTGGGCCTGCCCCTTCCTATTGTTATCCCTTTTGTCTAAGCAGATAAAGGAGGAGTCTGGGCGAGAGGGCAGTCTCACCAGGGCTCTCAACCATGAAGCATCTTATCTGATTACTGGAATAGGGTGGCTTTTTCTTACACAAAAGGAGCTTGATAGACGTGCTTGTAAGCACGGGTAAGGAAATTTCTACAACAGTAGGTCCCCACTTCTTTCAGTACAAAACATAGAAAAATGGAGTTAGGGCCCGCGCTGCAATAAATGAAAGCTTAACACAAAAATCACTGGTTCTTTATATGCTGCTTCTTCCAATCTCCTCCTTATCCTTTCTCCTTCGCAGCTTCTTAGTCTCTGAACCAACGGGGGCAGTGGGTATGCTTCTCACGCCTTTAAAGAGAGTATCAACATAGCACAGACCCGCATGTAAGTATTATCTTACAAAATCGAACATACGAATGGAACATATGATAAAGCCCGACCTGGGTTTCACTCCTGCTTCATCTGGGGCGTTTCAGTTTCGCTTTCGGGCATAGGCAGTATTTATCACCACGTCACATCCTCTCACTCTTGCCAGTTTCGCCAATTTATTCATGGCGTATTGGAAGCATATATATTGACCCTTTACTAAGTAGAAAGAAGACAAACCTACATAAACAGAAGTGCATATACCCAAATCACAAAAGAGTTATACCAGACACTCGTTAATAATCAAATATATCTTTATTAAGGAAGTTCAAGCAAAATCAGTAAAAATAATCTAAAGTAATCTAAAGTCCATGTGGAAAGGAAAAAATTGCCCAGAAAGATGTGTACCAACCCACAAAAGGGGTCTGACAAAGGTCCAGAACAGTGCAAGCTGAACAGTAAGTCCGACAGCCTGCTAAGACAGCCGTACTACCCACCCCAGTGCTCCTCCCATATCCAACGCGTTTCGCCGATGGCTTATATGAGTATTTTATGTGACACTTAGAATTTCTTTCTGTATGCATTTCATGTGTATGAATTATATGTGACACATTATTTATTTATATATTCTTCTTTACCGTTTCCAAATATATTATGAGATGTTCAATATCTGCGGACATGGGCAATTTTAATTAATGTAAATAGCGTCCAGTAAATAGCGTCATGGACACTGTTAAACAGTTATAATAGCATTTAGTAAATAGCGTCTATGGACACTGTTAAACAGTTATAATAGCATTTAGTAAATAGCGTCTATGGACACTGTGTGCGCTTATCTCCCTGGCCCTGGCTATCCGTATACATTATGTATTGTTTAGTCTGCGGCTCTTTACTTTGCTTTAATGTTACCGGCTGCCGGATGGTCATGTGACTTTTCACATGATCTTTGCAGAGACTGTTCATGAGTGAGCGGTCATTTTTACTATGGGCATCCCACACCTATGCAGCGGCCACATGGGATCCATGTGACTGTGATGTCACGCAGATCTTTGTAGAGATGTTACGCTGATCTTTGTATAGATCGCGCATGAGTGAGCGCTAGGAGAGGCCATCCTTTTCATGGGCATCCCATCCCTGGGCAGCGGTCACATGGGATTCATGTGACTTGTGATGTCATGATGGGCGGGGACTGCTTGGCCGCAACAACGATAGGCCAGAAGGAAAGCAGGCGGATTTACAGTATGCGCATGACTTAACTACGGGACTGAGAATAGAGCACACACAGGTGAGACATGACGCATGTAATTAACTGCGGGTATTTAAAGGCGGCTTTTTCCAGTGCTCCTCACTTCCCCTGATGAAGCACTGTTCTGGACCCTTGTCAGACCCCTTTTGTGGGATGGTACACATCTTTCTGGGCAATTTTTTCCTTTCCCCATGGACTTTAGATTACCTGGGTACATGTGGTTCCAGACCAGTGCTCTTTGATAAGGTATGGACAATACAATAGATTGGAATTTGAGTTAAATTCTGGATACGTATAATTGCACACCTTTTGTGACCATATAATTGCTGGCATTCCCCCTCCAGTGTTCCTCTATTATTCCCTTTGTGATTTTATGTACTCCATTGTATGTGGTTTTTACTGATTTTGCTTGAACTTCCTTAATAAAGATATATTTGATTATTAACGAGTGTCTGGTATAACTCTTTTGTGATAAGGGTATATGCACTTCTGTTTATGTAGGTTTGTGTTTGATTATAGTGTTGCCCCCCCTTTTTTTTGATCCAATATATATAGGTTGTATAAGTAGAGAGAAGGGTGATGACAGTCTTATTCTGTGGAAAATATACATAGATGATTGTCTATGTATCTGAAAAGGGGAGGAAGTGGCTCTGAGAGAATTTATTGTGTATATCAATGATAACAGTTGGAATATAAAATTTATGGAAAACATTAGTAGAAAAACAGTTAACTTCCTCGATTTAGAAATTATAGTGGAGGATGGGTTAATCCATACGAGGACCTTTTTCAAACCCACAGATCACAATGGCTATATTGATGTCAGCAGCTGCCATCATAAACCCTGGATAAAAAACATCCCCAAGTTCAGAGAGTAAAAAGACATTATTCCAAAATAAGAGATTATGATGAACAGAGTGGAAAAATCCTACAAAGGTTTAAAGAAAAAGGGTATAAAGAGGAGGAGCTAATTAGTAGCAAAGAAAAAGTAAGACAAGGAAGCGAAGGGAAGAAAGAAAAAATTAAAATCGACAATGGTAAATATAGGTTTGCCTTCTCAACGCAATACTCCATAATGTGTCCTCAGATCAAAGAGGTAATTAAGAAAAACAAAGGAATCTTGGGAAATTACCCAGTTGTAGGTCAATCTATTCCAGAGAGACCTCCGTTTATATTGAACACCTTAACGCCCAGCGCCATACATGTACTGCGGGCTGATCGGGCGGGTGCAGGAGCTGTGCCCACCCGATCAGCGGCAGAGTCCGGCGGTCACCCATAGCCGGACCCCTGCTGTATGCGCCGGCATTAGTGAAAACACAGATGCTCATTAACCCTTGGTACGTGCGATGTCCTGCGGGAGATCGGAGTTGCCATCGGGTCCCTGTGCTGCTGTGATCACATGACCCAACCCCTCAGGTGAACGTCAAAAAAATAAAATAAAACCTGTGCTAAAAAAACATTATTTTGTCACCTTACATCACTAAAAGTACCAATGTAACCGTCACCTCATCCTGCAAAAAAGTGAGCCCCTACCTAAGACAATCGCCAAAAAAAAAAAAAAAAAAAAAATTATGGCTCTTTTGTTTCAAAAATGATATTATTGTGTTAAATGTAAAATAATTTAAATAAGTACACATTTTGTGTATCGCTGCGTCCGTAACAACCTGCTCTATAAATATACCACATGACATAACCCCTTAGGTGAAAACCGCAAGAAAAATAAAATAAAAACTGTGTTAAAAAAGCAATTTTTTGGTCACTTTACAGCACAAAAAGTGTAATAGCAAGCGATCAAAAAGTCATATGCACCCCAAAATAGTGCCAATCAAACAGTCATCTCAGCCTGCAAAAAACGACACCCTACTTAAGACAATCACCTAAAAAAATAAAACGGACCGCACATGGTCGCCACTTTAATAGAAATGCTTTTTGTTGTCCGTGTCTGCGGACAAGAATAGGACAAGTTCCTTTTTTTTTTTTTGCGGAAGTGCAGATGCGGACTGGAAGTGTGCTGTCCGCATCTTTTACGGCCCCATTGAAAATGAATGGGTCCGCACCCGTTCCGCAAAATTGCGGAACGGATCCAGACACATTTTGCGGATGTGTGAATGGACTCTGTGAACACATAAGAAACAACAGAATCAGTGAACACATAAGAAACATCAGAAAGGGGCTGGAGATGCATAGCGTTTCGGCAAATTTTAAGAAAGTTCATAAAAGGAATCCAGAGGGTCTGAAGTTTACGGGGTTAGAGTTAGTACAGAATAAATGGAGAGGGGGAGACCCTGTCAAATATATGAATAAAAAGGAGGCAGAATGTATTTATAATATGAACACATTACAACCCAATGGGTTAAATATAGGGTGGGATATAAAATCTGTTTGCATGTACTGAAGTAGTTCCTAATTGAAAGAAAAAGAAGGGCTTTATAGTTTGGTTGGCCTTATGGTATATAGTACTCACAATACTAGGAGATAGCATTATGATAGTTATGGATGTTAAAATAGTAAGGTCACATCTATAGAAAAGGAGGGGGGCATTAGGGCTGTAAGGGAAGAACAGGAGGGTAGTACGCATAGAGGGAAGGAGGAGAAAATAACTGTACTAGTTATCAGTATAAGGCCTCATGCACACAGCCATGGAACACAGCCGTGCGCGGACAGTGGTATCCCGGCCTGGAATCCAGCTGACAGCAAGAGCGCACGCCGTCATCCTGCTGTCAGCTGGATTCCAGGCCGGGATACCACGGTCCGCGCACGACCGTGTGCATGAGGCCTAAGAATGAGGATACAGGGCTCTTTAACCATTGTGTAGCGGTGTCCGGTGGGAAGATGACATGGATCGCGGTGAGAACACATGGAGTCTTTCTGTATAGAGAATGGTGCGGGATGCGGGACCTTGTTGCTTTGATGGGATTGATGTAGCCTATATGAGTGTTAATTTTTCTTACAGGATACTCAGTATCCAGGAATTCACATGTAGCCCATGTGGGGCAATTCTGTGGATATTAATCTGTTCAGGAGTATTGTTTGGCATGGAAGTGCTATTTTTTAACATTGTCAGGTGAACATGTAAATGAATGAACATGTAAATGAAGAGAAATTTTTGATCGTTGTTCTATTTTAATTTATGAGTGTTTTACATATATGCATATGAGTATTTAAATGATTGAGCAATACTGAAAACAGGCCCATAATAACGAGGAAATGGTATAAGGGCATTTTTAGCAATGAGAAAAAGAGTGAGAGGATGTGATGTGGTGATAAATACCACGGCGGACCCTAACAGCAGAGTGAATGCAAATGTTTATCAGAATTTTGACAATATGTGGTTCCTTCCCTGCATTCAAAAATGACACCAGGCACTTCCTACTAATTGTTGACTGTTTTAACCTTCTGTACAGTATTACAATGTATTGGCTCTGATGAGTCAACGTTATTACTTTGCGAGAGAGCATATAATTGAATTAATTATGAATGTAAAAAACCTTGATACTGAGCCCGGGTTCGGTTCCAAGTGGTACCTTGGAACCAAACCAGAGTTCGGTATCAAGGTTTTTTACAGTAATAATTCACAAAGTTATTACATGAAGTCTTGCGAGACTTCGTGAAGTAATAACTTCGGCTCATCGGAGCCAATACATTCTAATACTGTGTGGAGCTCTTGCTCTGTACAGTATAACAACAAAGTTTTATGCGAATCAACTTCGGATGAAGCATCCGAAGTCGATTCGGTCATCCCTAGTTATTTTGAAAAACACTGTTCTAGTAGCATGGTATGGCCATAACAAAATGTCTTCAACTGTTGAGCAATGAAGATTACATTGTTTCTGAAGAAAATGTGCATTTATTATTTCTTCTCCAATTATGATCTCCAATCTATGGCATGGCAACCCTTTGTGACAGAACAGCTCAACACTTTTAATAAAGTCCAATCGAAAAAATGATTTTTAACCCAAAATGAGTAAAATGTAAATCATAAAAAAATTGCCCCCGAAGGGGTACATATCTTTTAAGTCGCAAACACGCAGTGTGCAACTTTTTCTCAACAGTTTTTGTCCCCCTACATCCCATTAAGCCCACATACAGCTACATTAATGGAAAAATAAAAACAAGCTATGGCTCTTGGAATCAAGCGATAAAACAACTGCTTTTTTCCCCCGATGAGACTAGCCATTATTGTGCTAGTGGGCATCACGTTCGTATTATAAAGTAACAAAACACAAAAGCAAAATATTATGAAGAAAAAAAATTAATGACTGGCTGATTTTCCATTTTTTTTTTTCATTTTCTACCCAAACCCATAACTTTTTTGTTTTTCAATTCACATAGCCGTATGAGGGCTTGTTTTTTGTGGGATTGTACATTCTAATGGCACCATTTATGGTTGCATACAATGTAGTGGGAAGCGTGAAAAAAATTCCAAATGAGGTTGAAAAAAAAAAAAAAAAAAAACATTCAGCCACAGTTTTATGGATTGTTTTTACAGCATTTCCTATGTGGTAAAACTGACCTGTTACTTTCATTCTACGGGTCAGTATGATTACAACGATAAAACATATGTATAGTATTTTTTGTGTTTTAATACTGAAAACAACATTTTTGAAAAAACTATTTTCTTTGCATCACCATATGCTTAACCTCATAACTTTTATTTTTTATGTGTATGGAGCTGTATGGGGGCTTCATATTTTGCAGGGCAATCTGTACTTTTCATTGATACCGCTTTAAGCATGACTTTTTGATCAATTTTTATTACATTTTTGTGGGAGGCAGATCGACCAAAGAAAAGCAAATCGTCCATTTTGACTTTTTTCCGATTTTGACTATGGCAGTGATGGTGAACCTTTTAGAGACCGAGTGCCCAAACTGCAACCCAAAACTCACTTATTTACTGTTAAAGGGGTTGTCCCATGAAAAATAGTGTATAGTTTTCAAACCAGCACCTGAATCTAAATACTTTTGTAACTGCATGTACCGTATTTTACACCCTATAAGACACACTGGCCCATAAGACGCACCTAGGTTTTTGAGGAGGAAAATAAGAAAAAAAAATATTTTGAACCAAAAGGTGTACTTTTGGTGTTTGTTTTACTAATGGTGTTCTGTGCATGACACTATTATGACGCACTCTTATTGGGGGCATCTGTGGACGACACACTCTTATTGGGGGCATCAGTGGACGACACACTCTTATTGGGGACATCTGTGGACGACACACTCTTATTGGGGGCATCTGTGGACGACACACTCTTATTGGGGGCATCTGTGGACGACACACTCTTATTGGGGGCATCTGTGGACGACACACTCTTATTGGGGGCATCTGTGGACGACACACTCTTATTGGGGGCATCTGTGGACGACACACTCTTATTGGGGCCATTTGTGGACGACACACTGTTATTGGGGGCATCTGTAAACGACACACTTATTGGGGGCATCTGTGGACGACACACTGTTATTGGGGGCATCTGTGGACGACACACTGTTATTGGGGGCATCTGTGGACGACACACTCTTATTAGGGGCATCTGTGGACGACACTCTTATTAGGGGCATCTGTGGACGACACACTCTTATTAGGGGCATCTGTGGACGGCACACTCTTATTAGGGGCATCTGTGGACGACACACTCTTATTAGGGGCATCTGTGGACGACACACTCTTATTAGGGGCATCTGTGGACGACACACTCTTATTAGGGGCATCTGTGGACGACACACTCTTATTGGGGGCATCTGTGGACGACACACTCTTATTGGGGGCATCTGTGGACGAAACACTGTTATTGGGGGCATCTGTGGACGACACACTGTTATTGGGGGCATCTGTGGACGACACACTGTTATTGGGAGCATCTGTGGACGACACACTGTTATTGGGGGCATCTGTGGACGACACACTGTTATTGGGGGCATCTGTGGACGGCACTGTATGGGGGACATCTGTAGACGGGACTGTATGGGGGGCATCTGTAGACGGCACTGTATGGGGGCATCTGTGGACGGCACTGTATGGGGGCATCTGTGGACGGCACTGTATGGGGGGCATCTGTGGACGGCACTGTATGGGGGCATCCGCAGATCCCACTTATAGGGCGAAAAATTAGAAAATTTTGTATAGCAACTGCATTACTCAATAAAATGTATCTGTATCGCCGCATCAGTTTTTTTCTTTTCTTATTTCTTTGTTCTGCTCACTGAAATGGCCATACATGCTCAGTTTCAACCTTCAACTGCCTCCTGAGCGGTGATAGAAAGAGAGCTCGAACAGAAAAGACACATACTCTGAGCTGCAGCAGAAAAGACACTCCCCTTCAGCTGTCAGCTTGATATGAATCTAGCAGAGCAATGAATGTGGAGATCTCTGGATCCATGTGAGATACAGGTCTGGTCCTAACTTTGTTAGAAAGAGACTGTCATGTATTATATGATGTCTAATTTTCATTTTTTTTTTTACAGAGCGGAGGTGCACCCCCTGAGCTGCCACCCGGTCCCCTGTCCCTGCCTACTTGCAACACCCACCCTAGGTGATGGAGCGCAACTGGGCGACGGTCCCTAACCTACTAAGTGCAAGCAGAGAGACAGACAACAAGGAAGAGGACAGCCACAGGGAAGTTACAATAAGCGGACAAGAGGTAGAACAAAAACGGAAGGCGAGGTGGGTCAACTAGCCGAGGTCAGTCCAGGAGGTCAAGTCAGAACAAGGAAGAGGCAAAGACAAATCTGTAAACAGAGGTCAAAATACGAGAGGTAGCTTCAAGGTACAGGAAGCAGGCAGAAGAGATGTCAAGAGGCGGATCGAGGTTCAATTCCAGAGGTAAGTAAATCACAATAAAGTACACAGCCTATAGGACGAAAATCACAGGGAACCTATAGCCAGCAGGCCGCCTGTATTCATAGTGGGGAGTGAGGGCCATGTGACATGGCCAGTGTCACATGACCGACAAGTCGAGCACCAAGTGATCAGCTCGGCGCTCAAGGCAGACCTAGGAGCAGGGAGCCTCTAAGCTAGCAAAGCCGCCCTGGGAACGAGGCCAAACACAGGTCCTCGCTCTCGAAGCTAAGAAGCAGGTCTGTGGCTGATGGGAGACTGAGTAAGTCTTTGACACCCCTTTTACGAGGGGCCACCGGACCCAAGCCTTGTGGACAAGGTTTCTCAGGGTGTTCTGGGTGGAATTTAGTAATTAACCTGGAAGCATGCATCCTAGAGTATTCCTTAGATCCTCTTCTCAAATAGACGCTGAACAAAAGAACGGTCGCGGCCGCGCATGCGCAGATCTATATTCTTTTGTGCAGCGTCTATTTGAGACGCGAATCTAATGAATACAGATCTGCGCATCTGCATTAGTTTATTTAAATAAAATAGGATCAATGAAATGGGAATACCCCTTTAACCAGAATGTTGATGACGAATTCTGCCAACGGGAGGGATCTCACCCATAGGAGTTGATTATGCGATACATAGCACCTTAGAAAAAGCTCCACTGCCTGATTTAACCGTTCCGTCTGCCCATTGATCTGTGGATGGAAAGCAGACGAAAAGGACAAAGATGTCGCATCTTATACAAAAAGCCCTCCAAAAGCTAGAAACAAACTGAACGCCTCTATCAGAGACGATATTCTCAGGGACACCATGCAGACGTACTACATGTTCAATGAACAAGGAAGCTAAGGTCTTTGCATCAGGGAACTTACTTAAAGGAACCATCTTGCTAAAACGGTCAACCACTACCCACACCACTGAAATCCCTTCAGAGAGGGGCAGATCAGAAATAAAATCCATGGAGATATAAGACCATGGCTTACAGGGAATGGGTAGTGGTTGTAGTTCACCAGCGGGATGCGTTCTTGAGGTCTTAGACCAGGCACAAACATCGCAAGCTAAAACATAAAACATCTTTAGACAAAGTGGGCCACCAGAAAGACCTCAGCAGCAATTCCTTAGTGGCAGCAATACCTGGATGACCACAGAGCACGGAGTCATGATATTCACCCAATAATTGAACACGGAAGCATTCAGGAACAAACAACTTATCTGCCGATGTTTGTAGAGGAGCAAGTTGCTGAGCCTGTTGAATCTCAGAGCAAAGATCCGCAGAAACTGCTGCCACAAAGATGTTTGTCAGCAAGATGGGTTCCGGGGGGTATCAGGAGGTTGGACGGCATTAAAACTCCGGGATAAGGCATCTGCCTTAACCTTTTTAATTCCTGGACTGAAAGTAACAGAAAAGTTAAAACGAGTAAAAAACAGGGCCCATCTGGCTTGTCTGGGATTGAGACATTTGGCCCCCTCAAGAAACACTAAGTTCTTATGATCAGGGAGAACGGTAATACGGTGTCTAGCCCCTTCTAAAAAATGCCTACTCCTCAATTGCCCATTTAATGGCCAGTAACTCGCGGTTTCCAATATCGCAATTTCTCTCTGAAGTAGAGAACTTGCAAGAGAAGAAGGCGCATGGCCTTAAATTAGTGAGGTTAGAGGACCCCTGTGAAAGGACGGCCAGAACACCATCTTCTGAGGCATCAACCTCCACCACAAAAGGTTCCTTGGTATCGAACTGAACCAAGACTGTAGCCATTTGGAAAAAAAAAATTAGGGTATCAAAGGCTTAACAGGACTCCAACGACCAGTTAACCAGATCTGAACCTTTTTTAGTTAGATCTGTGAGGGGTTTGGCAATAACAGAAAAATTCTTTATGAATTTAGGGTAGAAATTGGAGAATCCTAAAAAACGGAGTGCCTTTAAGGGGGATGTTCTTACCTAGTCTTGGATAGCCTGAACCTTACTGGGATCCATTTTAAATGAATGAGGAGTAAGAATATAGCCAAGATAGGGGATCTCTTGAACTCCAAATACACATTTCTCTAATTTAACAGACAAATGATTCTCCGTGAGGATTTTAAGAACCAGTCTGATGCGAGACACATGAGAATCCTAGTCAGGTGAAAAGACAAGAATATCATCAAGATAAACAATCATAACTTTGCCAATAGGTTCTTTAAAAAATATTATTCATGAAATTCTGAAACACAGCTGGGGCATTGCAAAGACCAAATGGCATAACCAGATACTCAAAGTGTCCCTCTGGAGTATTAAAAGCAGTTTTCCACTCATCTCCCTCCTTAATACGAACCAGGTTATAAGCTCCTCTCAAATCATGTTTAGAAAACCAAGAAGCACCCAAAATCTGGTTAAACAAATCAGGAATCAACGGGATGGAATACTGATTCCTAATAGTAATTTTATTCAAATTTCTATAGTCAATGCAGGGCCTGAGACCACCGTCTTTCTTTTTAACTAAAAAGAATCCTGCTCCCAGGGGAGAGGTGGAGGGCCTAATATGTCCCTTCTTGAGACTCTCCTTGAGACGGATTATAAATCCGTCCTTTAGGAAATTTGGACTCAGGTATCAAGTCAATAACACAGTCATAAGACCTATGGGGAGGGAGAGTATCTGTCTCAGTGGTGGAAAAAACATCAGAATAATCCACAATAAAATGAGGAAAATCTGATGAGACCCCAGCTTGAACTATGGTTAAGCAAGAATTATAGTTAGGCCCCCATCTCTCTAACTCGCCCGAACTCCAGTTAATGACCGGATTGTGTTGCTGAAGCCAGAGCATACCAAGAACTACCTGAACTAGGAGGTTCTCTAAAACAAAGAAGGAACATTTCTCAGAGTGGCAGATCCCTAACCTCCGGGGTACAGAGTTTTACTGTGCCCCCTAGCAGGGGGGTAGAATCGATAGCGACAACCTGGATCGGGGTGGGTAATTCTAGTATAGGAATTCCCATCTGATCAACAAATTTGTAATCGATAAAACAAAAAGCTGACCCTGGATCCACAAAAGGCATTGCCTGACCCCTTTAAGAGCCCAAAGGTAATAGAAAACGGCAGCAATAGTTCACTTCTAACCACCTCCGGGAGTACCTTGTCCTTGGATCTCTCAGACTTGGATGATTTTCCAGAAGGCGGAGCTTTAGGACACTGACGGATCCGGTGTTCGGGATCCCCACAATAAAAAGAAGAACCGCGATGACGACGTAGTTCTCTTCGCATCTTCCCGAGTAGCATGGGTTCGTCCGAGTGGGCTTCCATCCTGGGTTCAGGGGGAGGAGTCTCAGGTTGAAAAAGGGTATGAGGAGAAAACAAATGCTTCTGCTGTCTCTCTCTGATCTGTCTATCTAGTCTGATGGCTAGCATCATGGTCTCCGTTAAAAAGAGTCAGGACAGGGATAACAAACCAACATATCCGTTAACTTTTCAGTCAAGCCTGCCCTAAATTGACATTTGAGCGCTGGTTCGTTCCAGCCCGAAGGAACGCACCACTTGCGAAACTGTGTACAATAATCCTCCACAGGACAATTTCCTTGAGTGAGGGCCTTAAGATTGGATTCTGCCACAGAGGGTTCATCATAAAGAACCCCTAATGCCTGGAGAATGAGGTCCACAGAGCTAAGACAAGTGGAATCTGGTGGTAAAGAAAAGGCCCGTTCCTGGGGGTCCCCTTGAAGCAAGGAAATAATAATACCAACCCTCTGTGGGTCAGGGCCGGAGGAGTGGGGTCGTAGTCAAAAATAAAGATTACAGCTTTCCTTGAAAGCTAAAAAGCTTCGGTGGTCACCTGAAAACTGATCGGGCAATTTAATGTGAGGTTCCACCTGAACGGTGGCGGGAGCAAGAATAGGGGGAGTTCAGACGGTCTCCTGAACCTGTAGTCTCTCCCCAACTTCCTGTACTATTTGAGCAAGACCCTGCACATGTTCGTTGAGGCTCTGTATAGGGTCCATGTTGAAATACGGCCTGTGATTCAGTCAGAGGTAGGGTAACGGGTATCAAGATAGAACGGAGGTGCACCCCCTGAGCTGCCACCCTGTCCCTGCCTAGTTGCACCACCCATCCTAGGTGACAGAGTGCAACTTGGCGATTGTCCCTAACATACTAAGTGCAAGCAGAGACACAGAGACAGCAGGGAAGAGAACAGCCACAGGGAAGTTACAATAAGCGGACAAGAGGTAGAACAAAAATGGAAGGTGAGGCGGGTCAACTAACTGAGGTCAGTCCAGGAGGTCAAGTTAGAACAAGGAAGAGGCAAAGACAAATCCGTAAACAACAGAGGTCAAAATACAAGAGGTAGCATCAAGGTACAGGGAGCAGGCAGAAGAGATGTCAAGAGGCGGATCGAGGTTCAATTCCAGAGGTAGCTAAATCAAAATAAAGTACACAGCCTATAGGACGAAAATCACAGGCAACCTGTAGCCAGCATTTCGCCCGTATTTATAGTGGGGAGTGAGGGTCATGTGACGTGGCCAGTGTCACATGACCGACAGACTGACAAGTCGAGCACCGAGTGATCAGCTCGGCGCTCAAGGCAGACCCAGGAGTAGGGAGCCTCCCAGCTAGCAAACCCGCCCTGGGAATGAGGCCAAACACAGGTCCTGGCTGCTGAAGCAGCAGGTCTGTGGCTGATGGGAGACGGAGTGCGCCTTTGGCACCCGGTTACACAACCCCTTTAAAGTGGTTTTCCGGGTTCAGAGCTGAACCTGGACATATCTCCATTTTCACCGATGCTCTCCTTTGCTAAATAGTGCAGGGCAGGGCATTTTCAGGAGATCCGGTGATGAACATATCTCCATGGGGCTGCCAGGAAACCCGGTGATGTCACAGGCATTGATCGGCGAAGCTTCCGCCTCGCAGTGTGTTTTTATAAAAAAAAGATCCCTTGCCCTGAAAGATCTAGTTCAGGGCAAAGGAGACCATCGAAGCATGAACTGCTACGATGCTCAAGTCATGGAGGGCCACTACCAGAGTGGAAATAGAGGTATGTCCGGGTTCAGCTCTGAACCCGGACAACCCATTTAAGTACTTTTGTATAATGTCATCCATGATGTTGCAGCTGCTAAGTGTATGAGCGTTTAAACCATTGGCTACCAGTTCTTTAAACATGGCACCCGCTCATGCATGCAGCGGGTGCCATCGCCAGTGGATCCCTGGTGCTTTAAACAGCAAAGTCCTGTGGCTAATAACCGTAATCAGCAATAATGCCAATCGCGGTCATTATAGCCTTTAGATGCTATGATCAAGTAAATGAGCTAATCAGTTTGTACTAGGGCTTAAA
Organism: Bufotes viridis; assembly: GCA_033119425.1. Lineage (NCBI taxonomy): Eukaryota > Metazoa > Chordata > Amphibia > Anura > Bufonidae > Bufotes > Bufotes viridis. The sequence continues at coordinate 73,051,144 of CM065595.1, forward strand.
CGATTACTCGATTGAAACAAATAATTTGACACAGAAAAAATCCTCAATGCGGATTCGTCTGTGTTATGGGACCACGGAGCGGGAGTAAACCACTTGCTATTATTTACCACTCCGTGGTCACCAGTTGGCCCGCACCACGCTGCACTTTCAGACCTGACAGACACGTAAGCGCGCACTATGACCCGACGCTGTGTGGCGTCAGGACTACAGTGCAGCACGTGGAGAAGAAGATGGAAGAGCGGTGGAGCGGCGACCATACAGGAAAGGTAAGTACTGGCGCTGGGGACATGACTAGAAGGGGGGAGATGGTGGCACTGGGGGGCAAGCTGGTGGCACGGCGGAAGGGGGGGGGTCTGATGAGTTTTTATAAGGAAAAATGTTATTAGAGTACTCGATTAATCGTTGGATTAATCGATAGATTGCTCGATTACATAAATAGTCGATAGCTGCAGCCCTAGTTTGTAAGCAAGCAGTATGATCAGCCAGGGGAAGCCTACTAAAGATAAACCATAAAAGTAGAGAAAACACAACTGGGCGTGAGCCTGGGGTGCAAGTACCACAGAAGCAACAGTGGCTCCATGATGTCGGGGGGTCCGGCACACAAAATTCTGATGCTTCAGGACATGAAATGAAGCTAGGGAGTGGCTGGCCGAGGGTGTTCGCACAGGGCTTGACAAAGCCTGGGTATTTGTCAGCGCATTTTTAAAGGTGCCGGGGCTAGGAGCGCCGGCCCCCCTCATGCTGCAGCCGCCCGAGCGCTCTATATAGAGCCTCAGGCGGCTGCATCACTGCCCGGGCTGGTGTGTCCATGAGGGCGCACCGCCCGAGTGCAGAATGAAGAGAGGGACTGACAGGAGGGAAGCGCTCATTCAAAAGAGCATTTCTACAGGGAGGAACAAAAATACCAAACTTCAAAAAAGCTAAATTTAGGCAACTAAGAGAGGCCATAGTAACATAGTATATAAGACCGAAAAAAGACATTTGTCCATCCAGTTCGGTCTGTTTCCTACAAGTTGATCCAGAGGAAGGCAAAAAAACCCTGTGAGGCAGAAGCCAATTTTCCTCACTTAAGGGGAAAAAAATTCCTTCCCGACTTCAATCAGGCAATCAGAATAACTCCCTGGATCAACGACCCCTCTCTAGTAGCTGTAGCCTGTAATATTATTACACTCCAGAAATAAATCCAGTCCCCTCTTGAATTCCTTTATTGTACTCACCATCACCACCTCCTCAGGCAGAGAGTTCCATAGTCTCACTGCTCTTACAGTGAAGAATCCTTTTCTATGTTTGTGTACAAACCTTTTTTCCTCAAGACGCAGAGGATGTCCCCTTGTCACAGTCACAGTCCTGGGGATAAATAGATGATGGGACAGATCTCTGTACTGACCCCTGATATATTTATACATAGTTATTAGATCTCCCCTCAGTCGTCTTTTTCTAAAGTGAATAACCCTAATTTTGATAACCTTTCAGGGTACTGTAGATCCCTCATTCCAGTTATTACTTTAGTTGCCCTCCTCTGAACCCTCTCCAGCTCTGCTATGTCTGTCTTGTTCACAGGAGCCCAGAACTGTACACTGTACTCCATGTGTGGTCTGACTAGTGATTTGTAAAGTGGTAGGACTATGTTCTCATCACGGGCATCTATGCCCTTTTGATGCAACCCATTATCTTATTGGCCTTGGCAGTAGCTGCCTGACACTGGTTTTTGCAGCTTAATTTGCTGTTTATTAAAATTCCTAGATCCTTTTCCATGTCAGTGTTACCGAGTGTTTTACCATTTAATATGTACGGGTGACTTGCATTATTCCTTCCCATGTGCATAACTTTACATTTGTCAGTGTTAAACCTCATCTGCCACTTCTCTGCCCAAGCCTCCAATCTATCCAGATCCCTCTGTAGCAGAAAACTGTCCTCTTCAGTGTTAATTACTTTACACAGTTTAGTGTCATCTGCAAAAATAGATATTTTACTGTGCAGGCCTTCTACAAGATCATTAATAAATATATTGAAGAGAATAGGGCCCAATACTGACCCCTGAGGTACCCCACTAGTGACAGTGACCCAATCTGAGTGTGTACCATTAATAACCAACCTCTGTTTTCTATTACTGAGCCAGTTACTTACCCACATACAGAAATTTTCTCCCAGTCCGAGCATCCTCTTTTTATATACTAACCTTTTATGAGGTACGGTGTCAAATGCTTTGGAGAAGTCCAGATATACGACATCCATTGATTCGCCGCTGTCAAGTCTAGAACTTACCTCCTCATAGAAGCTGATTAAATTTGTTTGGCATGACCGATCCCTCATGAAGCCATGCTGATATGGCGTTATTTGCTTATTTTCATTGAGATACTCCAAAATAGCATCTCTTTGAAACCCTTCAAACAGTTTACCAACAATAGATGTTAAACTTACCGGCCTATAATTTCCAGGCTCTGTTTTTGGACCCTTTTTGAATATTGGCACCACATTTGCTATGCGCCAATCCTGTGGAACATTCCCTGTTATTATAGAGTCCGTAAATATCAGAAATAATGGTCTGGCTATGACATCACTTAATTCCCTTAGGATACGGGGGTGTATGCCATCCGGTCCTGGCGATTTGTCTATTTTAATCTTTTTAAGTCGCTGTTGTACTTCTTCCTGGGTCAGACAGGGCAGACGATTGCGGGCGGTGCTGCGGGTGGGCGGAGCGGGAGGCGCGATCCCCCGCCCGCCTCCTTTCAATCGATTTCCCTGGTGTATAGTGGGTATAGCAGGGGGTCAGCACATTGCTGACCCCCTGCTATAAACTGCTGACATCTGTGCTGCAGATGTCAGCAGTTTAACCCCTTCTATACCGCGGTCCGTACGGACCGCGGTATAGAAGGTGTTAACATGGAGGGAGCTCCCTCTTCCATCGGGGGGCTGCCGTACCTTTGCAACCCCACCGACGGGATAGGATAGTAGAGGGAGGGAGCTCACCTCTCTTCCCATCACCCGCTGCTCTGTAATGGCAGCGGGTGATGGTTACCATGGCAGCAGGACGCTTTCAGAAGCGTCCTGCTTGCCATGGTATAGTAACTCTGGTCAGACTTCTGCTAAAGGCAGAAGTCTGACCAGACTGTGAAAAGTAAAAAAATACAGTGCAGTACACTATATAGTGTACTGTTCTGTATTATATAGACACCAGATCCACTGGATCTACAAGAACCAAGTGGGTCTGGGTCAAAAAAATGTAAAAAAAGTGAAAAAAAAAGTAAAAATAAGAAAAATACATATCACTGAATAAAAATTAAAAAAAACAAATAAACTACACATATTAGGTATCGCCGCGTCCGTAAAACTCTCCTCTATAAAAATATCACGTGACCTAACCCCTCACGCAAATACCGTAAAAAAAACACAAAAAATGGTGTAAAAAAGCCATTTTTTGTCACCTTGCATCACAAAAAGTGTAATACCAAGTGATCAAAAAGGCGTATGCCTCCCAAAACATTTTTGTCACCTCACATCTCAAAAACTGTAATAGCAAGCGATCAAAAAGTTATATGCACACAAAAATAGTGCCAATCAAACCGTCATCTCATCCCGCAAAAAAGGATACCCCACATAGGACAATAACCCCCCAAAAAAAAATAGGGCTCTCAGACTATGGAGACACTAAAACATGATTTGTTTTGTTTTAAAAAATGATAATATTGTGTAAAACTTAAATAAATAAAAAGTATACATATTTGGTATTGGCGCGTCCGTTGCAACCTGCTCTATAAAAATAACACATGACCAAAACCCTCAGGTGAACACAACAAAAAAAATAAAAAAAAATACGGTGTCAAGAGCCATTTTTGTCACCTTACATCACAAAAAGTGTAATAGCAGGCGACCAAAATGTCATATGCACCCCACGATAGGTCCAATCAAACCGCCATCTCATCCCGCAAAAAATGAGCCCCTACATAAGACAGTCGCCCAAAAAATAAAAAAAATATATGGCTTTCAGAATGTGAAGACACTAAAAAATCATTTTTTTCAAAAATGCTGTATTATGTAAAACTGAAACAAAACCCCCCAAAAAGTAGCCATATTTGGTATTGCCGCGTCCGTAGCAACCTGCTCTATAGAAATAGCACACAATCTAACCTGTCAGTTCAACGATGTAAATAACAAAAAATAAAAACGGTCCGAAAATAGCTATTTTTTAACAAATTTTCCATTTTAATCAATTTTTCCAGTAACAAAGCAAGGGTTAACAGCCAAACAAAACTCAATATATATTGCCCGATTCTCTAGTTTGCAGAAACACCCCATATGTGGTCGTAAACTGCTGTATGGCCAAACGGCAGGGCGTAGAAGGAAGGGAACGCCATATGGTTTTGGAAGGCAGATTTTGCTGGACTGGTTATTTGACACCATGTCCCATTTGAAGCCCCCTGATGCACCCCTACAGTAGAAACTCCAAAAAGTGACCCCATTTTGGAAAGTACGGGATAAGGTGGCAGTTTTGTTTGTATTATTTTAGGGTAAATATGATTTTTGGTTGCTCTATATTACACTTTTTTTGAGGCAAGGTAACAAAAAATAGAAATTCCGAAATTTCATCTCCATTTGCCAATAACTCTTGTGGAACACCTAAAGGGTTAACAAAATTTGTAAAATCAGTTTTGAATACCTGGAGGGGTGTAGTTTCTTAGATGGAGTCACTTTTTTTGAGATTCTACTCTAGGGGTGCATCTGGGGGCTTCAAATGGGACATGGTGTCAAAAATCCAGTCCAGCAAAATCCGCCTTACAAAAACCATATGGCGTTCCCTTACTTCTGTGCCCTGCCGTTTGGCCATACAGCAGTTTACGCCCACATATGGGGTGTTTCTGAAAACGACAGAATCGGGGCAATAAAAATTGAGTTTTGTTTGGCTGTTAACCCTTGCTTTGTTACTGGAAAAAATGGATTCAAACGGAAAAATTTCCAAAAAAATATCGAAATTCTGAAATCTTATCTCCATTTGCCATTAACTCTTGTGGAAAACCTAAAGGGTTAATGACGTTTGTAAAATCAGTTTTGAATACCTTGAGGGGTGTAGTTTCTAGAATGGGGTCATTTTTGGATGGTTTCTATTATTTAAGCCTCACAAAGTGACTTCAGACCTGAACTGGTCCCTAAAAAGTGGGTTTTTGAAAATTTCTACAAAATTTAAATATTTGCTTCTAAACTTCTAAGCCTTGTAACGTCCCCAAAAAATGAAATGGCATTCCCAAAATGATCGATACATGAGGTAGACATATGGGGAATGTAAATCAATAACTTTTTGGTAAATTTGATTTTTTTTATAAATAAAAATGAAATTTTTCGACTTAATTTTACCAGTGTCATGAAGTACAATATGTGACGAAAAAACAATCTCAGAATGGCCTGGATAAGAAAAAGCGTTTTAAAGTTATCACCACATAAAGTGACACTGGTCAGATTTGCAAAAAATGGCCTGGTCCTAAGGTGAAAATGAGACCGGTCCTTAAGGGGTTAAGGAACAAAAAAGAAAACATTGTGGATAAATAGAAATGTAAAGAAAGCAATAATGACAAAAAGAAAGCATATAAATCACTAAAACAGGAGGGTAGCGATATTTGTGGACTCTATACTAACAGGGAATGTTCCACAGGATTGGCACATAGCAAATGTGGTGCCAATATTCAAAAAGGGTCCAAAAACAGAGCCCGGAATCTATAGGCCGGTAAGTTTAACATCTGTTGTGGGGAAACTGTTTGAAGTTTTTGAGAGGCTATCTTAGAGGATCTCAACGGAAATAAGCAAATAACGACATATCAGCATGGCTTCATGAAGGGTCGGTCATGCCAAACGAATTTAATCAGTTTCTATGAGGAGGTAAGCTCTAGACTTGACAGCGGCGAATCAATGGATGTCGTATATCTGGACTTCTTCAAAGTACTTGATACTGTACCACATAAAAGGTTAGTATATAAAATGAGGATGCTCGGACTGGGAGAAAATATGTCTTTAAGTGGGTAAGTAACTGGCTGAGTGAGAAAACAGAGGGTGGTTATTAACGGTACACACTCAGATTGGGCACTGTCACTAGTGGGGTAACTCAAGGCGTTAGTACAGAGATCTCTTCCATTATCTATGTATTCCCAAGACTGTGACGAGGGGACATCCTCTGCGTCTGGAGGAAAGAAGGTTTGCACACAAACATAAAAGAGGATTCTTTACGGTAAGAGCAGTGGGACTATGGAACTCTCTGCCTGAGGAGGTGGTGATGATGAGTACAACGAAGAAATTCAAGAGGGGCCTGGATATATTTCTGGAGTCAGGGTGAATAAAAAATCTATGATTTAAAAAAAAAAAAAAAAATCTGATTTGATTTAAATCGGATTTTTTTTAATTTAAATCGGATTTTTTATATAAAAAATTTTTTGAGGAAAATATTACCATCCAAAGGTTATTCCATCATGAAATAAATTAGTTTTTTAATTATGTAGAATAAGGCTGTATATGTTTAATTTTTTTTTGTAAATAAATTCCATTAATTCATTCACAATGTCATGCTCTTCCAGAGGTTTTTGTAAGATTATTGGGCAGTTTCTCTGCCTACAAGATATTATCACAGATGCTGGGTTTACTTTTGCAGTTCTCAAAACTTAATTTGACTCAGCAGAGATCATATGCCTCTTCTACACAGCAAATCTTCATCTTCTTGCATATTATAAGTTAAACCAGCAAGAATTAGTCTTAGGGCTACTTTCACATTTGCGTTCGGTGCGGGTCCGTCCAGTACTTGTACAGACGGATCCGCACTGAAAATACAAACCAATGCATCCGTTCAGAACGGATCGGTTTGTATTATATGTGGAAAAAAATGCTAAGTCCCAAACGGATACGTTCTGACCCCCATTGAAAGTCAATGCAAACAGATCCGTCCCCATTGACTTACATCGTAAGTCAGGACGTTTCCGTTTGGCTCAGCATCGCTAGGCGGACACCAAAACTCTGCAAGCAGCGTTTTGGTGTCCGCCTCCAAAACGGAAAGGAGGCAGTATGGAGCCAAACCAGTGCATTCTGAACGGATCCGCATCCATTCGGAATGCATTTGGGCTGAACGGATCAGTTTGGGGCCTCTTCTGAGACCTTCAAACGGATCTCACAAGCGGATCCCCAAACGCAACTGTGAAAGTAGCTTTATGTAGAAAACTATGATTTAAATCAAGCCTTACTGCCTAGTGATTTAAATCGTGATTTAAATCAGTTTGATTTAAATCAAATCCACCCTGTCTGGAGTGTAATAATATTACAGGCTATAGCTACTAAAGATGGATCATTGATCCAGGGAGTTATTCTGATTGCCTGATTGGAATCGGGAAGGAATTTTTTACTCCCCTTAAGTGGGGAAAATTGGCTTCTACCTCACAGGGGTTTTTTGCCTTCCTCTGGAACAACTAGCAGGATGACAGGCCGAACTGGATGGACAGATGTCTTTTTTCGGCCTTATGTACTATGTTACTCCCTCATTGTAGCGTGGCCGAGCCCTGTATGGTCGGCGGGTACAGGGAGCATCTGTCTCCTGTACCCGGCCAGACTGACAGGAAGTGTGCATACAGTGTGCACTTTCTGTCAGTCCGCCTGGGTACAGGAAACAAAAGCGCCTGTACCCCCGGACCGTACAGAGCTCGGCCACTGGAGGTAGCGGAGGGAGGGGGGAGAAAGAGAATGACAAGTGGGGGAAAGAGAATGACATGGTGGGGGGGGGGGGGGGGGGAGAAAGAGAAACACAAGAGGGGGAAAGTGAATAAAAAAAAGGGGGAGGAAAAAGAGAATGACAAGAGCGGGAAAGTGAATGACAAAAAGGGGGAAAGTGAATGACAAGGGGGGGGGGGGAGAGAGAATTACAAGGGGGGGAAAGAGCTGGGGGTTGTAGTGATGCGGGGAATGCAAAGGCTGAGCACCAGCTGGGGGGTTGTAGTGCTCAGTAAAGTGTCATGGTGCCCGCTGTGTTTGTGCCCTCCAGACCCCTCTTGCCCCCCCCTCCGGACCCTGTAATCCTTGTGTTTCCACATGTCATGGCGGCCGCCAGGGGCGATCACTTGAACGCTGGCAGCGTCTGACATGTCATATAATCTTTTGAAGAGGGGAAGCACTATGGGGGCCCTATATACTGGCACATTATGGGGGCACTATGGAGAAGAGGGGAAAGAGCACTATGGTGGCATCTACTGGGGGCCCTATGTACTGGCATGCATCATTGGGGGAGCCGCTTAGCTCCTTCACTTCCTCCTGCTGCCGCGAGCTGCGCTGGCAGCAGATAGCTTAACTGTTATATACGCCCTGTGACGGCGCTTCCTTCCTTGCTGGCACAGGTGCAGCTATAGAGTCTCTGGTATCCTCTTTCTGTACTGTTTGCTAGGGGCTTGTAGCTCCTCCTTTTGTGAGGCAGCATACACACGCCTTCTATTTTCCCCGGCCTATGGCTGGTCTGCAGTGTGTATTTAACCTCTTTAGGACCGCCGCACACAGACACGCGTGATCTCGGCGGTCCTTCTGTTCCTCATTGACGTGCGGGCGCGTCATCTCGTGAGAGGCAAGATGACGCGATCTGTGCGCCTGAACGGGCGCACAGACTGTCGGGATCAGCACAGGGGAAGTTCGTCACCAGCCTGCCAGCCAATGATCTGCGCTGGCAGGCTGGTGATTTTAAAAAAAAAACGAATCAAGAGCCATGAAATGCATTACATTTATAAATATAATGCATTAAATGGCTTCTGTGATCTCTGCTGGGTCCCTTTCGTCGGTTGGACCCAGGAGAGAGCACATCTCTACAGTGAGTACACCAAGAACCACACTTCAGGCCCTGATCACCCCCCCCCCATCACCCCAATTAACCCCTTGATCACCCCTCTCAGTCACCTGTCAATCATCTAGTGAAAGGGAAAAAAGTGATCAGTGTAAACTGTCACTTTTTTTTTTTCACCAGGATTGACTTTTAGGTTTAGATTAGTTTAGGCCCCCTTTGGTAGGTAGTTAGCGTTAGCGCCCAGCCCACCGCATCGCAGTCACTGATTAGAGTAGCGCTAATCAGCGTTGGTACTTTATAGTATCTGTAAGTGATCAGAACTGATCACAGTCAGATCTATAATAGTATTAGTGTCACCTTAGTTTGCCCCCTACCCAAAACGCAGTGTTTGCCCGATCAGGCCTGATCGGTCGCCCACACGTGCGTTCACCCACGCCCGCCCCGCCGCAGTGACAAAAAAAATGATTTTTTTGTAATCACTGCACAATCACTTCACAAGCGCTGCGGCGATAAAAAAATCAATTTTGATCTTTTTTATCAATCGCAGCGGCTTCTGTACTTCGCTACCCTCCCATTTTTAAGACAGGCTTGCTCTTTTTCTTAGGTAGTCTCAGGGAATACCCCCTAAATTTAGTCGTCCAAATGTCAAATAAGGGGTATTCCTCTGAAGAGGCCTACAGGATTCTGACCCAGTCGGATGAGGAATGGGAACCCTCATCTGACGAATCTAGCGGGTCAGAATATGAACCTGTAGACAGCAGTGGCAGTCTGACCCAAAGTTCGGACGAGGAGGTTGAGGTCCCTGATACCACCAGGCGTACCCGGCCCCGTGTCGCTAGACCACAGGTTGCGCAGGATCCGTTTCAAGGGCAGCAGAGTGGGGCTGGCGCTGCCGGATTACGTGGTGAGGCATACACCAGCAGTGCAGCCCATCCTGGACCTACTACCAGCACTGCTGTACAACATGGTGAAGTGGCGAGCACCAGAAGGGCAGTTGAAGCTGGTACGGTGGCACGTGCAGTAATTCCCCCGTCGGAGCCACCGTGCAGACAGGCCCGTAGAGCCCCTAGAATCCCTGAGGTGCTGGCAAACCCTGATTAGCAGCCCCCAACTTCAGCCACACCATTAGTTCCCCCTTTCACCACCCAGTCAGGAGTTTGTGTGGAGACAGCTCAGATCGGATGGGGTTTTTTGAGCTGTTCTTTACTGTGGAGCTCTATGACTTAGTCGTGGCAGAAACAAATCGGTATGCCACTCAATTTATTACCGCCAACCCAGAAAGCTTCTATGCCCAGCCTTTCCGGTGGAAACCAGTCCCAGTTTCCGAATTTAAAACTTGTCTGGGCCTTCTCCTCAACATGGGCCTGACAAAAAAGCATGAATTGCGGTCATATTGGTCCACGAACCCAATTCATCACATGCCCATGTACTCTGCTGCCATGTCCAGGACACGATTTGAGACCATCCTGCGTTTCCTGCACTTTAGCGACAACACCACCTCCTGTCCCAGAGGCCACCCAGCTTTTGACCGGCTCCACAAAATTCGGCCCCTCATAGACCACTTCAACCTGAAATTTGCAGATTTCTATACCCCTGCACAAAACATCTGTGTAGACGAGTCCCTCACACATTTTACCGGGCGCCTTGGCTTCAAACAGTACATCCCAAGCAAGCACGCCCGGTATGGGGTCAAATTGTATAAGCTCTGTGAAAGGGCCACAGGCTATACACACAAATTTCGGATCTATGAGGGGAAAGATCAGACCCTGGAGCCGGTCGGTTGCCCTGACTACCTGGGGAGCAGTGGGAAGATAGTCTGGGACTTGGTGTCACCCTTATTCGGCAAGGGGTACCATCTTTATGTGGACAATTTCTACACAAGTGTGGCCCTCTTCAGGCATTTGTTCTTAGAACAGATTGGCTGCTGTGGCACCGTGCGACCTAGTCGCCGGGGCTTCCCCCAACGGCTCATTATCACCCATCTCGCAAGGGGGGAGAGGGCTGCCTTATGTAACCAAGAACTGCTCGCGGTGAAATGGAGAGACAAGCGTAACATTTACATGCGCTCCTCCATTCACGCAGACACGACAGTCCAAATTGAACGGGCAACCAGTGTCGTTGAAAAGCCCCTCTCAGTCCACGACTATAACCTCCACATGGGAGGGGTGGACTTCAATAAACAGATGTTGGCCCCGTATTTGATTTCCCGACGCACCAGACGCTGGTATAAGAAGGTGTCTGCATATTTAATTCAATTGGCTATGTATAATAGTTTTGTTCTCTACAGTAAGGCTGGGAGAACAGGATCCTTCCTCAAATTTCAGGAAGAGATAATCGAGAACCTCCTGTATCCAGGAGGGTCCGTGCTCCCAACCACCAGTGTAGTGAGCCGTCTACACGAGCGACATTTCCCCAAATGTCGTTGCTGGTACCTCAACCCAACCGCCACCCCGAAAAAGATGTTGTGTCTGTAGCAGGAGTGGAATAAGGCGTGACACCTGTTATTTCTGTTCCGACTGTCCTGACCACCCTGCCCTATGCCTAGGGGAGTGTTTCCGCAAGTACCACACTCAGGTACAATTAGGGACGTAGGGATTGCAGGACACAGGTAGTTTTTTCACTCAGGCTCTAGGGTCTCTCAGGATACTAGGTTTTGAGAGACCCTAACACATAGGGGTGCTGGTGTGCTACAGCAGAAATGTGTAACGGTAGAAACGTCTCCTTTCACTTGGGATAAAGTGCATAATGTACTTTGCACCACCTCTGTGTGATTTACACTTTACACATTGTCCTATGGGAGAGGAGAGGTTTCTGCAAGGAAAATAAAGAGTGAAAAGGAAAAAAAAATAATTTAAACAGGTAGCAAGAAAAAAAAAAAATCTTGAGTTAGTTCAGGTTTTAAAAGTTTTGATGTTCAGGTTTGATAAAAAAAAAGTTTTATGTTCAGGTTTTATAAAGTTTTTTTTTTTTTCCCCTAATCACCCTTTATTTCCCAGGTAGACCAACGGACCAACCGACGAAAACGCTGCAGCACTGATGTGCATTCTGAGAGAAGCATTGCGCTGCTGTCAGAAGACACGTGAAGTCGGTGTGCCCAGGCATATGAGCTGAGGAGAGGTGTTGGAGTTCATATGTTTTGGCAAACACTTTGTATAAAAAATCTGGCAAAGATGTCTTCCTCCACAACGATCGATTGATCGATGTGAATGGAGAAATCACGTTTGCCAGGACATAGGAGCTGAAGTGGGTATGGATGCTTAGGCGGAGCCCCTATGTCCTGGCAATCGCCAGGCCCCTCTTTTTTTTTTTTTTGCATATTTTTGGCAGAGATTTTTTCATCCACATCGATCGATGCGAATGAAGAAATCTGTGCCGTTCATTTTTTCTTTCAGCCCAGAGGCTGAACGGAAAAAAAATCTCATTACCCGTATGCTCCATATAAGGAGAATAGCAGAAACTCCTAATGCTGGCCATACGTGTAATGATTGCAGAGACCCTCAAATGCCATGGCAGTACAAAAACCTCACATGTGACCCCATTTTGGAAAGAAGACACCCCAAGGTATTCGCTGAGGGGCATATTGAATCCATGAAAGATTGAACTTTTTGTCACAAGTTAGCGAAAAAAGGGAGACTGTGAGAAAAAACAAAAAAACAAAATCTAATTCCGCTAACTTGTGCCAAAAAAAATAAAAAAAAATCTATGAACTCGCCATGCCTCTCACAGAATACCTTGGGTGTCTTCTTTCTAAAATTGGGTCACATTTGGGGGATTTTTACTGCCCTGGCATTTTAGGGGCCCTAAAGCTTGAGAAAAAAAATGCGTAAAAATGCCATCCTAAAAGGTACTCATTGGAATTAGGGCCCCTTTGCGCATCTTGGCTGGGAAAAAGTGGCACACGTGGTATTATCGTACTCAGGAGAAGTAGGGCAATGTGTTTTGGGGTGTATTTTTACATATACCCATGCTGGGTGTGAAAATTATCTCAGTAAATTGACAACTTTGTATAAAAAAAATGGAAAAAGTTGTCATTTAGGCTGGGTTCACAGGAGCGTGATGGATTTAGGTCCGGATGCGTTCAGTGAAAACTGTGCGTTTTCACAGGCAAAGCCATTCAGTTTTGCCTGCGATTGCATTCAGTTGTTCAGTTTTTTCCGCGCGTGCAATGCGTTTTGATGCATTTTTCACGCGCGTGATAAAAAACTGAAGGTTTACAAACAATATCTCCTAGCAACAATCAGTGAAAAACGTAACGCACCCGCACTTGCTTGCGGATGCAATGCGTTTTTCACGCAGCCCCATTCACTTCTATGGGGCTGCGGATGCGTTTATAACGCATAAGATAGAACATGCTGCGATTTTCACGCAACGCACAAGTGATGCGTGAAAAAAAACGCTCATGTACACAGACCTATTGAAATGAATGGGTCAGGATTCAGTGCGGATGCTATGCGTTCACGTCACGCATAGCACCCGCGTGGAAAACTCACTCGTGTGAAAGGGACCTTACAGAGATATTTTTCACACCCAGCATGGGTATATGTAAAAATACACCCCAAAACACTTTGCCCTACTTCTCCTGAGTACGGCGATACCACATGAGTGACACTTTTTTGCAGCCCTGATGTGCAAAGGGGCCCTAAATCCAATGAGTACCTTTAGGATTTTACAGGACATTTTTACGCATTTGGATTCCAAACTCCTTCTCACGCTTTAGGGGCCCCTAAAATGCCAGGGCAGTAAAAATACCACACAAGTGACACCATTTTAGAAAGCAGACACCCCAAGGTATTCTGTGAGGGGTATGGCGAGTTCATGTAAAATTTTATTTTTTATCACAAGTTAGTGGAATATGAGACTTTGTAAAAAAAAAAAAAATCCCTTTTCCGCTAACTTGTGACAAAAAATAAAAACTTCCATGAACTCACTATGCCCATCAGCGAAAACCTTAGGGCGTCTGCTTTCCGAGATGGCGTCATTTGTGGGGTTTTTCTACTGTCTGGGCATTGTAGTACGTCAGGAAACAGGACAGGTGCTCAGAAAGTCAAAGTGCGGAAATTCACTTTTTTGCACCATTGTTTGTAAACGCTATAACTTTTACCCAAACCAATACATATACACTTATTGCATTTTTTTTTTATCAAAGACATGTAGAACAATAAATTTAGAGAAAAATTTATAGAGAAATTTAGTTTTATTTGACAAATTTTCCAACAGAAAGTGAAAAATGTCATTTTTTTCAAAAATTTTGTCAAGAAAAGTAAAATATCAAAAAAGTAGAAATGTCTGCAAGAATGAAATAGCACCAAATGAAAGCTCTATTAGTGATAAGAAAAGGAGGTAAAATTCATTTGGGTGGTAAGTTGTATGACGGAGCAATAAATGGTGAAAGTAGTGTAGTGCAGAATTGTAAAAAGTGGCCTGGTCATTAAGGGTGTTTAAGCTAGGGGAGCTGAGGTAATTAAAGGTGCCTCCATCAACTGGGAGGCACCTGAGCAATTAGGTTCTGTCACGTACCGGGGGCCAAACGCAGGCCTCCGGAACGTCTCGCAAACAGGACACAGGCAGATAGAGACCAGGGACCAACAGAGTACTTTATTACACATGTAATAAATGAACATAACAGTAAAGATATGCAGGTTAGGCATTAGTGGTAGAACTACCACAGAACCAAGTGCACCAGCAGACCAGAGGCAAAACCCATGAGCGCGAAGAGCCAGTGAGGCCTGCTCTTGACAGAGCCCCTGGTGGTGGGGATGACGAGGGCTCACTGGCCGCACCTCCGGGAAGGTCCTGGTACACTTGGCCCCTACATGCAAAGAAGCACAGACAACAGGACTGGAACCCAACAAAACACAGGACATGGATCTGAAGACAAACAGGAACCAGCACACAAGCAGATGCCTGGACCCCAAGCGGAATTAAAGCATGGCGGTCTCAGGCAGGGCTGCACACAGACTAGAGATCCTTCCTCCCGAGAACCCAGGACAGGGACAGAAGCAGTAGGCACTGCCAGGCTGGACATGGAACAGACAGGATTAGAAGCAGTTTAGCACTGCCAAGCAATCAGACACAATGACACAGAACAGGTACAGAAAATCAGGCAAGGCATAAATAAAGAAACAACACCAATGCTTTACCAGGTGACACCATGCAGAAGGGCAGATGGCAAAACCCCGTGTCAGCAGCAAGGGGCTACACCCAGCAAGATACAAGACAGACTGACCCTAAGCCCCACAGCTCACAGATGGATATACCTGCGATAACTAGGGCACCTGACAAGCCACACCCAGGAACATACAATCATAAGTGACAGTTCACACCAGACACAGAATGCTGCAGCCAGCACAACCTAAACGACAAACAGCATACCAGGATAAACTGTAGCCAGTACGAGGTTACACCCAGCCAGCCTACACAACAACGAGGAGTGAAAGAATCGCACTGATACAAACAGAAATGCATCCATGCTCAGACCCTGTTCACACACAAGGCCTCAGCCAACACGCATCACAAAACCAGCATAAATGGAAACACCCACAGCCGGTACACAAAGCGCAGGAACCACAGAGATATGGACATGGGAAACAAACCACACCAATGCCCACATTGTACCCTCAGGATACTACACATTTATTTACAAAAAGGTCACATAGACCTACTGAATCCTTTTAGGGGTTATAACACAGATATTAAAACGTAACCTTTATTATAATAAAGGTTATGTTTTAATATCTATGTTGTAACCCCTAAAAGGATTTAGTAGGTCTATGTGACCTTTTTGTAAATAAATGGACATGGGAAGCCACAAACACAGGCAACAGTTCACACACAACACCGCAGCCAGCACGCAGTCCCAAGCAACCAGCATACACATGTGTCAGCCTGCAGCCAGTACACGAGTGAGCCTGCAGCCAGCCTACATGGCAACAGTGACGAGAACTGCACAGAGATGCAGACATGGGGAGTACACACAGGCAAAGTTCACACACAATACCGCAGCCCCAAGAAACCAGCATACACAGGTGTCAGCCTGCAGCCAGTACGCGAGAGAGCCTGCAGCCAGCCTACACGGCAACAACTGTCACAGTGAACCGCACCATGACAGGTTCCTAGGGAGTCTAGTTTCCTGTTTGAGGTGTTCTGCTAATTCTTGTCATTCTGTGTACTGGTCTTTGGATTACGTTTTACAGACTTTGCCTGACTTCCGCCTGCCCTGACTTCTGCCTTAGTACCCTGACTACACCTCCGTCTGATCAGCCTCTGGCCTCTTTTAGCATCTACTGGGTGTATTGCGTCACCTGCCGGTCAGTCCAGTGGGTTCACACTCTGGTCCCGATTCCCTCGTGTTCCAATTCCCCTCTGAGGTAGCATCCGGTATACCCCTCGGAAAAGTCTCTCCTCATCATCATCATGTGAAGAACGAGGGGAGTACTTAAATTTCGCCCTCAGAGGGAGTTTTTCACCAGGGACAGTGGTTTCTCACCCACTGATCATAATAGAGGGTTACTGAGTTCAGATAGAATTGGGAGGACACTAGAAGACAGTTTTAGTTACAGAAAAAAAAAAAAAAAAAGATGATTGTGCACCATTGCTTACATTATGTAAAGCATCTTCCATAGTCATCTTCTTCTTCAGGGTCCTGTCCTGCAACTTTTGCACATTGTGTGCAGCAACAAGCGCCTCCTACACCTGTCTGGTTGTAAAGGATAGGCAGGAGAAGGCTCATGGAACTTTGCAGCAGGTTAGGACCAGGAAGCTGTCTTTGTAGTCCTGTGTCCCACTTCTCGTCATGATCTCTGCAGCTGCTTATCAGCTGCTCTTTGGTCTATGCTTCTGACCTTCTGCACCACTGTCCTGAGATCTTTCTGCTGAGAAGACTACCTGCGTGAGACATCTGTCATAGAAGGTATACACGAGTGTGTTTAAGTGTAAATCTTTGTGTGCATGTGTGTAAGGCTACTTTCACATATGCGATTTCCATGACAGAGAAAGTGGTAGTCCCAACACCCTACATATGTAAAGGAGAATGTGTGCCGTAACGACAGGCAATGCTGCAAAATTGCGGAACGGATGCAGATCCATTTATACGGTCGTGTTAACTCACCCTAAAAAGGTTTGTCCTATTACAAGAACTTATCCTCTTTCCCAGTGATGGCTAGCCTCCGGCACTCCAGCTGTGGTGAAACTACGACTCCCAGCATGCTCCATTCATGTCTATGGAGTTCTGAGAACAGCCAAGCAAGTGTGCATCTTGGGAGTTTTACCACAGCTGGAGTGCCGGAGGTTAGCCATCACAGCAGTTTCCCCTTACGTCCTACCAGCAGCACAGATGGGGTTAATTGCCCCCTGTGGACTGGTAGGACCGGCGGAATGTTAATGAGCCCAAAAAGAAAACAACCAATAAAAAGACTCCAGCTCTCCTAAAAGGAGGGGAGCAACCCCCAGCCCACCGTGTCTTTTTTTGTCCTCCGGACAGGTGGACTGGCGGCGGCTCCCCCTCCCTTTGGGGGAGCTGCAGTTTGTTTTTGCTTTGTGTGGGCTTTTGCCCTTATACTTTTTATTATTCATTTTTTTCTCCCCCCACTCCTCCCGAGTATTTGCGCTCCTTCCCCGTTCCCTTACGTGCTGAGGCTTTGCCTCTTTTCCTCCGGGTCTGCGATCCGGCTCTGCCGCATCTCCCGGCGGTGACGCGGCTGTGTTACTTCCGGGTCTCCTGCTCGGTCGGCGTGCTGCTGCCGCCGGCCGGCCTCTCTACAGCTGGGGGGCGGGGCAGTGACGTGCGGGCAGTGCGGGGGGTAGGGAGGGAGAAGCTTTGCTCCCCTCCTTACTTATTATGCAATCTTTGCCTTTTTATTAGGCTTGAGGAGGCATCCTTATACTTTATTAGTATAAGGGATGCGCATTTTTTTATACGCTGGGGGTGGGGTTCTGGGTCCCCTCCTCTGGGCGGAGTTTTGTCCTTAAATACTCTCTCAGCCCTGCTTTCTGGGCTCTGCTGCGCTTTAGCCAAGCTAGCTTCAGAGCTCCTCTGCATTGATCAGAAAGTTTCTGCTTTCTTCTTGATGCTTTTCTGCTGTCACTTGCTCCTGTTGTTGGTGGGCGTTTCTCTCGTTAAAATTTTTTTCTGCGGTACGATGTTCGCAGTATTAATATTCTCTTCTGTTTTCAGAAATGTCTTCTCCCAGAGAATCGGACCAGCAACGCAAGTCGTCCGCCAAACGCAGACATCTGGCCTGTTACGACTGCAACACCCCCCTGGAGGATAGCTTCCCTTACTCCAGATGTGACAGCTGCCGCTCCCGCACCATCTCTGAACCCACAATGCAAGAAATGTATTAGTGGGCAAAAACCTATGTGGATGACTCCATCAAAGGAGTGGTGCGACTGCTTAATGAGAGGCTTCCGGTTCCGCAGGCACCTATGGAAACCTCCGCTCCCGTGGATAGGCCTATGCCTTTCTCCGTGGATTCCTCCTCGTCCTCATCTGAGAATGAGGAGCCGACTTCATGTTTTTTCCCACCAGAAAAAACACAGAAGCTATGGCTCTAGTTTCAGCAGCCAGGAGACCATTGTGGCTGAGACCATGGAACGCAGATAATGCGTCGATATTTAATCTGTGCGCCCTTCCTTTTGAACCTAACCGGCTGTTTGGATCTGAACTTGATAATATCATGGAGGGCCTTTCAGATAAGAAAGGCTAAAGTCTCCCCCAGCAGCCCTTTCGAGGGCGCGGAGGTCAAGATCATGGAGGCAGATCTCGGCGTCAGGGCAGGGCACGTAGTAATTGGGGGGGGCAGTCTCGGACAACCTCGAGACGCTCCCGCAAACCCACCAGGGAGGCTAAACCCTCCTGACTGCGGGCCTCCCCGAGGCTCTTGGTTAAACCCTGCTGCATCGGCCGTTACCCCTCTGGATTTTCCCGTCCCCCTTCCCGTAGGGGGGCGCCTGTTTCACTTCAGGCACGTATGGGCCCAGGAAATTTCGGATCCCTGGACGCAAAGTGTAGTGGCTTCTGGTTACAAGATAGATCTCATCTCTCTCCCCCCAGAAAGATTCATTGCCACTCAAAGTTTTTTGCTGAACAGACAGAAAATCCTAGAGTCCTACATCCAGGACTACATATCCAAGGGGGCTCTGGAGGAGGTACCGGCAGGGGAAAGGGGTCTAGGCATTTATTCTCCAGTCTTCCTAGTCCCCAAAAAAACGGGAGATCTCCGGATGATCATAGACTTGAGGTTTCTCAATCGCTTTGTGAGAAAGTCAAGGTTCCGAATGGAAACCATCCGGTCGGTCAGCCACATCCTCAAGCCCGGGATGTTATGGCTACTTTGGACCTCAAAGATGCTTACCTCCACATCCCGATCCATCTCACTTCTCGGAAGTTTCTCAGGATCGCGGTCCAAATTTCAGGAGTTCGTCGGCATTTTCAATTTGCCGCTCTCCCTTCGGAATCTCTTCTGCCCCCTTATCTTCACCAAGGTAGTGGTATCCGTAGTGGCGGCTCTGAGACTCCAGGGACTGACCGTTATCCCATATTTGGACGATTGGCTACTCTTAGCCTCTTCTGTCCCAATACTCACCCATCATCTTCAGGTAGCCATTTCCTTTCTGCTCCGCTTAGGCTGGATTGTCAACTGGCAGAAGTCGAACGTGAGCCCATCGACTTCAATCCAATATCTGGGTTTCATAGTGGACTCTGTAGAGATGTCCCTCCGGTTGACCCCAGAGAGGAAGTCCCGCGTTCAGGACCAAGCAAGATTTCTTTCGGTCCCACGCCGAGTTCCGATTCGAACTCTTATGAAGATGCTAGGGCTCATGTCACCGGCTGCGGACGCAGTCCCTTGGGCGTCATGGCACCTCCGTCCCCTTCAGTCAGAGGTCTTGGACAAGTGGGACGGCAGCCCCTCGGGGCTAGATTCTCTGTGCTCCCTGTCTCGTCAAACCCGAGGTTCTCTCAGATGGTGGGTTCATCTGCCTCCCGGGAAGTCTATGACCCAACCAGATTGGCTCATATTGACGACGGACGCGTCCCTTGTAGGCTGGGGCGCTCACCTAGACGGATCCACAGTTCGGGGATCTTGGTCTCCACAGGAGAGGCATCTATCTTCAAATCTTCGAGAGATGCATGCTATCCGGCTAGCCCTCCTTCACTTCGCCCCTCAGATCCGGGGCAAAGCGGTGAAAGTGCAGTCAGACAATATGACTGCGGTGCTCTACTTGAACAAGCAGGGAGGCACAAGATCACTACCTCTTCTTTCAGAAGTCGGGGTAATTCTACGGTGGGCAGAGCTGAACCTAACCCATCTATCTGCCACTCACATTCGAGGCTCTCTCAATATGATCGCAGATCGCCTGAGTCGTGGGCTTCCAACCTTGGAATGGTCCTTACATCCGGAGATCTTCAGGCAGTTGGTTCTCAGATGGGGCATGCCAGAGGTGGATCTCATGGCCACCAGGTTCAACGCCAAGGTACCGAGGTTCTGTTCCCTATACAGGAGGACAACCCACTGGCGATAGATGCTCTGACGATACCGTGGAGGTTCAGGCTGGCCTACATCTTCCCTCCCTTTTCCATGATACCGAGGGTATTGATGAAGATTCGTATGGATCAGGCCTCGGTAATAGCCATCATACCGTTCTGGCCCAAGAGATCCTGGTTTACCCAGCTCATTCAGATGAGCCAGGGACAATATTGGAGGCTCCCCAGAGCAGACCCTGGTGTCGTGGGACACGCATCTCTGCCCAGATCTGCACAGATTCAACCTGACAGCCTGGAGGTTGATCAGTCCCTTCCCAGAGTAGAAGGGCTATCTGAGTCGGTCCTGAGAACATTATCGCATTCCAGAGCGGAGTCAACAAAGAAGGCCTATTCTCGGATCATGAGAATCTTCACCTCATGGTGCAGCTCCAAACAGGTGGCGTCTGCAGATCCGCCCCTTCCTGCGATATTGCAATTCCTTCAAGATGGTCTTGACAAGGGTCTCTCTCCATCTACACTGAAGGTTCAAGTCTGTGCTATCTCAGCCTGTCTCGACAGGCCATATACTCGGGACCCGCTCATCAAACGCTTCCTTAAAGGAGCAGAGAGATTGAAGCCTACTATCGTAAAACCAATTCCCCAATGGGATTTGTCTGTGGTGCTCAGGGGTTAGCATCTCCCCTTTGAGCCTTTGGAGGAGGTAAGCCTTAAATATCTAACGCTTAAGGCTGTTTTTCTTCTTGCTATAACTTCCGCCAAGAGAGTATCGGAGCTTCAAGCCTTCGCGGCTATCCACCCTTATATCATTTTTTACAGGACAGAGTCCTTCTAAGGTACCTTCCTTCTTTTAGACCAAAAGTTCCAACTTTTCATAACATCAATCAGGTGATTTCTCTACCGGTGTTATTTTCTACCACCTCCTCTGATACTCCTGTCAAACATCCGTTGGACATCTCGAGATGCCTCCAGATCTATGTGGATAGATCCAAGGAGTTTAGAATAGACGAGAACCTCCTCATTCTATTCGCCGGTAAGTCTAAAGGCCGCAAAGCGTCTAAGATTTCCATTAGTCGCTGGATCAGGGAGGCCATCAGGGAAACCTTTGTTTCCCAGTCTTTAGATCCTCCAGAGTTTGTAAAGGCCCATTCAACGAGGGCCGTTGCTACTTCTACAGCAGAGAGAAATCTTCTCCCTCTGGAGATGATCTGTAAGGCAGCTTCCTGGAGCTCTCAGTCTACCTTCATCTCCCATTATAGGGTTGACTTGAAGGTGGCTGAGTTTTCGGCTTTTGGGCATTCAGTTCTTTCTTCTGCCAGGTATGAGGACCCTCCCTAGGGGTTTCTTCTTGCTATCTCCCCATCTGTGCTGCTGGTAGGACGTAAGGGGAATCGTTAATTTCTAACGATAATTTGTTTCCCTTAGTCCTAACAGCAGCACACAAATTTTCCCACCCTATTGACATATTCTTGTTACAGACACGGTGGGCTGGGGGTTGCTCCCCTCCTTTTAGGAGAGCTGGAGTCTTTTTATTGGTTGTTTTCTTTTTGGGCTCATTAACATTCCGCCGGTCCTACCAGTCCACAGGGGGCAATTAACCCCATCTGTGCTGCTGTTAGGACTAAGGGAAACAAATTATCGTTAGAAATTAACGAATCCACATCGACTATGTTCCAAATTTGAAAAGCGTGGCTGACAGGCATGTGCATCTATGGTTCCATTCACTTTATTGCTGGAGATAATCGAGTACACCTTTTTGCAGCAGCAATAGGTCTTCTGTCATGGACCTGCAATGATCATAAAAAGATGCAGCAATACAGTTCACACAGGAAATAGCTGCCTCATCTGCTGTGACTCAATAAAAACCAGAGGGTGCCTCACCGAAAGTTTGAAAAGCACTGTTCTAAAGAGTCCTCACCCTTCTACTTTTCACACATTCCATTCTTAAAGGGACTTGCCAGGATTTTATTATTGATGACCATCAGGATAGGTCATCAATATCAGATCAGTGGGGGTCTGGTTGAAGAGAAGAGAAGTGCCATGCCAGAGCAGACTTCCCTTCATTGTTTCCCTGCTCGGCATCTCGCAGCAACGAGCAGGTGTAATTACAAGAAGCCATCCCATTCACTTCAATGGGACGGCTCCTTTCTATACACTTGAAAAAGAAGCCATGCCATAGAAGTGAACGGGACGGTTTGTAATTACACCTGCTCAACTCTTCAATGTCAAGGATAGGTCATCAATATTAAATCCCAGAAAACACCTTTATGGTACAGCCACACAGCACAACTGGCAAGCCACGTTCACCTGCAGCAGCCAATAACTTCAAGATCTCACAGCAGATTTGAGTAGGGTTGTTGCGGGTATCGAACTTTCGCTACCCAATCGATACTTTTCTCTGGTATCGAGCTCGATAACAGGATTAGACCTCTTTCACACGGGCATCATGTTTAACGCCCGGATAAGAGGCGGGTGTGTTGCGGTAATATGCGCGATTTTTCCGCGCGGGTGCAAACGTTTGTAATGCGTTTTGCTCGCGCGTGTGAAAAATCGCCATGTTTGGTACCCACACCCGAAGCCGGACTTCATCACTGAAGTCCGGTTTCGGGTAGAGTATTCTGGAGAATTTATTATTTTCCCTTATAACATGGTTATAAGGGAAAATAATAGCATTCTTAATAAAGAATGCTTAGTAAAATGAAGAGGAAGGGGTTAAAAATAATAAAAGTTAACTTACCTTAGCCACTTGATCGAATAGTTGCGATCTGTCTTCTCTTTTCCAGCATCAGCTAACAACTAAAGGACCTGTGATGACGTCACATCACATGGTCCAATCACATGGTCCATCACCATTGGTGGCCAGTGCGACGACGCGCCCCCAGTATTAAAGACATTGGTGGCCAGTGTGCCCTCCCGTCCCCAGTATTAAAGATAAGAGTGGCCAGTGCCCCATCCCCACCTTTCTCCCTCCCCCCACACAGTATTGAAGTCATTGGTGGCAGTGGGCACAGGGTCCCCTCACCTCCTCCTAATTGGTGGCAGTAATCGGAGCCCCAGCAGTGTAATGCTGGGGCTCCGATCGGTTACCATGGCAACCAGGACGCTACTGAAGTCCTGACTGCCATGATCAGCTCCCTGCTGCTGTGTGTACTGTGCACAGGGCAGTAGGGACAGTGTGAGATCCTATTCCCCCTCATAGAGCTCTATTAGGGTGAATAGGATGAAAAATATCCCAGGTTCCACCCCCTAAGGGGGGGAAAAGTTTACAAATAAAACTGTAAAAAAAGGAAAAAAAAAGTACACCAAAATATTAAGTATAAATCACCGCCTTACCAAATTTTACATATAAAGTATATAAACAATAAATAAATAAAATATTACACATCGCCGCGTCCGAAAAGTCCAAACTATCAAAAAAATCCTTTTATGTGGTGAACGCCCGCACCGTTAAAGAAAAAAAAATATTTTAAATAAAAACTACACTATTCGCCATTTTCTTTTAGTCGCCTTGTCCCCCCAAAAAAAATAGGATAGGACTGTTGTATTATAGCCCGGACGTTCTATAAAATGTGGAACGCACGTGACTTTTTTTGGAGTTTAATTTTTTTGGCGTGGTATCGAATGGTATCGAGTATTACTTCTCAATACTTTTTTATGGTATCGATACCGAATCAAAATTTTGGTATCGAAACAACTCTAGATTTGAGTGGCCATTATCTGCCCAGGTGGACATGGCTTGGTCTTGTGTGGCTCATCCCACAGCTTTCTTTCCCCCAACCTCTGCCATTATGCATCTGGACTACTAGAATAGGGGCCGCCTGTCTTGCAAAACCCATTTTTATATGCCATGTGGTGAAAACGCCTATACTGTTAGACTGTGTGTGATTCAAATGGAAACTAAAACCTTGTGTGTGTATAAAGAACAACAAAATGAACGTGCATTACTGTGTGTTACAGTCTGTCAGAAGCTCCCCGTGACCAAGTCTCCTCTGTTGTATTCCAGAGCAGAGCAGCATTATCTACAAGATCCTCAAGACCAATAGCCAAAAGTTAAAGTAGGAATGTAACTGGTTTGTATTAAACCCTTAAGGACCAAGGGCGTACATGTAAGCCCTGTGAATTTCCGATCACCGCTGCGCACGTGGCGGTGATCGGAACAAGATGCCTGCTGAAATCAATCAGCAGGCACCTTGGCACAATGCCCAGGGGGGTCCTGTGACCCCCCCCCATGTCGGCGATCGCAGAAAACCGCAGGTCAATTCAGACCTGCGGTTTTCTGCGGTTCCGGGTCATTCGGGTCTCAGGTGACCCGATAACCCGGAACAGGATGGTGATCGGTGGTGCTATAATACACCACCAATCACCATCCTTACCGTTGGCCACAAATCGCCCGGATTGGCTGGGCAGGGGGGTTGGAGCAGACGCTAACCGCCGGAACTTCTCCCCCCTGCACACTGCCTGCCGTGACGCCGGAGGATCCAGACGCCCATCGCCCCAGCAGGACCCATCGCACCCCATCCCACCCAGCAGACCCCCGATCAGCCCCAGCAGCTCACCCAGCCACACACAGCCCCAGCCATCCACAGCCCCAGCAGCAGCATCTGAGTAAGTGCACCTGGGTGTCTGCGGTCCACAGCACTTAGTTGTGTGACCCTAGACCCCCCCCCCCCCCAGGGGGGAGACGCCGCCAGGGTCCCCACATGCTAGGGACCCCGTGGCCAGCACTAGTACGAGCAGCCCTGGGACTCGTACTAGTTTTCCGGCCCACCAGGCAAGTGCACCTGAGCCTCCTTCAGGTGAACGAGTCTGGTGCATCCCAGTGGACTATGAGCCTGCGATTCCTGAATTTGTTGGCAATCCAGGAATCCAGATTCCCACAGTGGGATTTACTGAAATAGACTATTTCAGGTTTTTTTTCAGTAACCCACTTGTGAATCTGATGGTGGAGCAGACGAATCTGTACGCCCAACAGTTCGTCGCTCAGCACCCAGGCTCTTTTTTGGCCAAGCCCGGTGGCTGGACGCCAGTCAGTGCAGCCGAAATGAGGACGTTTTGGGGCCTCGTGCTGCACATGGGCCTGGTCAAAAAACCAAGTGCCAGGCATTAATGGAGTGGGGACGCCCTCTACCAGACCCCACTGTACAGTATGGCTATGGCACGCACCCGGTTTGAGGCCATACGGAAATGTCTGCATTATGCAAATAATGCAGAATGTCCCCCCCGAGGTGATCCTGCCTATGACCGGCTGTACAAGATACGGCCGATCATAGATCACTTTGGGGCCGCATTTGCGCAGGCCTACGTACCTGGAAGGGAGGTCGCGGTTGATGAGTCTCTCGTTGCTTTCAAGGGGAGACTCATTTTCCGCCAATACATTCCCAGCAAGCGAGCGAGGTATGGCGTGAAAATATACAAAATTTGTGAGAGTACCTCAGGGTACACTTACAAATTTCGTGTTTACGAGGGACGAGATTCCCGTATTCAACCCCCAGAATGTCCCCCCACTCTGGGTGTTAGCGGGAAACTTGTGTGGGACCTTGTGCACCCACTACTGGATAAGGGTTACCACCTGTACGTGGATAACTTTTATACCAGTATTCCCTTGTTCCAGGCCCTCTCCGCCAGATCCACGTTCGCTTGTGGGACCGTGCGGAAAAATCATTGCGGCCTCCCTACCCACCCCCTCCAGGTACCTATCCCCAGGGGTGAGACCCGTGCCCTTACCAGCGACAACCTGTTGCTGGTCAGATATAAGGACAAGAGGGATGTCCTTATGCTGACCACAATCCATGGTAATGGCATCACCCCAGTCTCTGTGCGAGGAACCGCGGCAACGGTCCTCAAACCCGATTGTATCGTCGACTACAATCGGTATATGGGAAGGAGTTGATCTATCTGATCAAGTCCTCACACCATATAATGCCATGCACAAAACCCGGCATGGTACAAAAAGGTTGCGGTCTACTTGGTACAGGTTGCGTTGTACAACGCTTTTGTACTATGCCGACGCGCTGGCAGCACAGAGACTTTCCTCCAGTTCTATGAGGCAGTCCTCAAGGACCTGATCTTTTCAGACAGGAAAGAGCAGGTCGGAGTACCTCGAATTGAGGCGCCCGGTCGTCCCTGGCCAACATTTTCCAGGTGTGGTCCCCCATACTGGAAAAAGGGACTATCCCAAAAAAAGTGCAGAGTGTGTCGCAAGAGGGGGATCCAGAAATACACCACCACTCAGTGTGACACGTGCCCCGATCATCCGGGCCTCTGCATTGACGGTTGCTTCAGGGAGTATCACACTTCCATGGAGTTCTAAATTATTATAATTCCCTACAGTCCCCTAGAAAAAACATAACATTATGGCTCTCAGACTTTGGAAACACAGAAACAACTTTTTTTTTTTTCAAAAATTATTTTATTGTATATAAGTTTTTAAAAAAAATGTTGTTTTAGTGTATCCAAAGTCTGGGAGCCATACATATTGGGCATTGTCGCGTCCGTAACAATCTTATGTATAATAATAAAATATTACCTAACCCCTCAGATAAACACCCTTTTAAAAATAAATTAAAAACCATGTTAAAAAAAATAAATTTGTCACCTTAGATCCCAAAAATTATAATATTTTCAGAAATGTTATCTCCATTTTCCATGAACTGTTGTGAAACACCTAAAGGGTTAACAAAGTTTGTACAATCAGTTTTGAATACCTTGAGGGGTGTAGTTTCTAAAATGGGGTCATTTTTGGGTGGTTTCTATTATGTAAGCCTCACAAAGTGACCTCAAACCTGGACTGGTCCATAAAAAGTGGGATTTGGAAAATTTCTGAAAAATTTCAAAATTTGCTTCCAAACTTCTAAGCTATGTAACATCCCCAAAAAATTAAATAGCATTTCCCAAATGCTCCAAACCTGAAGTAGACATATGGGGAATGTAAAGTCATTACTTTTTTGGGGGGTATTACTATGTATCATAGAAGTGGAGAAACTGAAACTTTAAAATTTGCTACATTTTGCACATTTTTTTGTAAAATTTGTATTTGTAATGCAAAAAAATAAACTTTTTTGACCCAATTTTAGTAGTGTCATGAAGTACAATATGTGACGAAAAAACAATCTCAGAACGGCCTAGGTAAGTAAAAGCGTTTTAAAGTTATTCACACTTAAAGTGACAGTGGTCAGATTTTGAAAAAATGGCCTGGTCCTAAGGTGAAAATGAGCCCGGTCCTTAAGGGGTTAATAACATCCACTTTATTTTTATCCTGGTTTCCAGTGCACTTATGACAACTCTGAAACACAAGCAAACGTGGCTTTATTCAGAACTGTCGAATATCTAACACCAGATTTCACAAAATAAACTGTACACATTATTAAAGGGGTTCTTTGGGACAGCACCTACAAAAGTCTGTTTCAGCTAATCTGTGGACAAACGACACCGAGCACGGCTGTTGCTCAGTCGATTCCACAATCCCAGCTGATCCCATGACCGCCTGCATACTTTTCCTCTGATGTAGCAATCAGATGTGTCCCTCCTTCCTTTTGTTCAGCTACATAATGTAGATGTGCTGAAGGATTAGAAGAAAGAAGAGCACATCCAATCACGATGTCAGAAGAAGAGCCCGCAGCCAATGAGGACATCACATGAACCCGGATCGTGGAATTATTGGTGTGACAGAAGGGTAAGTACTGTTTAAAGTGTTTTCTGCCCACGTTAGCTGAAAGAGACTTTTTAGGTACCCACTCAAAGAACCCTTTAAATAGATTTCTTAGATTTGATGAGGATGGTGCACCCTTTGAAAATTCATTTCATAATTGATAAGCTCAGATCTGTGTACCACCCCACTGCTGCTGCTATCTCACACTGCTCAGTGCAAGCTGCAGTCATCTTAAGGGGTAGACCAAGATCATTAAAAATCTGATGCACCTTGAATTATGTAAAATACAAAATAGAGTTGATTGCTCTTACCGGTAATTGGATTTTCCAATAGCCTACACAACAGCATCCACCGATGTCCCCGCCTCCCCAGGACAGGAAACAAAGCAGAAGCTGAGCTTTAAAGACCCCCTCCCCTTACCTGCTTCAGTTAATAACATAGGACTCGAATTTGCTGCAAGAAGTGTATTGAAATATTACAGTCATACAACAAACACTTCAAATGAAAAACAAATCAAACAAAGAGTAGGGAAACTCCAGTGCCGTTGTGGAGGCTATTGGAAAATCCAATTACCGGTAAGAGTAATATACTCTTTTCCCCGGCGCCTCCACAACGGCATCCACCGGAGGATTAACAGAGAAACAATTTCTAGGGTGGGACAACTGCAGACAGCACTTTTCTGCCTAACGATAACTCAGAATTATCTAGGACGTCCAGTTTATAATGCTTAAAGAAGGTGTTTGGATTTGTGTGTGGCTGCTCTGCAAATTTGTTCTACTGATGCTGAGGCATATTTCGCCCATGACGTCGAGATGGCTCTTGTGGAATGAGCTTTTAGTCCAGAAGGGGGAGTGAGGCAATTTTGCTGGTAACAGAACTCAATTGTGCTTCTGATCCATCTTGAGATTCTGCTCTTACTCGCCATTGCCCCTTTGTTCTGGCCCTGAAACTGCAGAAGAAGATGGTCTGATTTCCTAAAGGTACTGGAAACATCTAAGTAAGAGAGTATACACCATCTTACATCTAAATTGTGGAATCTTCTAAGTCAGAGGAAGGGTTTGGGCAGAAGGAGGGCAAGCAAATCTC
Organism: Bufotes viridis; assembly: GCA_033119425.1. Classification (NCBI taxonomy): domain Eukaryota; kingdom Metazoa; phylum Chordata; class Amphibia; order Anura; family Bufonidae; genus Bufotes; species Bufotes viridis. The sequence goes on from CM065595.1 coordinate 73,080,145, forward strand.
CTGTTGTCGGTGGAACTTTGAGACTACTTTAGGAAGGAACGAGGGGGTATGCCTGAGAATGATGCAATCATCCAAAACTCTGAGAGAAGGCGGTTTGCAGGAGAAGGCCTGTATCTCCCCCACTCTTCTAGCTGAGGTGATGGCTATTAGAAACATAGTTTTTAACATATGTTAAAAATTTTAAGGAAATCTCTTGGAGAGGTTCAAAGGGCGGATCCATCAAGACTTGTAAAACAAGATTAAGGTCCCAAGGAGGGATGGAGCAGTGTACAAATGGGGCCTTCCTAACTGCCCCTATTTTAAATCGGCAAAAAACTGCTTAGGGCAGATATCTGTACCTTTACCTTTAGTATTAGGCTTTAACCCCTTGTCTAGCCCTGACTGGAGAAATTCTAGGACGAGAGGTATATCGGGTTTGCTTATGCTGCATCCACCTGTCGCCTGCAAACTTGTGGAACGCCTTCCATGCCCTTAAATAGATTATTGAGGTGGAATCCTTTTTACAAGCTAGAATTGTGGAGATTACAGCGTCTGAAAGACCCTTCTGTTTGAGGAAGCATTGTTCAGTTTCCATGCAGTCAGACGTAATCGCTTTACCTCTGGGTGCGCAACCGGGCTTTGACGGAGAAGTCCTGGGTTGGATGGAAGAACCCAGAAATTGTTCCCTGCCAGCTGGGACAACAGAGGGAACCATGACCTCTTGGGCCAAAACGGAGCTATTAGGATCAGAGAAGATCTCTCTTCTAATGCTTATATTAGAACCCGAGGAATGAGGCTGAACGGGGGAAAGGTGTATAATAGCATCTTTGGCCAGTGGGCTGACAGGGCGTCTACCCAAAGAGGACTATCTTGAGTTGAGAGAGAACAGAACTTTTCCACTTGTCTGTTTCTTAGGTCCGCAAACAGATCTATTGCAGGGGCTCCCCATCTGGAAACGATCTCCCTGAATGTTTGTGGACCTAGGGACCAATCCCCTTCCTTCAGCTCTCTTCTGCTTAGGAAGTCTGCTACATTGTTTTCTTTGCCTTTTATATGAACAGCTGTTAAGGATTTTATGTTTTTCTCGGCCCAGCAGAAGATTGACCTCCAGAGCGCTTCCAACTTCCTGCTTTTTGTATCTCCTTGTCGATTCAGATAAGCCACTGCTGTGGCGTTGTCTGAGAGTACATGTTAGGAAGCTACCACCGGTTGACATGCCTGGAGGACTTTAAAGACCGCATTTAGTTCCCTTAGATTTGAGGACGCCTGTGACATATCTTGGTCCCAAGTGCCCTGGACTATATTTCCCTGAGCATGGCCCCCCCCAACCTCGGGCACTTGTGTCTGTAGTGACCATAATCAGCTCTGTTGGGCGCCAAAAAAAACCCTGCTGAAGATTCTTCCTGATTCTCCACCAATACAGGGATATTTTTACCTTGTGGGGGATTTTTACTAACTTCTCCAGGCTTGTCTGCTTTCCATCCCAAACCTGCAGAAGAAATGACTGTAGGAGCCTGGAGTGATGTTGGGCCCATCTTACTGCCGGGATAGTGGACGTTAAGTGCCCCAACAGTGTCATGATGTCTCTTATTGAGACTACTTTTTGCCAGCAGAATAATGAGATTTTTTGAGAGACTGCTACCTGTTTCTCTGTGGGCAGGAAGGACATACATTTGCTTGAATCTAGCATGATTCCTAAAAAGATCTTTTATTGGTCTGGAACCAGATCAGATTTTTCTCCGATCTGTTTATTAGCCACCCCAATTCTGTGAGCTTTTCCTGAACAAAAACTAGGTGTGACTGGAGCATCTGCTCCAAGGAACTGGTTATTAGTGAGTTGTCCAAGTAGGGGATGAGGACTATTCCTTGCAAGTGAAAAAACCCTGTTACTTCTGCAATGATCTTTGAAAAGACTCTGGGGGCCGAGGATATTCCAAAGGGGAGGGCTTGAAACTGAAAAGGAACCTCCCTCCCATTTAGGGTTACGGCAATTCTCAGAAATTTTTGAAAGTCCTGATGTATGGGGACATGATAATATGCGTCAGAAAGATCTATGCTTGCCATATAACAATTGCGTGATAGCAGATTTATTGTTGACCTGATTGACTATCTTGAACCTCTTGTATTGTATATACAGATTTAGCTGTTTTAGATTTATTATGAGCCTGAAGGACCCGTTTGGCTTTTGAATTAAAAAAACTGGAGAATAAAACCCCCTACTTGTAACCTGGCGTCACTGTGCTGACTCTTTGGAGTTTTTTGATGAGGAGTCTGAGCTGAATAGATATCCTCTGCCTCTCCCCCTGGGTGACTGCCATCTGTTGGAGTACTCTTTTTTTCTAGTCCGTTTTGAATCTCCTTTGATTACAAAAGGACCTCCTCTGCTGGTAAAATTTAGAATCTGAGGGAAAAACCTTTTTCCTGTCTGAGGCCTTCTCAAGAATATCTTCAAGTACTGATCCAAATAATTTATCACCTTCACAGGGGATTGCACACAGCCAAGTTTTGGAACTTGCATCCCCGGACTAGGACCAGAGCCAAATTGCCCTACGAGAGGCGTTAGACGGGGTTGCGGACCTCGCTGATAATCTAATTAGATCAGTAGAGGCATCTGAAAGGAAGTTACAGGTCTGTTTGAGGAGGGGGATTGCCCTTAGCAACTCTTCCCTAGGAGTACCAGCCGCTATCAAAAACATAACTATAGCAAAAAGCAGGTGCACTCTGCAGCAATGCTAAACCCTCACACTGATAAAATTGAGGGGTTAGTTCGACATATCCTACTAGGAGGACATGTCTTAAGCTCGGACACCACAGCAAGGTCCCTCAAGTAGCCAGAGGCCCTACCACTCAACCTACCTGAGCCGTATGGGCGATACCAGGAGCCGTTGGGCATTACGGGAGCGTAAGGCCTGACTCACAGACAGCTCACCAGTGACCTCCAGTATGTAACCATGCTTGCAGTAGGAGGTGGGAGGTGCCTGTGAGCCCCACCCGAGACCGGCTGATATGGCCCAGAGCCTCCCAGGTGCACCTGAATGTAGCCTGTAGATGAAAAGCAGGCACATTTAAATCAGAGTTTATACACCTCCAAACATTTTATACAATCCATTAGAAAACGTGGTGTGGTGTTTAACAAGCAGGATATGATCAACCCATATGCAGTTGTGCATGTATCTAGGGGAGCACATCCTGCACTTGTAGTCCGTTGCTAGGGGCAATCAACAGCAAAAAATGCATACAATGGAAGATGTCAGCAACGGACTACAAGTACCACAATAACCATCCTACATACGATAGCGATAATGTGGATGTGGAGAACAATCAAAAACATAACCATAGCAAAAGCAGGTGCACTCTGCGGCAATGCTAAACCCTCACACTGATAAAATTGAGGGGTTAGTACGACCGTTGGTAGCGGCACCAGCCGCTATGTTTTCTTCCAATTCTGATAACCAGATGGATAAGGATCCCGCAGTACACGCCGCCGCAATGCTGGGTCTTAGTATGGCTGTATTTACCTCCCATGACCGCTTAAGGTATCCCTCACATCTCTTATCCATGGGAACTTTCAAAAGGCCCATGTTTTCAAATGGTAGCACAGATCTTTTGGAGATCTTTGCTACCGGGGCGTCGATCTTTGGAGTTTTAGCCCAGTTGGCGGAAACCGCATTATCAAACGGGTATTTTCTCTTAAAGGCACCCGGGATGGGATTACGCTTTTCCGGATTTTTCCATTCCTTAGAAATAAGTGATTATATGCTACTATGCATTGGGAATACTCTCTTTTTCCTTTTTCCCAATATGTGGAATATTTTATCCTGGACCGACTGGGGTTCTTTGCGGGCCTCAATATTCATTGTACTTTTTATGGCCTTTAACAGTCTCTCTGTATCCTCTGGTGTGCAATACGGCCTGCCCAAATCATCCTCGGAGGTATCCGAATTTGAAACGGAATGTATTTCGCCTTCATCCGAGTTAATCTCCAGCGATCTTGATCTTGGGGGAGAACTCTGGGAGGTAGTTGGCTGGGAAGGGCCTAAACCCTGCAGGGCAGATTTTATGGGACAGTTTTAGGGCCTCCAGTATTTGTAAAACAACCAAGGAGGAAGGAAGGGCGCTACACCTCACCAGTGACCAGAAGGGTGCTATTAACATAAATTCCTGGTGCAACGTATCCCCAACACATAGTGAGGGACCCCATGAGGAGGGGGCTTACCGGGCTCTGGAGGACTCCTCAGGCATGATGGATGAGGCTGGCGTTCCTGTGGCTGACATGCTATGCCGGACGCAGCTTCCTCGCTGCTGGAGATACTTCCGGCGCGCGTATGACGTCAGCACTGCTGACAAAGAATGCCTGGCTTCCTCTGCGCCGTTCCCCGCGAGACTTGGAGCTGGAACTGTGAGCCCGGGGCTGCCGTCGCCGACGGGCTTAAGCCTAAAGGCGGGTCCGGGTGCAAAGAGACTCCGGATAACCCCCACCTTCTACACCACCCTCCACTCTGGGGCAGTCCTAAGGTGGTGCACACGGTCTGCTCTTCAGCTCCCCAAACCAGGAGCGACTTCCGCAAACTCCCGAGGACAGGAAACAACTGAAGCAGGTAAGGGGAGGGAGACTTTTAAAGCTCAGCTTCTGTGTTGTTTCCTGTCCTGGGGAGGCGGGGACATCCTCCGGTGGATGCCGTTGTGGAGGCGCCGGGGAAAAAATGTATACTTACTGTGATGGACAGTGGTTGTGAAACCACTGCGTCAACCAACTGGTTTGACTTTTGACTAATCCGAATGGGGGGGTTATCTTGGTAGTCCTCTGGTATTCCTCCTTTAACAGCTATAGAGAGATCCGGACTTTGCTGCAGGGGAGCAACCAGGCCACTACCTCTCTGAGTAGTCTTTGTGTTGTTGACTGCTGACCCAAAGAGGCCAGAGACACCGGCGCGTAGCACTGGAGGATCAAGCAAAACTTGTGGTTGGAAACAAGCCGAGGTCGGGGCAGGAAAACTTTGAGTGAATCCGTGCAACTGTACAATGCATCAGGGCAGGCAGCACAGGACCAATACGGGGATTAAGCACAAGTCAGGACAGGCAGCAGAGGGTCAGAATTTGGGAATAAGGCAGAAGTCAGTACACAGGCAAATAAGCAGATTATAGAACCTTTGAAGGATCTGGCAAGCTAATGGACCTATTGCTCAGGCAGAGAATAAGACAAACAGCATGGCATATATATATCAGAAGCTGATTTACATATTGGAAACAGCCTAGCAGCTGCACATAGAACCAAAGCAAGGTTTAACCCTTGCAATACTGCAGAATGAGGTGAGGTTCAATGAAGAATATCCGCAATAGACACACAGGAGACTGGTTCCCGAGCCTGCTGCTGAAGCTGCAACAGACACAGGGAATCGCCATACCACTTACCTCTTTCTCCGGGATCATTCCCTGTGCCAATGGTTAGGTCCTCCAGCAAGCTGCTTGTTTAAAAGCTACAGCGGTGATACACAGCATTTGGAGGCATGTTTGAGGATATGTTGTAAAAAAAAAGGAGAAAGCAAAAACTGAAAATTGCAGGGTCTTGAATGGTTTTAAGGGAGTCAGGGAGTTCCCCACCACACCCACTTGTTTAGACCTGGCATGACTGGTGAAAGTTGAAGATTGCAGTGCCAGAAATATGCCTAATATAGACTTATCTCTGTTAGTAAATAATCCCCATTATGCGATTAGCAGTAATGTGCAGGCACTGAAGATCTACCATAACCATAGGGCAGACAGTGCAACTGCACCAGACCCACCAGCGGTAGCTCACATGACTCCAAGACAAGGAAGGGGGGGGGGGGACGCAGCATGTCCCGCTGTTAACTGTAGCTGCATCCTGGGTACCCCAATACAGTTGAATACAATGGTGAAGAAGGCACAGGATCAACTAAGGATCCCAAGATGGCCGCTGCACCTTCCAGCAACGCGGGCTCCCGGGCATGTCTGACTGCGAGGAAGACTATGAGGATACCGGTGAGTCGAACAACCTCCCGATCTCCCGTCGCTTCATTAAACAAGCCCTGGACCCTATCAACTCTAAGCTACACGAGGTGGCAAAAGACATTCAGCACATAGGCCACAGAGTGGAAACGCTAGAAATGGCACAGGCCGCCGCCATTGAACACGGCGCCGCGGTTACACGCTCCATGTCACTGTGCCAGACGCACCTGAACTTGCTCTATACCTCTCTTGAGGACCAGGAGAACTGGGGCAGACGTAACAACCTCCGGTTTAGAGGAGTCCCCGAATCGGTCTCCACCGCGGACATACCAACGGCGATACTAAAGATTGTCTCCTGGCTACTTGGGGAATTTAACCCCTCAACGCTGATCATTGAGCGGGCTCACAGGGCCTTGAGGCAGCGTCCCAAAGACACTCATCCCCCGAGGGACATTATATGCCGATTCTTGAACTTTCAAGACAAGGAAGCGATTCTCAAGGCCGCAAGATCAGCGTCCACTGTCCTCCTGGATGAAGCGCCTATCCAGATTTTTCAGGATTTGTCTCCTGTCACTCTTCAGAAAAGAAGGGCTCTGAGACCCCTCACATCCCTCCTCAGAGAACGGAAGATCCTTTACAGATGGTCTTTTCCTTTCGGTCTCATATTTACCACCTCTGGCAAGCGGATTACAGTGTCCACTTATACAGACCTCCCAGAAGCCTACAATAGCTTGGACGTTGCTCCACTGGACATAACAGACTGGGAAAGGGTCCAAGACATTGCCACACTACCACCTCTCCCAGTTCTTCCAACCTGGGAATCCCACTGCATCTTATAAGAAGCTGAAGACCCGGAAAAACAGAGACCCAGCAACCCCTAAGAAAACTCTTAATTAAACTCATCTAATTATGCATGCCTTATGGGGTGTTTCCCTTCCCTTCTTGTTTTTCTTTTCTCACAGTCTTATTATTCTACATAATATTGCCTCCTCTTCTCTTGTTCTTATTGTCCCTTCTGATGTCTATATTGCTCCAGACCTACCCTCATGCCTTTTAGATGCGACGTCATGGGATTGATGAGGGAGATAGCGAACGTCAGTAGTAGCACTCAGCTACCATTAATGCAAGAGGACTCGTAACCTTATGCTCTCTACACGCTTTTCTCTTCTCTCCTTGCCTTTCCTCCTCACTTATTTTACTGTCCTGTATAACGCGGTTTGCCCTTTCTCCTGTCTCCCCTGATTCGTCTGTTCTCTTCCCAGCGCTACAGATCTTCCTCCAGGTCCCCTATTTACAACATCTAGGGACTGGTAATGGAATTACTGAGTTTATGCCACTCTCAGTGGCTGCCAATCTACCTCATCCATTACCTCCCCCTCCCCTGATTCCTTGGACCCCTATTTCTTCTTCTACTCCGTCCTGTGATCTATCTTACTGTTCTTGATCCTTCCCCCACCATGCTGCAGGTTTCCTATGTATAACCTATTTACCCCCCTTCTCCTCCCATCTACTTATGTAGGTTTCTAAAATGTTCTTTGTTATTCAGTCTTTAATTACTGATAGTCTGTATTTAATGTTTGGTTGGGCTTTTCTTGTCAGTCACAGTCATTATGTAAATAACTGGCTAAATGTTCACACTCGGATGTTGATATGGGTGATCTAACCATAGTCTCCTATAATGTTAAGGGTTTACGGTCCCCCTCCAAAAGATGTCAGATATTTTCACTCCTAGGGAAAGAAAAATGCTCAGTAGTGTTCCTTCAGGAAACTCATTACAAACATGACAGCTACCCTAACCTATCATTTTCTAAATTCCCATCCTGGTACCATTGTGGCGCTAGTGGAGCTGCCTCACGAGGGGTTAGCATTGGGTTCCGTAAGGGAGTCCCCTTTTCCTATAGATGTCACATTCAGGACCCTGAGGGTCGATACATTATACTGAAGGGACTGGTGGGCCAGACCCTCTACACCTTTGTCAATGCCTATGTGCCCAATGTGGACCAAACCAGGTGGATAGCTGACCTCCTTCTCTTAATAGAGAAACATAGAGAGGGTATTCTCATATTAGCAGGTGATCTTAATATGGCCCTTAACCCCCTGCTTGATACTTCATCAAAAAAGTCCGCCCTCTCTTATCGGGCCATTAGGACCACTCTGGCTAGGCTTTCTGACTTAGGTTTGATAGACGTGTGGAGAGGTCTGAATCCGAATGTAATTGATTATTCTTTTTACTCTGCAGCCAACAACTCTTACAGTAGAATTGACTATATCTTTGTGTCGAAGGAACATCTACAATACTGTTCTTCCGCCAAAATCAGGGTCATGACGCTTTCAGACCATGCGCCTATATTCTGCACGCTTCAATTGCCTTCGGGATCTGGTAAGACTTCACAATGGAGGCTCAATGAGTCTATTCTGGGCAGCGATCGACATAAAACAAAATTGACCTCCCTCTTAGAGGAATATTTTTCCTTCAATTCCTCCTCCACTGTCTCTCCTAATGTTCTTTGGGACGCCCACAAGGCCTTTATTAAGGGACACATAATTAGCCTTTGTTCTCACCTTAAAAAAGAATCAGACAGAAAGATGTCCTTCCTTCTCTCCCGCATCACCTCATTAGAGAAGGTCCACAAACTCTCCTTACTTCAACTCCACCTCTCCGAACTAACAACCCTAAAATCGGAGTTAAAAAATCTCCTTAATGAACGCTCTGCTAAATATTTAATATCATCGCAACAGAAGTTTTACGCCCATGGGGATAAAGCTACAAAATTTCAGATGCAGAGGATCAAGAAGAAGAGACTAGCAAATTATGTCCAAAGCATAACCTCCACTTCAGGTGCTCCCCTGCACAAGTCGGATAATATAGCAGAGCAGTTCAGACTCTATTATGAAGCGCTGTACAATTTGCAGTTCCTCCTGACCCACTCCGGGACAAAACACAGAATATCTCATCTTTTCTGGACACTCTAAACCTTCCGGCCCTAACACCGGATCAACGCGCATCCTTAGCAGCCCCATTCACCCTACTAGACCTGACTACTGCTATCAAATCCTCCCCCTTGGGTAAATGCCCAGGCCCGGATGGCCTGCCATTATCTTACTACCGCTCCTTCGCGGACACACTCAAGTCACATTTCCTTCCTGTCTGTAATTTGGCTCTGCAAAATTGTCCGGCTTCAGCTGACATGACCAGACCTACTATAACGATCATTCCCAAACCGGGAAAAGACCCATCATCATGCTCAAACTATCGCCCCATTTCACTGTTGAATACAGATCTGAAGCTTCTGGCCAAAATGATGGCAAACAGATTGCAACAACTTCTCCCATCCCTAATTCACCCTGACCAAGTGGGCTTTGTAAGGGGTAGAGAGGGGAAAGACAATGTGATGAAGAAACTGAATGCTCTTTATCACTCCTCCCATAGATCCACTCCACTGGTTTTGCTTGGCACAGACGCCGAGAAGGCATTTGATAGGATTGTCTGGTTATACATCAAGATGTCCCTGGCCAAATTTAACATTCCTGAGTCATTCCTGAATGCACTCTCAGCCATGTATCACACCTCCTCGGCGTCTGTGTCAGTGAACGGTATTTTATCCCCTAGCTTCCGTATTAGCAACGGCACTAGGCAGGGCTGCCCCCTCTCTCCCCTTATTTTTGTTTTGGTCATGGAGACACTTCTACAGGCCCTAAGGCAACAGACAGACATAATAGGCCTCAAGATAGGAAATGGAGAAATCAAACTGGCAGCCTTCACTGACGACCTCTTAATTCTCACAACAATCCATCCACATCCCTGCCTGCTATCTTATCCTTGCTAGATCGGTTTGGTGCCCTATCCAACTTCAAAGTGAACCCAGCTAAATCTCAACTTCTCCATAGAGGTTTTTCCCGTACTGCCTTAATATCCCTGCAAACCCATTCCCCTTTCAATTGGCATACCCAGCAACTAACATATCTAGGTGTGAAACTTTCCCCTAAAGTTACAGATTTATATAAGCTCAATTATCTGCCCTTATTATCCTTGATCGCTGCACAGATGGACTCGTTGGACCTTCCATACCTCTCATGGTTCGGGAGGAAGAACATGGTGTCTTCCCTTGTACTCCCCAGATTGACATATCTGATGCAAACCTTACCGATCAAAATTCCGAAATCCTTCTTTGTCTCCTTTAATAGACTGGTTCGTAAATTCATCTGGAAGGGTAAACGTTCCAGGACTTCCTTCGACACTCTGACTAAGCCAAAAAGCCTGGGAGGAATTGGCCTCCCCGATCCGGAGATGTATATGAGGGCCATACACCTAGCCAGAGTGGTAAATTGGATTAGATCCCCTCCACATAAATTGTGGATTCATATAGAAAACACATTCCTTCCCTCCTCCCCACGGGCCCTCTTGTTGTCAGGCAAAACACTCCCAATGACACATAGTTGCCCAAATTCACTGATACAATGCACACTAAAAGTTTGGGACTGGTTTACTTCATCTGATAAGCAGTTAGCCGCCCCCTCGGCCCTCCTTAGACGGAGGGACATCATAGATCTTGCACCCGTGTCCTTGAGACAAAGTTGCCCTTCAGCCCTTCGGGCCTCAGACTAACCCTTGACCGAGTTTTTGGACAGTGAAGGAAGCGTGCAATCCATAACTGACATAGGGAACACTTTAGGTGAACCCACCACTAATGTTCTCCTTTTGGGACACATTAGGTCTGAAATTCTCACTTTGCTTTAATCTACGGCCTTACAGCCTCTATCCACCTGGTTTGAGAAACTTTTGGGCGCAAAAAACCCTCCCCAAAGAACCATATCGGTTATTTATAGAAACCTAAAAACCCCCTCTCTCTCAGTTAAGCCGGCAGCCATTGGGATGTGGGAAAAGGATCTGGGGCGTACTCTGACACAAACTGAGACAAAGGTGGCATTGCAGACCCCTCACAAAGTCTCTAGATGAATACACATACAAGAGAATGGCTACAAGGTCCTGATGAGATGGTACAAGACCCCAGAGGTGATTTCCCTATATTCCCCGGGTTGCCCCGATGTTTGCTGGAGATGTCAGCTCTCCAAGGGTACCTTTTTTCATATATGGTGGTCTTGTCCTCTTATCATGGATTGGTGGCGACTGATAATAAAAATGTGTAACCAGATCTGCCAGACATCTATTCCCTGTACGCCAGATCTAGCCCTAAACAATCTGGGTCTTAAGGGAATGAATAAAGAGAAGAGATCTCTCTTTTCCATCCTACTGGCTCCAGCCAGAATTCTAGTGGCAACATTCTGGCTCTCCACAGAGGTTCCTGGCATACCACACTGGACGCAAAAGGTAGACCAAATCTACAGATTAGAAGAGCTTTCACACTGGGAACTCCATACTAGGTCCTCCTTTTTAAAAATATGGGACCCCTGGAAAAGGTTCATAGGGTTCGAATAACCTTAACTCTCCTCATATCTCAATAGCAAGTCTCGACATGCTGTAGTGCTATACCTGATGTATAAGCGAAGTAATGGCTATATACCTCATCAACTGACCCAATCTGTTTTTTGTATTTGTTTTTGTTTGTTTTCTTTTCTTTAGTTCAATTTGCGGTGTAGCGCAACGCTCTACACTTATTTTCTTTTCTGGCCTAAGGACTGCATGTTGTAGTCTACACAATGATGTTAGTGTCATTCTTGTCATACTTTTACATACGATGCTGCGTTGCATTCTCTAAATAATTTTGATTCATATTGTATTAGCTTTATGCCTTTTGAATCAATAAAACCTTTGAAACTTAAAAAAAAAAAAAAGATGAAGTGATGTTGTTGCGCCTTCTGTGCTGAGCGGGGAGACTATGCTCCATTCATTGCAGGAGCAGAGCTAGACGAGAAGTGTTTTGTTATTTCATTAAAATTATCAGGGCTTCACTACTGTGCCACTAAGGGGGAGGGTTTTTAGCATTGCTGTGAGCAGCATTAAAGGAGTTGTCCAAGTTATATTTATTGATGACCTATCCGATCGGCGGGGGTCCGACACCCCGCCGATCAGCTGCTTGAAGAGAAGGCACGCGCCGTGCCAGCGCTGCCTCCTCTTCATTGTTTACCTGCTTGCCGTCGCATCTGCAGCGGTGAGCAGGTGTAATTACACCCAAGCCATACCATTCATTTCAATGTGACGGCTCTGTAGTATACACTTGTATAGGAACGAGCCGTCCCATTGAAATGAATGGAACGGCTTGGGAGTAATTACACCTGCTCAACGCTGCAGATGCGACGGCAAGCAGGTAAACAATGAAGAGGAGGCAGCGCTAGCACGGCGAGCGCCTTCTCTTCAAACAGCTGATCGGCGGGGGTGACGGGTGTCGGACGCCCGCCGATCTGATATTGATGACTTATTCTGAGGATAGGTCATCAATAAATATAACTTGGACAACCCCTTTAAGGGGGAAAACTTTTACAAGGAGGAACTGAAGGGTCAGCAGCAGAGATGAGCGAACTTCTATTTTTAGTTTGGCGTCCAAAGTTCGGGTTATCGTAGCATCCCGTTATGGATTCCGCTACCGCGGACCATAACGGCATTTGGAATCCATAAGGGGATGCTTCATTGAACCCGAACCTTGGACAACCCTAAGGACCTGGGGTGACGTCACCGTCATGTGATCAGTGCAGGGGGCGTGGCTCAGCACTGGATCACCTCTTATCCAATCCAGTGCTGAGCCACGCCCCCTGCACTGATCACATGACGGTGACGTCACCCCAGGTCCTTAGGGTTGTCCAAGGCCGTTATGGTCCGCGGTAGCGGAATCCATAACGGGATGCTACGATAACCCGAACTTTGGACGCCGAACTAAAAATAGAAGTTCGCTCATCTCTAGTCAGCAGCACTGTGAGGGGAGCACTGTTAGTGGGTATAACTGATATGAGGGGGCATAACTACTGTGAGGGGGCACTAAGGGGACAAAACTACAATGAGGGGGCTTAACTACTGTGATGGGGCACTAAGGGGGCATATCTACTGTGATGGGGCACTCGGGAGGCATAAATACTGTGAGAGGGCAGTGAGGGGGCTCTAAGGGGGCATAACTACTGTGATGGGGCACAATGTGGCCATTACTACTGTGAGGGGCACTAAGTGGACATAAGTACTGTGAAGGGCACTAAGGGGCATAACTATTGTGAGTGGGCACTAAGGAGGCATAACTATTGTGAAGGGGCACAACTATTGTGAAGGGGCACTAAGGGGGCATAACTATTGTGAAGGGGCACAATTACAGCGGGGGGGGGGGGGGCCGCACTATTCGGCATAATTACTGTGAGGTCTAGCACTGGGGGGCAGGGGAGTGGACACTGATAACATGTCTTCACTGGGCCCATCTATGTGGTAAACGGTCCAGAACGCAGTGCTGCGCACTATTCACACGTAGAGCTATGAACTATGCTCAGCTCCGCGGCAAACAAGCACGCCATCTGTTTACATGCTGGAATGTATTGCCCCCCGGACACCAGTTGACTACGCAGTGACATCGACCGACTGCATCCCCTTCCATCACCGGCGCAATTTAACCCCTCAGCCTCCACGGCAGTCGGCCATGTAGCTTTGGCCATTTTGTTAGCTGATCGGTTCCACGCATTGTCTATTTCCTCACCGATTAGAATCTGCGTACGATCCTGCCACCAGCTGGCGATCAGCTCTGTTGCCGCTCTGAACCCTGCGGTAGCGGAGCTGGAATCTGACGATCTTTCACAAAGGTTCTAGAAGACTGGGCATTATCCCAGAAGTGAAGAAGCGACGTGTCTGATTGACGCAAGGTTCAACCACTGAGGCTGTGAGGACGTTCCTGTGACGTCAGTGGGGTGGGTCTTCCGCTCCAGAGTAACTACAGTAAGTGGAAGGAGGGGAACCTGACAAGGTGTTCGGTGAAGACGTTGCTGCAGGTAGAACTTTACTCTTACGTACTGCACTGTGTTTTCAGGACCTTAGGGTAGGAGTATCGGCAGCTGCTTGCTTTTATTCTCAGTAGAAACTTGCAAGTCCATTCCTTATAGCTTGTCAGGGTGACAGTCGTATTCATAAGACTCAGTAACTAGCTGAAGCATGCTGACTACTTGAGTGCTTCTCTTAAAGGGATTTTCAGGACAGGTCATCATTAGAGTTAAGTGAACTTGTATTTTAAGTTCGGCGTCCAAAGTTCGGGTTGGGGTTATTTTAGAATCCCGTTATGGATTCGCTACCACGGACCATAACGGAATTTGGAATTCAAATTTGCGCAACTGTCCTTCACTGCTTTACTTCCTTCTTCTCCTCCACACAGAGCACAGGAGTTCCGTCCCCCATGTCACATGATCATTATACCACCTCTTATCCAATCCAGTACTGAGCCACGCCCCCTGCACTGATCACATGACGGTGACATCACCCCAGGTCATTAGTGTTGTCCAAGGTTGGGGTTTATCGAAGAATCCCCTTATGGATTCAAAATTCCATTATGGTTCGTGGTAGCGGAATCCATAAAGGGATTCTTCAATAACCCCAACCCGAACTTTGGACGCCGAACTTAAAATACAAGTTCGCTCAACTCTAGTCATCATTAATATCTGATGGGGGTCCAAATCCCAGCATCTGCTGCAGCCTTTCTCTAGCTTGTTGGTCACACGAAGAGGGAGCTGCGCAGGAGAATTGGTGAACATCTGGGAGATATTCGCCATGAGAAAGACACACCATTGGCACGGCATATAATAACTTGTCAGAGAGGAGATGTTTCGAAACCAAAATTTATGGGAATCGAGCTAGTCCCATATCCCACACGTGGAGGAAATTCGGATCGAATGATCCTTCAAAGAGAGGCATGGTGGATTTTTCAATTAAAAACCGTCCACCCAAATGGCCTCAATGGGCAATTGTCATTTGTTCCGTTTATATAGTGCTCATCCTCATATCCCAGTTGTCCCGATTTCCCCTGCGCAGCCCTCTCCCTGTGTGACAACATATTTGGGCGAGTGTGTGAGGGTTATAGTTTTGGACTGCACTATTATTTTGCAGTCCAGACATATTACTCATAGGATCTTTATATCACATCTGTTGGTATCTGATGTTTCCTGTCTACATTCTGGCCAAAATGCTTTTTATATTGGTGTGGGACGTCCATCTTGATGAAACTCCCACCTAAGCATCTGTTCTCGTATCATTATTTAACTGTATTGGATCCTGAATGTCCTCTGTCCAGGTCCAATTGATAGAGAGCTAGCGGTGTTAAATTTGATTATTATTATTTTTAGCCACATGATAAACAGTTGTGAATGGAGGGTTGGGATTTGTTTCTCAGAATCCTCCCCATATTTTTCCATTCATGAATTAGTCCCGGTTCTACACGTGCCCTGCAAGGACCTGCGGCCACGTGACCTCCCATGTGATGTGGGGAGTGACTTCGCGGCTCACGTGACCGGGACCGGTTGCTAGCTCCGCCCGCAATACGCGCATTTAAACGGCGCTGCATGCGGGCGTCTGGTGTTGCTGCTGCCATACGCGGCGCCTCCGCTCTAACGGGTTGTGCCATATGGACCTTTTGGCCCCGTATTCCGGATGGCTGGACTGACAGAAGCCTGATTCATAAGCTAAGCTATCTGGTTGCTATTATTGCGCACTGGTGAAATTAAGCACTTTATTATATACCTATTACAGTCGTGCTTGTACTTTTTATACTTTTTATTTCCCCTGAAGAACTGGCCGGCAGGCCAGGGAAACGCGTCGGGTTTTAAGTGTGGCGGAATTGTGAGGGGGGCTACTTATGGAACCCTCCCCCACAGTTGTCGGATTTGTTGTCACACTGAGGTGTGACACATGTTTGGCAAGGGTCACCATTCAACAAAAATATCAAAAATTGGTGTGGTTTAACCAAGAACACCTATCAAGTACAACTACTCCACACCATACTCATTATAAAAATAAATTTTTATTATGCATATACATATAAACAATACAATATAAAATCACAATAATAATGAATGGTAACAAGAAGATAACACAAAAGCCAGCATGAGCCCGGACATAATAACCCACTGATGATAAAGTGCAATACAACAGCCCCGCTTAGCAGTTGTTGAATCCATCCATAGTGTACACTACAACACAACGCAAGGGCATAAAAAGAATGTATATAATGCTTACATCAAGTAAATTGGGGTCCGGGGTCACAGCAGGCAGCACATCCAACAGCCGTTTCGCACTCTCGCTCTCTGGGGCCCCAGGAGGAAGCGAGGTGCGAAACGGCTGTTGGGTGTGCTGCCTGCTGTGACCCCGGACCCCCATTTACTTGATGTAAGCATTATATATATTCTTGTTATGCCCTTGCGTTGTGTTGTATCAGGTCCTGTGACACTTGAATTTCAGTAGTGTACACTATGGATGGATTCAACAACTGCTAAGCGGGGCTGTTGTATTGCACTTTATCATCAGTGGGTTATTATGTCCGGGCTCATGCTGGCTTTTGTGTTATCTTCTTGTTACCATTCATTATTATTGTGATTTTATATTGTATTGTTTATATGTATATGCATAATAAAAATTTATTTTTATAATGAGTATGGTGTGGAGTAGTTGTACTTGATAGGTGTTCATGTTTGGCAAGGGGTATACCATTTAGCTTGTAGTTCATTCTCTGCCCTAATTCTAGGGGCCTCCTCACTCCCCTGGTTCCCTCAATCATGACGAAGCTGGGCAGTCCCTCACTGATAGGGCAAGCTTCAGAGGGCATTTAGGAGGCGCCATCCTTGGTAAGGGATATAGTATAGGGTGAGGACTGAGGGCTATAGACCCAGCAACCCTCCCTCCCCTGTTCCTATATACCTATCCCTTAGTTATTACTTTAACATTTGGGCAGTAGATACGTGTTTTTGATATTCTACAGGCACCCCGCCAATGTACTTTTTTTGTATATTTATACTATTGCAGGAATATCTTGAGGATTTTAACATATTAATAAAAGTGATGTTTTAGGCACCTATTTTTTATATAATTTTCTGGTTGGTCACATGGCCTACACGCATCTCGGTCCCCTTCAAGTGAATGTGTTTGGCAAAGACACAGTGGCTATACAATATACAGTGCTATGCTTAGTAAACTGTGAGGAGGCCGAAGGCTCTTTAACCCCTTAAGGACCCAGCCATTTTTCACCGTAAGGGCCAGGCCATTTTTAGAAAATCTGACATGTGTAGTAATAACTTTAAAATGTTTTTACTTATCCAAGCCATTCTGAGATTGTTTTCTCATCACATATTGTACTTCATGACAGTGGTAAAACTGAGTCCAAAAATTTCATTTTTATTTATAAAAAAATACCAAATTTACCCAAAATTAGGACAAATTAGCAAATTTTAATTTTTCTACTTTTATAATAGATAGTAATAACTCCAAAAATAGTTATTACTTTACATTCCCCATATGTCTACTTCATGTTTGGATCATATTGTGAATGCTATTTTATGGGGACATTAGAAGGCTTAGGGCTCTTTCACACTTGCGTATTTCTTTTCCGGCATAGAGTTCCGTCGTCGGGGCTCTATGCCGGAAAAATCCTGATCAGGATTACCCCAATGCATTCTGAATGGAGAGAAATCCGGATGTCTTCAGTTCAGGACCGGAACGTTTTTTGGCCGGAGAAAATACCGCAGCATGCTGCGCTTTTTGCTTCTGCCAAAAATCCTGAACACTTGCCGCAAGGCCGGATCCGGAATAATGCCCATTGAGAGGCATTAATCCGGATCCGGCCTTAAGCTAAACGTTGTTTCGGCGCATCGCCGGATCCGACTTTTAGCTTTTTCTGAATGGTTACCATGGCAGCCAGGATGCAAAAGTCCTGGTTGCCATGGTAAAGTGTAGTGGGGTGCCGTATATACAGTATACTTACCGCCCGTGCGGCTCCCGGGGCACTCCAGAGTGACGTCAGGGCGCCCCACGTGCATGGATCACGTGCTCCCCACTACTACTATGGCAACCAGGACTTTAATAGCGTCATGGCTGCCATAATAACACGGAAAGCATTTTGAAGACTGATCAGTCTTCAAATGCTTTCAGTTCACTTGCGTTGTTACGGATCCGGCGGGCACTTCCGGCGACGGAAGTGCACGCCGGATCCTAAAGTTTGAAAGAGGCCTTAGAAGCAAATCTTGAAATTTTTCAGAAAATTTCCAAAACCCACTTTTTAACCCCTTAAGGACTCATAACGTACCGGTATGTCATGGTTCCTGAGTCCTTAAGGACCCATGACGTACCGGTACGTCATGAGTAGTTCCGATCACTGCTGCTCAACCGGCAGTGATCAGAACAAGGTACCTGCTGAAATCTTGCAAACCGCAGGTCAATTCAGACCTGCGGTTTGCAGCGCTTTGTGCGATCTCCGACCCCAGGGTTCTGTGACCGCGGGAATCAGAGAGTTAATGCCCCCAAAGTATTAATTTTTAACCCCCCCTGCACCCCCGCAGCCAAAATATGATTGGGGGCTGCATTAACTCTCTGATCGCAGAGATCAGAGATCGCACAAAGTGCTGCAAACCTGCAGTGATCACCGGGTGGTTGCGGGAGGCAATTGCGATCCCCCGCCCGCCTCCTCTGTATTCTTCCCTGGTGTCTATGGTACTGTAAGGCCTCTTTCACACGGGCGTCATGTTTGACGCCCGGATAAGAGGCGGGTGAGTTGCGGGAATATGCGCGATTTTCCCGTGCGGGTGTAAACATTTGTAATGCGTTTTGCACGCGCGTGAGAAAAATCGCCATGTTTGGTACCCAGACCCAAAGCTGGACTTCATCACTGAAGTCCGGTTTCGGGTCTTCTGGAGAATTTATTATTTTCCCTTATAACATGGTTATAAGGGGAAATAATAGCATTCTTAATAAAGAATGCATTGTTAAATGAAGAGGAAGGGGTTAAAAATAATAAAAGTTAACTTATCTTAGCCACTTGATCGCGTAGATCTGTCCTCTTTTTCCCAGCATCAGCTAAGAACTAAAGGACCTGTGAACTAAAGGTATCACCGCGTCCGTAACAACCTGCTATATAAAAATAACACATGAACTAACCCTTCAGGTGAACACAGAAAAAAAAGTTATATAAATACCGTGTCAAAAGTCATTTTTGTCACCTTACATCACAAAAAGTGTAATAGCAAGCAACCAAAATGTGATATGCACCCCGAGATAGTGCCAATCAAACTGTCATCTCATCCCGCAAAAAATGAGCCCCTACATAAGACAGTCGCTCAAAAATTAAAAATATGGCTTTCAGAGTGTGGAGACACTAAAAAATTATTTTTTCTAAAAATGCTTTGTTATGAAAAACTGAAACAAAAAGTAGTCATTTGTTATTGTCGCGTCCGTAACAACCTGCTCTATAGAAATAGCACACAATCTAACCTGTCAGTTCAACGATGTAAATAAAGATAAAAAAAGTCCCAAAACAGCTATTCTTTTTGCAAATTTTCCATTTTAATCCATTTTTCTAGTAACAAAGCAAAGGTTAATGGCCAAACAAAACTCTATATTGCCCTGATTCTCTAGTTTGCAGAAACACCCCATATGTGGTCGTAAACTGCTGTATGGCCAAACGGCAGGGCGTAGAAGGAAGCGAACGCCATATGGTTTTTGGAAGACCGATTTTGCTGGACTGGTTTTTTGACACTATGTCCCATTTGAAGCCCCCCTGATGCACCCCTACAGTAGAAACTCCAAAAAAATGACCCCATTTTGGAAACTACGTGATAAGGTGGCAGTGTTATTGCTATTATTTTAGGGTGCATATGATTTTTGGTTGCTCTGTATTACACTTTTTGTGTAACAAAAACAGTAACAAAAAATAGCTGTTTTGGCATGGTTTTTATTTTTTGTTATGTACAGTGTTCAAAATCATGTTTTAGTGTCTCCATATTCTGAGAGCCATAGTTTTTATATTTTTGGGGAAATTGTCTTAGTTAGGGTCTCATTTTTTGCAGAATGAGATGACGGTTTGATTGGTATGATTTTGGGGTGCGTATGACTTTTTGATCGCTTGGTATTACACTTTTTCTGATGTAAGGTGACAAAAAAATTGATTTTGTTACATTGTTTTTATTTTTTATGGTGTTTACCTGAGGGGTTAGGTCATGTGATATTTTTATACAGCAGGTTCCTATGGACCAGTCGATACCTTATATGTATACTTTTTATTTATTTACGTTTTCCACAATAATATCACTTTTGAAACAAAAAAAAAATCATTTTTTTTTTATATTATATAATTTTTATTTTGAGCATCATAGAACATACAATCCGTAAAAAGTTACAACATTACAAAATCATGCCTATCTACCCCACAATACCCCCCCCTCCCCCCTCCCAACCCCGCAGGGAAAAAAAAGAAAAGAAAAAAAAAGATAAACCTCTTAATTGTCCCAATCCTTCCAAATAATACTCCACTTGATATAAGAGCCTCTTTGTCTGTACAACACCTTCTCATAACTTTTCGCCTTCTTGACTAAGCATAGCCAATTGTTGCACTCTGGAACAGAGGGGGAGCACCATTCTCTGGCTATGAGAAGCCTGGCCAAAAACATCACTTTGGTCAGCAATTGGCGCTTGGGGGGCTGACAGTTAACTTCCGATAGATCACCAAGGACCCATATTTTTGGGGATAGAGGAATATTCACACTAAGCCTCTGAACCAAAACTATTTGAACCATTCTCCAATACTTGTTCACTATCGGACAATCCCAGAACAGATGAAGATGGTCTGCCCCGGGGTCCCCACATCGAAGGCAGTCAGAAGAAGTTCTAAATCCTCTCCTGTGAAGCCATAAAGGTGTAAAATATATTTTGTGTATAATATTAAACTGAACAACAATATGATTGAAATTGTGAGAAACCAATCTTAAACCATCACCTATATTCTCCCAGTCCGGGGAACCCACCTCAGACAATAAAACAGACCAGGATCTCTGTCCTGGAGAAAGACAATCCATAAAAAATTTTTTCATCAGGTGCCTATAACAATGTGAAAGTTTAACTTTCGTACATCCTTTCTTACTAATCAAATTGTGCAGAAATTCAGGAGTGTCTACATTAAGTGAATGACTAACAGCAGTGCTAAGAAGTGCCGACCTCAATTGGAAGTAGGCATACCAAGCCACCTCACCTACATTTAACTTTTGTTTTAGCTCCATATGCGACAGGATCTGACCATTTCATTCTAACCACCTGATGTATATATTGAATATTTTTCATCCTCCAGTATTGCCTGCAATTAGGGTCCTCTAAGTTCAGAAGTTTTTGGTTATGCCATAGTGGGGTACAAATTAGTAATGCCTCAACTTTAAACCAGCCCTTTATAACCAACCAAGCTTTAATAGCCATCCTGCAGAAAGGTTTATATCCAGTCTGTGTATTAATTAAATAATCGGACTCTAGTACTGTGAAAAAGTCAGAAAAACCCGAGTCTTTTGCCAATTTTCTACAAAGATGGCTATTTTCCCAGTCATAAAAAAAACTGAGTTGAGAGGCCATATAGTAACTCCTAAAATAGGGGAGGTTAAGGCCTCCCCGATTGTAGGGCATAGAAAAATATAGCGCCTTTAATCTCACACGCTTTCTCCCCCATAGCAGATCGTCGAGCATCCGCTCTATCAACCTAAAGTACTTATCTTCAATCCATACAGGCGAATTGCGAAGAACATACAGAACCTGGGGAAGCACCACCATTTTTATTAATGAAATTCTATCTGCTCTTGCGGGCAGAATTTTTTGCCATACCTTAATTTTAGATCTCACTTTTAACAATAAGGGAAGCAAATTAAGTTGTAGGTAATCTTGAATTTTGGCAGTAACTATTATGCCCAGGTATTTTATTGAGTCAGAAATGATTAACCGATTAATAATAGAGTTTTCCCTCGATCCTCGCAATTCATCTACAGGGAGAAGAGCAGTTTTTTCCCAGTTAACCTCAAGTCCGGAAGAGGCAGAAAACAGATTAACCAATTCCATTATTCGAGGGAGTGTAGTTTCTGTTTGCTGGATAAAAAACAAGATATCATCTGCATAAAGAGATATACGATCCTGCTTCCCCATTACACCAAAACCAGCCACTTTCAAGTCCTGCCTAATACTAGCTGCAAGAGGTTCAATATAGATATTAAATAAAAGAGGGGTGAGGGGACATCCTTGGCGTGTACCTCTTCCCAGTACAAAGCTCTCTGTCAGTATATCATTAATCCTGATCCTAGCGACTGGGCATTTGTATAGCAACTGCACCATCGCCATAAACTTAGGGCCAAAGCCCATCCTCTTCATCACCTCCCAGAGGAACCCCCACTCGACTCTGTCCAACGCTTTAGTAGCATCCAATGACAGAATAGAGCGGGCGCCACTCCCGGGAGATTGAATGTTAGTATAAAACCTATGCAAATTATGGTGGGTGCCCCTTTTTGGCATAAAGCCATTTTGGTCTGGGTGAATAACAGAGGACATAACCCTGGAGAGCCTCCTAGCCAGAATTTTTGATAGTATCTTAATATCCGAATTTAATAAGGAAATAGGTCTATATGAACTCAAATCCAGCGGATCTTTATCTTTTTTAGGAATTAAGACTATCAAAGCTTCCATCATGGACTGTGGTAGGCTCCCTCCCTGTAGGGCTTCAGAAAACACCTGCATTAGATGAGGAAGAATAACATCCCTATACTTGCGATAGAATTCATACGGAAGGCCATCTAACCCTGGAGACGAATTCCCAGAGATAGAGCCCAAAGCCTCCTGGATCTCCAAAAGAGACAATTCTCTTTCCAAAAATTTTTGTGGGGCTTCCGTTATCATTGGAAGATGGATTCTCTCCAGGAACTGCCTCACCAAGTCAGATGGTAGTCCAGGAGGAGCTCTATAAATCTGAGAAAAGTATTGAAAAAAGGTCTCTATAATTTAATCTGGGTCTGATATAATTACACCATCTAAATTACAAATCAAAGTTATAACTTTCTTTTTCTTATCCTGTTGTGTAATTATTCTGGCTAGGAGCTTACCAGGACGTCCGGACTCTGAGAAATACTTTTGTCCCTTAAAGAACAATCTATGATTTGCTTTCTCCATTACAAAATCCTCCAAAGAGCAACTAGCCTTCTGCATCTCTTCTTTGTTATCTTCACTAGGTTGGGCAATAAAACGCTCAGTTGTGGATGCCACGATCTTAACCAATTCGTCCTCTTTTTTCCTAAATGTTCTCCTCACAGCCGCAATATCGCTTATAAGAACCCCCCTCAAATATGCTTTCAAGGCGTCCCAAACTGAATTGATTCTAGCAGAGGGGAGAATTACTTCCCAAAAGGAGGATACATGTATTTTAATAGACTGATAATTATCCATAATGGTAAGCCAATACGGATTCAGCCTAAAACCAAGGCCCCTATTATCTTTATCCTCCCCAATGCAAACCTCAATAGAAACGGGTGAGTGGTCTGAAACTGTTCTTACTCCGTATCGTATCTTTCTAATATTATTCAAATTTCTCTCATTAGTAAACGCTAAATCAATCCTAGACATTGCTCTACCCCCTCTGCTAACACAGAAGTAAACTCTCTTTCCTCCGCCAAGATATTCCCATATATCAACCAATCCAACCTCCAAACAGAACTGAGGCAATGGAGAACCACGGATATTACTTCCCAATTCTGCATCTAGAGACAATCTGCCCTTTTCAGGATCCATAACAGCGTTAAAATCTCCCATCAGCACAAGCCGACATTCTGGTCTCTTTTCTAAAAAACGCAATAGTTGGATAAGTGGATACACAGAAAATGGCGGAGGTATATAGAAGAAAGCGAGAGTATAGCTATGGCCATAGAGCCTACCATACAAAAAAATAAATCTACCCTGATCATCTATATAAGATTCTAATAGGGAGAAATCTATGGAATTGTGAATCAGGACCGATACTCCCCTAGATGCACTACTAAAGGTTGAATGGTAGGATTGGGAATGCCATCCCGTCGTCAAACGGGTCACAGACTCATCAATAAGATGAGTTTCCACTATGCAAATAATTGCAGGAAGATATCTCTTTAATGCATCCATAATAGCTTGCCTCTTAACCCTTTCCCCAAGGCCTCTAACATTCCAAGAGACAATTCTAACGGTTCTGACAGACATCAATTATAAACAAGAGAAGAGGGGGAAAAAAAAAAAAAAAAAACCTCCCTGCAGGGCAGTACCCATCCCCTCTCCCCCCCTCTGTTGGTCTGCCCGATCTAGTCGGCAAACCTCTATCTTCCGGCCGTTCTCCCCCCCCCCCACTTATCCCATCCCCCCTCCAGCCCCCCTGCTAATTTATTTCAATTCATTTCCTTTCAAAAAGGTATTTCATATGCCCAATTGTTCCATCCAGTCCAGCACTTGTCGCGGTTTTTCAAAGAATTGGGAAGTCCCGTTATAAATCACTCTCAATTTCGCTGGATACTGTAGAGAATATTTAATATCCTTAGACGCCAAACGTTTCTTTATCTCAGTGAAACTTCTCCTTTTCTCTTGGGTCTGCCGCGCAAAATCAGGGAAGAATAACAATTTTGTACTCTGATAGTCAATAGGTGGGCATTCTCTAGCTCTTCTCAATATCATGTCTCTATCCATCGACAATAGCAGCTTTATTAAGATTACTCGCGGCGGCCTCCCTGGGATGGGTTTCCCCCCTGGGATCCGGTGGGCTCTTTCTATTTGAAACATAGATGAAAAATATTCACTGCCCAGATTTTCCACAATCAAATCTTTAAGTTGCTCCACTAACTGCCGGCCTTCAACTCCTTCTGCAAATCCAACTATACGGATATTATAGCGTCTTGATCTATTTTCCATATCCTCCAGCTTATTTTGTAAAAGGGAGTTTTCTGAAGCCAGGAGCACCGTCTTAGTTTTCAACATAACAGTATCTGTTTCCATGGAGTCAACCATTTTTTCAACGTTAAGAACTCGATCGCGGATTTTTGCCAGCTCGTCTCTTATTAACGATATATCACTCTGCATAGACCCCAGCTGGGCGGACATCCCCTGCATTAGAATTCCGTTATCTTTGACAGCACACAGTATTTTTCCCAGAGCTAAGGGATCGTGTTCAATCTCTATTGGCGCCAGCAGACTTTCCTCCCCTCCTTCCTGGCCCACTTCTAAGGACCCATCCTCCGACAGTTCTTCAGCTTGAGGAATTTTAACAATTTTCTTGGGGTTAACATGCATTTTCCCTTTAGATAGATCCTTTTCACTTAGAGAAGGAGATTTCAGGTACTTATCAATTTTGCTCTCTAAGGTCTTAGACCCCGACTAAATTCCAGAAGAGTCAATTGAACGCCGCTTGGGGGCCATTTCTATTTAATGCCTCTTTTTTATATTAATATATTTGTTTTTTTGTT
Organism: Bufotes viridis; assembly: GCA_033119425.1. Taxonomy (NCBI): domain Eukaryota; kingdom Metazoa; phylum Chordata; class Amphibia; order Anura; family Bufonidae; genus Bufotes; species Bufotes viridis. The sequence continues at coordinate 73,105,480 of CM065595.1, forward strand.
TTCTTTAATATTCGTTTTTACTTTTTTATTTTTTTATTTTTTAACCCCTTTCCTCCCCCTCTACCCCTCTACCTTCCTCTATTTTTCCTTATAGCTCCTCCTTTTACTTCCCAAAAGATTTTTTTGGGGGATTTTTTTTTTTAGGATTTTTTTTTTTTTTTCCTTTTTTTTTTTTTTGTCCTTATACTTCAATGTCCAGGTAAGTAATGTCCAGATAGACAACTCCTGTGGAGCATCACACAGACCACAGAGCGCCCAGGTAATTGCAGGTAGATGCAAACAGAGAGAGAAAAAAAAAATCAGCACACACAGTCTTTAGGTTTATCTCACGTGTCAGATGGATGCCCGATTCCAGATGTCCTCACTTGGCAGACACTTAGCAGGCACAGCTCCGGACAGGAGCAGACAAGGGCAGGCAGAAACAACCAGCCCGGCTCGGCAGCAGGAAGACAGGAAGAGCCGAGCACAGCACCGCTGCAACACCGCTCCAGCAGGGGTAAAACGGCAGGCCAGAAAACAGCCCAGAGGAGCACGGAGGAGCAGAGAAGGCGAAGAGGAGGACCGGGGGAGACCCAAACGAAGCCGCAGCAGGAGAGGGGAGACACCGGATCACACACGAGGGGGAAGGTGAGACAGAAGCCGAAAACTGCAAACCGGAGGTCAGGAGGCAGGAGGAAGGAGGCAGGAGCAGTCCAGGAGAGCAGGGGAGGAGAGCGCAACGTGAACATTCACGTCATCACGCCTCCCAGACAAGTGCAAAAAAAAATAATCATTTTAGTGTCTCCATTGTCTGAGAGCTATAGTTTTTTTAATTTTTTTGGGCGATTGTCTAGTGTAGGGGCTCATTTTTTGCGGGATGAGGTGACGGTTAGATTGGTACTATTTATGGGGGCATACACCTTTTTGATCGCTTGGTGTTGCACTTTTAGTGATGTAAGGTGATAAAAAAATTGCTTTTTTTACATTGTTTATAATTTCTTTTTTAGGGTGTTTACCTGAGTGGTTAGGTCATGTGACATTTTTATAGAGCCGGTCGATACTGACGCGGCGATACCTAATATGTCCAATTTTCCTTCTTTTTTTTTCGACTTTTTATTTTTTTAATTTTTCCTTAATTTTGGGAAATTGGCGCTTTTTTTAAAATTTAAAACTTTTAATATATATTTATTTATACTTTATTTTTTTAACTTCTTTTTTCACTTTGTTTTGTCCCACTATGGGACTTCAAGATTTCAGGGTCTGATCCCTGTTTCAATACAGCACTATAGATCTGTGTTTTCACCGATGCTGGCGGATACAGCAGGGGCCCGGCTGTCAGTATCAGCCAGGTACCTGCTGCTGATCGCAGCAGTACGTGTCGGGGAGCGCATTAACCCTAGGACGAGAATGCTCATCCTAGTGCATTAAGTAGCCACAAGTTAGGACGAGCATTCTCGTCCTAGGTCCTGGAGGGGTTAAACAGCCCCCACCAAACAGATATTGATAATTAGGGATGAGCGAATCAACTTCAGATTAAACAAACGATTTCCCGAACTCGAGTTCAGTTCCAAGGTACCACTTGGAACCGAAACTGAGTTTGGGAAATGTTTTTTTACAGTAGAAATTGATTTAAGTTATTATGTGTAGTCTCGTGAGACTTTGAAGTAATACCTTCGCCTCATATTAGCCAATACATTCTAATACTGTACAGAGCACTCGTTCCGTACAGTATTCAATTTTATACTTCGGATGTTTCATCCAAAGTCAATTCGCTTATCCCTATTGATAATCTATCATGAGTATTGGTCATCAATATTAAACTCTTAGAAAACACCCTTAAATCTAATTTCTGAGAAGCGTTTCCACTGCAGAAAGCATGCTCCATGTGGAAGCATGATTTTCTGTTATAGATGCTGCTCCTTTCACAGGGCCTACTGGCATTATAATGATTTATAATGCAATGTGTCTCTGCTTGACTTTATAAACTGCTGACTTAAAGGGGGTTTCCTGTCTCAACATTTGTGGTATATCACTAGGATGCTACATACAGTTGTGTTCAAAATTATTCAACCCCCACTGAAATTGAGTGTTTTGGCCAGTTTGACATTGATTTTGATCATTTCCGTCATCTTGTTTACAATTAAATCAAAGAGGCACTTGTAAGTCAGACAAATATAACATAACATTTATAATGAAATAACCACAAATGTCTTTTCTGTGCTCACATCATTATCAGTTTTATTCAACCCCCAAGTGACATTCAATCTTAGTACTTAGTACAACATCCTTTTCCAGTTATAACAGCTTTTAAACGTGAAGCATAGCTTGACACGAGTGTCTTGCAGCGATCTACGGGTATCTTCGCCCATTCTTCATGGGCAACAGCCTCCAGTTCAGTCACATTCTTAGGCTTGCGCGCTGCAACTGCTTTCTTTAAGTCCCACCAGAGGCTCTCAATCGGATTTAAGTCTGGTGACTGCGATGGCCACTTCAAAATGTTCCAGCCTTTAATCTGCAACCATGCTCTAGTGGACTTGGAGGTATGCGTGGGATCATTGTCCTGTTGAAAGGTCCAACATTTGTGACGGACTGCATCACATTTTCATCCAATATCTCCTGGTACTGAAGAGAATTCATGGTACCTTCAGGGGTGTGGAATTCCTATCGCCCGACGCCCGGGACATGCAGTTCCGGGCGCTGGGCAAGAAGTTTGAACAGTTGTTTAGTCCTGTGCGGGCAAGTAGCAGGGACATGTCGGTTGGGCAGTAATAGGAGCGGTCATATGCGCGCCGCGAGCTGACCGCTCCTATCTATGTCAGCCTGCCCCTGCATCGTGCATATGACCCATACAAATCACTTTCTGCAGATGGCCCCCGCTCCTCCCGGCTCCTGTATTGAAGTCTCCACCCACCTGCCAGCACGGAGCGCACAGCAAGTCAGCACACCGTCTCCAGAGACAAGATGGGAGAAGAAGAGTGAGAGACCAAACGGCCCCCTGCAGATGAGCGTTTCTCCCGGAGCCTGTCCACATCGCAGCTCCCGGCCTGACCTGCAAGCGCTGACTGGGGTCACATAGCATTATACTGATTTATGATGCTATGTAACCCTTACAGTTCTGGAATGTGTTGGATAACACTGACAGCATTATGTCAGTGTTATCCAATACATTCCAGAACTGTAAGGGTTACAAAGCATCATAAATCAGTATAATACTATGTGACCCCAGTCAATGCTTGCAGGTCAGGCCGGGAGCTGCGATGTGGACAGGCTCCGGGAGGAACACTCATCTGCAGGGGGCCTAAGAGCCAGGATGTCAGAAATAAAGGTAGTGCTGTCTGTCATCTGAGGCTCTGGCCCTGCCTGCAATCTGCACTGCACCTGGCACTTGATAAACTATAATGTCTCCCTGTTGCCTCCATACAGTATAACGTCTTCTTGTGGCCCCCATACAGTATAACGTCTCCCTCTTGCCCCCGCCCCCATACAGTATAACGTCTCCCTCTTGCCCCCGCCCCCATACAGTCTAACGTTACCAAGCGGCTGCCCCCGTATAGTATAACGTCACCAAGCGGCTGCCCCCGCCCAGTATAAAGTCACCCTGTGGCCCCTGCCCCCATACAGTATAACGTCACCCTGTGGCCCCCGCCCCCATACAGCATAACGTCTCCTTGTGGCCCCCGCCCCATACAGCATAACATCTCCTTGTGGCCCCAGTTCTAATTTTGTTTCATCAGTCCACAGATCACTATCCCAAAACTTTTGTGGTTTGTCCACATGACTTTTGGCATACTGCAGTCGACTCTCCTTATTCTTTGGCGACAGCAAGGGGGTGCGCCTGGGAGTTCTGGCATGGAGGCCTTCATTACGCAGTGTGCGCCTTATTGTCTGAGCTGAAACTTTAGTACCCGCATCTGACAAATCTTTTTTCAGTTCCTCAGCAGTCACACAGGGACTTTTCTCCACTTTGCGCTTCAGGTAGCGCACAGCAGTCAAAGTCAGCATCTTCTTTCTGCCACGACCAGGTAGCGTTTCAACAGTGCCCTTTGCCTTGAATTTGCGAATGATGCTTCCTATGGTGTCTCTTGGTATGTTTAACATCTTTGCAATCTTCTTATAGCCATTGCCCTTCCTGTGAAGAGAAATCACCTCTTCTCTTGTCTTCCTGGACCATTCTCTTGACTTCACCATGTTTGTAAACACACCAGTAAATGTCTAGAAGGAGCTGAGTATCACAGTCATTTTAAATCTGCCTAATTGGTGCTTATTATGCTTGATTGCTGCTCCTTGACATCCACAGGTGTTTTCAATACCTGATCGAAAACACTTGAATGAACCTCTGTTCTTAAGAGTGGTAGTCTTTAACCCCTTTAACTTTAAAACGCTTTTACTTACCCAGGCCGTTCTGAGATTGTTTTTTCGTCACATCTTGTACTTGATGACAATACTAAAATCGGGTCAAAAAAGTTAAATTTTTTGCATAAAAAAATACCAAATTTAACAAAAATTTGGAAAAATTTGCAAATTTCAAAGTTTCAATTTCTCTACTTCTCTAATACATAGTAATACCCCCAAAAATAGTTATTACTTTACATTCCCCATATGTCTGCTTCATGTTTCCATCATTTTGGGAATGCCATTTTATTTTTTGGGGATGTTACATAGCTTTGAAGTATAGGAGCAAATTTTGAAATTTTTCAGAAATTTTCCAAATCCCACTTTTTATGGACCAGTACAGGTCTGAAGTCACTTTGTGAGGCTTACAGAATAGAAACCACCCAAAAATGACACCATTCTAGCCACATCAGCCCCCCTAGCTTAAACACCCTTAAAGACCAGGCCACTTTTTTCAATTCTGCACTACGCTACTTTCACCGTTTATTGCTCGGCCATACAACTTACCACCCAAATGAATTTTACCTCCTTTTCTTCTCACTAATAGAGCTTTCATTTGGTGCTATTTCTTTCTTGCTGACATTTTTACTTTTTTTGATATTTTACTTTTTTTGATGAAATTTTTGCAAAAAAATGATATTTTTCACTTTATGTTGGAAAATTTGTCAAATAAAACTACATTTCTCTAAAAAATTTTCTCTAAATTTATTGCTCTACATGTCTTTGATAAAAAAAATTGCAATAAGTGTATATTTATTGGTTTGGGTAAAAGTTATAGCGTTTACAAACTATGGTGGAATAAAGTGAATTTCCGCACTTTGACTTTCTGAGCACCTGTCCTGTTTCCTGACGTACTACAATGCCCAGACAGTAGAAATACCCCATAAATGACCCCATTTCCGAAAGTAGACACCCTAAGGTATTCACTGAGGGGCATAGTGAGTTCATGGAAGTTTTTATTTTTGTCACAAGTTAGCGGAAATGGATTTTTTTTTTTTTTTACAAAGTCTCATATTCTACTAACTTGTGCCAAAAATACAATTTTACATGAACTCACCATACCCCTCACAGAATACCTTGGGGTGTCTTCTTTCGAAATGGGGTCACTTGTGGGGTATTTATACTGCCCTGGCATTTGAGGGCCCCTAAACGTCAGAAGCAGTTTGGAATCCAAATGCGTAAAAATGCCCTGTGAAATCCTAAAGGTACTCATTGGATTTAGGGCCCTTTGCGCATCTTGGCTGCAAAAAGTGGCACACATGAGGTATCGCCGTACTCGGAGAAGTAGGGCAATGAGTTTTGGGGTGTCTTTTACATATACCCCTACTGGGTGTGAAAAATATCTCTGTAAATGACAACTTTGTATAAAATTTTTAAAAAGTTGTCATTTACAGAGATATTTCTCACCCAGCATGGGTATATGTAAAAATACACCCCAAACACATTGCCCTACTTCTCCTGAGCGGCGATACTATGTGTGCCACTTTGCAGCCAAGATGCAAGGGACCTAAATCCAATGAGTACCTTTAGATTTTACAGGACATTTTACGCATTTGGATTCCAAACTGCTTCTGACGCTTAGGGGCCCTCAAATGCCAGGGCAGTAAAATACCACACAAGTGACCCCATTTCGGAAAGTAGACACCCCAAGGTATTCGCTGATGGGCATAGTGAGTTCATGGAAGTTTTTATTTTTTGGCACAAGTTAGCGGAAATGGATATTTTTTTTTTTTTTTTTTACAAAGTCTCATATTCCACTAACTTGTGCCAAAAAATAAAATTTTACATGAACTCACCATACCCCTCACGGAATACCTTGGGGGAAAAAACAGGCAGCAGGCACATGACTTGAACGTTGCAAACTTTATAAAACCAGAACATTTTAAAACTTTTATAAAACATGAACATAAAAACCTGAACTAACTCAAGATTTTTCTTTTTCTTGCTACCTGTTTAATTTTTTTTTTTTTTTTTTCTATGTCACTCTTTATTTTCCTTGCAGAAACCTCTCCTTTCCCATGGGACAATGTGTAAAGTGTAAATCACACAGAGATGGTGCGAAGTACATTATACGCGTTATCCCAAGTGAAAGGAGACGTTTCTACCATTTCACACTTCTGCTGTAGCACACCAGCACCATCCCTATGTGTTAGGGTCTCTCAAAACCTAGTGTCCTGAGAGACCCTAGAGCCTGAGTGGAAAAAAAACTACCTGTGTAGTGCTGTCCCTAGGTCCCTAAGTGTACCTGAGTGTGGTACTCCGGAAACACTCTCCAAGGCATAGGGCAGGGTGGTCAGGGCAGTCAGGACAGAAATAGCGGGTGTCACGCCTTATTCCACTCCTGCTACAGACACGACATCTTTTTCGGGGTGGCGGTTGGTTTGAGGTACCCGGCACAACGCTAGGAAGTGCCGCTCGTGTAGACGGCTAACTACACTGGTGGATGGGGCCACGGAACCTCCTGGGTACAGGAGGTTCTCGATGATCTCTTCCTGGAATTTGAGGAAGGATCCCGTTCTCCCAGCCTTACTGTAGAGAACGTAACTGTTATATAGAGCCAATTGAATCAAATATACAGACACCTTCTTATACCAGCGTCTGGTCTTTCGGGAAACCAAATAAGGGGCCAACATCTGGTCGTTGAAGTCCACCCCTCCCATGTGGAGGTTATAGTCGTGGACCGAGAGGGGCTTTTCAACTGGTTGCCCGTTCAATTTGGACTGTCGTGTCTGCGTGAATGGAGGAGAGCATGTAAACGTCACGCTTGTCTCTCCATTTCACCGCGAGCAGTTCTTCGTTACACAGTGCAGCCCTCTGCCCCCTTGTAAGTCTGGTGGTAATGAGCCGTTGGGGGAAGCCCCGGCGACTAGGTCGCACGGTGCCGCAACAGCCAATCTGTTCTAGGAACAAATGCCTGAAGAGGGCCACACTTGTGTAAAAGTTGTCCACGTAAAGATGGTACCCCTTGCCGAATAAGGGTGACACCAAGTCCCAGACTATCTTCCCACTGCTCCCCAGGTAGTCAGGGCAACCGACCGGCTCCAGGGTCTGATCTTTTCCCTCATAGATCCGAAATTTGTGCGTATAGCCTGTGGCCCTTTCACAGAGCTTATACAATTTGACCCCATACCGGGCGCGCTTGCTTGGGATGTACTGCTTGAAGCCAAGGCGCCCGGGAAAATGTATTAGGGACTCGTCTACGCAGATGTTTTGTGCAGGGGTATACAAATCTGCAAATTTCTGGTTGAAATGGTCTATGAGGGGCCGAATTTTATGGAGCCGGTCAAAAGCTGGGTGGCCTCTGGGACGGGAGGTGGTGTTGTCACTAAAGTGCAGGAAACGCAGGATGGTCTCAAAACGTGTCCTGGACATGGCAGCAGAGTACATGGGCATGTGATGAATTGGGTTCGTGGACCAATATGACCGCAATTCATGTTTTTTGGTTATGCCCATGCTGAGGAGAAGGCCCAGAAAAGTTCTAAGTTCGGAAACTTGGACTGGTTTCCACCGGAAAGGCTGGGCATAAGAGCTTCCCGGGTTGTCGGCGATAAATTGAGTGGCATATCTGTTTGTTTCTGCCACGACTAGGTCATAGAGCTCCGCAGTGAAAAACAGCTCAAAAACCCCAGCGCCGATCCTATCTGAGCTGTTTCCACCCGAACTCCTGACTGGGCGGTGAAAGGGGAACTAATGGTGCGGCTGAAGTTGGGGGCTGCCAATCAGGATTTGCCAGCACCTCAGGGACTCTAGGGGCTCTACGGGCCTGTCTGCGCGGTGGCTGCGACGGGAAACTACTGCACGTGCCACCGTACCAGCTTCTACTGCCCTTCTGGTGCTCGCCACTTCACCATGTTGTACGGCAGTGCTGGTAGAAGGTCCAGGACGGGCTGCGCTGCTGGTGTATGCCTCACCACGTAATCCGGCAGCGCCAGCCCCACTCTGCTGCCCTTGAAGCGGATCCTGCGTAACCTGCGGTCTAGCAACACGGGGCCGGGTACGCCTGGTTCTATCAGGGACCTCCACCTCCTCGTCCGAACTTTGGGTCAGACTGCCACTGCTCTCTACAGGTTCGTATTCTGACCCGCTAGATTCGTCAGATGAGGGTTCCCATTCCTCATCCGACTGGGTCAGAATCCTGTAGGCCTCTTCAGAGGAATACCCCTTCTAAATTTAGGGGGTATTCCCTGAGACTACCCAAGAAAAAAAGCAAGCCTGTCTTACAATTGAGAGGGTAGCGAAGTACAGAAGCCGCTGCGATTGATAAAAAAGATCAAAACTGATTTTTTTTATCGCCGCAGCGCTTGTGAAGGGATTGTGCAGTGATTACAAAAAAAAAAAATTTTGTCACTGCGGCGGGGCGGGCGTGGGTGAACGCAGGTGTGGGCGACCGATCAGGTCTGATCGGGCAAACACTCTTACAGATACTATAAAAGTACAAACTCTGATTAGCTCTACGCTAATCAGCGAACCAGTGACTGCGGTGGGCTGGGCGCTAACTACCTACCAAAGGGGCCTAAAGTAATCTAAACCTAAAAGTCAATCCTAGTGAAAAAAAAAAAGTGACAGTTTACACTGATCACTTTTTTCCCTTTCACTAGATGATTGACAGGTGCTGAAAGGGGTGATCAAGGGGTTAATTTGGGTGATGGGGGGCTGATCAGGGGCTAGTGTGTGGTGCTTGGGTGTACTCACAGTAAGGTGTGCTCTCTCCTGGCTCCAACCGACGAAAAGGACCCAGGAGAGAGCACAGAAGCCATTTAATCCATCATATTTACAAATATGATGGGTTAAATGGCTTCTCATTCGTTTTTTTAAAAGTCATCAGCCCGCCAGCGCTGCCGATTGGCTGGCAGGCTGATGACTAACTCCTCCTGCGCCTTTTGCCATGCGCGATGTGCGCATGCGCGGGCGCATCTATGCGAAATCTCGCGTCTCGCGAGATCACGCGTAGATGCGTCCGAACAGAAGAGCCCGGCCGCTCGCAAAACTGATTGTACAAACTTTGATAACCCTTTAGGTCTTCCACAAGAATTCATTGAAAATGGAGATGAAATTTCAGAATTTCGATTTTTTGGAAAATTTTCCATTATAATCAATTTTTTCCAGGAACAAAGCAAGGGTTAAGTGTCAAATAAAACTCAATGTGGGTTGCCCTGATTCTCTAGTTTGCAAAAACACCCCATATGTGGTCCTAAACTACTGTTTGGCCAAACCACAGGGCATAGAAGGAGGGGAGCGCCATATGGGTTTTGAATGGCAGATTTTGCAGGACTGGTTTTTTTACACCATGTCCTATTGCAAGCCTCCCTGATGCATTCTAGCATAGAAATTCCAAAAAAGTGACTCCATCTAAGAAAGTACACCCCTCAAGGAATTAAAAACTGGGTTAACAATCTTTGTTAACCCTTTAGGTGCTCCACAAGAGTTAATGGCAGATGGAGAAACAATTTTGAAATTTCAATTTTTTGGAAAAGTTTCCAATAAAAACATTTTTTCCAGTAATAAAGTAAGGGTTAACTGCCAAACAACACTCAGTATGGGTTGCCCTGATTCTCTAGTTTGCAAAACGCCCCATATGTGGTCCTAAACTACTGTTTGGCCAAACCGCAGGGCATAGAAGGAGGGAGCGCCATATGGGTTTTGGAAGGCAGATTTTGCTGGAATAGTTTATTTACACCATGTACCCTTTCAAGCCCCTGCTGCACCCCTTGAGTAGAAACTCCATAAAAGTGACCCCATCTAGGAAACTACAGGATATGGTGGTTGTTGTTTTGGGACTATTTTAGGGTAGATATGATTTTTGGTTGCTCTATATTACACTTTTTTGAGGGAAGCTAACAAAAAATTAAAAATCTAAAATTGTTTCTACATTTGCCATTCATTTTTGTTGATCACCTAAAGGGTTAATAAACTTTGTAAAGTTATTTTTGAATACCTTGAGGGGTGTAGTTTCTTAGATGGGGTCACTTTTTTGGAGTTTCTAGTCTAGGCTACATCAGGGGGGGCTTCTAATGGGACATGGTGCAAAAATAAAAATCTGCCTTCCAGAAGCCATGTGGCGTTCCCTTTGTTCTATGTCCTGCCGTGTGGCCATATAGCCATTTACAACCACATATGGGGTGTTTCTGCAAACTACGGAATGAGGGAAATAAATATTTAGTTTTGTTTGACTGTTAACCCTTGCTTTATTAACGGAAAAAATGGATTAAAACGGAAATTTTGCCAAAAATGGGTGTTTTGGCACCATTTTTATTCCAAATTTTTAACGCTGTAGATCTGAGGGGTTGGGTCAAATGTTAATTTGATAGGGAAGATTCTTACGGATGTGGCGAAACCTAATATGTCTACGTTTTTTTATTTTTTTAGAGTTTACACTAGGTTATCATTTTGGGATCAAAAAATAAATAATTTTACTATCTCTAGACTGGGAGCTACAGTTTTTTTTTTTTTTAGTTGGGCGACTATCTAATGTGGGGGCTCATTTTGTGCGGGACGAGATGGCGGTTTTATTGGCACTATTTGGGGGCACATTTGGCTTTTGGATTGCTAGCTATTACACTTTTTGGGAGAGTGGGGGGGACATTCTGGGGGTTCAATACGGGAATCTCGCCCCTTGTAAACACGAAATTTGTAAGTGTACCCTGAGGTACTCTCACAAATTTTGTAGAGCTTCACGCCATACCTCGCTCGCTTGCTGGGAATGTATTGGCGAAAAACGAGTCTCCCCTTGAAAGCAACGAGAGACTCATCAATCGCCACCTCCCTCCCAGGTACATAGGCCTCCACAAATTTGGCCCCAAAATGATCGATGATCGGCCGTATCTTGTACAGCCGGTCATAGGCGGGATCAGTTCGGGGGACATGCTGCATTATCTGCATAATGCAGGCATTTCCGGATGGCCTCGAATCTGGGACGTGTCATGGCTGAACTGTACAGTGGGGTCTGGTAGAGGACGTCCCCACTCCAGTACAGCCTGACACTGGGTTTTTTTGACCAGGCCCATATGCAGCACGAGGCCCCAAAACGTCCTCATCTCGGCTGCACTGACTGGCGTCCAGCCACGGGGCCTGGCCAAAAAAGAGCCTGGGTGCTGAGCGACGAACTGTTGGGCATACAGGTTCGTCTGCTCCACCATCAGATTCACCAGCGGGTCACTGAAAAAAAAACTAAAGAAGTCCATTTCAGTGAACCCCACTGTGGGAATCTGGATTCCAGGATTGCCAGCAAAACCGGAACCGCAGGCTCAAAGTCCACTGGGGACACCAGCTAAGGTCACCGGTGGGGCTAAGGTCACCGGTGGGGGCTCCGGTGCACTTGTTTGGTGGGCCAGGAAACCAGCAACGAACCCCAGGGCTGCTCGTACTGGGATGGGCCACGGGGTCCCTAGCGCGTGAGGGCCCTGGCTCCGCCTGGCGGCGTCTCCGCCGCCTTGGGGGCTCATCATCATCAGATGATGAGGATGAGGACGACAGGAGGAAGGTGGGGTCATCCTCATCCTCACTGGCGCTCTCGGTGTCGGAGAGCATCTGGGCGTATGCCTCCTCCACCGTGAACAGCCGGCGGGCCATGGGTGTGTGTGTTGTGCGTGTGTGTGTGTGCGTGTAAAATAAACTTTATTTAGTGTGCGTGTGTGTGGGGCCGGGTGTTCACGTACAAATGTACCACTAAAGAAAAAAAAAAAAAACCTAACTAAAAAAAGGGAGGGGGCTCAAGCTACAGCAGGGTCTAGGGTCTCACAGCTGAGTGTGCTGTGGACCCCAGACACCAACTAACTGCAAAAAAAAATAAAATGAACGAAATGAAATGTGAAAAAAAAAAAAAATCTGTCCCTAAACTGACCCTGCCTGACCAAACCCTGTCCCTGACTTACCCTGAGGATCGGGGCTGCGGGGGGCTGCACGGCACGTCTCCTCTCTCCAAGAGCAGGAACCGAAAGGAAGCTGCTGGAAGAGAGGAGGAGATTTGAATTTGCCGCCGCAGCAGCCACCTCCCTCCCGGCAGCCAATCACAGGGGCCCCCCGGCAGCCAATCACAGGGCCCCCTCTCCTCCACCGCCTCCAGACATGCATGACGGTGATTGGATGGTGTCCTCACGCCATCCGATCACCGTCATTTCCGGGTAATCGGGTCACAGGTGACGCGATGTACTCGAAGCGCAACAAACCGCAGGTCTGAATTGACCTGCGGTTTGTTGCGATCGCCGACACGGGGGGGTCACATGACCCCCCTCGGCATTGTCACAGGATGCCTGCTGAATGATTTCAGCAGGCATCCTGTTCCGATCACCACCCGCAGCGCTGCGGTGATCGGAACTTCTCAGGGCGTCCTTAGGAGGTTAAGGGGTTGAATAATTGTGTCAATGAAGAGATCACAAAAAAAACATTTACTACTGTATTACAAAAACAATTGATGTAATTTTAGTTGCATTTGGTTCTTTAAAAAGTCCTTGTAAGATTTCATTCTGAACCCTAAAACCCCTTACAGCATTGGGGGTTGAATAATTTTGAACACAACTGTATGTCAGATCTGAGCGGGTCCTACCTCTGGGACCAGTTCCTATCTCCAGGAAAGGGCCTCCAAACTAAAGTGCAGGCAGAGCAGCTGGGCAAGTGCGGCCACCCCCCATTCACTGCTGTGGTAGTTCTGAGAATAGCTGAGCACTCCAGGTTCTTGTATTCACTATTGAGTGCTATGCTTCCTGAAAAGCCGGGTGACCCGACCTGCAGTGGTGTTTTTGCAGCGACTCCAAAAGATGTTGCTGCAGACTAGTTACATGTACCACTGTCATAAGAAGGTGGGTGGTTGTTAAAGGGACATTCCGGTTATGTAAAGTTATCCCCTATCCATAGGATAGGAGATAATTATTAGATTGGTGGGGGACCTACTGCTGCCCATTATGAGAATATGGACCCCAAATTATTTCCAGTAATCATGCCTGTGTGTATTTATAGCAGAACTTAGGTGTTTAGTCAGAATAGCCATCAGTTCATGGTCACCTCCCTGACAAAGACTCTTCTCACTCTATTGTTCAGTTTGCCAGGGGACTAGATTTAGGAAGAGTGGTTCTCACTGTCTTCCATTTAAACTAGCATACACTTAAAGAGGTGGGCCACTTTCCTCAGGTAGGTCATCAATATCGTGGGGGACTGACTCCTGGTACCCCAGCCGATCAGCTGTAAGAAGAGAACGCAGAGCTTGTGTGAGCGTTGCCTTCTCCTCACTGTTTACTGTTCTCTGTAGATATTGCAGGGTGAGCTGTGTAATTGCAGCTCCTCCATCACTTCTATAGACTTGAAATTCATCTTGTTACAAACACAATTGTACAGTCGTGGCCAAAAGTTTTGAGAATGACACAAATATTAGTTTTCACAAAGTTTGCTGCACAACTGCTTTTAGATCTTTGTTTCAGTTGTTTCTGTGATGTAGTGAAATATAATTACACGCACTTCATACGTTTCAAAGGCTTTTATCGACAATTACATGACATTTATGCAAAGAGTCAGTATTTGCAGTGTTGGCCCTTCTTTTTCAGGACCTCAGCAATTCGACTGGGCATGCTCTTAATCAACTTCTGAGCCAATTCCTGACTGATAGCAACCCATTCTTTCATAATCACTTCTTGGAGTTTGTCAGAATTAGTGGGTTTTTGTTTGTCCACCTGCCTCTTGAGGATTGACCACAAGTTCTCAATGGGATTAAGATCTGGGGAGTTTCTAGGCCATGGACCCAAAATGTTAACGTTTTGGTCCCCGAGTTATCACTTTTGCCTTATGGCACGGTGCTCCATCGTGCTGGAAAATGCATTGTTCTTCACCAAACTGTTGTTGGATTGTTGGAAGAAGTTGCTGTTGGAGGGTGTTTTGGTACCATTCTTTATTCATGGCTGTGTTTTTGGGCAAAATTGTGAGTGAGCCTACTCCCTTGGATGAGAAGCAACCCCACACATGAATGGTCTCAGGATGCTTTACTGTTGGCATGACACAGGACTGATGGTAGCGCTCACCTTGTTTTCTTCGGACAAGCCTTTTTCCAGATGCTCCAAACAATCGGAAAGAGGCTTCATCAGAGAATATGACTTTGCCTCAGTCCTCAGCAGTCCATTCCCTTTACTTTCTGCAGAAGATCAATCTGTCCCTGATGGTTTTTTTTGAGAGAAGTGGCTTCTTTCCTGCCCTTCTTGACACCAGGCCATCTTCCAAAAGTCTTCGCCTCACTGTGCGTGCAGATGCGCTCACACCTGCCTGCTGCCATTCCTGAGCAAGCTCTGCACTGGTGGCACTCCGATCCCACAGCTAAATCCTCTTTAGGAGACGATCCTGGCGCTTGCTGGACTTTCTTAGACGCCCTGAAGCCTTCTTAACAAGAATTGAACCTCTTTCCTTGAAGTTCTTGATGATCCTATAAATTGTTGATTGAGGTGCTATCTTAGTAGCCACAATATCCTTGCCTGTGAAGCCATTTTTATGCAACGCAATGATGGCTGCACGCATTTCTTTGCAGGTCACAATGGTTAACAATGGAAGAACAATGATTTCAAGCATCAACCTCCTTTTAACATGTCAAGTCTGCCATTTTAACCCAATCAGCCTGACATAGTGATCTCCAGCCTTCTGCTCGTCAACATTCTCACCTGAGTTAACAAGACGATTACTGAAATGGCCTGACTGAGCAGGGAAGTGAATGTGCTGCTTGAGGGCTTCCGCATTAGACAGCCATAAACCGCCTTTTATCCTTGCCATTCTGCTCTCCATCCGCAATCCCTCCTTTTCTACCTCCTACCCATCACCCTTGTACTTTCCTAGATTCTCCTCCCGTGGGCCTGGATCTGGTTGACTACTTTGGGGTACAGAAGGAACAGCTAACCCCCACCCTGTACTAGTCAAGTGACTGCGTAACCTACTTTACCAGGGGCTCTGATATAAGACCCTGACTGGTCTCTTTAATTATTAAAAGCACTGAGATCATATCAGTAGCCCAGTAATTTTGGAGAATTTTCCATCCAGGACTATCTTTTATTCTTCAGTTATTATATTTTGGACCAGCTCCCCATTTAAAGGGAGTCTGTCACCTCCATATGGCCATATACAGCACTTACATTGTCCTATAGCACACCTATAGATGAATGTAGTGGTATCTTTGCCTTTTTCTTTACACTTGCAGAAGCTGGAAAAATGTAGTTTAATTCATATGCCAATGAGCACTCGCAAGTGCCCAGGGGAGGCGTTGACTGTGTTGGAGCCCAGGCTGCTCTGCCTTTTTTCATTTTTTCCCCACCCCAGCCTCTGCCTATGTCCGCCCTCCTATTGCTAGCGAACTCTGATGCCCATTGTGGGCACGGCATCGCTTTAACTACTGCACATGTGCCGGGGAAAGTCGCAAAACCAGCGGCAAGGCGGCGTTCGCCAGCGCATATGCAGTAGGTAAAGCGATGCCGTGTCCACAATGGGCATCGCAGTGCACAGGCGTGGTATCTCAGCCGGCCCGAAGGATCACGTAAGGGGAATAGGAGGGCGGGCATAGGCAGAGGCTGGGGGCGGGGAAAAAACTATGAAAAAAGGCAGAGCAGCCACGAATTAAGCAGCAAAGTGGAGTACAGGAGTTTTCTTTATTTATTGTATCTGGTTTGGGAACCATCTCCTGATACCCACAAACTCTCAAATCGCAGTGACGTCTAACCATTTATAATCGTGTTCAAGGTATGCTGCAAAAGGAACTAGCTAAAGTTTCCATGTATATCTCCACTATCTTTGGCCAAATCAATCTATAATAATGGTAAAATAATTTAAAAAGTTGCAAGTGGTCAGTGTTGGGAGGTGTATAGGTGGAGGAGGTGGTATAATGTGGATAAAACTGATAATAAAAAGTGAAAGAAATAAATTCAGGTAGATAATGGTGTTAGGAGTAGGCGGTTAATAGTTCATATTACAAAAATATATAAAACAAATTATATAATGAAAAAATAGATAGATAAGAGCAATGTCCATAGAAACAAGAACAAAAATTTCATATATAGTTCATCAAGCGCAGGATAAGATAAGCGGAGTATTCGTTAATAGGTGCAGAGTATTCCTTGATAAGTGACAGTAATAGTCTCCTGTGATTGCGTCGGTATAGTAAATTACAATCTCTCTTTGATCAATGATTGAGCTGACCGTTCTAATCTCACAGTATTTTCTTATTGCGGTGATTCATAGATATATTTCTGTGATCTATGGATATGTCAATGTTTGCGATTGGCTATTTCAGCCGCACAATATTTACTTATTCCGGTGATCCACAGACATATGTCTATTTGCGATCGTAACCGCGAATTGTTCTTAGTTTTTATATGGCAGGTTGATAAAAAACCTGCCATATAAAAACTAGATTAGAACGGTCAGCTCAATCATTGATCAAAGAGAGATTGTAATTTACTCCACTTATCTTATCCTGCGCTTGATGAACTACCGGTATATATGAAATTTTTGTTCTTGTTTTTGTTTTTATGGACATTGCTTTTATCCATCTATTTTTTCATACATTTTTTTGTTATATAATTTGTTTTATATATTTTTGTAATATGGACTATTAACTGCCTACTCCTAACACCATCATCTACCTGAATTTATTTCTTTCACTTTTTATTATCAGTTTTATCCACATTATACCACCTCCTCCACTTATACACCTCCCAACACTGACCACTTGCAACTTTTTAAATTATTTTACCATTATTTAATAAAGCCATTCACTTGACCCCAAATAAGAGTGTGCCTGCTACTTTTAACTATCTATACACTCCTATCTGACTGGGTGAGTCAGAACCAGCAGTTTCTCAGTCATGCACCTCAGTCATCCGACTGAACTAGTGGAGCCGTCTATATCTAACCATAACTTCAGAAAGGCATTCGTCTTCTCCATGACAAATTAGAAGATATGGAAAACAAGGCATACAGAGATAACTGACATATTAGAGGCTTGTCCGAGTCAATTAAAGATCTCTAATATTCTGTTACGTGGTGGGGGTGCAGTACCCTCTTCACCTCCCGATCTGATAACTGTGCCACTCCTCCACTGTGTCTGAGAGCTCCTCAGTGGATCACCTAGTTGGAATTGAGACTGCCCACATTATTTAGGAGTTACATGCTGATTCCTCCTTTGGTTTGGTGTTACATTAGGCCATTCCTTGTCCATGGGCTGAATTACCTTCTTGTCATTATGGTTTTTGATGTTCTGTTGGCACGAGATATACTTTTTGCCTTACTGTATTTTCTTTTTTCTATGCTAAACTCTCCTCCATTATCATAGATTGGGGTTTCCCTGGTCTTGTTAATAACTTGACTTATTTCTCTCCTCTCACACTTTGTTTCCTTTTTCTTATTTTCTTTTCCTCTGCTTTTTCTATGATATTGTGGAATTCTCCTAGACATCGGTGCTGTCAGATCTACTCCTAGGTTTTTTCGGTCGCTGCAAACCTTGATCATACAGCTACCTTTCCATATCTTTCTAAACAACATGTTGTTTTTCAGTTTTATGTGTTTTTCTCTTGTGTTTCCTGATAACGCCCCTTTGCCTTTCCTTCTATTGCGAGTCAGTGGGCCCAGTAATCAGCCAGTTAGTCTTTCTCCTCTCCTCAGTATGGCTATGAAAATAGTATCCCATAATGTGCAAGGCTTTAATTCACCGACTAAACGAGCCATAGCTTTCCGATGCTACTGACATGTTCATGCTGATCTAATTTGTCTCAAAGAAACCTGCTTTTGCCCCTCTCTACATAATTCTGAAACTTTTATGTTTTTATAAAGCAAATGTCCAGATTGAAAACAAAGGGTGTAACGATTTACTTAGACAAATCAGTCCCATTGACTCACTCACAGTAGCTGACCCTGAGCATTGTCTAATACTAAGCCACAAACGCACAACAGATCTGCTTTTTGACGGACCTATTTGTGTTAGTTTACTCTCATAAGTCATTCTTTGTGGCGACTCTGTGTATTGAACCCTAACCTGGACAAAATCCCAATGTTCTCTACTCATCCACCCACTTGCCTTCTAACTCCTTCAAAATACTTCTCTCACAGTATTATTGGGTAGATATCTGGCGGTAAACCCACCCAATGACAAAAGACTGGACGCATTTCTCAGGCCCCCACCTTTATTCCCAAATTGACCATATTTTACCTTCTCCAGATAATTCATGTATAAGCACTAAACCATGGTCGGATCATAGCCATAGCCTGTTCATCTCTCCTTTCTAAACCTCCGAACCCTTTCTGGACAACTACTCCATTCTTAATGATCCCTGAGGTATTCTCCTCACTAAAAACCTGCTTAGAAGAATACTTTATAATTAACACCCTGTCCATCTCCTTCCCAATCGCCTTGTGGGAAGCTAATAAACTGATAATTTGCACACTCCTTATACAGACTGCAGCTCATCACAAATGAGAATGTTTGTTTCAACAACGAGAGCTTAGCAAAAAAAAATACCAACTGAAGGCAATAGCTAAAGCGAACCCCACAAAAGGGGCCCATCTAGCCCTCGTGTGAGGACTGAGCTCGATCTTTGCAGATATTGTAAAACACAACCTTCGATGGTCCAAACAAATATTATATGCTAAATAATAAACCGACTTCCCCTATTAGCCAGATGATTTTAGAACCACTACACCTGTCAGTTCCTTATACGCACTCCGTACTAGTCAGGGTACAATAACTGCAAATCCTGAATGGATAACATCTGAATTCTAAACCTTCTTAAGCCAATTATGCTCCCAAACACGCAATCCTCCCCCCAAGTGAATATCTGGGAACTTAACCTTCCCCAGATACCAGATTCTCTAACTGATCTGTTGCATTCAGAGATCACTCCAGCAGCGATGGAAATGGCAGTTGCCACCCCCGAAACCTAAGAATGTCTGGGACCAGATGGCTTTTCAGCCCTATACTATAAAACATTTTCCTTAGCCCTTACCCAGCCAATGGCTTTAATGCAATGCAACAAGGTTTATCTGTTTATCAGGATTCCCTTCAGGCAGCCATTACTATGATTTTTTTTAAACCTGAAAAAGACCCTCTTGATAAAAAAAAAAACTCTGCCCTAATTTGCTTATTAGTATCGCTATGAAACTCCTCCCTAAAATATTGGATATGCTCCTTAAGGGCTCATGCACACCTCCGTGTGCTGGCCGGGCCCATTTTGCGGACCGCAAATTGTGGTCCGCAGTGCACAGTGGGGTCACTTGAATGGGGTCTGTGATCCACATCTGACAGTCTCCACTGCAGTGCAGTGCATACACTACTGTTTTGCAGTGCGGAGGCACGGACAGAAAACCCACGGAAGCACCTCGTAGTGCTTCAGTGGGCTTCTGATCCGTGCCTCCGTTCTGCACTGCATCTCCCGGATTGCGGACCAAGTGCCCGTGTATTTCGGACCCGCTGTATGCGGGCCGCAATACGGCCACAGGCCGTGTGCATGACCCCTAACACTGCTATTTCCTCCCTGATTGGTAAAGACCAAGTGGGCTTTGTCCCACAGCAACAAGCCCTAGATAACATCAGATGCATTGCTCATCTTATTCACTCATTCATGCTTTTAATGCTCGGATTATCCCTACCATGTTGCTTTCCCTGGATATACATAAAGCCTTTGATACTCTGTCTTAGCCCTAGCTATTTTCCGTGCTACTCCCCTGGGAATTCCCCTCAGAATTTCTAACATGGTTTCACGTTATCTACGCTGACCCTCAGGCGTTTATCGGCCATAAGGGCTTCCGCTCGGAATTATTTCCCATCTGTTTGGGCAGGAATGTACCCTATCTCCTTTACTGTTTATACTGGTGTCAGGATAACGACTGTCGTCATACACAAACGGGTAGTGCAGCCCTAACACTGCCCGGACCCATTATTCCTACCTAATTGCATGTCACCCTAGGCAGTGACCCCACAACAGTCCCTACACCGCAATAGTTATATGACAAGACGTAAACGGGGACAAACACTAAGTCATAAGGAAAAAGCCAATCGAACAATGCAGTACAAGTTACACAAATGAACCAAACGAGAAAAACAAACACGCCAGAAAGTCAGAACCAGGAGAACAATATGATACCAAAAAACCCAAAAACATATTCACAATACCAAATACAAAAATCCAAGCCAAAAAATAAAGCAAGGGAACAGCAGGGGGAGCCAGAGGACATCTTGCCTCTCTATAAACAATGGGAAATCTTAAGCCTTTAACCTGTCACTCCCCAAACCAGAAGTGTTCTGACTGCGCTCAAAATTCCCTATTCCACTTCACCACCATGACGGCCCAGAGAGATTGACCCACGACCTATGTAGGGCAAGGAACAGAGAGAGGTTAAAATGACCCCTCCCACCACCATTCACCAGTGTGTTCCTGCCCCTATAGTGGCCAGGACAGAGAAAGTCCTCTCTGGCTATCAGGATGGTGAAGAGGACACGGTTTTGACCCTTTTTTATTTTCATACCTGGATGCCGGGAGTGTAATGCTTCCCTTGTGGACCCCTCATCCAGAGCGCTTCCCCTGTTCTCTGGCGGACCCGTTCCAAAGCTGACAGGGAGACGCCAGGGTCACACTTCCTGTTGAGCAGCAGCCTGCCCTGAGCTGCCGCAGGCCGCCTACCTCCCTGTGTAGGTAGCTGTCCGGGACGCCATATGCACAGGCGCGCATGTCGGACGTCACTTCCGGGTCGCGGAACGGAACCCAGAAATGTGTAAGTATAAAGTCTCACATGCACTTTGCCGCTGCGCTCTCTGCAATGCTGGGCAGTATGTCGGACCAGGAGAAGGAGCAGCAGAAGGAGCAGACCGCTCCAGATCATTAGAGTGTGAGTAGCCCACCTGGGCATGGCGGCAGCTGATATGCGTGTTTCCTTGGGACCTCATTGTCATTATGGGAGGGGAGCCCAGGGCATTCAACCTTTATGGCTTTAAGTTACCCACTTGAATTGACCCCTCCAAGGTCCTTTTAGTATACTGCATAATTTTGCACCTGTGCTAAATTTTACATATTGATGGGCTGCTCTCTCACTATAGGACAAAAAAGTTTTGAAAAAGCCTAAGAAGAACCCCGAAATGCATCAAGTGCTTCATCAGGTTTCCTGATAACTATCCTAAAAAGCTGTGTAAAGAATGCATTACTAAAATAGTGAGAGAAGAATAGCCTTCAATAATGCAAGAATTTAGATAAATGATACAAGAGGAGGTTAAATCCTCCCTGACATCCCTCCGAGAAGAGACCCTGGGGGCCCGTCCATCCAAGCGTCCAAGATTGGCAGACATTTCCCCCTCTGACTACGAGGGATTGGAAGACAAGGCTTCGTCATCCAAAAAGAAGGATGAGGATTACCCCTTATCTGAGGGTGCAATCGTAGAAGAATCTAGGAAATTCTTCTTTGCTCCTGATGAGATGAATGACCTTCTAAAAGCGGTCAGGGATACAATGGGGGTAGAAGATGTTCAGAAGCCCCATTCAGTGCAGGAGGAAATGTTTGGGGGATTAAAGGTCAAATGCTATTCCCCATTAATGAAAATATTAAAGCGATGGTGATGGACGAATGGGCTTTCCCAGAAAGTAAGCTTAGGAATATCAAAAGAATTTAAAACAGTCTTTTATTTGATCCATCAGACTGTAAGATCTTTGACAAAGTTCTTAGGATTGACGTACAGGTAGCCAAAGTAAACAAGAAGACCTCGCTACCATTTGAGGACTCCTCCCAGTTGAAAGAAACCATGAAGAAAAAAGCGGATAGTCTTTTAAGAAAGTCTTGGGAGGCAGCCATGTTTAGTGTGAAGACCAATATAGCTGCTACTTTAGTCGCTAGGTCGATGTACCTGTGGCTGAATGAGTTAGAAAATCATCTAATTAATAAGACGTCTAGGGAACAGATCCTTGACTCCATTCCCCTGTTAAAATCTGCCACGGGGTTACTAGCGGATGCCTCCGCAGAAACTATTAGATTCTCGGTTAAGGACGCGGCACTTTCTAACGCCGCCTGGAGAGCATTGTGGATGAAGTCCTGGTCGGGCGACCTCACTTTCTAAGATGAAACTGTGCTCGATAGCCTTCTTGGGTGAATATCTATTCAGTCCTGTTCTGCACAGAATCCTCGAGAAGGCTACTGATAAGAAAAAGGGGTTCCCTGAGGAAAGACCCCCAAAGAAGAAAACCTCCTTTCGCACCCAATATTTCCAGAATAGCTCCTTTCGTGGGAAAGGAAAACCAGCCGCTGGAGTTACGCAAAGGGCGGAGGAGGAAGAGGTTATCTCCTCAACCCCCAAAACAAGGGCGGTGATAAGCAGTGACTCCAGGATCGGGGGAAGACTATCCCACTTTTTGCGCAGTGGGAACAAATATCTTTCAACCCCTGGGCCCTAAATCTTGTAAGGGATGGTTACAAGATAGAATTATCTTCCCTCCCTTTGGATGTGTTTCTGATTTCTCGCCACCCATCCACTTCTCAGCTAAAACTAACATGGAAGGAGGTCCAGAGTCTTCTGGACTTAGGAGTGGTGTTTCCTGTTCCCGTACCTCCACGTGGGCGGGGATTCTACTCAAACCTTTTTTTAGTGAAAAAATCTGGGGGGCTCTCATTGTATGATCATAAACCTAAATAAACTGAACAGGTTCGTAGTTTACAGGAAATTCAAGATTGAGTCCCTAAACTCAACAATCCCTCTAATAAAGAAAAATGTGTTCCTTTGTACCGTCAATCTCAAGGACGCATATTATCACGTTCCCATTCAGAATCAGTCTCAAAAATTCCTGCGATTCGCTTTGAGAGATCACAGGGGATCCATTCATCATTTCCAGTTTGTGGCTCTCCCCTTCAGGCTGGCATCAGCCCCAAGGATTTTTACAAAACTGGTAGTGGAGATGGTCGCCTCCCTGAGGTCTCAGGGAGTGACAGTCGTACCCTATCTAGACGATTTCCTGCTAATTTCAGACTTAGTGGATCAATCAATAGCGGACCGAAAGACTTTCTGCAGGCTCCTTGCGGATCTAGGCTGGGTTATAAACCTAAAAAAATCCTCGCTAGTTCCAAAAACAAGGGTAAAATTCCTAGAGGTATTGCTAGATTCCGCAAAACAAACAACTTTTCTCCCCACAGAAAGAGTTCAGTCTAATTAGGCGTCGATCAGGAGATTTTTAAAGAGGCGCTTCTTCTCCTACAGGGAAACATTGAGTCTCCTGGGGCAAAGCCTGCATAGTGGCAGTCCCTTGGTGCCAGATCCATTACCAAACCCTTCAGGCCTGGCTTCTAAGAAAGTGGGACAAACATCAGTCCTCACTAGACCGGAAGATCCA
This sequence comes from Bufotes viridis, assembly GCA_033119425.1. Lineage (NCBI taxonomy): Eukaryota > Metazoa > Chordata > Amphibia > Anura > Bufonidae > Bufotes > Bufotes viridis. The sequence goes on from CM065595.1 coordinate 73,129,164, forward strand.
AATCCTGGGACACGTAAAATCCTCAGTCCAGTGGTGGCTGCACACAAAAAACCTAAAGAAGGGCATGGTATGGCAAAAATCCCCTGAAGTTTCCGTTTAGACAGATGCAAGCGGAACAGGGTGGGGTGCAAAAATAGATTCCGATCTTTACCAGGGAGCCTGGCCTTCGAGGATAGCAAATCAGTCCTTAAACTACAGGGAGCTCAGAGCAGTCTGGGAGACGCTGCGAGCAGCAGCACCAAGATTAAGGGATCAACATGTGAAAGTCTACTCGGACAATGTAACTACCGTTTCCTACCTCAAACATCAGGGAGGCACATGGTCACTAAGGCTGGAAAATATATCCAGGAAAATCTTCTTTTGGGCAGAAGAAATATAAAATCAGTGTCGGCCATACATCTAAAGGGGAGCTTAAACAGTGCGGCAGATTTTCTGAGCAGGACTGCCATAGACCAGGGAGAATGGTCTCTGAACAACGAGGTCTTCAATCTAATAGTCCAGAAATGAGGGATTCCATCCATAGACTTGTTCGCCTCCAAAAAGAACACAAAAGTAGAAATCTTCTGCTCCCTAAACCCAAGGGACAGGCCTTGGGCGATAGATGCTTTCTCCCAGAATTGGGACCTCGCCTCTGCCTTCCCTTCATTCCCGTTAATCCCAAGGGTCCTCCAGAAGGCCATACAAGACAGGGCCAGACTAATTCTCATTGCCCCTTACTGGCCCAAGAGAAGCTGGTTCTCGATTCTAACAAACCTCTCTCCACAGGAGGCTTTCATTCTCCCAAACAGGAAAGATATCTTGGTCCAGGGCCCGGTTCTCCATCCATGTCCATAAATCTTCAGACTCTCGGCTTGGATCCTGAATCTGACCTTCTGAGACGCAGAGGACTCTCCGAGGGGGTAATATCCACACTAAAAGCAAGCAGGAAAAAGGTGACAAATTCCATCTACCTAAAGATCTGGAAAAGATTCTGCACCTGGTCAGGCGATAAAGCCCCCAAATCAGGCGAAGCCCAATATCCAAGTGATCTTGGACTTCCTCCAAAAAGGGCTAGAGTTGGGGTTACGACCATCTACCCTAAAGGTTCAGGTCTTGGCACTTAGGGCCTCCTTCGATTCAGAGCTGGCTAGCCATCGATGGATCCGGAGATTCCTAAGATCTGCATCCAGGCTAAGACCCTGCTTCAAATCATGTGTGCCAACTTGGACCTAAACATCGTCCTCAGGGGACTCACAGGCCCACCATATGAACCTCTGGATTCATGCTCTCTAAAACACCTTTCTTTTTTCTTATCGCATCAGCAAAAAGATTGAGTGAGATCCAGGTGTTATCAATTAGAGAACCGTACCTCAACATCCAAGGGGGTAGTAACAGATTTCCACAGAAACCAGGAAATAATCCTACCTTCTGTTTGCGAAAATCCCAATAATCCGGGAGAACGGTTCCATTCCCTGAATGTCAAGAGAACAGTGCTGAAGTATCTTGAGGTCACTAGGGCCATGAGAAAGGCGGACAATTTGCTGGTGCTATTCAGTGGCAAAAATAAAAGAAAGGCAGCCTCTAGGGCGACCATTGCCTGGTGGTTAAAACAGACTATTGCAGACTGTTACAGAATCGAGGGCATCAGCTGTCCTATCGACATTTGGGCCCAATCTACAAGGGCCATATCTGCCTCTTAAGCTGAAAAAGCGGGGGCTTCCCTAGACCAGATATGCCGGGCTGCAACATGGTCCAGTGTCAACACCTTTATAAAGCATTACAGGCTTGATTTATCCAGGTCTTCCGACCTGGCATTTGGTCGCAAAGTATTGCAGGCCGTAGCCCCCCCTTAAATTCCGTATAATCTGTTATGTCTCTCTGGGCCGTCATGCTGGTGAAGTGGAAAGCCGGAATTAGACTTACCGGTAATTCATTTTCCACGAATCCACCATGATGGCATGATATCCCACCCCAAAAAAATAAAAAAACTCAGTTTTTTCACTTTTCGCTTCACTGAGTACGGAATCCGGACCCGTTCATTTCAATGGGTCTGTGCACATGAGCGGTGGTTTTCACCCATCACTTTTGCGTTGCGTTAAAATCGCAGCATGTTCTATATTCTGTGATTTTCACACAACTCTGGCCCTATAGAAGGGAATGGGGCTGCGCGAAAATCGCATCCGCAAGCAGGTGCAGATTCGATGTGTTTTTCACTGATGGTTGCTAAGAGATGTTGTTTGTAAACTTTCAGCTTTTTATCACGCGTGTGCAAAACGCATTAAATCGCGTTGCACCCACGAGATAAAAAATGAACAACTAAACGCGATGGTAAACAATACTGAATGTACTTGCTTGCGAAATCGCGCAGTTTTCCCTTAACGCATCCGCAACATATCCGGACCTAATCCGCTCACGCTCGTCTGCAAGGGGCCTTACTGCGTTTGAGACTTGTCTCTGTTACCCTCACGCTAGAGGCCTTATCTCAACCATTTATACCAATCTCAACCATAACCCTCACATCACTCAACTTTCCCCCATGTCACGACAGCACCACCAGAGAGATAGACTCCTCCCCCTAGGGACAGGAAACCTAGAGTACAAAAGGAAGCGCTTCCCTCCCATGCATGCATCAGTGGTTTCCTGTCCCTAGGACGCCTGGAGTAATTCCATAGCCTGGTGGGCTGTGTTGAAGTATGTGGCTGGGGGACCTGGGAGGCAATAAATCCCTGTGGTTCGGGGTAGCTGGGTCCCCCGTATGACTCCTGGTGTGGAGCCAGTTCTTTCACCCCCAGCATCAGGTCTTGTACTTGCTGCTCGTGATTCCCGGGGGAGGCCGCGGCAGTTGAGTAACTCACTGCATCAAAGGAGAGTATTGCGGTCTGCTGGTGGAATGAAGGAGAGGAACTGCCAACCATTAGCAAGCAGATGGGTGAGAGTGCAGGAGATTATGAATAACGATGACTCTTCTCAAGTAGATTTGACTGCTGGACGAACAACACCAGCAGTCACGTAAAACTACAAGACATACACCACACCCTGAACATAAACCCACATCAACCATCAACACAGGTAAGGTAGGGAACATGAAGGGTACATAAGGGATGACAATCTATGTCCAACAAGGTGGCCTTCAAACTGGACAGATGGTAAGGTCCAGGATGGCAGCAGAACTCCAGCTCCACAAGAAGCTGAAGTCCCACTTACCTCAGGCTCCAAACCCAAGTACTATAAGAGCCCACACCCAGTTCCACCTTGCTCACACTTTAACCCCATACCCACCAGAATGGGAAGGGACAATAACCTTAAAGGGCAAGTGTTTTAACATGCAAAAACTACACGTTGCCACCGGCAACAAGCATGCACAGCTAAAGTGTCACGGTCCACTACCATCAGACCATGACACAGCCGTGACATCACCCCCGAGTAAAAAAAGGATTAGGATTCACTTTTATAACCTCATTCACTCTGTGACTGGATACAATATTTAGAAAGACCCTTGGAAAGCATTAGTTAATAAACAGATCCCGAGAATTCCCCCACACCCACGTCGATTGATAAGCTTTTTCTTCCTTGCCAGTAAACATACTATAGCGGCAGCTTGGAAAAAAAATAACTAGTTTTTTCGGCAGTTAAGTGCAGACTGGACTTTTATATGATTATTGAGAAACTAGCTTCTGTTATTACGTCATGACTGGTTCTTGGAGATTTGGACTCCTTGGTGAGATTTGTCTTTCACAAATAGTTCCCAAAGATCTCACGTGGATTCCAGTCTGCCAGTTTCTGCTTGCTATTCTCTATATTATTCCCTGTGCTTGTTCCCCTGATTTTCTTAGTTGCAAGCCACATCTTAGTACACAGAACTTGTGCCCATATAAATCTTATTTGCTGTGTCTGCCATCCTTTGAGTGAGAGTTTTCCCCAGCCCCCTTCCCTTTTACAGTAGTCTGTCAATAGTCTGTTTCCATAGCTTCATCATGACGGCATACAAGGAGATTGACCCCTGACCTCTGTAGGGGCAGGAACAGAGAAAGATAAAGGGAACCTGTCATCAACTTTATGCTAACCGTACTGAGGGCAGTATAAAATAGTGACAGAAATGCTGATGTCAGCGGTGTGTCACACATCAGCTAAAAGTAAGTGGTTGCCAAGAACCAGCATCATAATCATTGCAGCACAGTCCTTTAAAAGAGTCAAATCTACCCGAGAAGAGTCATAGTTATTAATAAATTCCTTCTCTCCCTGCCCACCTGCTGATGATTGACAGTCTTCTACCTAGTTTTCTCTCTTTCTCTCTAGGAGAGAACTGCCAACCATCAGCAAGCAGATGGGTGAGAGTGCAGGAGATTACGAATAACCATGACTCTCAAGTAGATTTGACTCTTTTCAGGGCCTGTGCTGCAATGATTATGATGCTGCTTCTCAAGATAGACGTACAGGGGGCTAAAGGGAATAAAAAAAACATCATTGCCCTTCGAGCATGCCTCCCAGTTAAGGGATTATATGGATCTATGCCCGAATGTCGATAGGACAGCTGATGCCCTTGATTCTGTAACAGTCTGCAATAGTCTGTTTTAACCACCAGGCAGATCTATGTTCATCTGGCTAAATGAGCTGGAGGATCATATTAGAAATAAGACGTCTAGAGAGGAAATTCTAAATAATATACCCCTTCTTAAACCAGCCACAGCTTTTCTAGCTGACGCCTTGGCCAAATCAGTGAGGTTCTCAGCTAGAGACTCAGGTCTTTCTAATGCAGCCCGTAGAGCACCTTGGATGAAGTGTTGGTCAGGAGACAAAATAAGATGAAACTATGTTCCATTCCATTCTCGGGGGAATATTTATTTCGTCCAGTGCTGGACAAGATCTTAGAGAAGGCCTCAGACAAAAAGAGAGGTTTTGCCGAGGACAGAACCTATAAGCGTAGTTATCCTTTTCGTTCCTCCACAAATCAGGACTGGTTGTATAAGGGAAAAGGAAAGTCGGGGCACTGGAGTTTCCCCAAAGGGGGTAGAGGATGGGGTTTTCTCCCGACATCTCATACCAAGCCTGGTGAAAAACAATGACGGGGGGGTGGGGATCTCGACTGATGAATTTCCTTATGTCCTGGGAATTAATCTCCCAAAATCCCTGGACCAAGGAAATTGTAGAATTGGGAAACAAGATCGAATTCTCTTCAAAACCCCCAAACAGGTACATAGCAACCCGATTCCATAAAAAGATATGGCAGGGAGTGCAGGACCTTTTAGAGATGAATGTCATAGCCCAAGTTCCTCCCCCAGAGCAGGAAAAAGGTTTCTACTCAAATCTTTTTCTGGTAAAAAAAAGAGGGAAGGCTCTTTCCGTACAATAATACATTTAAAGCCTTTAAACAAATTTATCACTTAGAGAAAATTCAGGATGGAGTCCCTAACGTCCACAGTACCATTGATAGGCAAGGAAGCTTTGATGTGTACGGTGGACTGGAGGGATGCCTATTATCACCTCCCATGTCTGATCCCAGAAACTTCTGAGGTTTGCCATCAGAGACAATAGGGGCCTAGTTCATCATTATCAGTTCTGGGCCCTTCCCCAAGGATTTTCACAAAGTTGATAGTGGAAATGGTAGCGTTCTCGAAGAAAGAAGGGTTGATGTTAATCCCCTACCTGGACAATGTTCTCCTGATTGGCGACAACTCTCACCAGATCGAGAACGACTTAAACACCTTACGATCAGCGCTGAGCAGATTAGGATGGATAGTGAACCTAAACAAATCAAACTTCAAACCTTCCACAAGAACACGGTTTCTGGGGGTAATCTTAGACTCCCATGTTCGATCTACGTACCTTCCCCGGAACAGGATAGTATTACTACAGCAGAGGATCAGGGTTTTCCAGAGGAAGAAGACGTGCTCCATAAGAGAAGCCATAATTCTTTTGGGCCTACTAACTTCTTGCATACGATCAGTACCCTGGAGTCAGAGCCATTTCTGACCTTTACAGGCTTTGATCCTCAGAATCTGGAACAGACATCAGATCTCATTAGATCGCACGATTTCTATACCCCCGTTGATAAATAAATTCCCTAGAATGGTGGCAAAGATCGACTAATCTTTCCAGGGGTGTACTGTGGAAAAAGACTCCTTACATACAGATTGTAACTGACGCAAGTCAGTCAGGGTGCGGAGCAAAAGTGGGAGACCACTTTTACCAGGGATCCTGGCCCCAATCAATAAGGTCTCAGTTGTCAAACTTCAGAGAACTGGGGGCAGTCTGGGAAACACTAAAAGTAGCGGGTAAGAGACTACAGGGTTACCACATAAAGGTCTTCTCAGACAATACGACGGCCATTGCTTACCTCTCGCATCAGGAAGGGACAAAATCCTACACTCTTCAGTCACTGTCATCCAAAATCTTCGATTGGGCAGAAGCGAATGTAAGGTCTATTTCGGCAGTCCATCTCAAGGGGGCTATGAACCGAGAGGCGGACTTCCTCAGTTGCCAGAAATTAGACCAGACAGCATGGTCCCTGAACATAGAGGTTTTTAAGATTATAGTAGAAACATAGAAACATAGAATGTGTCGGCAGATAAGAACCATTTGTCCCATCTAGTCTGCCCAATATGCTGAATAGTGAATACTATGAATAGCCCAAGGCCCTATCTTATATGAAGGATGGCTTTATGCCTATCCCATGCATGCTTAAACTCCTTCACTGTATTTGCAGCTACCACTTCTGCAGGAAGGCTGGGGAGTCCACAAGGTCGATCTCTTCGCCTCCAAAGCAAATTCGAAGGTTGGAAAATTCTGTTCCCTAGACCCCAGGGACAATCCCTGGGCATTAGAGGCATTCGAACTGAGATGGAACTGGAGACTCTGCTACGCTTTTCCTTCCTCCACTCCCACTAATCCCAAGGGTGATTCAAAAATTACATCAGGACAAGTCTACGTTAATTTTGAAAGCCCCCTTTTTGGCCAAAGAGAAATTGGTTCTCCTCCCTCAAAAAGCTTTCCATCTCGGAACCTTGGCCTCTTCCTCTCAAAAGGGATCTTCTGCATCAGGGACCAGTGCCCAATCCGTAGTTCTTGAAGCTGATAGTCTGTATCCTGAAGTCCTGATACTGAACTACCAGGGTCTCTCAGACAAAGTGATACATACACTTAGAGCCTCCAGGAAGACGGTAACCTCGGCAATCGACCTAAAAATATGGAAGAGATTCTGTTCCTGGTCAGGAGATACATCCCTGAATCTAAAGAGACCAAACATTTACAAAATACTAGCTTTCTTACCACAAAGACTTGATCTAGGACCAAGACCGTCCAGTCTTAAGGTCCAGGTGTCAGCACTTGGCTGTTTCTTTGATCAGGATATCGCAAACCACCTCCAGACTTCGGCCGACTATAAAATCTCGAGTCCCCTCCTGGGATCTAAATATTGTACTCTCGGGATTGACACTACTTCCTTTTGAGCCTATGGAAAATTGTTTGTTTAAAACTATTATCGCTAAAAACAGCTTTTCTAATAGCAATCACTTCTGCCCGTAGACTAAAGTGAAATACAAGCAATTTCCATCAAAGAACCTTACCTACGTGTTATGGACGATAGAATAATCCTCAAGTTAGATCCGGGCTTCCTTCCAAAGATAGTATCCGATTTTCATTGTAGCCAAGAAATCATCCTGCCTTCGTTCTGTGAAAATTAGTTTTCCATTCCCTGGATATCAGACGTTCTGTCCTAAATTACATTGAATCTACCAAGGATTTCAGGAAATCTGACAGTCTGCTAGTTCAGTTTTCAGGGAAAAACAAGGGCCAAAAAATTTCCAAATCCTCTTTAGGCAGATGGATCAAGAATACTACTTCCCTTTGTTATAAGATTCAGAACCATCCTTGTCCTGACAACTTCAGGGTCCATTCAAGCAGGGCAATGTCTTCCTCTCAAGCTGAAAAGGCAGGTGCATCTCTCGAAGATATCTGCAGAGCAGCTACATGGTTGAGTGTGCATACGTTTGTGAAACACTATAGACTTGATTTTTCCCAAAATTCAGACTTGTCTTTTGGATGTAAGGTCCTTCAGGCAGTTGCCCCCTCTTGATTTAGATATATTTTGTTTATCTCCTTGTATGCTGTCGTGATGATGCTATAGAAAAACCAAAATTAGTCTTATTAGTAATTAAGTTTCCATGAGATCATCACTACGGCACATTATTCCCCCCCATTTATTCGTCTGTATGTTACCTACGGGAGGTCTTCCGGTGGGTATGAAGTAATACAGTACCTTACCTTTTTCTGTTAGTTGATGTCTTTCTTTGTGTGACTGACCACCTTTTTTGCTCTGTGTGATTTTGGAAACACTGGTGTTGGTGGTGGGAGAGGGGGATTTAAACCTTTCTCTGTTCCTGCCCCTACAGAGGTCAGGGGTCAATCTCCTTGTATGTCGTTGTGATGATCTCATGGAAACTGAATTACCGGTAAGACTAAGTCCGGTTTTTCCCTAGTTTGTTTTGTTACCTGAGTTTTTCCTGCCCAACACTTTTCCTGTTGGCTGTGATAGGGTTGTTTCGGGTATTGAATTTTCGATCCCCAATCGATACTTTTGTCTGGTATCGTCCTCGATACCAGGATTTGCCTTTTTTCGATACTAGGCTTCGCTATTGCGCAGTTTAGTATCAGAGAATAAGGAGTGAGCTGCTGTTCTCCTCAGCAGCACAGGGGAGAAGGAAGTAGTCTCTCCCTCCCCCCTGTGCCGCTGCTGCCGCCAATGAGGAGAGAGGGGCGGGCGCACTGCGCCACTAATGAAAGTAAATGTTTCATACAAATCCAGGATCTGCGATCAGCGGTAGTTAACCCCTCAGGTGCCTCACCCGCCTCCGGTATTAAATGTTGATTATCATTGGTGGCGCAGTGCGCCCTCCCCCCCCAGTATTAAAATCATTGGTGGCGCAGTGCGCCCTCTCCCTTCAATCAAACCAGTATTAAAATCATTGGTGGCGCAGTGAACCCACTCCCCCCCACCTCCCAGTATTAAAATCATTGGTGGCAGTGGCCACTGGATCCCTTCTTCCCTCCTCCTCATTGGTGGTGCAATGGCAGCTTCTGATCGGAGCCCCAGCAGTGTAAGCCTGGTGCTCCGATTGGTTACCTCCTGTTTTCCTGTATGCACCTGGTGTGTCAGGCCTTTCTTATGTTTGCCTTTTGCATCAACCCTCTTAATTCTCTATAACATTGGCTTTTATCAATGCTACAAAAAGTTTAACAATCCTTAAATGGGTTGTATTAGTTATTTTTGGTTCTGTGTATGTTTTTAACTAACCAAATATAAGGGGTTTACATTTCACTTGCTTCATCTGCAGTGTCCCATTTCTCATATTTCACATGACCTATGATGTCAGCTTCTCTTCTTTCTCTGATGATGTTTTGTGCACAAGCCTGGGGAGCAGATCTGTGTAAGAAACAAACGTCAATGTGTTGGCCACACCCCCTGCATTGCCATCTGCTGCTGTCTGCCCCGTGTCTCCCTTCCACTGGATTTTTTAATAAAGTCTAACCCCTTCTTCCATCAACAGCACATACTCAGAGTTGGAGGCTTCGCTGAACAGCTGCAGGGCTTCCTCTTCTCTAGGCAGTGAAGAGACAAATGCTGCACAGGATTTTCCCTCCTTATGCCTCATTCACACGTCAGTGTTTAACGTACTTGTGCTGCAAGTTTTCTCCACAGACAGCACACATCCCAGATCCCTCACGCCCATTATAGTCAATGAGTCCATAAAAACCACGGATACCATCCGTGTTGCATCCGTGTTTCACGTATTATTAAGAGATGCTTTGAAAATTATTTTCCAGCTGTTCCAGTGTCAGTGAAACACGGATGGCACACGGACAGCAAAAAACGGTGCCACAGACCCAACACGGATTCGTCACGGTAGGAAACACGGATTTAACAAGGTCCGTGTTACCACAGATCCAAAACTGACACTGACGTGTGAATGAAGCATTACTCTGCAAAAAACAGAGCAATTTTATTCACTCCCTTTGCAGAGCAGGGGGAGGGGAAAGGCAGTCTTTGTTGACGCCCACAAATATTCATGAGGAAAACTTCAGATTGTTTTTACTTCATGCAAACTAAGGGCCAAAAGAGAACTAGTGAAATGAGTAAATATAATTTGTTTATACCTAAAACTTGCTTAGCTTATGTACCGTATTTTTCACCCTGTAAGGCCTCATGCACACGACCGTTTTTTTATGCTGTCCGCAAAAAAGGGTTTAGTTGTTCAGTGATCCGTGTCCGTTTTTGCCTTCCGTTGTGTTTCCGTGTGTCTTCCGTTTTTTTTTTAGCGGACATGTCCCAAAAGATTTTACCAAAAGACAGGCTGACAATTTTTCCCAAGTGCCTGCCAAGGGATCTGCAAAAATACGGACACGGAACGCGGATGACACATGGATGGCCATCCGCATTTTTTCACAGACCCTTTGACTTGAATGGGTCCGTGAACCGTTTTTCACGGACAAGAATAGGACAGGTTATATTTTTTTGACGGACTGGAATCACGGACCACGGACGTGGAGGACAAACGGTGCATTTGCCGAGGTTTCCACAGACCCATTGAAAACCAATGGGTCTGCAGAAAATCACGAAAAACGGAGCAACGGACACGGAATCAAACAACGGTCGTGTGCATAAGGCCTAAGACGCACTTTTCCCCCAAAAAGTGGGGGGAAAATGGCAGTGCGTATTGTGGGGCAAATACTGCCATTTACACTGAAACATCGCCGACCGCGATGCTGCACAGCTCGGTCAGCAGTGTATCAGCAGAGTGGGAGAAGGGGCTGGGGGCCGGCATCTGCTGTAGGAATGGCTAAAAATGCAGGCATGGGTGCTGTTTTAAACTATAGTAATCCTCTGCAGCATAGAGAAATCCATGTAGTACGGTACTCACTTGAAACTCCTGTAGGCAGGGCGGGCAGCGGCAGCGTAACGTCATTCAATACGTCGTGCGTCTGCTTCATTCATAAAGTGGGAGGAGCAGGTGCATGACATAGTGAGTGACGTTATGCTGCTGCCGCTGCCTGCCGAGCCTGCCTACAGGAGTTCCAAGTGAGTACCGTACTACATGGATTTCTCTATGCTGCGGAGGATTACTATAGTATAAAAAGGCGCCCATGCCTACACGTTACCTATTAATGCTACAGTGGGCGGGGCCCGATGCAATAGAATACAGTGACTGCAATGGGCCCCGCTGCCATTACAGTACCAGATGCTGGCCGCCACCCCCTGTATTGGGGGTCATCCACAGATTCCCCCCAGAGCAGTGTCATCCACAGATTCCTCCCCCCAGAGCAGTGTCATCCACAGATTCCTCCCCCCAGAGCAGTGTCATCCACAGATTCCTCCCCCCAGAGCAGTGTCATCCACAGATTCCTCCCCCCAGAGCAGTGTCATCCACAGATTCCTCCCTCCAGAGCAGTGTCATCCACAGATTCCTCCCCCCAGAGCAGTGTCATCCACAGATTCCTCCCCCAGAGCAGTGTCATCCACAGATTCCTCCCCCAGAGCAGTGTCATCCACAGATTCCTCCCCCAGAGCAGTGTCATCCACAGATTCCCCCAGAGCAGTGTCATCCACAGATTCCTCCCAGAGCAGTGTCATCCACAGATTCCTCCCCCAGAGCAGTGTCATCCACAGATTCCTCCCCCAGAGCAGTGTCATCCACAGATTCCTCCCCCAGAGCAGTGTCATCCACAGATTCCTCCTCCAGAGCAGTGTCATCCACAGATTCCTCCCCCAGAGCAGTGTCATCCACAGATTCCTCCCCCAGAGCAGTGTCATCCACAGATTCCTCCCCCAGAGCAGTGTCATCCACAGATTCCTCCCCCAGAGCAGTGTCATCCACAGATTCCTCCCCCCAGAGCAGTGTCATCCACAGATTCCTCCCCCCAGAGCAGTGTCATCCACAGATTCCCCCCAGAGCAGTGTCATCCACAGATTCCCCCAGAGCAGTGTCATCCACAGATTCCCCCAGAGCAGTGTCATCCACAGATTCCCCCAGAGCAGTGTCATCCACAGATTCCCCCAGAGCAGTGTCATCCACAGATTCCCCCAGAGCAGTGTCATCCACAGATTCCCCCAGAGCAGTGTCATCCACAGATTCCCCCAGAGCAGTGTCATCCACAGATTCCCCCAGAGCAGTGTCATCCACAGATTCCCCCAGAGCAGTGTCATCCACAGATTCCCCCAGAGCAGTGTCATCCACAGATTCCCCCAGAGCAGTGTCATCCACAGATTCCCCCAGAGCAGTGTCATCCACAGATTCCCCCAGAGCAGTGTCATCCACAGATTCCCCCAGAGCAGTGTCATCCACAGATTCCCCCAGAGCAGTGTCATCCACAGATTCCCCCCAGAGCAGTGTCATCCACAGATTCCCCCAGAGCAGTGTCATCCACAGATTCCTCCCCAGAGCAGTGTCATCCACAGATTCCTCCCCCAGAGCAGTGTCATCCACAGATTCCTCCCCCAGAGCAGTGTCATCCACAGATTCCTCCCCCAGAGCAGTGTCATCCACAGATTCCTCCCCCAGAGCAGTGTCATCCACAGATTCCTCCCCCCAGAGCAGTGTCATCCACAGATTCCTCCTCCCAGAGCAGTGTCATCCACAGATTCCTCCTCCCAGAGCAGTGTCATCCACAGATTCCTCCTCCCAGAGCAGTGTCATCCACAGATTCCTCCTCCCAGAGCAGTGTCATCCACAGATTCCTCCTCCCAGAGCAGTGTCATCCACAGATTCCCCCCAGAGCAGTGTCATCCACAGATTCCTCCCAGAGCAGTGTCATCCACAGATTCCCCCAGAGCAGTGTCATCCACAGATTCCCCCAGAGCAGTGTCATCCACAGATTCCCCCAGAGCAGTGTCATCCACAGATTCCCCCCAGAGCAGTGTCATCCACAGATTCCCCCCAGAGCAGTGTCATCCACAGATTCCCCCCAGAGCAGTGTCATCCACAGATTCCTCCCCCCAGAGCAGTGTCATCCACAGATTTCTTCTCCCAGAGCAGTGTCATCCACAGATTCCTCCCCCAGAGCAGTGTCATCCACAGATTCCTCCCCCAGAGCAGTGTCATCCACAGATTCCTCCCCAGAGCAGTGTCATCCACAGATTCCTCCCCCAGAGCAGTGTCATCCACAGATTCCTCCCCCAGAGCAGTGTCATCCACAGATTCCTCCCCCAGAGCAGTGTCATCCACAGATTCCTCCCCCAGAGCAGTGTCATCCACAGATTCCTCCCCCAGAGCAGTGTCATCCACAGATTCCTCCCCCAGAGCAGTGTCATCCACAGATTCCTCCCCCAGAGCAGTGTCATCCACAGATTCCTCCCCCCAGAGCAGTGTCATCCACAGATTCCTCCCCCCAGAGCAGTGTCATCTACAGATTCCTCCCCCCAGAGCAGTGTCATCCACAGATTCCTCCCCCCAGAGCAGTGTCATCCACAGATTCCTCCCCCCCATAGCAGTGTCATCCACAGATTCCTCCCCCACCATAGCAGTGTCATCCACAGATTCCTCCCCCACCATAGCAGTGTCATCCACAGATTCCTCCCCCATAGCAGTGTCATCCACAGATTCCTCCCCCCATAACAGTGTCATCCACAGATTCCTCCCCCCATAACAGTGTCATCCACAGATTCCTCCCCCCATAACAGTGTCATCCACAGATTCCTCCCCCCCATAACAGTGTCATCCAAATGTAGATGAAATTTCAGAATTTCCATTTTAATCATTTTTTTCCGCTAACAAAGCAAGGGTTAAAAGCCAAACAAAACTCAATATTTATTGCCCTGATTCAGTAGTTTACTGAAACGCCCCATATGTGGTCGTAAACTGCTGTATGGCCACACAGTAGGGCGTAGTAGGAAATGAACGCCATATGGTTTTTGAAAGGCAGATTTTGCTGGACTGTTTTTTTTGACACCATGTCCCATTTGAAGCCCCCCTGATGTACTCCTAGAGTAGAGACTCCAAAAAAGTGACCCCATTTTGGAAACTACAGGATAAGGTGGCAGTTTTGTCTGTACAATTTTAGGGTACATATGATTTTTGGTTGTTCTATATTACACTTTTTGTGAGGCAAGGTAACAAAAAATAGAAATTCTAAAATTTCATCTCCATTTGCCATTAACTTGTGGAACACCTAAAGGGTTAACACAGTTTGTAAAATCAGTTTTTAATACCTTGAGGGGTGTAGTTTCTTAAATGGGGTCACTTTTTTAGAGTTTCCACTCTAGGGGTGCATCGGGGGGGGGGGGGGGGCATTCAAATGGGATATGCTGTCAAAAAACCAATCCAGCTAAATCTTTCTTCCAAAACCCATACGGCGTTCCTTTCCTTCTGCGCCCCCCTCCATGTGCCCGTACAGCAGTTGACGACTACATACCTATGGGGTGTTTCTGTAAACTACAGAATCAGGGCAATAAATATTGAGTTTTGTTTGACTGTTAACCCTTGCTTTGTTACTGGAAAAAATGGATTAAAATGGAAAATTTGCCAAAAATAGCTGTTTTGGCACCGTTTTTTATTTTTTGTTATTTACAATGTTCATCTAACAGGTTAGATCATGTGCTATTTTTATAGAGGAGGTTGTTACGGACGCGTCAATACCAAATTTTTGTTTCAATTTTATATAATAAAGCATTTTTGAAAATGCTCTGAAAGCCATAGTTTTTTATTTTTTGGGTGACTGTCTTATGTAGGGGCTCATCTTTTGTGGGATGAGATGACGGTTTGATTAGCACTATTTTGGGGTGCATATGACTTTTTGATTGCTTGCTATTACACTTTGTGTGATGTAAGGTGACAAAAAATGGCTTTTCTATGGCTTTAAACAAAGCCATAAAAAAGCCATTTTTTGTCACCTTGCACCACAAAAAGTGTAATAGCAAGCAATCAAAAACTTAAAGGGTTTAGGTCATGTGGTATTTTTTTTGAGTAGGTTCTTACTGACGCTGCAATATCTAATATGTATACTTTTTAAAATGTACCGGTATTTTTAAGTTTTACACAATAATCTCATTTTTTTTAAAAAAAATCATGTTTTAGGGTCTCCATATTCTGAGAGTCATAGTTTTTATTTTTTGGGCTATTGTCTTAGTTAGGGGCGCATTTTTTGCGGGATGAGATGATGGTTTTGGGGTGCATATGACTTTTTGATCGCTTGCTATTACACTTTTTGTGATGTAAGGTGACAAAAATGGCTTTTTTGACACCGTTTTTTAATTATGTGGTATTCTTATTGAGCAGGTTCTTACTGACGTTGCGATACCTAATATGTCAACTTTTTCATTTTTTTTTACATTTAACTCAAAAAAGCATTTTTGAAACAAAAGATCATGTTTTAGTCTAAGATACATAGCGTTTTTATTTTTTGGGCGATTGTTTTAGGTAGGGGCTCATTTTTTGCGGGATGAAGTGACTGTTAGATCGGTAATATGTTGGGGGGCATACGCCTATTTGATCACTTGGTGTTGCACTTTTAGAGATGTAAGGTGACAAAAAATTGTTCATTTAGCACACTTTTTTTTTTTTTTTGACAGTGTTCATTTGAGGGGTTAGATCATGTAATATGTTTACAGAGCCAGTCGATACGGACACAGCTATACCTACTATGACTACTTTTCTTTTTTCCTTATTTTTTTATGCATTTTTATTTTACTTTTTTACTTGAAACTTTTACGTTTTTTTTGGGGGGGGGGGACTTTATTTTTTCCCACTTTAGGACTTTAACTTTTGGGGGTCTGATCCCCTTTGCAATGCATTCCCATACTTCTGTATTGGAATGCATTGGCTGTATGTGTAATACAGTGTGTATAACTCATACAGCTTCCTGCCTGTGAGATCTAGTGGGCTGGATCTCACAGGCTCTCCCCCGGAAGGCAGCTTTGATGCCTCAGGAAGGCATTGCTCTTCCTTCCCTGCTATCGGGTCCCTTCACAGCAGCACGGGGACCCGATGGCTTCCACAAGTGCCATGGCACTTGCAGCGGTCAGCGCAGACCGCGGGAACATCAAGAGTTAATGTGCTGGCATTGGCGATTTCACTGATGTCGGCGCATACAGCAAGGGTCCAGCTATCAGTTACTGTCGGACTCCTGCCGCTGATCGAGCGGGCGCAGCTCCTGCATCCGCCCGATCACCATGAAGTACATGTATATCACGGGTCTTTAAGTCCCTTACAGAAATGACGTACATGTACGTCATGGGTCCTTAAGGGGTTAAGGAATAAATATTTACGTCACTGTAAATAGTTAGTGATGGGTGTCTTCTTAGTAATTATTAAAAACAATATAGCTCCGTAGTAGTAGGTCCATAAATTCATAAACTAATCCATATTATTGTAGTGTGCATTGAAAAAATATAGAATATAAAAATTGCATAAAAAGGTTTATAGATAGATATATAAAGACGCCTTATTCAATTGGTATAATGGTTGTGTCTATATTGTTGATATCACCATACCAAGTTGAGATACTAAGGAATAAAACAAGTCTTTCGCTCAACACTTAATTGGCAGTTATAAAAGAATACATTGTAACATGCTGTTACTTTACCACCCAAAAGAGTTACTCGACAGTACATATGAGTCGTCTCTTGTTTGTATTTCTCCTGCTTCCAGCCCTTAAGTTTCTTGCTATGATCGCCCAGAAACCAAGCGGAGGATTACTTTTCCTACAATATTATTACATATACCAAGTGGTCTCCATAATAAAAATTGTACCCACCCAGTGGCCCCCCCAAAAGGACTAACCGCTAGTAAAGCCAATTCTAGAAGATATCTAAGTAAAAGAAAACTAGGGAATTTCTGGCTACGCTGCAAAGAAAGATCATGTGGTATCAACATTCATAGAAGAACCAGCTTTATTGATAACAATTCTATGCATTTTGGGATTGGACCATTCCCTTCATCAGGTAAGTAAACCAAAAGATTGGCCCCGTTTCCATGGTTACGACCACCCTGCAATTCATTAGTGGTGGTTGTGCTTGCACACTATAGGGAAAAGCATTAGCCTCTCTGTTGGCCAAGACTGTGGTAGCAAACATAGACTAACGTTTTGTGCCATAATGTAAAAGCACGCCAGTGCGGATCCGCAATTCCGGATCCGAGCGGGACAAAGTCTGTCCCCATAGAAATGAATGGGTCCGCAATTCTGTTCCGCAAATTGCAGAGACCCTCAAATGCCAGGGCAGTACAAATACCTCACAAGTGACCCCATTTTAGAAAGAAGACACCCCAAGGTATTCCGTGAGGGGTATGGTGAGTTCATGTAAAATTTTATTTTTTGTCACAAGTTAGTGGAATATAAGACATTGTAAAAAAAAATATATGTATATATATATATATATATATATATATATATATATATATATATCAATTTCCGCTAACTTATGCCAAAATTTTTTTTTTTCTGTGAACTCTCCATGCCCCTCACGGAATACCTTGGGGTGTCTTCTTTCCAAAATGGGGTCACATGTGGGGTATTTATAGGGGTCCTAAAGCGTGAGAATCCAAATGTGTAAAAATGCCCTGTGAAATCCTAAAGGTACTCATGGGAATTTGGGCCCCTTTGCGCATCTTGGCTACAAAAAACTGTCACACATGTGGTATCGCCGTACCGCCGCACTCAGGAGAAGTAGGGCAATGAGTTTTGGGGTGTATTTTTATATATACCCATACTTTGTGTGAGAAATATCGCTGTAAACGACAAATTTTCAAAAAAAATTTATACAAAGTTGTCAATTTACAGAGATATTTCTCTCACCCAACATGGGTATATGTAAAAATACACCCCAAAACACATTGCCCTACTTCTCCTGAGTGCGGCGAAACCACATGAGTGACACTTTTTTGCAGCCTGGGTGCGCAAAGGGGCCCAAATTCCAACGAGTACCTTTAGGTTTTACCGGGCTGCTCACAATTTAGCCTCACCCAAAATGCCAGAACAGTACAAACACCCCACAAATGACCCCATTTTGGAAAGAAGACACCCCAAAGTATTCGCTGAGGGGCATAGTGAGTCCATGAAAAATTTAACTTTTTGTCAAAAGTTAGCGGAAAGGGAGACTTTGTGAGAAACAATAAAAAATCAATTTCCGCTAACTTGTGCCAAAAAAAAAATCTTCTATGAACTCACCATGCCCCTCACGGAATACCTTGAGGTGTCTTCTTTCCAAAATGGGGTCACATGTGGGGTATTTATACTGCCCTGGCATTTTAGGGGCCCTAAAGCGTGAGAAGAAAAATGCGTAAAAATGCCCTCCTAAAAGGTACTCATTGGAATTTTGGCCCCTTTGCGCATCTTGGCTGCAAAAAAGTGTCACACATGTGGTATCGCCGAAGTAGAGCAATGTGCTTTGGGGTGTATTTTTACACATACCCATGCTGGGTGAGAGAAATATCTCTGTAAATTGACAACTTTGTATAAAAAAAATTTGAAAAGTTGTTGTTTACAGCGATATTTCTCACACAAAATATGGGTATATATAAAAATACACCCCAAAACTCATTGCCCTACTTCTCCTGAGTACGGCAATACCACGTGTGACACTTTTTTGCAGCCTGGGTGCGCAAAGGGGTCCAAATTCCAACAAGTACCTTTAGGTTTTACAGGGATGCTCACAATTTAGCCTCGCCCAAAATGCCAGAACAGTAAACACACCCCACAAATGACCCCATTTCGGAAAGTAGACACCCCAAGGTATTCACTGAGGTGCATAGTGAGTCTGTGGGAGATTTTTTTTTTTTTGTTTTGCCAGAAGTTAGCAGAAATGGAAACTTTATTATTATTATTATTATTTTTTTTTTCCTCAGATAGTGTCATTTTCCGCTAACTTATGAAAAAAAATGAAATGATACATGAACTCACCATGCCCCTCCGCGAGTACTTTGGGGTGTCTTCTTTCTAAAATGGTGTCATTTGGGGGGTATTTATACTATCCTGGCATTCTAGCACCTGAAGAAACATGACAGGTGCTCAGAAAGTCAGAGCTGCTTCAAAATGCCGAAATTCCCTTTTTTGCACCATAGTTTGTAAACGCTATAACTTTTACCCAAACCAATAAATATACACTTATTGGATTTTTTTTTATCAAAGACATGTAGAACAATAAATTTAGAGAAAAATTTATATAGAAATGTAGTTTAAAAAAAAAAAAATTACAACAGAAGTGAAAAATGTCGTTAAATTTTGATTAATAGCAAAAAAAAGTTAAAATGTCAGCAGCAATGAAATACCACCAAATGAAAGCTCTATCAGTGAGAAGAAAAGGAGGTAAAATTCATTTGGGTGGTAAGTTGTATGACGAAGCAATAAACGGTGAAAGTAGTGTAGTGCAGAATTGTAAAAAGTGGCCTGGTCATTAAGGGTGTTTAAGCTAGGGGGCCTGATGTGGTTAAAGTGACAGTGTGCAAGTAAAGTGCATATTCTGTTACTATAAGTGCTTAAAAAAAAAAGGACCAAGCAATAACATTTTTACAAAAGTAAAGTGCAATCTGCAAAGTACCGTATTTTCCGTCGTATAAGACGACCCTCTACTTTTCCTGTTAAAATATGGGGTTTGGGCTATACCGTATAAGACTACACCTCTTCTAACGGAATTTTCTCCGGCCAAATACCATAAAGGGACTGAACTGAAGACATCCTGATGCAAACTGAACGGAATGCTTTCCCTTTAGAATGCATTAGGATAAAACTGAAGTGTTTTTTCCCTGTATTGAGCCCCTGTGACGGAACTCGATACCAGAAAACTTTAACGCTAGTGTGAAAGTACCCTAATAATTCAACAAAAATACAAATAAAACTAGTCATAATATATGATGCTAAAAAATTGATTGATGCCCATTCACATGTCAGTGAGCCACAACCAGGAGTAGAGAGTACACAGAGCGAAAGTATAATAGAAGGATCTTAGGATCTTTTTTTTTTTTTTTTATGGAACTCAATGACTGAACACTGACTGTGTGAATAACCCCTATGAAGGCATTTGGCTGCCTAGGATGGCCCTTTATGTTTGAGCAAATGGGTAATGTATCCAACACACACCAGAATACAAGTGACTGTGGATAGAACTGTATCAAACCAGCTTACAGTAATTGAAAATAGAGGGTGGTTATTAATGGTACACACTCAGATTGGGTCACTGTCACTAGTGGGGTACCTCAGGGGTCAGTATTGGGCCCTATTCTCTTCAATATATTTAATAATGATCTTGTAGAAGGCTTGCACAGTAAAATATCTATTTTTGCAGATGACACTAAACTGTGTAATGTAATTAACACGGAAGAGAACACAGAGGGATCTGGATAGATTGGAGGCTTGGGCAAAGAAGTGGCAGATGAGGTTTAACACTGACAAATGTAAGGTTATGTACATGGGAAGTAATAATTCAAGTCACCAGTACATACTAAATGGTAAACACTGGTTAACACTGACATGGAAAATTACTTATAAATTTTAGTGAACTAGCTGTAGAAACCAGTGTCAGGTAGCTGCTGCCAGGGCCAATAAGATAATGGGTTGCATCAAAAGAGGCATAGATGCCCGTGATGAGAACATAGTCCTGCCACTTTACAAATCACTAGTCAGACCACACATGGAGTACTGTGTACAATTTTTGGCTCTTGTGAATAAGACAGACATAGTAGAGCTGAAGAGGGTTCAGAGAAGGAAAACTAAAGTAATAACTGAAACTGGTGGACTAGAGTACCCAGAAAGATTGTCAAATTCAGGTTATTCACTTTAAAAAAAAGACAACTGAAGGGAGCTCTAATAACAATGTATAAATATATCAGGGGTCAGTACAGAGATCTCTTCCATCATTTATTTATCCCCAGGACCTGGGTCTGCATCTAAAGGAAAGAAGGTTTGTACACAAACATAGAAGAGGATTCTTTACGGTAAGAGCAGGGAGACTATGGAACTCTCTGCCTGAGGAGGTGGTGATGGTGAATTCACTAAAAGAGTTCAAGAGAGGCCTGGGTGTATTTCAGGTGTGTAATAATATTACATGTTATAGTTACTAGAGATGGGTTGTTGATCCAGGGAGTTATTCTGATTGCTTAATTAGAGTCGGGAAGTAATTTTTTCCCCCTAATATGAGGAAAATTGTCTTTTACCTCACAGGGGTGTTTTTTGAATTCCTCTGGATCAACTTGCAGGATAACAGGCTGAACTGGATAGACAGATGTCTTTTTTCTTCTTCTCAGCCTTAGAAACTATGTTACCATGTTACAGGTCCCCCATATTCACCTAAATCAGGGGTGGGGAACCTGGTGCATTTCATGTGGCCCCCTGCCACAACGTATTGGGAAAATTCTAACGACTGCTTCCATTATGGAAGCGGTCATTAGCATGCGGGAGGCACAGGTAGGTGAGAACAGAGCATTGCTAGCTGTACTTGCCTTCCTTGGTCTTTTTCTGGCCCCACGCTGTGTCCTGACAAGTACAGTGTCAGGACGTAGTGCACGTAGACGCGCACTATGACCTGATGCTGTGCGCTGTTAGTTCACAGTACAATGCGGCAGGATGAAGGCCGGGGGGGGGTTTGATCTGAGGCTGCGGGTGGTCTGATCTCAGGCTGGGGGGTCTGATCTCAGGCTGGGGGGTCTGATCTCAGGCTGGGGGGTCTGATCTCAGGCTGGGGGTCTGATCTCAGGCTGGGGGGTCTGATCTCAGGCTGGGGGGTCTGATCTCAGGCTGGGGGGTCTGATCTCAGGCTGGGGGGTCTGATCTCAGGCTGGGGGGTCTGATCTGAGGCTGGGGGGTCTGATCTGAGGCTGGGGGGTCTGATCTGAGGCTGGGGGGTCTGATCTGAGGCTGGGGGGTCTGATCTGAGGCTGGGGGTCTGATCTGAGGCTGGGGGTCTGATCTGAGGCTGGAGGGGGTCTGATCTGAGGCTGAGGGGGTCTGATCTGAGGCTGGGGGGTCTGATCTGAGGCTGGGGGGTCTGATCTGAGACTGGGGGGTCTGATCTGAGGCTGGGGGGTCTGATCTGAGGCTGGGGGGTCTGATCTGAGGCTGGGGGTCTGATCTGAGGCTGGGGGGTCTGATCTGAGGCTGGGGGGTCTGATCTGAGGCTGGGGGGTCTGATCTGAGGCTGGGGGGTCTGATCTGAGGCTGGGGGTCTGATCTGAGGCTGGGGGGTCTGATCTGAGGCTGGGGGTCTGATCTGAGGCTGGGGGGTCTGATCTGAGGCTGGGGGGTCTGATCTGAGGCTGGGGGGTCTGATCTGAAACTGGGGGGTCTGATCTGAGGCTGGGGGGGGTCTGATCTGAGGCTGGGGGGGGTCTGATCTGAGGCTGGGGGGGGTCTGATCTGAGGCTGGGGGGGGTCTGATCTGAGGCTGGGGGGTCTAATGAGGGTCTGATCTGAGGCTGGGGGGTCTGATGGGGTCTGATCTGAGGCTGGGAGGTCTGATGGTTGTGCGATCTGAGGCTGGGGGAGTCTGATGAGGGTCTGATCTAAGGCTGATTTAGGCTGGGGGGTTCTGATAGGAGGCTGATTTCAGGGGGATGGAGGTGGGGGGCAGATCTGAGCCTGAGAAAAGGACAAAGGCAGGGACAGTTGCGAATAAAGAGACAGGGACAGTGGCAGGGAGGGTGAAAGCTAGGTGAACCCCTCTCTGTACCCCTCTGGGTTTAGCTTGGCTGTGATTAATGCCAAATAAAGAACTAAATATATAACATTCTCAACTTAAAAATTAGACTGCTATATGTGGTCAAAATGGCGCCTGTACTAATTGTAATTTGTAATATATAGTGCAGGCGCGCCATTTTGTGCTGAAAAAATACAGCACTCTAGATTTTTTTTAATTGAAGAGCAATTTCTGTAACGTACCACTAAGTCAGTTATAGGTTTACCAAATATAGCTATCAAATTTTTACGCTGAGAATTTTGTATGGCTCCTAAACGATGTTACAAATATTGGCAACGATGTTACAAATATTGGCACCAGTTCAACCACCAATTTATAACCTTGTATAATATATGCAAATATTCCCCATTTTGATATAATACCCTCCAATCCAAAGTACCACAGAGGTCAGAGGGATCATCAAACCAGGACCAGACCGACAAGTGATCAACTGCTCCCTGCACATGGATGGCGTAACTGTCTTCTGTGCAGACCGGCGTTTGGTCACAGTGCTTGTCCAGACCTGTGAGACCCAAAAGATTCCGTGGAGCCTCAGACAGCTCACCATCTAAGGAAAGACTCTTGTGCTGCGTAACCAGATCCTGAGGGTTCTTCAGTACATGGTACAGGCTCGGCCTCCTTATCACAGTATGCCAGGCCCTTAATAGCACTGTGTTGCTTCATCTGGGGCTCTAAAATGGACAGAGTAAAATCAATGGTTATATATAAGTTGCCTCGAAAGGGTGGGAAAGGAGTTCCAGACATCCCCACTTTGCTGCAGGTAGCCTCCATATGCGTTTGCTACTCTGATATCGAAGGAAGATGACTCAGTGGGCTGGTCCATGTCTCACTTCTTTCTTCTGCCCCTCTTGAGGAGGTTGGGGTTGGGACAAGTTGGATAGCTCTTACCCTTACAACTGGAAGACCCCCTGGTACTACAGGACCATCTCAGGTTTTTAAGGGAACACCAGCTGGAGGGTTTAAAGGATAACTGTCACATTTAGACCCTAATTTCAGTTTTCATATATCTAGTTGCTAATATGATAATATTCCTGAATCAATAACTATTAGACTTACTTACCCCTTATTTAATAAGATTCAGCCCTTAGCAACCAGTCTGCATAAAACTGCAATTTCACTATTCTGTTAAAATGGCTGCCCTCAGCCCTGAGGCTAATCCATAGGACACCTGCAGTGAAGTTAGTGAAGACCAGCTCTGTATAGGGGGGTCTTGCAGTTAAATTTCCAGGCTTCTGGCTGAAGCCTGTAGTCCTCATACAGGCTCTCCTCTTATTAGATAAGGCTTTCATTTATACACTGAGCAGCCGCCATATCTCCCTGGGCTCTACATTGTCCAGCACTGCTAAGGGAGTGTCTGCCAAGCACAGGCATGTGGAGAAGTTCACACACACACAGCCCAGCACTGTTATCTCATGTCAGGAAGAACCTGGCTTTTTATACATTCCCTTACAATGTTGACTCACTATCAGTTCCCAGTGCACAGCAGCGTGCTCCGTCCTCATCTGGTAGAGGAAGGAGCATAGCAACCTGATTTTAATCTCAGGTAAAAATAGCCAATACTGGGGACTTTTAGGTGGCTTTTAGGGGTTATTTATTAAATAATCAGAAATTAAAACAGGGCCAACAAGGTGATATTAATCACCAAAATCCAATAGTAAAAAAAAGAAAATTTGACAGTTATACTTTTAAAGCCTGACTTGTGGAAACCAAAGACACAAGCTTATCCGAGCAAAGAACTTAACAGAGTTTATTCCAGGACTCCCTGCCACAAATGCTGAGATTGTTTAGAAGAACGTGGCTTCTAGCAGGTTAATCAGTGGGCGCAAACACCTGGGATGGATGGCCATTCAGAGGGCCCTGCCCCTAAGAACCTTCAAGCATATTAATGGACTATAAAACAACATGTATTGCACCAGATGCCCATTTGCAGAGGAAACACCCTTACACCTCTTTTGGCTGTGCCCGTTTGCGTAGGCCCTGTTGGACACCTTGGAAAATGAACTCAGAGACTCTGTTCCCTGGAGAAGCCTGAAGCACACTGTGGTGCTTTGTCGACTTTTCCATAGAACCCACATGGTTCGGGTTATCAAGGAGGCCTGGAACATTTTAAACAGTTTTAAGGACACTCTGTGGCTTGCCAGGAAACGCCTGGTGATGAATTTGGACATGTCCATCCAGGAATGCTGCAGGCTGGTTTGCATCCTGCTTAGAGACTACTCCATCATGGACTGTCTCTGTCTCCATCTTTGAAACAGATTTGAAATCCCTCTCCTTCCCCCTTTTCCTTCAATATGTTTGTTCTTTCAATAAATCATTTGTGCCTTTCACTGCCCTCCTTTCGCATCTTCCCTTTAACTCCTTCCCCGTCACTTGTTTGATGTTTTATTAGCATTTCAGTGTTGTGTAGAGCCTAATGCATAGTATAGGATCTGTTCCTGTACTGTACATTATACTCCTGGACAAAAAGTTATATATGTAGTATTTTTTTTGCTGTGTTCCAGCTTGAATAAATGAATATGAATAAATGCTATTTTAAGTCGAGCTAGTTACAGCACCAGGGGCTGCAGGGAACAGCAGACTGGTAGGTGTGTGTTTTGTCTGAACCTCACCTTTCAGTGAACATCACTGTGCCAGGCACATGTCACTGTGTCCATTAACCACTTTATTTGCATTAGGAAAGGAACCCTTAACAGCAAAAATTAGGCAACATTCAGATATTTTGGGAGCTGATATCTGTTACGGGCAGTGAATGGTGTTATCTTGGCAGTCTTCTGGTAGTCACCATATAATACATATATAGGGACCTGGACTTCACTTTAGGGGAATTGCTACCTTTTGGAATAGTCCAGGTGTGATTGACAGTTGACTCACAGGGGTCAGAGACACTGGTGCCAAACACCAAGGGCTTCGGCATTACTTGTAGTCAGAAAACAGGCAAAACTATGAAACTAGTCCAAGGTCAGGGCAGACAGCAGCAGTGGAGGACTGGCCACAAACCCTACAGGGAGATTTATGGGTGGGCCAATGCACAGGGTCCTGATGAGCGCTCCTCACAACCGCTTGCAAGGTACATAATGCTCTCAGCATTAAAGGGGTCATCCAGAAAAAGATATGTATCAATTATCCTCAGGGTAGGTCATCATTTTTTCCCCTCACCCGTGACGGCACCTATGCGACTAGGACCTCCCATCCAGGAAACCTGAAGAGATAAAATGGTTCACACCCCCACCACACCTCAGTTCAGGTTTCCTGTCCTCTGGATAGGAGGTGCCTGAGGAGTTCTCTTTTTCTTATAGGTTCTCACCTCGGAAGGCTGAAGAAGGTCCGGGTCTACAATACCGTAACGGGACCTTTCCTGTGCGGCTTAAGTCTCCGGTGGGAGCCGTCGCCTTAGTTTGACATGCCTCCTCCCAGAGCCTCATTGGGGAGCCGTTGTGCCCGTGTTCAGGCGGTTCTCTGTCCATGGTGGTGCGGCCCTCTTCCAAGATGGCAGAGGAGCTCCAGATGACGTAGCAGGGCTGCTTCTGCTGGCACGGGTGGAAGAGGAGGGGCTTGCCGGCCTCATGGATTGGGCGTTTTTTTGGGCATAATGTTAAAAGGAGCCAAGGCACGTAACGACTCAGCAGCAGGAGGGAACAGCCAGCCGTGGTGCGCATACAGTGCGGTGCAGGATCTGGAGTCTCCACTAAGATGTCGGAGCCAGGTGATGCCGGACACGCCGATCCCTTGGAACCCTTGAGGCCCACAAGCCCGGTATTGGACCTGAGAAGTGAGGAAGCTTGACTGTTCACTTTGGTGAGATTGATCCTCTACTTATTATTGTGGGTCTTGTTTGCTTTATTTGTAGGCTGCAAAAACAGCTAAGAAATATGTCGGCAAAACGAAACATAAGGAATGTGGAGAATTTAAAGTAGTGTTGTCTGCCTCATATGCTAAACCACTATGTCAAGCTTGTATTGATAAGTTAGTCATGGAAGAGTTCCATAGCGTATTTAAAACTATTAAGGCCTTAGTACATTCTGAAGTTAAGTCCTCTATTAAGTCCTTCAGTCGGGGCCTTTCGAAATCACCAGAAAGGCTTACCTACAACATGGATTCTGATCTTTCTGGTGGAGACGATGACATAGAATCAGGTCAAGAGTTATCGTCTGATTTAGTGTCTTTGAATGAGGATTCAGCGTAGTGAGCGTTATTTCCACCTGAGGACACAGTGCCATAGAGTGTTTTTCCATTCATAATAATATTGAAGCGCTGATTAGAAAGAAATAAATCCTGACAAACATTTTTGTACCAAATTCTGTTAAAAGAAAATATCCGTTTGAGGAGTCAGTGGCGGGCGTATGGGCCCTTCCATTTGATTATTTAGGTTGTTTAGGAGACCCTTTAGATAAAAAGGCAGACATTTATCTCAAGCGTACTTGGGAATGTGCTTCTACAAGTCTTAGGCTGGCTATTGCCGCCTCTTCGGTTTCCAGATCTTTAAGGTTATGGTTGAGTCAATTAGAATCACATATCAGAGACAAGACCCCTAGAGAGGACTTACTATCCTCCCTGCCAACCTTCCTTAATGCAGCAGACTTCCTGGCGGATGCCTCTACTAACTTGGTCAGTTTTGCTGCCAGAGTAGTGGCTTTGTCAAATGTAGCAAGGCGTGCCATTTGGCTTAGATCATGGAAGGGGGATGCAGGGTCTAAATCTAGGCTTTGCTCTCTCCCATGTGAAGGCCCTAGATTGTTTGTTTGGTTCCTCTCTGGATGAGATCCTAGAGAGAGCTTATGATAAAAAGGTGTTTCCGGTTCCCCAAAAGACCTCCTTTTTTTTTTTCTTTTGTAAACCCCAGGTCAGGTTTAAATGACAAAGGGATAGGCAGAAAAATAGAAATGAGAGTTAAACATTTTCTAAGAAATCAGTTTTTTTTTTTTGTTTTTTTTTAAACCCAAGAAAGTAGATCAAAAGACAAGTCACAGTGACGCCAGAAGTCAGGTGGGAGGAAGGCAATCTTGCTTCTTCCCAGCCTGGACATCCATTTCGCAGAACAAATGGATCTTAAGTGTAATACAAAGTGGATTCCGGCTAGGGTTCCTTTCTCGGCCAAAAAATGTTTTCACTCACACAGTTTTCCCCCAAATCCGCAAAAGAGGAAAGCATTGGAATCGGCAGTTTCCTTCCACCCCAAAGTAGACAGGTGATTTTGGAGCAAATATGGTCAATCTTCTTGTCCTACCACTGTACTTTTAGGGAAGTGATGGCGGTCGTAGGGCAGATGACATCAGCAATCCCAGCAGTACAGTATGCTCAGATCCACTGTCTAGATTTTAGGAGGTGTCTTCTTTTTTTTACCTAGATTCCACTTCTCCTTGGAGGATAGATGAAAATATCCTAATCCAGTTTCAGGGAAAGTGTAGGCGCCGCAAAGTTTCAACTAGTGTTATTGCTAGATGCAACCTTTGGGAGGAAAGTGCTACAAGCTTTGGTACCCGCCTAATTTTTTTGTTTATAGTTTAATCTCTCATGGGTGCCGTCATGGATGAGGGGAAAACAATAATTGCTCTTACCGATAATTGTTTTTCTTGAAACCCATGACGGCACCCCAAAAATTATTTCCTCACTAATATGAAAAAAAAAAGAGAGCTTTTTTCATTGAGAATATTTAGAGGAATTACCGGATGGGTTCTTCTCTTTCCACTATTTATGTTGTCTGTCGTTTAAACTTTTCCTACTTGGTGGTTGGCACGCCTCCGGAATGTGGCTTAATATAATCACTTAGGTGTGGTGGGTGTGTGAACCATTTTATCTCTTCAGGTTTCCTGTCTCGGATAGGAGGTCCTAGTCGCATGGGTGCCGTCATAGGTTTCAAGAAAAACAATTACCGGTAAGAGCAATTATTGTTTTCCAGGATAACCCCTTTAATCCCTTCAGTACCAAGCCACTTTTTACCTTAAATCCCAGGCCGATTTTTTGCAAATCTGACTTGTCAATTTTCGTGGTAATAACTTCGGAAAACTTTTTCTTATCCAAGCCATTCTGAGATTGTTTTGTCATGGCACATTTTACTTCATGTTAGTAATAAATTTAAGTCAATATGTTTTACCTTTTATTTATTAAAAAATTAGAGGAAATTTGAATTTCTCTGCTTTTATGTTAGATAGTGATACCTCACAAAATAGTTATTACTTTACATTTTCCATACGTCTACTTTATGTTGGCATTATTTTGTAAATGTCATTTACTTTTTTCACGACTTTAGACTTTTAGCAATTTTTCAAATTTTCCAAAACTGTTTTTTTTCAGCACCAATTCAGTTATAAAGTGATTTTTGAGGGGCTTACGTAATGGAAACCACCCATAAATGACCCCATTTTAGAAACTAAACCCCTCAAATTATTCCCAGGGGGCTGGGTCTCGCAAGCTTCCTATGGAAGGCCAGGTTCCAGCAGGGGCCCGACTATCAGTGACTGCCAGACCCCTGCCGCTGATCACACAGACGCAGCTCCTGCACTCGCCTGATCAGCCCGCTGTAGCTGTATGGCGCTGGGATTTAAGGCACAGTCCCCAGCGTTGTATTTCTACGACGCTGGTATCCTAGTGGTTAATTAATGCTAGAATCATCGGATACTCATGCACCTGGCCAGCAGCCACAGGTGCCCTCCTGTATTCAACTTTATTGTTGCCCTCAGTATGGTAATAGCGCATTATTTTATGGTTCTGTTGTCCCTGTCTACTTGTGGCTGGTGTTGGCCCTTCCTACTTGTTTCCCCACCTTCTGTCAGTTTGGACTCTCCTGCAACTTGGGGCCACTTTAATTTTCCAGTCCATTACTGGACTGCAGAGTCAATATAGCTAGGAGGCTACGGTCAGGTCAGGGTGTAGAGGATCAGTTGTTGAACAGGTAGAGGTCAGTACACGATTAGACAAACAGAAAAGCACATCTTCACTGTTCACTAGAAAACCTAAAGCTTAGGCACTCTCCCATAGTAGAAGGTGCCTATAATATCTTCAAGTACCCTCTCTAAGAGACAGAAAGTACACGCTTCCTTGGGCTAGGCAGAGAGGCCTTCACAGAGAAGCGCAGACCTCAGCCTGCAGAAGACACATGGGATGCCAGCAGCCAGACCTGCCACTGGTGGGCAGCAGAGGGCATGCGAATCTGGGCCGCTGGCATAGAAGAAGTGAGGTGAAAACCATGGCACCCATGCAGATGGAGTGGGCCGCCATCGCAACAATTTCCTTCTCACCTTAAATGGGTTGTCCCATGGAAAATATTCTACAGTTTTCAAATCACTCGATCTGAATACTTTTGTAATTGCATGTACCGTAATGAAAAATTTTGCATAGTCATTTATTCAATAAAATATATCTGTATAGCGCCATCTGCTGTTTGCTTTTTATTCCTTTTTCCTGCTCACCGAAATGGCCGCACATGCTCAGTTTTATCCTTCAACGGTCTCCTGAGTTGTGATTGGGATAGCTGAAACACGCCCCCTGAGCTGCAGCAGAAAAGACATCCCCTTGAGCTGTCAGCTTGATATAACTCTATCAGAGCAATAATTTAAATTTTTTACATTAATCATGGGATAACACCTTTAACCCTTAGTGACCAGGCACATTAAAAAAAAAAAATCGCATTCCAAGAGCTAGAACTTTTTAGTTTTTTCATCAATGTACTTGTATTCGGTCTTACAAGTATAGTTTTTAAGGCACCATACATGGGTACATATAATCATTGATTGAAGCCAGCTGTTTAGCTAAAACTCCCTTTGTTTACGTCAGTAAAAATGTGTATTAATGGTCACTAAGGGGTTAACTAATTTACTTGTCACACTCCCTAATTTGCATGCTATCCTGCATGAATATGGCACCTCATCAGGGTTTAAGATAAGCACTTCTAAAATCAAGATTCCCCCTTTGAATACTCCCATCCTTGGATTTGCAGTCACTTCAACATACACTAGTTTCTGTTATCAGTGGAGGGATTCGTCTGTAAGGTACCTAGGTATACTCTTTTTACCACAACGTATACCTCAGTCTGTGCAGCTAACTCTCTTCTCTGCCTTTTGGCTAAGATCAAGTGTAGTATCTGTTCTTATGAGTTCTAGTTGAGCTTGCTCCTGGATTGAACTCTGCCCATGGAGGAAGGCCGCTACAGGCTGAGCCATGAGTTGTGAGGAGAGTAGAGAACCACACAGTGGCCCACAGAGGGTTACAGCATCTGGGCAGAGATGTCCTGTGCGGGTTGACCCAGTGCTGCTGGATCGAGGCCATGAGGTCGGGTTGTGTTGAAAGCCCGAAGTTCACAGTGCCCCAGGAGTGGTGACCCTGGGGTGCCTAAACTTACAGGGTGACCAGGCCCACTAAGTATGGCACATTTGCACAGCACTTCTTTTCTTCACAATTTTAGCACATACCTCTCTTTGCTCGGCTTCGGGCTTGACAAGATGAGAAATTTTTATAGTCCGGGCTGTAACTGGCACACATTCACTTATTTATTTTTTGTGTTTTCACTGTGTGCACTTTACACGTTTGTTTGTCACTGGATTTTTGAGGTTGTGGTGCCCTTATGGTCTTTCCACCTTGAGGTCTAGGGGGGGTGTGTAAGCATATTGGTTCCTCACCCCCCTGCAGAACCCCGTGGGCTCTCCCTTCAGAGAGAGTCCAGACCTTTGTTGAAGCTCCTGGCTGACGTCCTGGGTGGCAGCCGAGGCGAAAGCCGGGAGCATAGATGGGCGTACCCTCGGCTTTGGCTGAGGGTTGCCACTTGTCCCAGTCCCTTGCAGGAGCCTTCTGGCCCGGAGGGATAGGGAATGGTTTGTGGGGGGCCCTTCTCCTGTTGGAGAGGGCCTGCGATAGACAGCGATCCAGTGCACGGTTTTGTGTGGCACGCTGCATGATTTTGTTGCCGGGTGAAGAAAGCATGCTCTTCGGGCTTTCAAAAAAAAAAAGAAGCTAACTCCCCCCTCCCATTGTTTTAGAAATTACGTAAACTCCCAGAGAAGTGTCTGTATTTAGGCTCTAAAAATGTATTGCTTAAAGTGACTTAAACCTTTATATATAATTCATTAAAACCTGTTGCAAATGCCATAAAATATTTTTCTAATATACTTAATAATATTTTTAACATTTTCTCAGTGCAATAGGCACCTGAAGTTAAAGAGGACCTTTCACCTGAAAATGCATGTTAAACTAAAGATATACCCTAACTTACCGGCCCCCGGTGGTGCTTATTCTGCTCTTCTTTTTTCTATATGTGCCCCCGTTTGTCCGCGGTGCCCCCCTCAATATCTCCCGCCGTGTATGCTAATGAGCCATTCGGCTCAACTGGGCGGGCCTGCAAAAGTTCTCCCAGGCGTGTCTGCCTTCCCCCTGGCACGGAGCGCAACCAATAAGCGCGCTCCGCTCTTAGCCAGGGAGAAGACTTTCATCCATCCTGAGCCGATGCTGGCTGCGGGAATCCAAGATGGCGCCGGCTCAGGATGGATGAAATCGCTCCAGTTCTCACGAGAACTGGAGCGTCTTCTCCCTAGCTAAGAGCGGAGCGCGCTTATTGGTTGCGCTCCGTGCCAGGGGGAAGGCAGACACGCCTGGGAGAACTTTTGCAGGCCCGCCCAGTTGAGCCGAATGGCTCATTAGCATACACGGCGGGAGATATTGAGGGGGGCACCGCGGACAAACGGGGGCACATATTGAAAAAAGAAGAGCAGAATAAGCACCACCGGGGGCCGGTAAGTTAGGGTATATCTTTAGTTTAACATGCATTTTCAGGTGAAAGGTCCTCTTTAAGGTGCCCATTGCACTTTAGGATCTGTATAGTGTTGTGTACATGATTATAGAATCCCCTGCAGCCGCACTGAGCACTGTACAGACCGCAGCTTCACTGCATCCTGCCTGTACCAGAGCTGGTCTCCTAAAGCCTGGCATAGATGGCCACAGGCAGAGGAGTGTTGGCTTATGTGAGCTTGCTCTGCCTGCATCGGCTTCAGTTAAAAAATAATAATACATTTTGCTTCACTAAGGGACAATCCCTGAAAAACAACCTTGTAGCATTATCCCTCCTCCACCAAACTTTACAGTTGGCACAATGCAGTTAGATAGGTAACAATCTCTTGGCATCCGCCTAAACCAGACTGGTCCATCAGACTGCCAGATAGAGAAGCATGATTCGTCACTCTACAGAACATGTTTTCACTGCTCCAGAGTCCATTGGTGGCATGCTTTACAACACTTAATCCGACACTTGGCGTATTGTGCTTGTTGGTGTAAGACTTGAATGCAGATGTTTAACCGCGTAGCTCCCAGTGCAATTTGTTCGCTGATGTTAATACTAGAAGAGGTTTTGAATCCTGCTTCCCTTGTTCTGTAGCCTTACATGGGCTTACATTTAGTGACTGAGTTACTGTGGTTTCTAAATGCTTACCCTTTGCAATAATACCACTTAGGCCCCATTTACACGTCCGTAGTGTGTTGCGGATCCGCAACACACCTTGCCGCCAGCCCCATTGAGATGCCTATACTTGTCCGCAATTGCGGGCAAGAATAGGATATGCTCTATATTATTGCGGAGCCGCCCTCCGGTGGCACGCTCCACAAATGCGGATGCGGAGAGCAGAGTGTGTGCTCTCCGCATCCATCATGTCCCCATTCAAAATGAATGGATCCGCTGCGGAACGGGTGCGGACGAACATTGCGGACGTGTGAATGGGGCCTTACAGTTGATCAACGAATATTTAGGAGGGAAGAAATTTTCATGAACTGACTTGTAACCATGGCATCCTATTACAGTACCATGCTCAAATTCACTGAGCTCTTTATAAGGACTCATTCTTTAACAAAGGTTGGTAACGGCACATTGCATGACTAGATGCTTGATTTCAAACACTTGTGGCAATTGGACTGAATGAAACACCTGAATTCATTGATTAAGAAGTGTGTCCCAGTACTTTTGTCTGTGTAGTGTATTAAATAAATTTGCAAGCATTGTACATATCTTAAATGTGCAATATTGTGTGATTTCTAAATATGCTCTAAGGCTAGGGACCCATTCACATGACCGTATAGTCGCCGTGCCCGTGTTGGAAGCGCACGCAAACACTACGAAGCTCTTCCTTGGGCTTTCAGGTCCGTGTCTCTGCGCTGCAAAAGATATGGTGTGTCCTATCTTTTGCCGTCTCTTTCAGATTTGCGGACCCATTCAATACAATGGGTCCCCATCCTCGATGCAGAGTTCACTCGGGTGCTGCCAGTGTTCTGTGGACCCGCTGTTTGCGGTCCACAACATGGGCACGGCGGCCATACATTCATGTGAATGGACCCTATCTCTGTTTATAATGAAATCCATGACACTCTGCAAGATCAGTCGTGCAACAGATATTAATGGATCCTTATTTCATGCACTGTGATTAAACCTTTAATCCCAGGGTGTGAATACTCTGAATAGGCACTGTAGATATATCATACTTTTTTCTTTTTTTATTAAAATATGAAAAACATGAGCCATGATGCTGCTTTTTACATTAAAATAATTTTATTTACATTGTATGCTTTTGTCTTGCAGTTCTTCTGATCAATATGCACCATTTATCTTCGTCCACGGTCCATCTTCTGTCTAGCACGCAAGTGATAACAGCAGTGGTCAGTGTTGTAAAAGAACTTGTAGAGAATGCGTTAGATGCATGTGCTACAAATATAGAAGTGAAACTGGTATGTCATTTGTTTTGTGTACTTTTTTTGTGTATATGTGTACTAACATGATGAGTATGAATAATTAGATATTTACAGCTGAGCTTTCCTGGTGTCTGGAAATTTTTGGATTCCCTTGAAATAACAAAACTGATATTGTTTTTTAAAACTCTGTAAAGCACAGTTTCTATTTTCACTTTTAGGAGCAGTTATATATGAATAGTTCCTGCTGAGTTGGTATTGCTAATTTTTATGTTCGTACTACTAGCAGCCACGCTGCCGGGTAAAGATATTGGAACCCGTTTCATCTGTTGCAACAATAAGCTATTATGTACTCTCTTTCTTCTCTTTCCCTGTCCAATTGTGTTCAGCAGCTGAGAGAGAAGGAGCAGACTGCCACAAAGCTGCATCCAGAAGCAATTTGTAGAAACCGGGGAGTGAATCTGTCAGGGGCCCAAAGCCCGGGGTATACTGTCTAGTTCAATAGGGAGCGGCACAGTGCCATTCAGTAAGGGGCCGAATATGGTCTGAATTGTGGCCTTTAGATCTCCTGTCTAGACGGAGACCCCTCTAATCCAGTTTATTTCTGCGGTGTCGGTTGTCAATGTCGTCCTAGTGGGACAATGACTGAGAAATTTGTTGAGAGTGAGCCGTTAGTACTTTCTGGTGCTCATCCACGTGATTATACATACACTCTTTTCTGAGGACTCTATACGGTGCCCTAAATGCTGTATCTCCCCCTTTAGAACCCCCGTCTCCATGCAGTATGTCTGTTCTAGTCGAAAGACCGATTTCTCCAAGTCCTCTTTTATAGGTAGAGCTTGTAGCTGGGGCCGGAGGTCCCCATCCTACATTAAAAGCGCATGAGAAGGGGCTTCCTGGGTCTCTTTCGCAAAGGTGAGGAGCGTCTGCTGTGGTCTGATACAGGGGAAGAGGCGCTGGCGGCCATCTTGGGTGAAACCAGAGGCCTTGTTGCAGGCGGGTGGGTTCCCAAAAACTTTTGGGTACTGGCGTTATCTGACTGGTGGCTGGTGTCAGGAAGACCCTTGGCTGTTTTGCAACCCATCAAGTTGGTGTGTAGGTCATAAATGGTAGCTCAGTAGCTGTAAAGGGCCGGTGTGGAGGGAGAGCTGTAGAATCATGCACCTCCCACTGGCAAGAGCAAGCCACGCCCCTCTGTTTTATTTTTTAGGATGTTAGAAGTCTTATAGTTTTAGAAGCAATTTTTCAAATTTGAAAGAAAATTTCCAAAATTTATTTTCTGTAGGTTCAGTTCCTAAGGGACTTTGGGGAGCTTACATAATAGAACCCACCCATAAATTACCCAATTTTAGAAGCTACACCTCATTATTCAAGACCAGTTTTAGAAACTGTTAACTCTGTAGGTGTACCACAGGAATTAAAGCAAAATGAAGGTGAAATTTAAAAATGTAATTTTTTTTGCAGCTTTTTCATTGTAATCCATTTGTTCTTGTAACACAGCAAGGGTTAACAGCAAAACAGACCTCAATATTGATGAGCCTAATTTAGCTTACAGAAACACCATATAAGTGGTTGTATGGGCAAACCACAGGACTCACAAGATGGGTTTTGGAGGGCGGATTTTGCTGGAATTTGCTGGATTTGCAGGCACCAGGTAGCCTGAGGTATAACCTGAGGTATTCCTACATTGAAAACTACAAAAAGTGACCCCCATTTTGGAAACTAAACCCCTCAAGGAAGTTATTGTTGCTGGCATTTGTATAGAATGTAGAAACAATTGGCTGTGAAAATGAAAAGTTACTTTAGCCACAGATTTTTCATTCTCACAAGGGGTAAAAGGAGAAAAAAAAGCACATTAAAATGTGTTAAAAATGTTATCCTGAACAGGGCATCACCCCATACATATCTGGTTGTAAAACTGCTGATATCACTGGAATTGTTCTCTGGTGCCATGTCACATTTGCAGAGCCCCTGATGTACCTGTACAATGTAAAACCCCAAAGGGTGTAATGAGCATTTTGACTGCACAGGTGTTTTGCAAAAATTAATGGACTGCATATGGTACAAAGTGATCATTTTCCACATATACCATTTCAGTGCCCAGTATGTTGTGCCCATTATTATGCTGTGATTCCTGGTTTTAAAAAGCCATCCCCATACTTGTCTTTATTTTTTGCCTGAACATGTACAGTGGATATCACACACCCCGTCTGCAAGTCTACACACCCCTGTTAAAATGTCAGGTTTCTGTGCTGTAAAAAAATTAGACAAAGATAAATCATTTCAGAACTTTTTCTACCTGTAATGTGACCTATAACCTGTACCACTCAATTGAAAAACAAACTGAAATCTTTTAGGTGGAGGGAAGAAAACAAAAAAAACTAAACTAATGTGGTTGCATAAGTGTGCACACCCTCTTATAACTGGGGATATAGCTGGGTTCAGATTCTAAATCATGTTAAATAGGAGTCAGCATACACCTTCCATCATTTACAGTGCCTCTGATGAACCCCAAAGTTCAGCTTCTCTAGTTGGTCTTTCCTGAAATTTTCTTAGTCTCATCCCACAGCAGAAGCCATGGTCCACAGAGAGCTTTTAAAGTATCAGAGGGATCTCATTGGTAAAAGGTATAAGTCAGGAGAAGGGTACAAAAGAATTTGCAAGGCATTAGACATACCATGGAACACAAAAATGTGCACTAGGTGCTTCCTTCATTCCATTTTTTTTTTTTTAATGAGCCCCTTTTCCTATTTTTTGCTATTCATTTATGATGTGTTGTGCAGCCATCTTTTAACCAACCTTGTTTGCCTTATGGCTATGCACTTGTGAGTGTAGATGCATATCTGCTTAGTCTGAACTCTGTCTTATAGTATATATTGAGGGTGGCGCCTCTTTTGGACTAAGCATCGCCCAAGTACCTGGGACTTCTCAGCACAAAAGCAATTTAGCTGGTTCCTGCAGTGCCCTGAATAAAAGGAGACTGGTAAGTCCATGTGAGGCAGTATCTGTAATGTTAGGGACCCTTGTGCGGAAGCCACCGTGATGTGGTACTTTGACCCGACATACTTTTGATCAAAAATGTGCGCTAAGTGCTTCCTTCATTCCATTTTTTTGGAATGAGCCCCTTTTCCTATTTTTTGCTATTAGTTTATGATGTATTGTGCAGCCATCTTTCAACCCACACAGTGAAGACAGTCATTATCAAGTGGAGAAAATATGGCACAATAGTGACATTACCAAGAACTAGACGTCCCTCCAAAATTGCTGAAAAGACGAGAAGAAAACTGGTCTGGGTGGCTACCAAGAGGCCTACAGCAACATTAAATTTGCTGCAGGAATATCTGACAAGTACTGGCTGTGTGGTACATGTGACAACAATCTCCTGTATTCTTCATATGTCTGGGCTATGGGGTAGAGTGGCAAGACGAAAGCCTTTTCTTACAAAGAAAAACATCCAAGCCGGGCAACATTTTGCAAAAACACATCTAAAGTCTCCCAAAAGCATGTGGGAAAAGGTGTCATGGTCTGATAAAACCAAGGTTGAACTTTTTGGCCATAATTCCAAAAGATATGTTTGGTGCAAAAACAACACTGAACATCACCAAAAGAACACCATACCCACAGTGAAGCATGGTGGTGACAGCATCATGCTTTGGGGCTGTTTTTCTTCGGCTTGAACTGGGGCCTTAGTTAAGATAGAGGGAATTATGAACAGTTCCAAATACCAGTCAATATTGGCACAAAACCTTCAGGCTTCTGCTAGAAAGCTGAACATGAAAAGAAACATTATCTTTCAGCAGGACAACAACCCAAAGCACCCATCCAAATCGACAAAGGAATGGATTCACCAGAAGAAGATTAAAGTTTTGGAATGGCCCAGCCAGAACCCAGACCGGAATCCAATTGAAAATCTGTGGGGTGATCTGAAGAGGGCTGTGCACAGGAGATGCCCTCGCAATCTGACAGATTTGGAGTGTTTTTGCAAAGAAGAGTGGGCAAATCTTGCAAAGTCAAAATGTGCCATGCTGATAGACTCATACCCAAAAAGACTGAGTGCTGTAATAAAATCAAAAGCTGCTTCATAAAGTATTAGTTTAAGGGTGTGCACACATATGCAACCATATTATATTATTTTTATATTTTTTTCTTCCTTCTACCTAAAAGTTTTCTGTTTGTTTTTTCAATTAAGTTGTACAGTTTATAGGTCACATTAAAGGTGTTCTGAGGGCACAGAGCCTCAGGACGCCATCAATATTCACACAGACCACTGGACCTCTCCTGCTGTCGCCATCTAGCGAGGCCTTTGTGCCCCATCATTGAGCATTGCGTAGGTGCTTTATCCTATAGGGCTGTTGCCCTGTTAGATATGATCTGACATATCATCGCACCATATCATCTGAAGACACGCAAGTAGCAACCATGGTAATCATTTGATTTAACAGGAGGGGTGTTCTGTCTGTCTAGCTGAATGCAGACAATCGTTGTATGTTCCCTTCAACTCCACGGTTAGGGTGTTAATACACACTGTGGGGAGTCGCTCTGGTAGATAGCGGTGCGGGTGCAGTACAGAGGCAAACAAGGAGTCCAGAAAGTGCAATAACCAGTGTTTTATTCACACTTTGCACAAAATAAACAATAAACAGTCTCTTGGTGTTAGTTCACACACATAAGAAATCATGAGGAAAAACAAGACAGTCCAAAACAGGCTCCAGTCACCTGGGTGGTTTTAGGTGCAGGTTCGCACCTGGCTGTCAGTCCAGCCGCAAGACAAGCGACGTCAGGCTTCCAGGCCGTCTGCACTCCTCCTTGCAGGGCTCTTGCTTCCAGCCCAGAAAACTCTCAAACTCAAATGGTTCCACAGCCTTACAGCAGCTCCAGGACAATCACCACACACACCCAGCTGCTGGCTGTGTTATAAAGGCCCGGGAAAACCCGGTCTGGACCGTGGGGAGTAGGCACCCACCCAACTCTTTGCCTACTCCCAGTAAGAGCCGGCCCGGATTGGCTTTGCAGCCAAACTAAATAGCAATGTGTCAAAACAGCACTAGCTGCTGCCGACACGCAAGAAAATCCGGCTCTTACCTCACCGAGGCCAGGAACCTCGGTGACACGTGCCTGCCATCGACCACGGTACCTTGCACCTTACCACATACCCCCCCCCTTTGTTCAACCCTGAGGGGGTGAACACAAGTGAGGCAGTGGACGCGGGACAGGGCATCTGCGTTACCCTGCAAGTGGCCTGCCCTGTGTTCTACCGAAAACTTGAAATTCTGCAGAGACAAGAACCATCTGGTGACCCGAGCATTCCTGTCTTTCGCCTGGCACATCCATTTTAGAGGGGAATGGTCGGTCACCAGACGGAACTTTCTCCCTAGCAGATAATAGCGGAGAGACTCTAGTGCCCACTTGATGGCCAGGCACTCTCTCTCCACTATACTGTACCTGGTCTCGGCTGGGGTGAGTTTGCGACTCAGGAAAACCACGGGATGCTCCTCCCCATTGATTTCCTGAGAGAGTACAGCCCCGAGGCCCACTTCAGAGGCATCGGTCTGTACCACAAATTCTCTCTTGAAGTCGGGCGTCACCAAAACCGGGGACCCACACAGGACCGACTTCAACGCGGAGAAAGCCTCCTCCGCCTTCTCATTCCAGCTAACCTTCCCCGTCTTTCGCCCCTTCAACAGGTCTGTCAACGGCGCTGCTATTGTGGCAAAGTGGGGCACAAACCGCATGTAGTACCCTACAATTCCCAGGAAGGACTTTACCTGCCTGGTGGTGACCGGTCGGGGCCAATTACGAATGGCCTCTACCTTAGTTACCTGAGGTTTGATGACTCCCCGCCCAATGACATATCCCAGATATTTGGTCTCTTCCAACCCAATCGCACACTTCTTTGGATTGGCGGTTAGACCAGCTTTCCTCAGGGCATCTACTACCGCCTGCACTTTGGGCAAATGGCTTTCCCAGTCGGTGCTGTGGATGATAACATCATCTAAGTAGGCCGAGGCGTACCGACGATGAGTCGCAGCACAATATCCATTAACCTTTGGAAGGTGGCGGGGCGCCATGCAGGCCAAAGGGTAACACCTTGTAATGATACAGGCCCTGCAGGGTAACAAAGCGGTTTTTCCTTGGCCGCCTCCGTTAAGGGTACTTGCCAGTATCCTTTAGTGAGGTCTAGCACAGAAAAATAACGGGCATTGCCCTAAATTCTCAACAAGCTCGTCTACCCGGGCATGGGATATGCATCGAACTTGGACACTTCATTTAATTTGCGAAAATCGTTGCAGAACCGCAACGTCCCATCCGGCTTGGGTATTAGAACTATGGGTCTGGCCCACTCACTTTTCGATTCCTCAATGACATCAAGCTTCAACATTAATTGCACTTCCTCCGCGATGGCCCGTCGCCGAGCCTCGGGTACCCGGTATGGTTTTAACCGGATTTTGGCCTGAGGCTCAGTGACGATGTCATGTTGGATGAGAGACGTGCGGCCAGGGAGGTCCGAGAACACATCCGTGTTCCGACTGATGAACTCCCTGACTTCCTGAACTTGTTTGGAAGACAGGCTGTCTGCAATTTTTACCGTGGCTACCGCTTCGCAGGCCTCGAACTGTGGGGCTGGACCCTTTTCACCTAGAAGCCCTGGCCGGGGGCTGTGGTCGTCGGCCGTGTCCCTATCTTTCCACGGCTTTAGTAAATTCACGTGGTACACCTGCTCCGGCTTGCGCCGCCCTGGCTGGTGTACTTTGTAATTTACTTCCCCTACCTTCTCGATCACCTCATAGGGGCCTTACCACCTAGCTAGGAACTTGCTGTCAAGGATTGAAGTCCCGTACCCGAGCCTGACGATTGTACACCCTACTCTGGGCTTGTTGCGCTGCTTCCATATGCTCCCTGACCAAGGGCAACACCCTTTCCATCCGTTCCTGCATCTGGGCGACATACTCAATGACACTTTTGTGGGGGACAGGCTGTTGTTCCCACGCTTCCTTGGCGATATCCAACAGGCCCCGAGGGTGTCTGCCATAAAGCAGTTCGAAGGGCGAGAACCCAGTAGAGGCTTGGGGCACCTCTCGCACTGCGAACATGAGATAGGGCAGAAGCAGATCCCAGTCCTTCCCATCTCTAGACACCACCCTCTTTAACATATTTTTTAGAGTTTGGTTAAACCTCTCAACAAGACCGTCTGTTTGCGGATGGTAAACGGACGTCCGTAACTGCTTTATACGCAACAATTTACACAGTTCCCTCATAACCTTGGACATAAAAGGGGTCCCTTGGTCTGTCAGAACCTCCTTTGGCAGGCCCACACGGAAAACATTTCCATTAACTCTTTGGCAATGAGCTTAGCTGAGGTATGTCGCAGAGGCACCGCCTCCGGATACCGAGTGGCATAGTCGAGAACTACCAGAATGTGTTGGTGGCCCCTGGCAGACTTTGGTACAGGCCCAATTAAATCCATAGCGATTCGCTCAAACGGTACTTCAATAATTGGCAGAGGTACCAGAGGACTACGGAAATGTGGCTGGGGGCTAGTTATCTGACAGGTTGGACAGGACTTACAATAATTTTCTACCTCCTTGAACACACTGGGCCAATAAAACCGCTGCAGTATGCGGTCCTGGGTTTTCTGCCACCCCAGGTGTCCCCCAAGAACATGTTGGTGGGCAAGCTCCATGACAAGCTTGCGGTACGCTGTGGGCACCACCAACTGTTCAACAGGTTCACCCCGGATTTGGTTCACCCGATATAACATTTCTTGGTGAACAACAAAGCGGAGAAATATTAACTCATCCCCCGGTTTCTGGGGTTTACCATCAATTTCCAGCACATTCTCCCAGGCCCTGGACAGGGTTTGGTCCCGGTGTTGGGCGGTTCCAAAATTGTCTCCGGAGACGTGGAGGTCTGCTAACTCAGGACCTGGTGGCAAGTCCTCCATGTCTCCCACCATTACACTCAGTGGGGGTGTCTCCCCCTCTATCACAGAAGTGGTGGTCACCCCTTTCCGCAGGCCCTTCGGACTCGGGCTCCCAGGGCTCTGGCCCCCCACTGGAACCAGGCCACTCTGCTAGGGTTTCATCTGCCTCCCGGGCAGTGGTGACTTTCGTGTCCGGCCAGAGTGCTGGGAAACCAGGGAAGTCTCTCCCAATTATAAGTTCATACTGTAGCTTTGTAGAGATCGCCACTTCACATGTCCATGTGCCGGCCACCGTGGACAGAGACATTACGGCAGTGGGATAGTTTTTTAAGTCTCCATGAATACACACCACCCCAACTTTCCGGCCCGTATACTGGGAAGCGCTGTACCAGGGCAGCACTTACCAGGGTTACTAGGCTCCCTGAGTCTAGCAGCGCCAC
Organism: Bufotes viridis; assembly: GCA_033119425.1. Classification (NCBI taxonomy): domain Eukaryota; kingdom Metazoa; phylum Chordata; class Amphibia; order Anura; family Bufonidae; genus Bufotes; species Bufotes viridis. The sequence goes on from CM065595.1 coordinate 73,171,828, forward strand.
TGCCAGATTATCACCGACTTGCACCTGGCACAGATGACGATTGTCTACTGTCTCGGGGTGCCGGTCGCACACAGTCTCCGGGCATACATGGAAGCCCGGTACCCATAATTAGTCTCCATGGGTTCTCCCCACTGTGGACAGTCGGCCCTCACGTGGCCAGGCTCGTGACACCGCCAGCAGACTATCGGGGCCGGGTCTACAGGGGTACACCCGAGCAGGTTTCTCGGGTACCAGTCGTCGGGACTGGATGGGAGACCTCCGGGGTTTGACCGGACCCCTCCCAACAACACCCCCTTTCAAGTTTTTGTGGCCTCATAGCGCTCCACCAGGTCGACCATTTCCAGGGCATTAGTGGGTGATACCTGGCCGATCCAGTGCTGAAGGGGGTAAGGCAAAGCCCTCCAGAACATGTCAGCCAGCAGACGGTCCAGCATAGCAGTCGGACTGAGAATGTCAGGCTGCAGCCATTTTTGCAACCTGTGCAGCAACTCATAGTACTGCGGCCGGGCGGGTTCAGCCGCTTTAAAGTCCCACTGGTGGACCCGCTGAGCCCGGACTAACACGTTTACCCCCAGCCTGGCCAGGATCTCCCCCTTCACCGTGGGGTAATCAGCAGCCTGGTCATCTGCTAAATCAGAGAAAACCTGCTGGGGACCGGACGCCAGGAACGGAGCGACCACCTCGGCCCACTGGTCACGGGGTAACTTCTCCCTCACGGCCACCTTCTCAAAGACCGCCAGATACGTCTCAACGTCGTCCGAGGGGGTCATCTTTGGGATCGCCGCACGGACCGCTTCCGGGCATCATGGACGTGGTGGGACGCTCCTGCAGCTTGTAAAGCCATCACGTGCTGTAACAGTAGCTGGTTGGTCTCCCGCTGCTGCACGTTAGCCTCTATGAGAGCCTTCACAGCAGCCTCCATGTTGCCAGAAATTCCTGCTTGCAACTTTGCTGGCTTAATATATTCCATGCACTCGTGCTTAGCAAAAAAACTTCGGCGTTCACGCCAGCCTCACTGCGCATGCCCGCATCCGACACCAAATGTGGGAAGTCGCTCTGGTAGATAGCGGTGCGGGTGCAGTACAGAGGCAAACAAGGAGTCCAGAAAGTGCAATAACCAGTGTTTTATTCACACTTTGCACAAAATAAACAATAAACAGTCTCTTGGTGTTAGTTCACACACACAAGAAATCATGAGGAAAAACAAGACAGTCCAAAACAGGCTCCAGTCACCTGGGTGGTTTTAGGTGCAGGTTCGCACCTGGCTGTCAGTCCAGCCGCAAGACAAGCGACGTCAGGCTTCCAGGCCGTCTGCACTCCTCCTTGCAGGGCTCTTGCTTCCAGCCCAGAGAACTCTCAAACTCAAATGGTTCCACAGCCTTACAGCAGCTCCAGGACAATCACCACACACACACCCAGCTGCTGGCTGTGTTATAAAGGCCCGGGAAAACCCGGCCTGGATCGTGGGGAGTAGGCACCCACCCAACTCTTTGCCTACTCCCAGTAAGAGCCGGCCCGGATTGGCTTTGCAGCCAAACTAAATAGCAATGTGTCAAAACAGCACTAGCTGCTGCCGACACGCAAGAAAATCCGGCTCTTACCTCACCGAGGCCAGGAACCTCGGTGACACGTACCTGCCATCGACCACGGTACCTTGCACCTTACCACAACACCTATTGATAATTGCTTTAACATGAGCTACACCTTCATAAATTTTTTCAGTATCTCCTGATGAGCCCCCCCAAGTGTTTGGGCGAAAAGCATTGGGATAGGGAGGTGTTAATCTGACACATTCCGTAACATTACCAATAATTATCACCAGTAAAACAATTCTGGCGTTTTCAAGTTACAGTGTAATTTATCATTGATTAATGAAAGTTGACATGTACCTAGCATCTGTGCTATTGTTTATTTATTTGGTACGTTTATTATTTTTATGATAAAGTTTAGACTATCCTACCTCAGCCTGTTCTATACATCCCAATCGGGGCCATCCTAGGGCGTCCAGGAGGTTCCAGATACGGGATCGCCCCTATCGGGGTGGCCATTCCGATCTAGGCAGGGCGATATCAAGATAGGGTTGTCATTAGGGACAGCCCCCCCAAGCATCGTCCACCATACGAGTCCCTGCCATTCTTTCTGCCCACTACTACAAGGACTAACTCTTCCACAAGAGGAATCTCCTCTTTGTTTTTTTGTTATGTAATTTAAGTGTGCCTATTTGGGGTGATCTACATGCTCCTTTTTTATCTAGAGCCACAAATAAACGCTAAGTTTTAGAGTGTGGTTTACCTGTGACTTTGTTTAATTCTACTATAGCCATTACTAGTTATACTACCCTTTGACGGGTGATAGTCAACACTGTGAGTCCCACATTAAAGGTGGAAAAAGTTCTGAAATAATTTATCTTTGTCTCTGTTTTAACAGGGGTGTGTAGACTTTAAATCCACTGTGAGAGGGCTGAAAGAGCACAAGGTGCATTTTGAGGCCCAATGTGGTGATTTACACAGCTTGTGCTGGCAAACTGTAGAGGCTCTGGGGTGAAATAATAAATGAAACCTCTGAGAAATTACCTAAGTTTAAGAACTACGTCCTCTAGGTATTTATTAAGGAGTCGAGTCAGCATCAGGAAGCCACTGGCATTTTGGAGAAATTAATGCTTTGTGGACTGTGTAAAATGAAAAGTGCTATTTTTCAACAGATATGGCATTTTACTGCCCAATATGGCCAACTGATGCCATCTGACAACACACCACATAAATTGTTAGGGTCTGAAAGCTTCTTCAATCCATTACAATACATACAGTATTGTGCAGGCCTGGAGGCAACCATTGGTACCCTCCAATTGCATTGCAGTAAGCAGATGGACTAAGAGAGGGAGCACCCTCGGCTGCATCTAAGGGGTTATACTACCGGCATTGAAGATATCTCCAATCCTGGCAGTTACAGCAAGGGCCTGGCTGTCGGTAACAGCCAGGCACGTGCTCTGATCATCTGAGCACATCTCCTGTGCACACCCAATCAGTACAACTCATTTATGTGACAGAATGAATGAGCCCTATATCATTGTTTTATACAATGAAGGGAACACATGGTGGCCTGGTTCCTTTCATTGTATAAAAGAGGTATGTGGGTGTATTATAAATAAAGTTTTCTTACCCGACTCTAGGAAAAAACGGTCCTTGTGATCGGGTGCTATCCAGCTCTCCTGCGATTGGTGGTCCAGGCAACGGTCTTCACGTGCAGCAAGCTATAAAAGGAGAGGGGAAACGGTAAATGCGCATTCACGGCACAGAAATCATCAGATTCAGACCCACGGCTCCTTCTTATAATGGATGAACTGCTTAAACAACTAATTTACAAAGCAGAACTAAAAGGGGGTGAAGATTGGCTGAGAAAATGCCTGCACTCGTCATCTTCGTCTCCTGAACCCGCTCTGGCAATTTTTTCAGTGTCTCCTGATGAGCCCCCCCAAGTGTTTGGGCGAAAAGCATTGGGATAGGGAGGTGTTAATCTGACACATTCCGTAACATTACCCCGTAACATGGATGAACTGCTTAAACAACTAATTTACAAAGCAGAACTAAAAGGGGGTGCAGATTGGCTGAGAAAATGCCTGCACTCGTCACCTTCGTCTCCTGAACCCACTCCGGCAATTTTTTCAGTGTCTCCTGATGAGCCTCCCAAGTGTTTGGGCGAAAAGCATTGGGATAGGGAGGTGTTAATCTGACACATTCCGTAACATTACCAATAATTATCACCGCTCCTAGCTGCTCAGCCAGTGGCGCGAGCTCAGAGCTTATGGATTCATCCTGCATTATCGGCGCGCTCAGGCGCGTTGACCAAGAAGATTCAGCTGAGTCTGCCAAGAGAATTAGAAAGGAACGGGTTACTTATTCGCCCAATCCTCCTTCTCTTAGCAGGACAACATCCAGAAGACGTTCACCGGACCACAAGAAAGCGTCTGCCAAGAAGAAGAAACAACTTCCCTCAGCTCATCAACCGCCTCCTCAGATCCCTGCACCCGGCCAACGGTCCAGTAATTTTGCTAACATACAAGGCATTGAGGTTGTCTCAATAGGGGATAATTCTGTCCCATCTGACAAAATTGGTCTATTCTAGGATTTCCTGGAATTCATTGCAGCAAAAGAAAAGGGAGTATTTACTGCTAGCGATTTGTTACATGGTGTCGGTTCCCCTGGTGTATCTGGTGCTTCTACACATGAGAACCAAAGCAATTTACCACTACAGGAGACCTGCCATAAAGATATGCTTATCTGTCAAATCTCCCCATTAGGTTTTCATCTTCCGATGTCAACAAAAGAAAAAATTTGGAACAGGGAGTTTGTGGATCTCTACTCCCTGTTGCCAGCAGCGAAAGATGCTGGAAAATTGGAGAAAAAAGATTCAAAAAGCGAGGAAGATAAATCTAAAGCCAAATCTATTTTCAATTGGATTCAGGCCTTTTCTATTTACTGTGCAGTTCTGGGAGAACGTCACCCTGAACAGTGCAGTCAATTATTTTATCATCAAGATTCAATTCTAGAGGCATATAGAAATTTCGGGGGTTCTGCCTGGAATTCCTACGACGAGATGTTTCGCCAAAAACTGGCAGTCTACCTGCATCTTGACTGGGCCGCGAAGGACGTAGGCCTTTGGCTAAATCTTATGCTCCCTAACTGCTCTCATCTTTTTTGTCCCCAAACAAGAAAAGGGGTCTGCTTCTCGTACAATGAGAATCAATGTAAGTGGGGCTCAAACTGTAAGTACAAACACGAATGTACCTTTTGTACAGGAAACCACCCTGTATTTTAATGTTACAAGAAACAGGGAGCTGCTGCAAAAGATAACATCGGAAAAGGCAGCGACACCAGTGACTCTAACCGAGTTAACCCCCTGGCTAAACTCTTATCCAAACAGGTGGAAGGCTAACTTACTTTTTAACGGGTTCTCTGTGGGTTTCTTGGTTCCAGTTTCAAGGAGACTGGTTGTGTATTATTAGACAATTTAAAATCCGTTAATTTAAACCCTTCCGCTTTTTGGAAAAAAATGTATAGGAAATTCAGGAGGGAAGGTTTGCGGGCCCCTTTTCTGCCCCTCCTTTCCTGAATTTCCGCATTTCACCTATTGGTCTCGTTCCAAAGAAGGAACCCAATTCTTTTCGTTTGATAAACCATTTGTCATATCCGAAAAAGTTTTCAGTAAATGACGAAATCGACAAAAACCTTGCATCAGTCTCCTATACTTCTTTTGATGTGGCATTATCTATTTTGAACAGGTTAGCCCCAGGTACGTTTTTAGCACAAACTGATATAAATTCTGCATTTTCGGTTGCTCCCTATTCACCCTTCAGGTTTTAATTCTTTAGGGTTTCATTTCCAAGGTGAATTCTTTTTTGATAGAGCACTGCCCATAAGCTTTGCTCTCTCTTGTATTTATTTTGAAACGTTAAGCACCTTTTTAACCCCTTAAGGACCAGGGGTTTTGGGATTTTTGCGTTTTTGTTTTGCGCTCCCTGCCTTCCAAAAGTCATAACATTTTTATATTTTCGCTCACATAGCCATATGACGGCTTGTTTTTTGCGGGACAAGTTGTACTTTTTAACGCTACCATTTATTTTTGCATGTGATGTAGTGGGAAATGGGAAAAAAAATTCCAAATGGGGTGAAATTGCAAAAAAAAAGCAATTTCACTACAGTTTTACGGGTTTTTAAATTACAACGTTCGATTTGCGATAAAACTGACTGGTTAATTTTATTCTTCAAGTCAGTACGAATCCGGCAATACCTAATATGTATAGTTTTTCTTGCGTTTTGATAGTGAAAAAAATTAAAAGTGGGAATTTTTTTTATTTTATTTTTTTGTTGCCATGTTTTGACCCCTATAACTTTTTTGTAATTATGCGTACGGAGCAGTGTAGGGGCTCATTTTTTGCGGGGCAATCTGAACTTTTAATTGATACCATTATGGGGTGCGTATGATGTTTTGATCACTTTTTATTCATTTTTTTTTTAGGAAATGAAGCGTTCAAAAATGGCGAATTAGCCATTTGGACGCTTTTTTTCCGTTTTTATGTTTACCGTATGGTGAATATTTTTTAATATTATTATAGTATGGGCGTTTTCGCACATTGCAACACCCATTATGTGTAATTTTTTTTTTTTTTTATTTATTTTTTTTTCATTTTGGGGAAAGGGGGGTGATTTGAATTTTTATATATTTTTTTATTTAATTTTTATTTTTTAAACTTTTTTTTTTTTTTTTTACCACTTTCTTATAGTTCCCATAGGGAACTATAAGATGCAATCATCAGATTGCTATTCTCATATATTCCAATGCAATAGCATTGGAATATATGAGAAAATCGCATATTTCCTATGGAGCCTATTACAGTCATAGGCTTCATAGGAATACTATGTAGTAACCTAGGTTTCATTCACAGAAACCTAGGCTACTACATGCATGCTCCGGCTCCCCCTTGTGGCCATCAGGGGAGCCGGAGCAAAAACCGAAAGTTTCAGGATTGACCACGGCATCTGAGGGGTTAAATGTCCGCGATCGGCATCGCTGCCGGTCGCGGACATGAGCTGCGGGTGTCAGCTTGATGAATCAAGCGTTTACCCGCAGCTCATGCGCCCGCTCCGTGCGGGAGCGGGCGCCATCTTTAAAGTGCGGACGAAGGGCGTACATGTACGCCCTTCGTCCTTAAGGGGTTAAACTGGGTGCTGTATCAACCTTCTGTCCCAGGGGAGGCGATACACTACTTACATGACTTCCTTTTTTTCGGTAGGGGTGAGACCGATGAATGTGAGCGTATGCTTCAAAAATTTCTATGCATGTCGGAAAAATTCGGAATCCCTTTAGCCGAGGAAAAGACAGTGCATCCAACCACTAAATTAACTTTTTTAGGGATCGAAATCAACACGATCTGTATGCAATTTCAAATTCCCAGTGAGAAAATACTTAAGACTTATGAAGATATTTCCAATCTTTTGTCCAAGCCCAAGACGACGCTAAAAAATTTGCAGTCGGTATTGGGCTCCTTAAATTTTTTCTACCGAGTGATTCCCATGGGTAGAGTCTTTATAAAACGTCTATATAGTGCAACCAAAGGTGTTTCTTCTCCTTTTGTTCATCTGCGCTTAACAAAAGCCATGAAAGACGACCTGAGAATGTGGTTAAACTTTCTTGATAAATTCAATGGACATGCTATATGGCAACAGGATTTTGTCACAGCAGATGCACTACATTTACAGACCGATGCCGCTGGTTCCATTGGCTATGGAGTAATTTTTGGAAACAACTGGTCGGCCATGTGCTAGCCGAGTAGTTGGTTTCAAAAAGGTTTAACCAGGAATTCTGTTCTCATTGAACTTTTCCCGGTGTTGGTGGCCTTAATTATTTGGAAAGATCAATTTTCAAACAAGAGAATTAGGCTTTATTAAGACAGTAAGGGAGTAGTCTTTGCTTTAAACTGTCAGTCCTCGAGATCAGAGCATGTAATTATTTTACTGAGGAAAATTGTCAGTTTTTTGCGGTAAACAGGTGGTTGGAATTTAGGAATAATTTTCTTCCTGACTCTCCTCTCTTTTCTCATTCTGACAACAGTCCCGTAACAAAATATCAATTTAATTTTGTTTTAAAAAACAGTTTAAAACTTTTAGGTCTGTCAGAGTTAAAGTATTCAACTCATTCGTTTAGAGATGGTGCTGCTACTTTTGCAGCGCAACAAAATTTGGAGGCTGAATCAATAAAGAAGTTGGGTCGCTGGTAGAGATGAGCGAACTTCTATTTTTAGTTCGGCGTCCAAAGTTCAGGTTATCGTAGCATCCCGTTATGGATTCCGCTACCGCGGACCATAACGGCATTTGGAATCCATAAGGGGCTGCTTCATCGAACCCGAACCTTGGACAACCCTAAGGACCTGGGGTGACGTCACCGTCATGTGATCAGTGCAGGGGGCGTGGCTCAGCACTGGATTGGATAAGAGGTGATCCAGTGCTGAGCCACGCCCCCTGCACTGATCACATGACGGTGACGTCACCCCAGGTCCTTAGGGTTGTCCAAGGTTCGGGTTCAATGAAGCAGCCCCTTATGGATTCCAAATGCCATTATGGTCCGCAGTAGCGGAATCCATAACGGGATGCTACGATAACCCGAACCCGAACTTTGGACGTCGAACTAAAAATAGAAGTTCGCTCATCTCTAGTCGCTGGCAATGAAACAGGTATAAAATTTACATTAGACCGAATCGGATTTCATCTTGGTCTCTTTTCAGGTAGACGAGTTATTTGGATTGTAGGAAATCACATTGTGCGTGATTCTGAACTAAGAGCGCAAGAAAGAAATTATTCGTCTGACCTGGGGATTTTGAACCAAGTGGGTATATTTTGGAGAGAAAAACCGAACTTGAGATTTAGACATAAATTTTGAATGCCACAAAATGCACATGTTATTTCCTTCTCCGGACATGATAATTTTACATGTCGGAGAAAACGACTTTGGAAAAATTAGTTCATTAAATTTTGTAGGGGAATTCAAGGAGAGATGGGCAAGATTATTCAGTTTATTCCCCAATACTTACTTGGCTTTTTCTGAAATGGTTCCGAAGGGCAACTGGAATCACAAAAATCTTGCCTTCCTGGAAAAAATGAGAAAAAAGATTAATAAGTATTTACAAAAATATTTAATAACAAAAGGTTTCAGCTCTTACAGGCATATTGAACATGAGGTTTTTTTTTTACCTGCTTTTTATTCTCAAGATGGTATTAATCTGTCTAGTATCGGATTGGATATTGTGGCTGTAGGATTTCATAATTTGATTGAAGAAGGCCTGCATTTGTTGGGGGGTGCCATGTAATTGTCAATTTCATGGCGCATGGGGTAAGTCGTTCTCGTTTGAATCGTTTGAGTGGACAATATGGTTTGGTTATACTGATACTAGCTATTTAGTAAGTAACAGAACATTACGGCCTCTTCATGCCACTGACCTTAACGTTATGTTATTTAAAATATTGAATAAAATAGCTTGTGCATTTGGACTTTATTGGGGGGGGGGGTTAGATTATGTCTCCTTCCAGTGTCTCCTTCCAGTATACGTCTTCCAGGTGTACTGTGAGGTATGTGGCGCAGACACCGTAGGGAAGTCCGCGTCAGATGATAACACGATGACTGAACTGGATGGACAGATGACTTTTTTCAGCCCTACAAGCTGTTACCCGCAATTATAAAAGTATTCAGATCCAGTTGCTACTTTAAAAACTAGAATATTTTTCATGGGACAAGCCATTTAATATGTCACCTGTAAAATAAAACACACAGTTGTGGTTGCATACATTTTTTGAAGAGTTTTAGAAAAAATTGTATTTCACTGCAGCTGTCACTCAATAAAATGGTTAAAATCAATAAGTAGTGGAGAATCAATAAGTAGTGCAAAAATTGCAAGTGTAGTAGATAAAGAATGTGATGGAAATTGCTTGAAAGGAGAGGACAAGAAGTGATATGCTGTAGTATACAGAAGAAAAACTGTAGGAATAATCAGATAATGGACATGACATCCCAAATCTGACACCCTCACCTATAGGCCACTACTACTAACATGACCTCACTGAAAAATGAAAATAGTGCAAATAATTACAGTAGGTTAGGCTCCATGCACACTGTGCTGTGGGCGCTAACTTGGCATATATGCCAGAGAGAGAGGCTCCTGGCCTACAATGCATTTTGAAAGTCTTCAGAGCCTTTAACTTTTTTCTAATTTTGTTATGTTTGCTAATTTGTGGAAAAGTAAAAATTGAATATTGCATTCACATACCGTTTTTTTTGTCCTATAAGACGCACCTAGGTTTATGAGGAGGAAAATAAGAAAAAAAATATTTTGAACCAATGGTGGGGGGGTTTTGAACTATTGGTGGTCTGTGGATGACATTCATGGTGGTCTGTGGCTGACACTGTTATGGGGGATCCATGGATGGCGCTGTTATGGGGGCGTCTGTGGATGGCACTGTTATGGGGGCGTCTGTGGATGGCACTGTTATGGGGCGTCTGTGAATGGCATGACACTGCTATGGGGGAATCTGTGGATGACACATATATAGCATCTTATGCTATATGTCATCCACAGATCCCCCACCCTCAATAACAATGTCCCTGTGTAGTGAATAATCCCCAATACAGGGGGTGGGGGTCGGCTTCTGGTTTTGTAATGGCAGCGGGGCCCGGTGCCGTCACTGTATTGTATTACACCAGGCTCCGCTCACTGTAGTAATCATATCTAATGTGTAGGCAATGTTAAACTATAGAATATCCTCTGCAATACATCCTTTAGTACTTACTACTAAATTCCGTAGCAGGCAGGAGGCCAGGCGGGCGGCAGCTTAACTCACTACGTCACACGCCTGCGCCGCCTACTTCATTCATAAAGTGGGAGGAGCAGGCGCATGACGTAGTGAGTTACGCTTCCGCCCGCCCGGCCTCCTGTCTGCTACGGAAGTTAGTAGTATGTACTACAGGATGTATTGCAGATGATATTCTCTAGTTTAACATTGCCTACATGTTAGATATGATAACTACAGTGAGCGGGGTCCGGTGTGATACAATACAGTGACTGCACCGGGCCCCGCTGCCATTACAAAACCAGATGCCGGCCCCCAGCCCCTCCTCCCTCCCTGCTGATACACCCACTGGCCGCGCTGTGCAGCATCGCTGCCGGCGATGTATCGGTGTAAATTGCAGCATTAGCCACATAAGACGCACTGACATTTTGCCCCCGCTTTTGGGGGGGAAAAAGTGCATCTTTTATAGGGTGAAAAATACGGTAAGTATTCAGACACCTTACTCGGTTCTTAGTTAAAGCACCTTTGGCAGCGATTACAGCCTCTGGTCTTCTTGGCTATGATTCCCTAATGTTTGCACACCTGGATTTGGGGATTTTTGCCATTCTTCTGTGCAAAGTCTCCCAAGCTCTGTCAGTTTGAAAGAAGACAATCAGTGGACAGCCATTTTCAGGTCACTCCAAACATGTTTCATTGGGTTCAAGTCAGGGCTCTAGCTATGCCCTCAAGAACATTCACAGAGTTACCCCAGGCCATTCCTGTGTTGTCTTGGATGAGTGCTTTGGGTCATTGTCTTATTGGAAGGTGAATCTTTTGCCCAGTCTGATGCCCAGAACACTCTGCATCAGGTTTTCATTAAGAATATATCTGTACTCTGCTCCGTTCAGCTTTCCCTCAACCCTGGCCAGTCCATATGCTTAAAAATATCCCCACAGCATAATGGTGCCACCACCATGTTTCACTGTAGTTATTGAGCAGATGATGAGCAATGCCTAATTTCCCCCAGATATGACACTTAAAATTTAGGCCAAAAGTTAAATTCTAGTTTCATCAGAACAGAGTGTCACAGACGTACCGAGACATACGGACGTCCCAGCAACAGTAAGTGGCAGGAGATCTGTGAGACTGGCAACACGTGGCTTGATCTGACAGGTTTTCTTTGTGGATCAATAGGCGTCTGTGTTGTATCTGTTAATGCAGTGTTTCCCAACCAGTATGCCTCCAGCTGTTGCAAAACTACAACTCCCAGCATGCCCGGACAGCCTTTGGCTGTGCAGGCATGCTGGGAGTTGTAGTTTTGCAACAGCTGGAGGCACACTGGTTGGGAAACACAGTGTTAATGGACACACCCTGTGCCTCCAGGTGTTGCTAATGTGGTCATTTAACCTTCCTTATTTATAGTTGCTTCTCCCACAATGCTGTGCGGTTTATAGCTTCTGTTGGACCTGTGGATAGTTTGTGGTTGGATCTCGGCTGAGTTCCTGGTGCTTCCATAGCCCTTTTGAAGTTAAGTCTTTCCTTTCCCTTTTTTATTTTGTTTGGGTTCTGTGTGTTGCATTTCCCTATTGTTTATATTAGGCCTGTAGGAGACTCCTGTTCGTACTTCCTTTTGGAGGAACAGGTTGTCTCGTCCTGCCATTAGTACCAGGGTCCTATAGGGCTAGAAAGGACTCTAGGTATTCCCGCGTATGAACTTGCCTACTTTTGGGGTCTGTTTATACTGGTAGTCAGTCAGGATTTTGGTTAAGGTTTTCACTAGGAGGTGTCCATCTTCCTTCCCTAGTTTTCAGGCCTGATTCCTGCCGCTGCCACCAATGAGGAGAGAGGTGTAATAATAATCTTCAACTCTATTAACTGAAACTTACTAAAGTCTAAGTAGCAGGCAGGAGGCGGAGGCAGGAAGCCGGGCGGGCACTTGCAGCGTAACTCACTACATCACATGCCCGCGCCGCCCACTTCATGAATGAAGCAGGCGGCGTGGGCACTTGACGTAGTGAGTTACGCTGTCAGTGCCCGCCTGCCTGGCCTCCTGTCTCCGCCTCCTGTCTCCGCCTCCTGCCTGCTACTTAGACTTTAGTAAGTTTCAGTTAATAGAGTTTAAGATTATTACTACACTGGCTACAATTATACTTCGTATTAGTACAGTGAGCGGGGCTCGGTGCAATAGAGTACAGGGACTGCAGCAGGCCCCGCTGCCATTACAGAACCACAGTAGATGCTGGCCCCCACTCACACTTAACAGGGACACTGTTATGGGGGAGATCTGTGCATGACATATAGCATAAGATGCTATGTGTCATCCACAAATCCCCCCCCTAGCAGTGCCATGCCATCCACAGATGCCCCCATAAGTGCCATCCACAAATCCCCCATAACAGTGCCATCCACAAATCCCCCATAACAGTGTCAGCCACAGACCACCATAATAGTGTCAGCCACAGACCACCATTAGGTTAAAACCCACCAAAAGCACACCTTTTTGTTCAAAATCTTTTTTTTCTTATTTTCCTCCTCAAAAACCTCAAAAACCTAGGTGCTTCTTATAATCAGGTGCGTCCTTTAAAGCGAAAAATACGGGATGTCCATAGGAAATTTTACTTCTCCCTTGTTAATAAATTTGCAAAAATGTCTTCATTTCTGTTTTTACTTTCTCATTAATGGTTTTTGAATGCAGATTAATAGGGTAAAACTTTTTTTGTTTTAGCATATGGCCGCAAAATAACAAAATGTGAAAAAATGTACTTTCTGAATGCTTTGTTACGTATCCATAGAGCTCCATTCACTTGATTTTGGCCTTTGCAGGTCTAGAATATATATTTTAATTTTAACTGCATTAGACTGCGCTTTCCTATACCACCTCAAAAAAGTATACTGTGTGGTATACAAGTGCATCTCAATAAATTAGAATATCATCAAAAAGTTAATTTATTTCAGTAATTCAAATCCAGAAATAAAACTGTTATATATATTAATTACACAGTGATTTATTTCAAGCGTTTATTTCTTGTAATATTGATGATTATGGCTTATAACTAATGAAAACTCAAAAGTTAGTATCTCAGAAAATTTGAAAATCATCAACACCAATTCAAAAAAGATTTTTTTTAATCAGACCTTTTTTATTAAGTTTTTAAAATACAATAACTGTACAACAAGTATACCAAAATTACAATAACATAAACACCACCCAACCCTCCCTTCCCCCCTCCCTGAAGTGTTTCCCAACCCCTCCCCGACCGGATGCCCTAAGTATTAACCCTGCTATGGAATACAGGCTGTATCACACCAATTCTGCTCCCATACTCAACAGTAGCTAGGTACATATTCCTTTCAACAAGAAGTTTGACACCTGCTGTGTATCTTATTGTCAAAACTTAACCAATTCTGAAGATGTTAACTCTGAACTAGTTATCCTATTATCCCATTGCTTTGAAAATTTAGACAGTGTTCCCCATTTTAAATGTAACCCTTTTTCCAACCTTGTCACATGCATAATTATCCATAATAGCTCCTGCATCCTCGGGGTCATGGGTTGAATCTAGTATTTTGCAATCAATTTGCAGGTTAAGTACATAATTTTATCTCCTGCTTTTGGTCCCTCGTAACTTGCAGGTCTTGAACATATCCTGGACTACAGAAGCCCATGACATTATCATGATTGATAATGCTGTGTGCCTCTGCCTGACTTTTCTGTAACAGAATCATACTGACATAAAGCTGTCAGTATGATTCCATTACAGAAAGGTCATGCAGAGGCACATAACATTATCAATTATGATAATGCTATGCGCTTCTCTGGTCCAGAGCACACAATTCCTCTCTCACATGGATAGTGATTCCCACAAGGGACACGCTCATGTGAAAGAGCTCTAAAGAGTCCAACCAAGGGGGTTCTGGGAATTACAATGCTATGGAGTTTATCCAGAAGGTCAAGCACAGAGGTCCATAGTGCATTTAGTCCCTCAGATGATCACAGCATATGTTTAGGAGTTGCCTCAGGTTCTGGACACCTAGGGCACTGGGCATCAGATCAAACCCACATCTTATACAGCGACTGAGAAGTCTTTCAAACTGTATGCAGCAAGAATAATTAACCGGCACTAAGAGTGGGGGTATTCCCAAGTGCAGATTGCCATTGGGTTGCGGTCAAAGGCCCCACATCTTCTTCCCATTTCCCCTTCAATTCAGATGTTGGATCCCCAGGCATTTATCCAAAGAACACATATGAGAAAGAAATAAGCTTGCGGGAGGGAGATAGATGTACTTGGACCAGATGATTAAACAGTGAGGTAGAAGGAAAAAAAGTAGGAACTACACAACCCTGACACTACATAGCATGTTGCAATTGTAAATAAGAATAAAAAACGGTCCTCTGTAGTCCAAACTCAGTCTGTAGTTGTTGGAAAGTTTTAAAGACAGCAGTATACAGCTCCCACAGGAAAGCATTAAGCCACAGAGCAGTGTATTTAGTACCTCCCTTAATTTTGAGGAGATCCCTTATATACCACTAAACCGTATGCGTAAAATGGAATGTGGGCAAACTAGGGGAATAAAGTTTAAATGCATGCGCATCCAGCACCCCTAGTTGAGTATGATCCGGAATGAGAAATTGTATAATTAATCTCCTGGAGTCCTGCGCTATTTCTAGGTTCCATCCATGTAAATCAGCATCTATTACACCCCATGCACTCAAAAGCACTACATATATAGGCTGGTGACTGGCTCATATGGCCTTAAAGAGGTTATCTGAGCTTTTAATATTGAAGACCTATCTTCAGGATAGGTAATTAATATAAGATTGGTGGGGGTCCAATACCCGGCACCCACGTCATTCAGCTGTATGAAAGGAAGGTGCGCTCAATGTGCATATGCCATCTCCCTTCTCTTTTCCTTCTTCCCATAGACATACCAGCAGCGAGCTGGAAGAGAGACAGGAGATGGCACACGTGCCTTCCCTTCATACAGCTGGTCGAAGGGGGTGCCGAGTGTTGGACACCAGCCGATCTGATATTGATGACCTATCCTGAGGATAGCTTATCAATATTAAAAGCTCGGATAACCCCTTTAAGGCCATATTACACTGGCAGATAATTGCTGAGATTATCCCTAACAAGCGCTGGTATGAACGAACGTTAGCGATGATCTGGCAGTGTAATATTGACGCTGATTACCTAATGAATGAGTGACTGGGAGTCTTTTATCATGTTTAAAAATTATCGTTTGCCTGTGGCAAATCGTGCCGTGTAATCAGCACTCTGCTGCCAGCAAACTATGAATCTATGAATCAGTTCGGGGATGAGTGATGGCATTGCTCATCCCCATGCTGAGGAGGAGTATGTAATAGCATTGATGTCTCCTACGCTACCGAGCAGGCAGTTACCGGGAAGGAACTCTCCTTCCCGACAATCATCTGCTACATCTGCTGATGTAATAGGACGTTTATATTTACTTCCCTATTGTGTTAAGAAGGCTCGACAAAACAAGCCTTCAAGCTTTTGTCTCAACCCCATCTCCTCATAGATTGTAAGCTCTTGTGAGCAGGGCTCTCATTACTCTTGTTTTAATTGTTGACCTGTTTGTTACTATGTTATTTATGACTGTGTTTGTAATTGAACCCCCCCATTTGTAAAGTGATGGGAATATTTTGCTGCTATATAAATAAAGATAATTATTATTAGAGATGAGTGAAGTTTTCAAAAATTCGATTTGGACGCTTTGACAAATTTTTCCAAATATTTTGCTTCATTACAAATATAAGGGGTATTCCCATCACAATGATCACAGTTTAATCTGTTTATAGGGTGCCAGTAATCATTTTTGTAAATATAATGTATAAGCAAATTCCCACCCTTCTTGATCAAATTCTTTCCCTCCTACCTCATTGTTGTCCTTTGGTTTCCCATAGTTACGGCCACTGCTCCCTGCCGAGTCCATGGGCCGCGACTGCGCAGAAGAACCACATCCATCCAGTGGCCGGCCGCTCATTTCATTAATGAACGAGCATGCCCTGTAAAACTGAGCCGCGCATGCTCTGTTTTCAGAGCAGACTCCGGAGACTGCAAGGACCTTCTGATCACAGGACATCTATGGGTCGCGTGGGTTGGCAGCCGGAGTGCTGTTCACAGGCACCAGCTGAATGTTTACAGAGGAGGAAGGTCTGCACCGTGTTGCTGCTGTGTGAGATTATATACTGGGGAGGGGGCTGCTGTGTGAGATTATATACTGGAGGGGGGCTGATGTGTGAGATTATATACTGGAAGGGCTGCTGTGTGAGAATATATACTCAAGGGGGGCAGCTGTGTGAGATTATATACTCAAGGGGGGCTGCTGTGTGGGATTATATACTCGAGGGGGGCTGCTGTGTGATATATACTGGAGAGGGGACTGCTGTGTTAGATTATATACTGGAGGGGGGCTGCTGTGTGATATATACTGGAGGGGGCTGCTGTGTGAGATTATATACTGGAGGGGGGCTGCTGTATGAGATTATTTACTGGAGGGGCTGCTGTGTGAGATTATATACTGGGGGGGCAGCTGTGTGATATTATATACTGGGGGCGGGCTACTGTGTCATATTATATACTGGGGGGGGCTGCTGTGTGAGATTATATACTGGGGGGCTGCTTTGTGAGATTATATACTGGAGGGGCTGCTGTATGAGATTATATACTGGAGGGTCTGCTATGCGAGGTTATATGCTGGAGGGGGGCTGCTGTGTGAGATTATATGCTGGAAGGGGGCTGCTGTGTGAGATTATATACTGGAGGGGGGCTGCTGTGTGAGATTATATACTGGAGGGAGGCTGCTGTGTGAGATTAGATGATGGCGGGTCTGCTATGCGAGGTTATATGCTGGAGGGGGCTGCTGTGTGAGATTATATGCTGGAAGGGGGCTGCTGTGTGAGATTATATACTGGAGGGGGGCTGCTGTGTGAGATTATATACTGGAGGGGGGCTGCTGTATGAGATTATATACTGGAGGGGGGCTGCTGTGTGAGATTATGTACTGGGGGGGGCAGCTGTGTGAGATTATATACTCCAGTGGGGCTGCTGTGTGAGAGTGCTTGTGGGGGAGGGGAATAGACAGATGTAGCAGAGCTGAATATGAATCTGTTCAGACACAGCGCTAGTGGGAGAGAGAAATATACAGATGTAGCAGAGCTGTATATGCATTTATACAGATACATGGTCTAAGGTTTTTACTCTACTGTAGTACAGCTGTAATGGAAACAAATCTGCATCAGTGCTGGTTGGTGGGGGATGGTCATGTTTAATGGGAGTCACAAGCACAGATCATATGGCTATTAGCTAACATGCTTTGCGCATGCGCCGGCACTTCGCTAGAGAAGAAGCATCTAAGCAGTCCGTACGGGCGCATCAGGCTGAGCCTGTGCGCACGCGCGGCATCTCACAGCGGGAAAAGGGGGAGGGAGGGAGAGGCGGCACAGAGAAGTAGGAGGCGGCGCAGAACTCTGGGAAGGCGGCGCTGGGCACCAACGGCGATGGCTGCAGCCGGGCACCCTGCATCCCTGGACCTCCCCTTGAGCACCTTATTTTTATGACTGACAGGTTAGTAAAACCTGTTTTTTTGGCAAAACAGATTGCATTTATAAGCCCTCATTAGTAGAGATGAGCGAACTTTAAAAAAAAAGTTCGGCGTTCGGGTTGTGGTAATCGCCGCATCCCGTTATGGATTCCACTACCGCGGACTATCCCGGCATATGGAATCCATAAGGGGTGGCTTCCACGAACCCGAACTGTTGAACAGCCGAAGGACCTGGGGTGACGTCACCGTCATGTGATCAGTGCAGGGGGCGTGGCTCAGCACGGGATCAACTTTTTTTTAAAGTTCGCTCATCTCTACTCATTAGGAATCATGAAGAGACCCTGAGCATGAGCATATGTTTAGCTCAAAGGGGTGAAAACTGGGGACAGAATCCCTTTAAGAATGCAAATATTTTCCCTTATAACCATGTTATAAGGAAAAATAATAAAATCTACACAACACTGAACCCAAACCCGAACTTCAGTTAATAAGTTCGGGTCTGGGTCCCACAATCAGTTTTTAATCACCTGCGTGCAAAATGTATTGAACTCGCGTGGAAAAAAAACTGAACAACGCAATCGCAGTCAAAACTGACTGAAATTGCGTGCGCACTCACACGGGTATCCCGCAATGCATCCGGAGAAAATCCGGGACACCTGTGTGAAAGAGGCCTTACTGTGACAGGTAGGTAGACACCCCAATAACAGTAGCATTAGACAGCTTATTCACTCCAATTTGAGAAACAAGTTGTAATATAATTGCTGATCTATTAAACAAGGTGGGTACTCCAATAACAATAGAACAAGACAGGTTATTCACCCCAATTTGAGAATCAAAGCCTAATTGAATTATGTATCTATTAAACAAGGTGGACACCCCAATAATAGTAAAATTACAAAGCTTATTCACCTCAATTTGAGAATCAAGGCGTAGTAGAATTGTGTATCTATTAAACACGATGGAACCCCCAATAGAACATGTTCTATTTTTTTTTTTCTGTGCGGACGGATCACAGACCCATTCAAGTTGAATGGGTCTCAATCCGTTCCGGCCGTCACACGGACGTTGCCCGTGCATTGGTGACCGCAAAATGCAGTCCCCAATGCACGGGACAGCCGTGTGCATGAGGCCTCAGAGACCATTTAAAGGCTTAGGAAACCTTTTACAGGTATTTTGTTGATTAGCTAATTAGAGTGTGACACCATGAGTCTACAATATTGAACTTTTTTAACAATAGTCTAATTTTAAGAGATACTGACTTTAGGTTATCATTAGCTGTAAGTCATAATCATCAATATTAACAAATGCTTTAAATCGATCACCCTATGTGTAATTGTATTGTAAGGGTATTTTGAAGAATTGATTAGTTCTGTCCTCTTTTATTCCGTCTCTTTTATATTACATTTAATATTCTGTAATAAAGTCATCCTTTTACTGTACTGGGTTAGAGATAGTTAGTACCCATCCCCCGTTGTGCTGATAAGAACACATTCATGAGTGATCTCAGAGACATGTGTGTTGCACACTTGGAGGATTAGCTGAAAAGTATAACACCTGGTTTTCACCAACAACAATTAGGTGGTACTCCATTGAAGACTTCATTATAGGTAGGATGTGAGTATTGATTTACCCTATCTCTTGTACACCCTAAGGTGTCGGCCATGTGTTACAACATGACAGACATGTAAGCCAGTGATTATTATTTACTTTTTACTATTATGCATGTGATTTATCTGTTTTATGTTATATTTATTCACTTAGCGTGCGTAAGCTTATTCATTCTCAAATCTTTAATTCACGTTCTGAAACAGTGGTGAATCTACATAAAGATTTTCACTTTTTGAATTGAATAATTGAAATAAATTTTCCGTAAATAATTAATTAGTTTTTTGCCAGAGTAAATATAAATTGTGCCTATACAGTGGCATACGTTGGGTCTTTCCGTAGGAAGTATATGTTTAGAAATATTCCGGACATATCTCCAGCAAAAAGATAGAACCCAGTGTGCACAATGCCATAAGTTGGTCTTGTGGGCACTGATTACTTGAGTTTTTTTTTTTTTTTTTTTGCATCAAAACATGCTTTTAGGAAAAGGAACAGGAACATTTTAATGTTTAAAATAATTTTAGTACATAACATAGGTAATTCATCTTTTTTCCAGTTGCCACAACAAATAATATGTAACTTGTTATGTCTAACCAGTCACCAGTCAGAGTGACATTAAAATGGGTTGTCTAGTTTAGAAAAAACATTTCCACCTTATTGGAGAATTCTGGGTTGATTGTGAGGTTCCTATGTTAAGGATCCTTATCCCTTGACCACAGTGGATTGCAGTTACAAAGACTTCTCTCAGGAGGACTTGCCTAAATGCAAAGGCTTACTAAACCACTACATTTGGGAGATCTCAGCAGTAGGACACTATAGTAGGGATTATCGCAAGCAGAGAACTCCTTTTAAAGAGGACCTTTCACCACTCCTGATACAGTAGTAACATAGTACATAAGGCTGAAAAAAAGACATAGGTCCATCCAGTTCAGCCTGTCATCCTGTTAGTTGATCCAGAAGAAGGCAAAAAAAACCTGTGAGGCAGAAGCGAATTTTTCCCACTTAAGCGGAGTCAAAAATTCCTCCCCGACTCCAATCAGGCAATCGGAATAACTCCCTGGATCAACGACCCATCTATACTAGCTATAGCCTTCAATATTATTACACTCCAGAAATACATCCAGGCCCCTCTTGAATTCCTTTATTGTACTCACCATCACCACCTCCTCAGGCAGAGAGTTCCATAGTCTCACTGCTCTTACCGTAAAGAATCCTCTTCTAGGTTTGTGTAGAAACCTTCTTTCCTCCAGACGCAGAGGATGTCCCCTCGTCACAGTGACAGTCCTGGGGATAAATAGATGATGGGAGAGATCTCTGTACTGACCCCTGATATATTTATTCATAGTTCCTAGAACTCCCCTCAGTCGTCTTTTTTTTAAAATAAATAACCCTAACTTTGATAATCTTTCAGTCTACTGTAGTTGCCCCATTCCAGTTATTACTTTAGTTGCCGTCCTCTGAACCCTCTCCAGCTCTGCTATGTCTGCCTTGTTCACAGGAGCCCAGAACTTTACACAGTACTCCATGTGTGGTCTGACTAGCGATTTGTAAAGTGGTAGGACTATGTTCTCATCACGGGCGTCTATGCCCCTTTTGATGCAACCCATTATCTTATTGGCCTTGACGGCAGCTTCCTGACACTGGTTTTTGCAGCTCAGTTTGCTGTTTATTAAAATTCCTAGATCATTTTCCATGTCAGTGTTACCGAGTGTATTACCATACGGGTGACTTGCATTATTTCTTCCCATGTGCATAACTTTACATTTGACAGTGTTAAACCTCATCTGCCACTTCTCTGCCCAAGCCTCCAATCTATCCAGATCCCTCTGTAGGAGTATATTGTCCTCTTCAATGTTAATTACTTTACACAGTTTAGTGTCATCTACAAATATTGGTACCACATTTGCTATGCGCCAATCCTGTGGAAGATTCCCTGTCAGTATAGAGTCCTGAAATATCAGAAATAAAGGTCTCGCTATGACATTACTTAATTCCCTTAGGATGCGGGAGTGTATGCCATCCGATCCTGGCGATTTGTCTATTTTAATCCTTTTAAAGAGGACCTTTCACAAAAAAAAAAAAGTGTAATAGTTATTTTACCTTTTAGGGGACCTGCCCCTGAAGTCTTCACCATTTATATTTTTTTTAAATGACCCCCCGTTCGGCCGCCTTTGTCCCCGATATGTCCTGCGCCTCATATGCAAATGAGGCACAGAAAGTTCTAGTAGGCGTCTCCTCGGATGTTCTGGTGGGCGTGCCTGGGCGTTTCTCCTCTCCCCCTGGCTGCGAGCGCATCCAATAGCAGCTCGGCTCTAAGCCAGGGAGAAGGAGCCTAGTTCTCGTGAGAACTTGAGCTTGCCAAGTCCCGGAACCCGCGCCATCTTGGATTCCCCAGCGCAGAAGAGGAGCGTAGCGAGTGTACCAAGATGGCGCGGGTTCCGGGACTCGGCAAGCTCAAGTTCTCGCGAGAACTTGGGCTCCTTCTCCCTGGCTAAGAGCTGAGTGCTGCTATTGGATGCACTCGCAGCTAGGGGGAGAGGAGAAACGCCCAGGCACGCCCACCAGAACATCTGAGGAGACGCCTACTAGAACTTTCTGTGCCTCATTTGCATATGAGGTGCAGGATATATCGGGGACAAAGGCGGCCGAACGGGGGGTCATTTTAAAAAAACAAATATGGTGAAGACTTCAGGGGCAGGTCCCTTAAAAGGTAATATAACTATTACACTTTTTTTTTTTTTGGTGAAAGGTCCTCTTTAAGTCGCTGTTGTATATCTTCTTGGGTCAGACAGGACACTTTTAATGGGGGATTTATTTTTACATTCAGCATTTCATCTGACAGTTTATTTTCCTCAGTGAATACATTGGAGAAAAAAATATTTAACAGCTTTGCTTTCTCCTCGTCGCTCTCTGCAACTCCCCCTTCATTACTCTTTAAAGGGCCGACACCTTCAGATTTATACTTTTTAACATTTATGTAATTGAAGAACATTTTAGTTTTGTTTTACTCTCTTTGGCAATTAATCTCTCGGTCTCTAGTTTGGCCGCTTTTATTTGTTTTTTACATGTTCTATTTTTTTTCCTTATAGTTTTTCAGTGTTTCCTCGCTACCCTCCTGTTTTAGTGATTTTTATGATTTCTTTTTGTCATTTATTGCTTTCTATACATTTCTATTAATCCACATTGGTTTCTTTTTGTTCCCTAACCTTTTATTCCCATACAGTATGTACCTCTCACAATGAGAATTTAGGATGCTTTTAAAGATATCCCATTTTGTGGCTATATTTTTGTTTTTGAGGACTTTGTCCCAGTTAGTTAGGCCTATGGCCCCGCTTAGTTGGCTAAATTTAGCTTTTTTGAAGCTTGGTATTTTTGTTCCTCCCTGTAGAAATGCTCTTTTGGATGATAATTGGAAGGTTATTACTTTATGGTCACTATTTCCCAGGTGTCCCCCAACTTGCACCTCTGTTGTTCTGTCAGGTCTATTGGTTAATACTAAGTCCAGTATGGCCGTCCCTTTAGTCGGGTCCTGAACCAGTTGGGAAAGGAAATTGTCTTTGGTTATTGCCAAGAACCTGTTTCCTTTATGCGATTGTACAGCTTTCAGTTTCCCAGTCTATATCTGGGTAGTTAAAGTCCCCCATAATAACCACCTCATTATGATTTGCCGCCTTGTCTATCTTGTTTAGTAATAGATTTTCTGTGGACTGGTATATTAGGTAGTTTAATGTAAACTCCTATTAGTAATTTATTATTGTTTTTGGCTCCATGTATCTCTACCCACAGTGACTCCACATGTCCTTACTTATATCTTCTCGAACTGTGGGCTTTAGATAGGACTTTACATAAAGGCAGACCCCTCCCCCTCTCCGGTTTTGACTATCCTTTCTAAACAGACTGTAACCCTGTACATTAACTGCCCAGTCAAAGCTATCATCCGGCCATGTCTGAGTTATTCCTACTATATCATAGTCCTCCTCACACATCACTAATTTCAGTTCCCCAGTTTTGTTAGTCAGGCTTCTGGCATTAGTGTACATACAATTAAGAGGTTTTTGTATATTTTTAACCCTACACCTTTCCTTCTGAACTGTTTCAGTCCCTGCTTTCATTCCTCCCCCAGTCCCACTACCTTACCCCCCGTATCTATCTGCACTATCTTCCCCTCCTATAACGTAGGTACCCTCCCCCCAAGTCCCAAGTTTAAACACTCCTCCAACCTTCTAGCCATCTTTCCCCCCAACACAGCTGCCCCTTCCCCATTGAGGTGCAGCCCGTCCCTACGATAGAGCCTGTAGCCGACAGAAAAGTTGGCCCAGTTCTCCAGGAACCCAAACCCCTCCTTCCTACACCAGTCCTCGAGCCACTTGTTAACCTCCCTAATCTCCCACTGCCTTTCTTGTGTGGCTCTTGGTACAGGCAGTATCTCGAAGAATACTACCTTTGAGATCCTTGCCCTAAGCTTTTGACCTAAATCCCTGAAATAATTTTTAAGGACGCTCCACCTAAGGCCTCATGCACACAACAGTATCTTTTTGCAGTCCGCAAAATGGGGTTCCGTTGTTCCGTCATCCGTGTCAGTTTTTGCTTCTGTTGTGTTTCCTTGTGTCTTCCGTTTTTTTTTTAGCGGACATGACCCAAAAGATTTTATCAAAAGACAGGCTGACAATTTTTGCCAAGTGCCTGCCAAGGGATCCGCAAAAAAAACAACGCGGAACGCGGATGACACACGGATGGCCATCCACATTTTTTCACAGTCCCATTGACTTGAATGAGTCCGTGAACCGTTTTTCACGGACAAGAATAGGACAGGTCATATTTTTTTGACGGACTGGAATCGCGGACCATGGACGCGGAGGACAAACGGTGCATTTGCTGAGTTTTCCACGGACCCATTGAAAACCAATGGGCCCACAGAAAATCACGAAAAATGGCACAACAGACACGGAATCAAACAACGGTCGTGTGCATGAGGCCTAACTGTCATTGGTTCCGATATGGACCATGACCGCTGGATCTTCTCCAGCCCCTCCCAGTAATCTGTCAACCCGATCCGCGATGTGTCGAACTCTAGCACCGGGAAGACAATACGCTGTTCTGATCACGGTCTTTGTGACATATTGCCCTATCTGTTCCTCTAATAATGGAGTCTCCCACTACCAGCACCTGTCTTGCCTGCCCTGCTCTCCTGTTGCCCTGCTTACTGGAGCCGACATTCCCCTGACTGACAAATGAAGTGTCCTGCTGCAGCAGTGCTGTCCCTGAACTCATATCCCCCTCATCTGCCAAACATGCAAACTTGTTGGGGTGTGTCAGATCAGGGCTAGCCTCCCTGGAACGCTTCCCTCTACCCCACTTTCTAACTGTTACCCAGCTAGCTACCTCACTTTCCTCAGCCTCCTCACTGTCACTCTCCCCCTCATCTACCCCAAAGAGTGCTTGCTCGGTGAGAAGAAAACTCTTTTGCAAATTCTCAATGCCTCTCAGTGTTGCAATTCGCCTGTTTAGAGACTCGATTTGCGATTCCAAACGGGTAATTTGCTCACATTTGAACAAAGATATACACCCTCGAGCGGCTGTTCCAGGACTGCATACATCATACAAGATGTGCACTGGACGGCGTTGTCAATTGTGCAACACATACTAAATGGGGATTACAGAAAAGCGAAAAATACAATATAATGTAGTAATAAGAAACTAATTGCAGTCCCCCACTGAAGTCCCTGACTCTGAAGTCACTTAATCTTAAGTCACACACTTATACAAACACACACATACAAACACACACTTAATCAAACACGCGCCGCTCAAACTCGCGTTATATGTCTGCTTTAAATGGAGTTCTCAGAACCAGCCTGTTTTTTTCCTCTGGATATGTTTGTTTTGATAGCTACATGCATTCCCCATCTAATAACAATTCTGGAGCATCTATTCCTATGACTCTATGTTGTGCCATTCCTTTATTTTAACTAGAAGTTATGAATGAATTGCTATTCCTTTAGTAAGGGTAGGGTTGTTTTGATACCAAAATTTTGATTCGGTTTCAATATCATAAAAAAGTATTGCAATAGTCAATACCATTCGATACCACGCGAAAAATTAAAACACCAAAAAAGCCGTGTGCATTCCGCATTTTATGGAACGTCCCACCCTTAATTGAACAGTCTTATCCTATTTTTTGGGGGGGACAAGGTGACAAAAAAAAAGCAATTCACGCAGTTTTTATTTTTCATTTTATTTTACGGTGTTCACCGCATGAGAGATTTTTAAATATTTTAATAGTTTGGACTTTTCGGACGTGGCAATATGTAATTTATTTATTTGTTTATACTGTATATTTTACATGGAAAATTGGGAAAGGTGGTGATTTATACTCGGTGTATTTTTTGGGTGTTTTTTTTTTTTTTTTTTTTTTTACAGTTTATTTAAAAACTATTAGCCCCCTTAGGGGTAGAACCTGGGATCTTTTAATCCCTTGTCCTATTCACCCTAATTGAGCTCTATTAGGTTAAATAGGACTTTACACCGTCCCTGCTGCCCTTTGTCAGCAGGGAGCTGACCATGGCAGCCAGAGCTTCAGTAGCGTCCTTGCTACCATGGTAACCATACGGAGCCCCAGGCTTACACTGCTGGGGCTCCAATCAGAAGCTGCCACTGTACCACCAATGAGAGGAGGTGAAGGGACCCTGTGGCCATTGCCACCAATGATTTTAATACTGGGGAGGGGGGGGAGGGCGCACTGCGCCACCAATGATAATTAACATTTAATATACAAATACAGCCGGCAGCAGAAACACATTGCCGGCACCCGACCTCTGACAGGGCGCTGCGATCAGCAGCAGTTATCCACGGGTTAATTGTCGCAGATTGCAGCGCCCCTGTCTGAGGCAGGGTGCCGGCAATGTGTTTCTGCCGCCGTCTGCATTTGTAAATTTATTAAAGGTTAGTTATCACAGCCCCTCCCCTCCTCTGCGCTCTCATTAGTGGCAGCAGCAGCACAGGGGGAGGGAGAGACTGCTTTCTTCTCCCCGTGCTGCTGAGGGAACATGGGCGCGCTGAGAGCTGCGCGATCCATGTTCTCTGATACTGGGCTGTTCAGTAGCACAGCCTAGTATCGATAAAAGACAAATCCTGGTATCATATCGAAATCGGGCTAAAAGTATCGATTGGTTATGGAACGTTCGATACCCGAAACAACCCTAGTACAGAGGGGTGGTAACAAGTTAGGGGTGTGTACCTGTACAGACTCGCTCTATCCAATCAGTGCTGCCATTTTCAGACTTTGCGGGTACACGCCCCCTATTTGTTACCTCCCCTCTGTACCCTTACTATAGGCTAATAGCAATTAATTCATAACTTCTAGTAGAAATAAGTCTACTTTCACACTCGTGTTTTGGCCTTCCATTTGTGAGATCCGTTCAGGGCTCTCACAAGCTGTCCAAAACGGATCAGTTTGCATTCAAATGCATTCTGAATGGAAAAGGATCCGCTCAGAATGTTCAGTCTCCATTCCCCTTTGGAGACAGACCCCAAAACGCTCCTTGAAGCATTTTGGTGTCCGTCTGATGAAACTGAGCCAAAGGGATCTGTCCTGGCACACAGTGTAAGTCAATAGGGGCGGATCCGTTTTCACTAACACAATCTGGCACAATAGAAAACGGATCCATCCTTCATTGACTTTCAATGGTGTTCAAGATGGATCCGTCTTTGCTATGTTAAAGATAATTCAAACGGATCCGTTCTGAACGGATGCAGATGGTTGTATTATCTAAACGGATCCGTCCATGACGGATCCACACAAAACAGGAGTGTGAAAGTAGCCTAAGGGTACTTTTACACTAGCGTTAACGTTTTCCGGTATTGAGTTCCGTTCTAGGGGCTCAATACTGGAAAAAAACTGATCAGTTTTGTCCCAATGCATTCTGAATGTAAAGCAATCCGTTCAGTATGGATCAGGATGTCTTCAGTTCAGTCACTTTTACAGTATTTGGCCGGAGAAAATACAGCAGCATGCAGCATTTTTTCCTCTGGCCAAAATTCCGGAACACTTGCCTGAATGCCGCATCCGGCATAAAGTTCCATTTAAATGTATTACTGCCGGATCCGGTATCAAGTGTTCCAGTAAAACGGATCCATATTTCCAGTTTTCACATACGCAGACCTTTAACCCATTCAGATCTATGTCATTGGGCTTGACTTTAAAGATGGCTCCCGCTCCTTCTCCCTGCAGGCGCCAAAGCCACAGGTGGCCGCCTGCTTATTTTAGCAGACACCCACAGCTCATGTCCGCAACTGGCAGTAATGCCGATCAGACATTTAACCCCTCAGATGCCGTGGTCAATCCTGACCATAGCATCTGAGCGCGCTGAAAACCGAAAGTGAAACTTTCGGTTGTGCTCCGGCTCCCCCGTGTGGTGATCAGAGTAGCTGGAGCCTGTATGCTGCAGCTTTGGTCTTTATGAATGACACAAGACGGCTGCATAGTATTTCCTATGGAGCCCTTGCCTGCAATAGGGCTCCATAGGATACATACATTTTTCTAATATACTCCAATGCTAGTGCATTGGAGTATATGAGAATAGCAATAAATAATAAATACATAAAAATTTAAATTTTCCCAAAATTAAAATAAAAAAAATCCACATCATGGGTGTCGCAATGTGCGAAAACGCCCATAGTATAAAAGTATATTCCCCATACAACAAACAGAATAAAACTAAATAAAACTAACTGGTCAGTTTTATCGCACCTCGAACGTCGTAATTTAAAAACCCGTAAAACTGTGGTGGAATTGCTTTTAATTTTTTGCAATTTCACCCCACTTGGAATTTTTTTCCTGCTTCCCACTACATCATATTCAATATTAAATGGTGGCGTTGGAAAGTACAACTTGTCCCGCAATAAACAAGCCCTCATATGGCTATGTGTACAGACAAATAGAAAGGTTATGGCTCTAGGAAGGCAGGGAGTGTAAAAAGAAAAGGCAAAAAAAAAAAAAACTCTGGGCTTGAAAGGGTTAAAAATGTAGAAAAAAATTAATAAAAACCTGATCCGTTTTTTTCGGATGACACCTAAAAAACGGATCCGGTATTTCAATGCATTTGTCAGATTGATCAGGATCCTGATCAGTCTGCAACTGACATGCGTTTGCATACGGTTTTTCTGATCGGGTAGCCAGTTCAGGCAAGGGAACTGCCTGCCAGAATCTAACAACGCAAGTGTGAAAGTACCCTTCAGGGGTGTGGAAATTAAAAAAAAAACTACTTGTCGAAGGACTAAAGCGGGGGCTCGATCTACTTGTCCCTCATGACAATCTACTTGTCCTGATACAAAAAATAATTTTAAATCAAAACCATATTTAAATAAGGTCTTTATTGATAGCAACTTAGAAAACAGGCCCAAAATGTATGGGAGCCACAAGGAGACGTTATACTGTATGGGGGCCACAAGGAGACCTTATACTGTGTGGGGGCAAGGGGCTGTGTGTGGCAGTGTAGGGATGCCTCTTACGATCCATGTAACTGGGGTAAGATCCTATTAGGGCAATTAGTGCAGTAAGTCTTTGGGAGATTTTAAAGAAGGGGACAGGGCTCCACATGGGCTAGAAGTGACAGCTGGTGTGCGGGGGGTCATTCTGTGGAGCTGTCGCTCTCCACCCCCAAATACATGAGGAAGCTGACATCAAATAGGAAGTTCTCTTGACCCTATAAATCCCCCCTATGGACAGTTGGATTACCTGAAGGAGCAGTGGAATTGCCAGAGGTTATGTTAGCAGTCAGTAGTGGGCTGTCAGGGGGCGACGCCTCTGAAAACACCATCAATGTACACCATCAGTCTATCGGAGCCCAGTACACCCGATATATACAGATATACACGTCCTGTATGTACACAGTGACCTCTCTATTTACATGCGCATGTCACATCACAGGGGACAACCTGTGACACTGGAGTGAAGACATGTCGGTGACATATGAAAGGGAGTCTTTTACCACAAATGTCCATTATATAACATTAACACCATTTTGTACATAACAGTCTCCATATTAAATGCCTCTTACCATATTTCGGTCCGTTGCAGAGTTGGGCTAACACTTTTATTTGATATGCAAATGAGGGTCTGAAGGTGCCCAGGCCCCGCGCTGATTTTCATATCCAATCACTCCCCTTTCACCCCTTTGGCCCGCCCTTTGTTTGGCTGATCACCTCCTTCCTCCGTTCTGAAATCCTGCGCCTGCGCCGATGAACGAGATGTCCGCGCCTGCGCACTGTATGACCCATTATGGGCAGAGGCATCAGAGTTTTGAGTGCTCATGCTCCAGCCCGTACGTGACGTTCCAGCCGGTGTCGCATCAGAGGGCTGTCATCGGCGCAGGCGTGGGATTTCAGAATGGAGGACGGAGGTCATCAGCCAAACAAATGGCGGGTGAAAGGGGAGTAGTTGGATATCAAAATCAGCGAGGGGCCTGAGCTCCGGCAGTTGGAACACCGCTCCTGGGCTCCTTCAGACCCTCATTTGCATATCAAATAAAAGTGTTTTTTAGCCAACTTTGCAACGGACCAAAATATGGTAAGAAGCATTTTAATATGGGGACGGTTATGGACAAAATGGTGTTTATTTTATATAATGGACATTTGTGGTGAAAGACTCCTTTTAATGATTATACAAAGTCGTCCTGGTAATGTTCCAACAGATGGCAGCAAGATCACTTACTGCTGTATATGCTAGCTGCCCCATGGCTCAGAGAAAAGGCTGTTTGTTAGGTCCCACCGAGTTGTAGGCATGTCACTCAAACTTCTGCACTGACAGGGGGGCAGAGCCTAGCTGGACAGGGGCGGAGCCAAGCGACACAGAGCGAAGGGGAGCTAAGCCAGGCAGAGCAAGGGGGAGGCGGTTTTAAGCAGGACAGAGGCCGAGCCAAGCGAGGGAGAGGCCGAGCCAAGCGAGGAAGAGCAGAGTGAGGGGGAGGTAGAGCAGAGTGAGGAGGAGGCGGAGCTGAGCGAAGCAGAGCAAGACTAGAGGCACCGGACGTGGAGCAGAGCAAGATGAGAGGCGGCGGTGAAGCACCAGACTTGTGCGGCAGTTTATGATAGGTTTATTTATGACAAGTCTGGTGCGCGCCTCCTCCCTCCAGTACACTTGTGGTCATGTTCAGCCCTCTGCACGATAGTAGTAGTGCAGGAGGCATATTGCCCAATCCTATCTCATCCCTGCAACTTGCCCGAAGCAGCTTCTGAACAAACTACATGCCCGGCGCCCGGAACTGCATGTCGGGCGATACGATTTCCACACCACTGACCCTTATATATGAATGGCACAACATAGAGCCATAAGAATAGATGCTCCAGAATTGTTATTACATGGGGAATGCATGAATGCATGAAGTGTCAGAAGTGGTGAAAAGTCATCTTAAATTATTGATACCCCAAATTTGCTAATTTTATGTTTTCTGTTTAGTGCTATGTTTTCTAATCAAAGTATCTATGGTGAATTCCTTCTTAAACATTTTTTTTTTTTTTAAACTTCTTAACTTCTAGGAAAACTTCGGCTTTGATAAAATTGAGGTCCGAGATAATGGGATTGGCATTAAAGCAGCAGACATACCTGTTATGGGCATCAAGCATTATACATCTAAAATATCCAGCCATGAAGATTTAGAATCATTACAAACATATGGCTTTCGCGGAGAAGCTTTGTGCTCAATCTGCGCCGTTTCCGAGGTAAGCTGTGGGGATGTGTTTTTAAAAAAGATAGGTTCAAGATGGTTTTCCTTTGTAGGCAGGAGTTTCCATCCTCAGACTCCCTTTGCAAATGAATGAAGGCTTCGGAGAAAGTATTCTTAACTGCTATTGGTGAAATGGAGCAATAATGTTGCTGTATTTAGTCTAAAAATAAAGCACATCCGCGATTGTAATATGCTTAAAGGAAACCGAACAAACTTTTTTGTTTTTTAATATTCTGAAACTTTGCATATATTCTTGCGCAAATCGACCTTCAGATCTTAGATCTGAAGTCGATTCGTTCAAATACTTTGATTTTAATGCTGTATCTATACACCATTAAAATATATTGGCTCTGTGGCACTAAGTTTCGCCTCAGGTCGCTTGAGACTGGTTAATTCCTATTGTATGCATACTGTATCTGCTTGCACCGATATTTGTCCGGCCGCCTCACAGCATATTTGGATCTCTGCCAGTCCCCATTATAATGAATGGGTTTAAATGGACTTCAGGCAACAGATGGCTGTATACAGTATAAGCATCAATAAAGTTAGGGAAACCGCAGCACTCTCTTGTCTCTTTTCATCCTTTATTTCATCAAAAATCGTGTGAAATTTCAACCTGAAAGGTCTTTCTCAAGCAACTAACAATTCCTCACTACCAGGCTTAAATACCCTCCTTGTATGAAGGGCTACCACATATGTCATATTTACATACAATACCAACATGAAAATACCATTAAAAACACCTTTAATATTAAGTAGTCAAAAATCCAACTTGATCAAAACTTACATTAGATCTCCCGGTGGGTAGCTGGTGGGAAATTGGGTCAGCATGCATCATGTTAGTGATTTCAATGCCGCGCCAGTAAGTCCGCGTCTTGCTAGTAGTGCAATCAGTCGACATCCCTGTGGCCATAGTGCACAGGCGTGCCGGAACGAGGCCTGCGCAGGCGCACTTGTACGCTCAATGTCCGTGGCTATAGTGTGCAGATGGGACGGGGCCTCTCACAGGCGCACTAGTATGTTCAATGTCCCTGGCTCGAGGCTAGTGCGGCGCAAGCGCATTGGAGCTAAGCTATAATCACTTCAATTGCCCGTGAATAGTCCGCATGGCTGGTTCAACTATGCGGCAATTGTCACGTTAGTAACTATAGGCTCAATACTGCTCTGGGGGCAATTGGTCATTTTATATACTGTGCTGCCAATAAAATAGGGTCTGTCTCTTCACAATTTCATTGGCTATGTCAAATATGTAATGGCTAAGGTAATATTCAAAGGATTGCGATATTAATGCGCAAATTTCATTTCCACATCAATAGATACCCCGTCGACAGTCATAATAGTTAAGATGGAGAAAACTCCGATGACACTGTATGTGTGGTTTATTGCAGCAGAAAGGTGGGCTGTCATATCTACAAACGGACAGGGGGCAGACCCACACTAAATAGTGTGGGGCTACCGTACCGTCCAAATGCCATTCAACGCTATAGATCGCAATAGGACTAAGGTACCCCCGGATCTCCCGGGATATCCCTTTATCCCATGTGACTGTCATAGCGTGTATTTAGTGTCTCTCCCATCCGGCACGTGGGAGGAAACACTGTATAAATTACCACATGCACGTCTGACACCTGCCAGAAAGGGGGTGGTGGGGAGACCCATCCCTGGGTCCCCCACTCCCTAGAGGGGTCACTATTCACACCAGCCAGAAAACCCAGCTGCAGTAAAAATCGCACAATTCAATTAATAATATTTTAAAACTAATGGCCAGTCTAGTAATTTGACTGTCTCAAGGGATCTACTGGTGCGTACAGTCTTGTTAATATGTCCCCATGTTGTAAAGTGGCAACACACACAATTATCCAGTTCAGCAGAAAATAACGTATAGTCCACCTATATAGTCGCGTTATAGCTACCAAAGTCCACCCAGTCGGTTGATAGGAAGAGTTCTGCCACTGCGACCCTTCCCACCAGATGTCCACTCGGGATCCAATCTGTTAAAATTAAGACATATATTAATCAAAATAACATAACGATAAGGTTAGGCACAATACTTTAAATGACAATGTGTAGATCTCAGCATGAAGAAGATACATTATTCCTTCTGTAATAAGTAGAGCGCACCTATCCTGAAATCCCTATTCAGGCCATTGGGTTCGAGTGTTTGAAGTTCAAAAATCCATTTTAACTCAAGTCTCCTAAGTTTCTTCTCCCTATCTCCTCCCCTTCTCAGGGAGGGTATACCGTCTATAACACGGAAGCGAAGTTGCAAGATATTATGCTTGAACTTCAAGAAATGTTCTAGTACGGGTAACTCAGTTTTTTGTGGATCCTCATTCCTTTTTCCTGAGAGCAATTTACGAATCTGCCTTAAGCATACTATTACAATTACAGCAACCCAGGCATGGGTAGCAGCCTTTCTTTTTAAATCTGGGTTCCTCATAATACGCTCTTGTCCGCTCTTATTAACCTGTCCCCTAGATTCAGTGATCTCCTATAGGACAGAAGTGGGTTTGACTGAAATTCTACTATTCCTGGGAACGTTTCTTTTAGAATGTGCCAGTTGGTTTTAAGAACACGTGCAATTTGTCTACTCTGGGTAGTATGTGTGGAGACTAACGGGATCCTCTTGCTCTTGTCGGGTGCACGTTTAGGACCCAATAGTTCTATTCTCTGACGTTTTTTCACTCTCTCTTTTTGCCTAAGGACCATGCCTCTTGGATACCCTCTCTCATAGAGTTTCTGGCACATTTCATCTAATCGATGTTCTAATCTGTCCTCATCTGAAATGATACGTTTCACCCTTAAGAGTTGGCTGTAAGGTAAAGATTCCTTCATAAAGTTGGGATGGTCACTCTGAAATAAAAGCATGTTGTTTCTATCAGTCGTTTAACAAACAGGTCGGTATTCAACAGGCCCCCAGCACTATAGATAGTTGTGTCCAAAAATTGTAACTGTGTCTGCGAAAATACCAGGGTGAACTGTAATTCCTCATGGATAGAGTTGATGTACTCCTTGAAGTCCATCAGTTCTTCCAGTGTGCCCTTCCAGAGGAAAAAAATGTCATCTATATACCTCAAGCATAGTTCAAGCATAATATCTCGCAACTTCACTTCCGCATTATAGACGGCAAACCCCCCCTGAGAAGGGGAGGAGAAACTTAGGAGACTTGAGTTAAAATGGATTTTTGAACTTCAAACACTCGAACCCAATGGCCTGAATAGGGATTTCAGGATAGGTGCGCTCTACTTATTACAGAAGGAATAATGTATCTTCTTCATGCTGAGATCTACACATTGTCATTTAAAGTATTTTGCCTAACCTTATCGTTATGTTATTTTGATTAATATATGTCTTCATTTTAGCCGATTGGATCCCGAGTGGACATCTGGTGGGAAGGGTCGCAGTGGCAGAACTCTTCCTACCAACCAACTGGGTGGACTTTGGTAGCTATAACGCGACTATATAATTGGACTATACGTTATTTGCTGCTGAACTGGATAATTGTGTGTGTTGCCACTTTACAACATGGGGACATATTAACAAGACTGCACGCACCAGTAGATCCCTTGAGACAGTCAAATTACTAGACTGGCCATTAGTTTTAACATATTATTAATTGAATTGTGCGATTTTTACTGCAGCTGGGTTTTCTAGCTGGTGTGAATGGTGACCCCTCTAGGGAGTGGGGGACCCAGGGATGGGTCTCCCCACCACCCTTTCTGGCAGGTGTCAGACGGGCATGTGGTAATTTATACAGTGTTTCCTCCCACCTGCCGGATGGGAGAGACACTAAATACACGCAATGACAGTAACATGGGATAAAGGGATATCCTGGGAGATCCGGGGATACCCCTTTCCTATTGCGATTCGTGTTAAGGCCGATTTTATTGGCCTGTATTTGTGGGAGGGGCGATGATGACTATATCTGGCCGGGCGTCCCCTCCCACAGTGAACGTCGTCTCCAGCGTATGGTGTGGGAGCTCTACATACCGTCCTCAGGGAGCAACAAGGGTGCAGCGCTACACGGCAGTTCCAGGCCCCGACTTTCTACGGTCCAGATAAGTAGCTGCCTCATCCAGCAGCATTGTTGCTTTAAGTCCGGCCGGCGGTGTGTCAGCTCCCTTGGTAAGGGGGAGCAGCACCGCATCGGAGCGGTCTGCCAGGGAGACACGCTCTTCTCCCCACGCGGCATGACACGTAGGGTGCAGGGCACAGCGTGTGCCCGCTCGATAAAGTATTGCACAGGCCGCTGTGCTGTTAGACAGGCAAGGGGGGGAGGGGCGGACAAATTAGGCTTCAGCATGTTGTTTCTATGCAGGGGGCGCACAGGTGGATTCACTCAGCAAGGGGGAGTGGTAAGGTTCAGGAAGAGTGTGTGTTTAAAAATAAAAAATAAAAGAGGGTGTGTTATAAAATAAATGAAATGTCTGAGGAAAAAAAAACAAAAAACATACATTTATTATAGGGAAGGGACATTGAGTCTAGTGTTCTAGTCAGGGTATGTCAGGCTTCTTAACCACTTCAGCCCCCCTAGCTTAAACACCCTTAATGACCAGGCCACTTTTTACAATTCTGCACTACGCTACTTTCACCGTTTATTGCTCCGTCATGCAACTTACCACCCAAATGAATTTTACCTCCTTTTCTTCTCACTAATAGAGCTTTCATTTGGTGGTATTTCATTGCTGCTGACATTTTACTTTTTTTGCTATTAATCAAAAATTACCGAAATTTTTGCAAAAAAATGACATTTTTCACTTTCTGTTGTAATTTTTTTTTTTTTTTAAAACTACATTTCTATATAAATTTTTCTCTAAATTTATTGTTCTACATGTCTTTGATAAAAAAAAAAATCCAATAAGTGTATATTTATTGGTTTGGGTAAAAGTTATAGCGTTTACAAACTATGGTGCAAAAAAGTGATTTCAGCATTTTGAAGCAGCTCTGACTTTCTGAGCACCTGTCATGTTTCTTCAGGTGCTAGAATGCCAGGAAAGTATAAATACCCCCCAAATGACACCATTTTAGAAAGAAGACACCCCAAAGTATTCGCGGAGGGGCATGGTGAGTTCATGTATCATTTCATTTTTTTTCACAAGCGGAAAATGACACTTTCTGAGGAAAAAAATAAAAATAATAAAGTTTCCATTTCTGCTAACTTCTGGCAAAAAAAAAAAAAATCTCCCACGGACTCACTATGCCCCTCAGTGAATACCTTGGGGTGTCTACTTTCCGAAATGGGGTCATTTGTGCGGTGTGTTTACTGTTCTGGCATTTTTGGGCGGGGCTAAATTGTGAGCAGCCATGTAAAAGCTAAAGGTACTCGTTGGAATTTAGGCCCCCTTTGCGCACCCAGGCTGCAAAAAAGTGTCACTCATGTGGTATCGCCGTACTCAGGAGAAGTAGGGCAATGTGTTTTGCGGTGTATTTTTACATATACCCATGTTGGGTGAGAGAAATATCTCTGTAAACTGACAACTTTGTATAAAAAAATGTAAAAGTTGTCGTTTACAGCGATATTTCTCACACAAAGTATGGATATATATAAAAATACACCCAAAAACGTATTGCCCTACTTCTCCTGAGTACGGCGACTACCACATGTGTGACACTTTTGCAGCCTGGGTGCAAAGGGCCTAAATTCAATGAGTACTTTAGATTTCTGAGGCATTTTACACATTTGGATTCCAGACTTCTTCTCACGCTTTAGGGGCCCTAAAATGCCAGGACAGTATAAATACCCCACATGTAACCCCATTTTAGAAAGAAGACACCCCAAAGTATTCTGTCAGGGGCATGGTGAGTTCATGTATCATTTCATTTTTTTCACAAGCGGAAAATGACACTTTCTGAGGAAAAAATAAAAATAATAAAGTTTCCATTTCTGCTAACTTCTGGCAAAAAAAATCTCCCACGGACTCACTATGCCCCTCAGTGAATACCTTGGGGTGTCTACTTTCCGAAATGGGGTCATTTGTGCGGTGTGTTTACTGTTCTGGCATTTTTGGGCGGGGCTAAATTGTGAGCAGCCATGTAAAAGCTAAAGGTACTCGTTGAATTTAGGCCCTTTGCGCTCAGGCTGCAAAAGTGTCACTCATGTGGTATCGCCGTACTCAGGAGAAGTAGGGCAATGTGTTTTGCGGTGTATTTTTACATATACCCATGTTGGGTGAGAGAAATATCTCTGTAAACTGACAACTTTGTATAAAAAAAATGTAAAAGTTGTCGTTTACAGCGATATTTCTCACACAAAGTATGGATATATATAAAAATACACCCAAAAACGTATTGCCCTACTTCTCCTGAGTACGGCGATACCACATGTGTGACACTTTTTTGCAGCCTGGGTGCGCAAAGGGGCCCAAATTCCAATGAGTACTTTTAGGATTTACTGGGCATTTTTACACATTTGGATTCCAGACTTCTTCTCACGCTTTAGGGGCCCCTAAAATGCCAGGACAGTATAAATACCCCACATGTAACCCCATTTTAGAAAGAAGACACCCCAAGGTATTCTGTCAGGGGTATGGTAAGTTCATGTAAAATTTTATTTTTTGTCACAAGTTAGTGAAATATGAGACTTTGTAAAAAAAATAAAAAAAAATATCAATTTCCGCTAACTTGTGCCAAATTTTTTTTTTCTGTGAACTCTCCATGCCCCTCACGGAATACCTTGGGGTGTCTTCTTTCCAAAATAGGGTCACAAGTGGGGTATTTATACTGCCCTGGCATTTTACGGGTCCTAAAGCGTGAGAATCCAAATGCGTAAAAATGCCCTGTGAAATCCTAAAGGTACTTTAGGATTCTTCACGTCCTTTCGGTAAATGATTAAAGATCGCCATTACAGGATGGTCATTATTGAAACAAGCGGAAGAAGATGGGATCTTAACCAGAAAGGAGAGAGTGTTTATTACTATTGACCATCCTGTAATGGCGATCTTTTATCATTTACCGAAAGTCCATAAGGACTTAGGAATAGTGGAAGAATCCACTATTTGAGAGATTTAGCCCAACTCATTTCCCTTCTAAGATAGAATGGGATCCATCATACCGTTGGTTAACATTGGACGTTTCCTCATTATATTCTAACATCCCACACGAAAAAGGGATCGCAACGTTTAAATTTTACCTTGAAACAGATGACAAACTGTCTCCTGAACATAGAACATTCATCGCGGAGACCATTCATTTTATTCCAAGACACAATACATTTTCCTTCGAAACGGGCCTATACAGACAACGGAATGGCACCGCAATGCGTACGCTCTTCGTGCCGAGTTTTGCCAATTTATATATGGGACGTTTCGAGGAGGATTTCATCTACGGCGAACACAACTGGAACAACTCAATCATCCTGTACAAAAGGTACATAGATGATATGATATTCATGTGGAAAGGCACTAAGGAAGAGGCGGATGAGTTCACCACGCATCTTAATAACAACTCGTGGAATCTGACGTTTACATCTAACAGCTCTGCGACCTCCATCGAATATCTAGACCTTCTATTATTTTCCACCAATAAAACGATTCAAACTAAAACCTTTTTTAAAAAAGTCGACGGAAACAATTACCTCGACTTTAGAAGTGCCCATCACCGCAAATGGAAGAACAATATTTCCTACAGTCAGTTCAAACGGATAAGGCGCAACAGTTCCAACCACAACGACTTCATCCAACAAAGCAAGATTTTACGGGAGAGATTCCGAAACAAAAAATATCCCTGCAAAATCATCGATAATGCATGTGATAGAGCTAAAATCCTCAGCCAAGAAGAATGTCTAAAGACTAAAACAACACCTAGTGGAACGGAAGATCAGAAGAAATATGAAACGACACTGATCACCACGTTTAATCCATACCATGGAATAAGAAAAATCTTGTCAAAACATTGGCATATCTTAACTAATGATCCCTATCTGAGACCGAATATACCCAAGAAACCGCAACTAACGTTTAGAAGGGCAAAAACATTGAAAAACATCCTAGCCCCCAGCAAATTAAAAAAGCGAAAGAGAAACAAAGACAAGGAGAACTGGTGGTTTCCAGAACGATTAGGGAGCTTCATATGTGGAAACGCAATGTGTAAATGTTGTAACAATATTTCGAACAGAATTAGAACCTTCAGGAGTAATATCACGGGCGAGGAATTCTCAATTAAGAGTCATATCAACTGTTCAACAACGTATGTGATATATTTGCTCGAATGCGGATGTGGCTTACAATATGTCGGCAGAACGATCCAAGTATTACGAGAAAAGATTAATAAGCATAGATCCACTATTAATAATGGCTACGTAAAACACAGCATATCCCGACATCATGCCATGACTCATGACAAGGATCCTTCTAAATTACGGATAACTCCAATAAAACATATCAAAGAAGACTGCCCGGACAGATATAGGACCCTGCAAAGACGGGAGATGTATTGGATTTTCAAACTCCATACACTCGAACCATATGGACTGAACGAGAGTTTAGAAAACCAATGCTTTTAGCGCAATTCAGGTATATTAGTATCAATTCCAGATTCAACCACAGCTATAAGTTCCAGTACCCATCATCTCTCCTGGAATCATACCTACCTATCCTCTACTTATCCACTTCCAATGTGGAATGATTGCGTTATCATTCATCCCCCTATCCCCCACTCCCTAAACTGCCCATCTCCATTTTTTGGTCCCCCCTTCGCTTCAGTAAGTATTATTCCAGTTTTTTCACTAGACCAAGCCCATCAGAAGCAATATTACAGCCAATTATTCACTTAATTCTAACAGCATTGGTACGTTGACACTTCATATGATTAAATTATCTTACTTAATCTTTTATACTTGGCCAAAGCATTCAGGTATCCACTCATTTTTTCACCTTTATCTTTCACCTTTATTTTTCATTTTTTATTCATATATTATTATTATTTTTTTTCATACATTTTTTATTTTTTATTTATTTACAATTATATTTATTTTTATTTTCATTTCCATTTTATTCACATTCTCTTATTCATTTTTATTTAGGTATTTATTTATTCATAAACCACAAATCTCAATATAAACTTTCTTTAAAAATCCACTAGCCATGCAATTTATCCCCACATAACACTCAGTTCCATCTTATCCAATTGTGAACCTCTTCAATCCTGATTTTACATCCATGCTATTATCATTCCTTATATACAACATTTACACTCCTCTTTCCCCTGCCTCCGTTCATTTTTACACTTTAGCTTCAGCATTACGGCGCAGTACGGCGCTCCACACCAGGCATGCCCAGCCACACCCCTCAGTACACGTCACGGCCGCTCCTCCTCCATTTCCTAGCCTTCTTAGGCAGTGCCCGCAGCACACGCTTTCTCCTCACTAGGCACGCCGCACGTGCAAAGTGTCAGAAGCGCTGCCGCAGCAAGGCACACTAAGTGTCCACAGACCATCAGGTAAGGGCTTACCATACACCCTCACAGTATTGACTGGCCCAGCAATACATCAATTTAGCCCTCCAGTTCGGTTCCCACTTATTATTAGAGCAAGTACACTATATTAAGTAGAAAGTAGAAAGGACATCAATTATAATCAGTCCATGTAGTATGGGAAACATCATCTTGATAGACAGGGGCAATTTTATATAATTTTCCCTCCCTGTATACTACTTTAGCTTGTTCAACTCTCTATTCTAGGGCTACACCCATCACATAGCATACAGAGGGACTGCCTCCAATGGTCCTCCATATAGTGAGCGCTTATTGAAGAACACTCAGGTAACCCCTGCACCTAATAAGTATTAAAGTTGAAGTTATGAGTTTGTTTCGCTTTGTGGTTTTATTGTGCCCATGCATATATATTTTTATATGTTTTATTAATGTAATGACATAATATGCTATTGTGTGTGTATATGTGTATATATATATATATATATATATATATATATATATATATATATATAATATTTTAACGAACTAGTACATGTGTTGTACACAAACTTTCTTATTAATGTTTATTTATGCTTTATCATATAAGATTATTTTATACATTTTCCGGTAATCACTATTTTTTCAGACTTGATAAAGGGGCTTGACCCCACGAAACGCGTCGTCTATTGCAAATAAAAGTTCTTCTACTTCACCAACTGGGTTGTTCTTGCGCCCGTTGTCCTCCTTGTCAAAAGACTCCTGTCCAGACGAGTATCCCTCTATAAAGCTCTACTAGTCACCAATCAGGCGGTGTGGCCCCCGCCGATAGGTTGAACAGGACATTCCTGGCAGCATCAACCCATCTGGACGAGTCAATCATAGCCTTCACCCGCAATAGAGAGCCCCGAGACAAGGGCAGCTCAATCAGGTGAGTATTATCAACTCAACCTGGGCAGGAAAAAGCTTTTTAAAAATCCACGATTTCCGCTACTACCTAAGAGCGTCTTCTCTTCTCCTTTATTGGCCTTCTTCATGTGCATTTGTAGATATGACAGCCCACTTTTCTGCAGCAATAAACCGCACATACAGTGTCATCAGAGTTTTCTCCATCTTAACTATTATGACTGTCGACGGGGTATCTATTGATGTTGAAATGAAATTTGCGCATTAATATTGCCGTCCTTTGAAAATTACCGTAGTTATTACATATTTGACATAGCCAATGAAATTGTGAAGAGACAGACCCTATTTTATTGGCAGCACAGTATATAAAATGAACAATTGCCCCAGAGCAGTATTAAGCCTATAGTTACTAATGTGACAATTGCCGCAAAGTTGAAACACAAGGGGGGGTCAGTCAGCACGTCCCTGTATGCAGATGCACGCAGCTATGGCAAATATACATACAAACAAAGAAATGCAATAGCACTCTGCAACCAGCACTCTGCCCTGCCTCTATGCTAGAAGCTATCAGAGGTCGTTAGTGTACATTTTGATCAAAAAGTAATAAGCCACTCGCCACGCCAAGGCCGCCTCTGAGTGGTCCTAATGCTATATCCTACCTGTTATGGGCCACATAAAATCCATTGAGTGCAGGCCCAGCATGCATGCTGGATCCACCCTGCTTATTAAGCCATTTTTGGGGCCATAACAGCCTCTAATTTTAATCCATGGATGCGGGTACCAACATGCATGCTGAGCCCACTATATACTCATCCTGGAGGCAGATGGTTACTAGCAGGTACTATGAGTGCAAGTTCAGTTTATATACTTACTCTGATCAAAACCAGCCTCTAGGGCAGACAAACTAGTCAGGTGTGCATGACTGAAAGGGAGGCTGCCACACCTCCAACATATACTAAAGAGAAACCTTAGGGGGGGGGGGGGTCAGTCAGCACGTCCCTGTATGCAGGTACACGCAGCTATGGCAAATATACTGTAACAACACGGGGTCATTTAGCTCTTCCAGATCGCCGTCTTATCACCTTAGACTGTTGGCACACATCAAGAAGCCACTCCACCACTGTAGATTCGGGTGCAAACTGGCCACGACCAGCTTTATTGTCACAACAGCAGTACAACAAAATCATAAAAATAAATCCTCGGTTGTCTGGCCACTGACTAAACAGTCTTTCCCTCTCTATCAGGATCTGGGTCTACTACCCAGCTCCCCAAGACACATCACCAGTGCTTACCCTACACACAGGGTTAGAGGGTCCCGGCTCCCACAGGCCTTGACACAGCCTGCTCCTTTCCCAGACTGGGAGACCTGATTGAGGAGCTCAGCCACGATTTATCCAAGCTCCTCAGCTGGCTGATAATTATCCCCCATTACCAGCCTGACTGCTGCA
The DNA here is from genome assembly GCA_033119425.1 of Bufotes viridis. NCBI lineage: Eukaryota > Metazoa > Chordata > Amphibia > Anura > Bufonidae > Bufotes > Bufotes viridis. Next base: position 73,214,794 of record CM065595.1, read on the forward strand.
GACAGTGGGGAAAAAACTCATTTCCCAACCTTTCTTGTTCTCACCCAGCTTTCTTTGGGTGAGATACGCCACTTGAATGGCCTTCCTATGGCCTTCTGGCAGCTCCACTGCCTCACATATCCCCCCCCCCCCCTTTGTTCAACCCCGTACGGGTTAACACTAGCATCCAACCAAGATGCTCGTGAGAGGGCATCGACCTGGCCTACAGTCTTCCCCTTATTCTGCCAGACCCAGGCCAATAGCGCCTGGTTTGTGACCTGCATGAGTTTAGTACGGAGCAGATAAGACCTACGTGATTTTCTTGCCCATCTCATGACCCGGTACTCTCTTTCACGAGTGAGGATGATGCACTTTCGCACTTGTGGCCTCTCTCTTTTTGTTTTTCTTTTTCTCTCCACATTTGGCATCAGCAGATGCTCCTCATGTCCTTTCTTGGACTGCTGCAACTCTCGACTGAACTGTTCCCCCACTTCGGCAGACTCTTCTTCAGCCTTATCTTTGGTCTTGGGAACATCCGAGGATTTCTCCCACTCCAACTCATCAGCCTCATCTTCTTCAGCCTTTGAGTCTCTTTCGGAGTCTTCAGTCACTTTCATAGCCTTTTCAACCTTCTCGGACACAGCATCACATACTTGCATTCTTAGCTCCTCCTCCTCCTCAAGGTTAGAGGCATCAGGGTCTTCACCAGACTTGTTGTCTTCTGGCAATCCCTCCAGAGGTTTACTCCAGAAACTGTTCTCCTCTTGTGCATGCTCTACGATAGCCACCTCACAGCAGTAGACAACATCTTTATGGTGAGCGTCAGTCCCCTCGTATTTCTTCCCCAGCAGACTGCTGGCTGAAGTAATGTCTTGCATGACGAAGTCTTGGCTACACCCCGCCACGAGTCTCTTGGCTTCTGCATCCACATCAGCCCCATCAACGGGTTCAGCAGAAAGATCATCCATCTTCTCTGCCTCGGTTGGTACTGCAGCGCCACCATCTCCAGACCAATTCTTAACGGGCTTTGACTTCTTCGCATCTTTTAGAGGATCTTCCTCTTCAGGTATCTCATTTTCTTCCACCTGCTGCGCAGGAGCATGCAGAGACTTCTCCAACTCATGGACTTCATCTTTTGATCTTCCATCTATGCTCTGAGTTGCTTGTTCAGCCTCTCAAATTCATCTCGCTCCTTAAGCGCTTTTTCAAGAGCTCTAGCCAAGGAGTGGGCCTTGGTCTTCTTCTTTTTCGCACCAGCTTGTTAGCAGCGCCCCACTCTTGGGCCTTCTGTTCTAGCTGCTCTTCTCTCTGTTCTGGTGTAACAGCAGTTGTAGGAGTACCACCATTCTTCCTTAGACACTCTGTGGGATTTCCACCCTGTGACTCTTCAAGCCCATTGTTGAGGTCTACTATAGACTTTTGTGTCTTTCTGGAGTATTTTCCCTTCCCCAGGATTCCAGGCGGTAGACCCTTCAGTTCACTCATCTTTTCCGGGGTCTCCTCTTTTGACCCTTCTGCAGCCTTCTTTAGTGACTCCGTGACGACAGCTAGTCCCTTCTCTATCGTATCTATGGACCGTGTGGCAAGAGTGAGATCAGCCTCCTGTTTGCAGCTGTAGTGTCCTGTCAGGTCATCTAAGACTGTCTGGATATGAGCTTCAGACACTAGGCTGACATCACCCGACTGAACTCTAGTCTCGTCAGATATACCGGTCATCTGGTCGCTACTAGTAACCACTTTAGTTTGGCAAGACCTCGACATGGAAGCCTCTATCTCCGAGTTACTATCGGTCACAGAACCTGCGTTATCTATACCGCTCGTGTCATTCTCAATCCTGTCCTCTAGGGGCACCGATGAGCTAATCCCCACCTGGGACATTTTATTAATCATAGAAACCTGTGCAGACTGCATATCCACTTCTAGTACGTGTGGTACACCCTCTAGGACTGCCCCATGTACTTGCACATTTTTCGCAGTGGTTGCCCTCAGTTGTGAGCTCTCAACATCAATTGGCATTTTTATACCATCCACATTTTTACCAACAGGGGGAGCTTCTCCCCCAATCACAGCCTGCAAAGGAAAAGGACTGTCATCATCCTCATCACTTCTTGTGCATTGATCCACATTATCATTATACATTTCAACAAACTCTTCACCTTCACTTGGCACCGTGTCTGCACCATTGTTTCCAATTGTCATTTCACTTAAACCATTGCTTTCTATCTGCATTTCCCTTACACCTTCATTTAAAGGGACGGGTACAGGTTCTGTAGGAGCTTCATTACTTTCTACAAAAGTGTCTCCATTGCCCCACATTATGTCATGCATGAGTCTATTTGCAACATCAAGTCCATCAGTCTCTGTTCCCACCATGGTCTCACCCTCCGTGAGGACCACCGGATAGTCCACAGTATTCACATAATTGTTCCGAACATTCATCATTCTACCTCTTACCCAAGCTAGCATGGTATCTCTGATTTTCGCCATCCCAAATCTAGCCTTGGTCACAGGCACTTTAGATTCCTGCGAGGGAGCAACTGCAACAGGCTTTACAGCCTGTTCAGACACTGCATTTTTCCCATAGTCACTCATTTTTTAGACATTTTCTCGCCGCAGCGCTTTATCACTCACCGGCCCGGCAGGTAGCAACTGCCGCCGGCTCACTGCCACAAAATTATCAACAGGAACAGTCTTACCGATTGTCGTCACTGACTCAGCACTCCCGGAAGATAAGGGTAGTCCAGGAATATCTCCAGCACAGTCACCTCCCTTCTCCTCAATGCAGTAGTTGCCACGGGAGACGCCTTGGACTTGTCTTTTTCCAGGCGGTCACTCCATCCGCACCTTTTTGGTCTCCGTGCACAGTTGCAGAGGATATGGGAACTCCTGAGAATTGCACCCTTTGTCTTCTCTTTATCTTCCCAATGGTTGCCCATGGCAACGGCACACCTTTGCTTCTCCTTGGGAACTCCGGCCACACGTCCGTCCTCGTGGCACACATCAAGAAGCCACTCCACCACTGTAGATTCGGGTGCAAACTGGCCACGACCAGCTTTATTGTCACAACAGCAGTACAACGAAATCATAAAAATAAATCCTCGGTTGTCTGGCCACTGACTAAACAGTCTTTCCCTCTCTATCAGGATCTGGGTCTACCACCCAGCTCCCCAAGACACATCACCAGTGCTTACCCTACACACAGGATTAGAGGGTCCCGGCTGCCACAGGCCTTGACACAGCCTGCTCCTTTCCCAGACTGGGAGCCCTGATTGAGGAGCTCAGCCACGATTTATCCAAGCTCCTCAGCTGGCTGATAATTATCCCCCATTACCAGCCTGACTGCTGCAGACAGTGGGAAAAAATAATTTCCCAACCTTTCTTGTTCTCATCCAGCTTTCTCTGGGTGAGATACGCCACTTGAATGGCCTTCCTATGGCCTTCTGGCAGCTCCACTGCCTCACAATACATACAAACAAAGAAATGCAACAGCACTCTGCAACCAGCACTCTGCAACCAGCACTCTGCCCTGCCTCTATTCTAGAAGCTATCAGAGGTCGTTAGTGTACATTTTGATCAAAAAGTAATAAGCCACTCGCCACGCCAAGACCGCCTCTATGAGTGGTCCTAACGCTAAATCCTACCTGTTATGGGCCATAAAATACAGGGAGTGCAGGCCTAGCATGCATGCTGGATCCACCCTGCTTATTAAGCCATTTTTGGGGCCAGAACAGCCTCCAATTTAGTCCATTTTTGGGGCCATAATAGCCTCCATTTAATCCAGGGATGCAGGTACCAACATGCATGCTGAGCCCACTATATACTCATCCTGGAGCCAGATGGTTACTAGCAGGTACTTTGAGTGCCGCAAAGTTGACACAGCCATGCGGACCATTCACGGGCAATTGAAGTGATTACGGTTCAGCTCCAATGCGCTTGCGCCGCACTAGCCTCGAGCCACGGACATTGAACATACTAGTGCGCCTGTGCGAGGCCCCGTCCCGGCACGTCTGCACACTATGGCCACAGGGACACTGACTGACTGCAGCACTTGGGGCACACGCTCTTATGCAATGACTGACGCACTAGTACTAGCAAGACGAGGACTAACTGGCGCGGCATTGGAATCACTAACATGATGCATGCTGACCCAATTTCCCACCAGCTACCCACCGGGAGATCTAATGTAAGTTTTGATCAAGTTGGATTTTTGACTACTTAATATTGAAGGTGTTTTAATGGTATTTTCATGTTTGTATTGTATGTAAATAGGAAATATGTGGTAGCCCCTCCTACAAGGAGAGTATTTAAGCCTGGTAGTGAGTTATTGTTAGTTGCTTGAGAAAGACCTTTCAGGTCGAAACGTCGCACGATTTTTGATGAAATAAAAGATGAAAAGAGACAAGAGAGTGCTGCGGTTTCCCTAACTTCATTTATGCTTGCCTGGAGAGACGCTGCGGACTGGCGTCTAGCACCGCATGCACCACCACATAAAAGTCCAGTATACCTTATATGTGCTGCTACTACTACTTTTTTGCCGTTATGTATGCAGTAGTTATGCATCCAGGAGGTTGTTCCTGCAGAAACAGCATGCCAGAACAAGTAACGCCAGTGTGAAACAGGCCTTACATAAAAAAAAAAAAAATATATTAATTAACTATAACTCACATCAGCCTCTGACATTGTAAAATAAGAAGTGATAGAATAGGTGCACCTTGTCATAATTAAGAGATGGATTATACACTGAAAGTTGAAGTATCAAACTGCAATGAAGTATTTCTAAAAGTGTAGATGGTTTGGCTGATTGAAAGTTTTTTTTATTTTTTTTTTAAACATGTTTTATTAAGGTTTTGAAAAGGAAAGCATAAAAGAATACTTAAATAACTGAAAGAATTAGGGATTATGGACTATCCCCAAAATGTCTGAGTATAGTCAAAGGTACAGAGATACAATGCAATAAAGTCAATAATAATGCATAAAGGTCATAATGACAGAATTTGTTGTAGGTCTTGTTCTTATACCAGAATTCAGGGGATGGGAAAGGGATAAAACAATTGAAAGTTAAAGAGAACCATTGTCCTTATTTGCCTCCCATGGTGTATGTGTGTGATTTCTGCATCCCCCTCACTGCTAGTATATAATGCTGTCCTTTTTTCTATTTTTCTATTTTACATTATTTCTAAATATATATTTTAAAAGTATATCAATAAAGGAGATAGTTTAGTACAGCCCTTTCTGTATAATTTTCTTTCCTTATTGTCCTTCAGGCAGCACACACAAAAGGTTAATGTCTTGCTCCTCCCATCTAAGACAGAAGATAAATCATTAGTAAATCAGACTAATTATAAAGGAGTGCACACTCACTAGGCAGACTTTTTTTTTTTTTTTTCTTCTGTCTAGGACAATGAAGCTCACACATACAGAGGCTCCTGCTGCTGTGAAGGCCAGTATGGTTGCTAAGCCTGATATTCTATGGCTGGAAGTGGTTTCCAGAGTATCATGTGTAAAAAATAAATAAATCAAACTCTATGGCAGGGGTACACATACCTGAGTCTGCTGTAGGATGAAGGTCCGAGCTGCAAAACTATAATAAAAAATATAAAAGGAGGGACAACACCATTGGCTTGTAGCGCTGCATTATTTTTTTTTACAATAATCCACACCTCCAAGCCCACCTAATCTCCTTTTTGCCAACCAAACAGTAAGAATGTCCTTTCAGTGCCCCCTAACAATAATGATGCCCCTTTAATGCCCCTCAGACAGTATGTTATCCCTTTAGTGCTCCACAGAGTATGATACTCCTAACTGCACCCTCACAGCAGGGTGATCCCTTTGTGCCCCCACTCATTATGATGCTCCTTAGTGTCCCTGTTACAGCTGAGTCATGGTCTTGTTGTTGTGCGCCTTGACACGTTAGCTGTGCATGCTGGTTGCCAGGTGCAATGCGTTGTTTTTTTGCAGCACGTTTCTTTCCTCCTTCTCCTGGTTCTTTCCCTGTCTGGTGCTGGAGGGGTTAACTTCCTGGCTAGGTGTGTTCTGGGTGTGGCCTCATTCTCTAATTAATTTGGTGCTGTGAGCCTGAGGTCAGTTGTGCTCCAGCCTCTGTTGGTGCTGAAGCTATGCTCTTGTTCTGGATATTCCATCTGTCCAGTGTGGGGGCCACCTAGTTACATATCAATGTCTCTGCGCAATGTCTCCCCTATTTCTTCGCCTTGTTTCTATGTCCTTTACCCATCCTCACCTGTTGTGTTTGGTGTGGGTTTTGTTCACGGTGTGTTATGTCTAGTTTTGTGTTTGCAGTTCAGCATGGATGCTAGACATTCCACTGTCTGTCTGTGCCTTCGGTGAGAGGGCCCCTGGGTTCCCTGGAGGGGGAACCAAAAGTCAGTGAGCAGCTCTGCCTGGGGCCTCCATGCATCCTGTCTGCATGGGGGTCCAGGCAGTAACTTGTGTGCTCGATTCCAGGGTATGTTGTTTGTACTGTGTACTGGTTGGTGTGTGGGTTCCAGTACATTGGCACGGGTTCCAGTCGTTGTTACTGCGGCAGGTAAGTACTAGTGGTTCTGGTTTTTGCCTGCTGATCCAGTTGCGTCTCACTGTCTCCCCCTTCCTTTGCATCTAGGCCGGTGGAGACTCCTGTTCTTCCGTGTCTTGTAGGAACAGGATGTCTCAGGCCCTGACATTATCCCTGGGGCTATTTAGGGATTCCAGGGTCCGAGGTTCCTGGGTATGAGCCATCCTACCATCTGGGTCCGCTCATACGGGTAGGAGTCAGGGCCAGGATTAGGGTGGCATTAGGAGGTGACCTGTTCCTTTTTCCCAGTGTCCAGGCCTAGTTGCTTCTCCATCTACCCTTGGTGTACGGTGGGGAGTTTCCCCCTCTTCCTACCGTGACAGCCCCTGACACATTGCAAATTCCTCCTTAGTTTCACCCCACAGAGTATAAATGCCCTAAGTGCCCCCTCACAGTAGTAATGCCCTCTCTGTGCCTGCTTCACAGTTGTAATGCCCTCTTTCTGCACAGTAATCATCCCCATTGTGCCCCCTAACAATAATAATCCCCATTTTGCCCCCTTCATAGTAATAATGCCCTCTGTGCCCCCTCCATAGTAAAAATCCCCATTGTGTCCCCTTAAATGTAGTAATGCCCTCTGTGCTAGTAATGCCCATTGTGCCCCCTTCACAGTAATAATGCCCTCTGTGCACTGTGCCCCCTCCATATTAGGCCCGTTAGCCTATTGTGCCCCCTCCATAGTAGAAATTCCCATTATGCCACCTTCACATTAGAAGTGCCCATTGTGCCGCCTTCACATTAGAAATGCCCATTGTGCCCCCTTCACATTAGAAATGCCCATTGTGCCCCCTTCACATTAGAAATGCCAATTGTGCCCCATCCATAGTAGAAATGCCCATTGTTCCTCTTCACATTATCAATGCCCATTGTGCCCCCTCCGGAGTAGTAATGTCTATTGTGCCCTCTTTACATTTGCAATGCCCATTGTGCACCCTCCAGAGTAGAAATGCCCATTGTGCCCCCTCTGTGTTTAAAAAACAAAAACAAACAGTAACTGCTCACTTTGTCCCATTCCTGAAGCTCACAGTCCTCTCTCCCCTGCAGACACAGATCGCTCTACAGCACTGTGTGGGTGGGGCTTATGCAGATTTCTGTCCTGCAGGCCCCGCCCACACATGCAGGCAGCACAGTCTGTGCCTGCAGGCTGAATGGTGGAGCAGGGAGAAGTCTTCCTGATTTACCATTCAGAGCGCCGATGGTCTGAAGGCAGCGGGGAGCTGTAGGGTGAGTGACAGGACCCAGCTCCCTGCGCTCCAGCAGTGAGCGATTCCATCTGTATTGATGGAAGTGCTCATTGCTTCTGGACTCTGGCACCCCCTGAGAGCCGACACCCGGGGCGGACCGCCCCCCACTTAGCATGCTACTGCAGGGGTCTGAACAGCTGGGGTCCAAATCCGGACCGCGGTCCACCAGTTGAGTACCCCTGCTCTCAGGTATATCCTGATGATCCTATTAAAGGGATGTATGGCAGGAATGTGGTCACAGATGGATTAGTAACATTATGTGGGATCTAGATTACAGCACTGTGTTATAGATCCTGCAGTCTCAGCTCAGCGGGGAAACCACCCTAAGGTAATATCCCAGGGGCCAATCTAGCTAGGAAGACTTTTGTTTATTCAGTCAGGGAATTTCTAGTTAGAAAGATTGTTTCCCTGCTTAAACATAGTCATTCCTTGTCTATGGGAGAGTGCAAAGCGTCTTTGGCTTCAGTTTCCTAAGAAAATAGGGAATACTTCCCCATGAAGTCTCGCTTAGTCCCTAAGATTAGGGGTCTATTCACAGAACCATATCCTCTTTTGCAGACTACAAGTGTGGTTCCATAGGACATGGATGCCGCCATGTGCATTTTGCATTTGCAGTTCAGAACATCATGCCCTACGATCGTAATGCCCTTTCTTGCCCGCAATAAGGACAAGGGTGGGACATTTTCTATCTCTTTTCAGGGCCGCGGAATGGATGTGCGGATGTGGATGGCACACTGTGTGCTGTCCATGTCCAGGTCTCTGAGTCCAATTTGTAATAATGGGTCCGCATGAGATTTGCAAATTGCGGGATGTGTCAGAAAGAAAAAATACTTTCGTGTGTATAGACCCTAAATGTGCCTCTGAGTTCATGTGATCCCCATAGACACTCTGTGCAGAGGGACATTCTGTTAGCTCTATTTTGTTCCTCACCAAATTAATTCTATTTAGAATCAATCGTTGTTACAGAGGGGTCTCCTTTCCACAATATAGCTCTAGGTCTAGTTTCATTCTTGTCATTTTCATTTCAAAAGATCCCCTAAGAGGGGCTCAGAGGGGACAGATAGAGAAGAGCAAGTTCTTAGTGTTCAGGCTCTCCAAGCACTAGAAAGTAGAAATTTGGAACAGGGAAACAACAATTTAGGACACCAGGCTTCTAGTGGAAGCAAGATTACAGAACGTTTTCTCAAACTGTGTAAAGGGGGCTCAATTTCTTTAACCTGAGGGAGTAGCCTGGGTACAAGATTCTATCCAGGTGTCTGACATCAGACACCTGGATAGAATCTTGTACCCAGGCTACTCCCTCAGGTTAAAGAAATTGATCCCCAAGGCAAATAAATCAACCATTCACAAAGCCTCATATTGTGGTTGTTTCAGGACTTCACAGGAAAATCTTGACCTCTTTCCCAGGAAATTTCTGGGGTCTTTTCAAGAGTGGGTGCAGTGCCAAAGCCACAGGTAAGATGGAGGCTAGGTCTGATGTGCCTAAAGTAATACCTTCTCAAAAGAAATTCATGATGTGAATTTCTGTTTTCTTATCAACATTTGCCAGCAGGATGATTTTATGGCCATCACTCACCAGGGTTTCTCATCTTCAATTCACTGGTCTTTGGTTTCTCATCAACTCAGCCTGTAGCTTCCAGAGAGGATCCAGAAATCAAGGTGGATGTGATATCCAAGGTCCCGTCACCAAGTGCCAGTCAGGACCCAGTGGAGTAACTAGAAGTAACTGGGCCCCACAGCAAATATTTGAACAGAGCTCCCCCACCAACTTCGGCGCAAGTCCCCCCTTCCCTCCCGTGCAACCACCATTCCTGTCACTAATCAAGATCGTTATCAGATTAGGCTAGGCACCCGCTCTTTCTACAAATATATACTTTCCTGACCTCTTTGATAGAAGTCATAACATGGCCATTAGTGTACATTGCAAACGAGCATTGTTTCAGGAAGAAACCAATGTTTATCAAGTCTAGTTCATCTTGTGGTGATCAAGCCAGAAATTCGGGAAGACTTGTCTTGATGGCTTTGTTCGAGAAATACTGAACAAGGTAGATTTTTCTGGCCATTCCAATAACTCTGGTCTGGAAGTACACTTCCACATTCTTTGAGTTCAGGGGAGGTTGTCTCCTCAAGAAATGTATCTGTTATCCAATATCCGAGACTTGGGAGCAATATATCTAGACAGTGCCGGACTGGCCATAGGGCAGGCCGGGCCACCGGTTAGCTGATAATCAGGGGCGGACTGGGCCGGGGCCTCTCTGTGTTGCTACTGTCTGACTCTGGAATGAATCATCCGGCTGGAATGAATCATCGCTCTCCACGGCCCCAGCTTGCGCGGGGAGACAGACGGCCGTGGAGGTGTGCTGCCGGCAGCCTATCAGAGAGGCCGCCGGACCGACCAGGTGGCGCGAAGACGTCATTGCGCCGCCACGCCAGAGTCACTGCCGCTGCGCTGCCGAGTGGCACTTGCAGGACGGGAGACGGGAGTAAAGGCGCGCGATTAGGACAGGTTCAGGAGGTAAGTATATATATATATATATAATATATATATATTTTTTTTCTTCTCTTAGTCTCAACTCTCAACTTAATAGCTACAGGGGGGGCCTGGAGTCTGGACTTTGGCTCATTATGGGGGGGCCCTGGAGTCTGGACTCTGGCAGGCACATTATAGGGGGGGGGCTGGACTCTGGGGCACATTATAGGGGGGGCCTGGCCCTGGACTCTGGCACATTATAGGGGGCCCTGGACTGGAAAATTATAGGGGGCCTGGACTCTGGCACATTATAGGAGGGAGGGGGGCCCTGGACTCTGGCACATTATAGGGGGACCCTGGACTCTGGCACATTATAGGGGGGGAGCCTGGACTCTGGCACATTATAGTGGGGCCCTGGACTCTGGCACCTTATAGTGGGGGGGGCTGGACTGGTATATTTTAAGGTGGGCCCTGGACTGGCACATTATTGGGGGGGCCTGGACTCTGGCACATTATTGGGGGGGCCTGGACTCTGGCACTAAATAGGGGGGTGGGCCCTGGACTGGCACATTATAGGGGGGCCTATCATACTGGCACATTATAGGAGGGGGCCTATAGCTACTGGCACAATATAGGGGGGACTATGGCTACTGGCACATTATAGGGGGCTTACTGGCAGTCTGGAACTTATAGAGGGGGCCTATGCTACTGGCACATGTTGATGATGGGGGGGCTCTGGCTACTGGCACATGATAGGGGGCTCTGGCTACTGGCACATTATTGGGGGACATCTATGGGGGCACTTCTTACTGGCACATTATTGGTGGGCACTATAGGGGCATCTACTGAGGCCACAAAGAACGGTATTTTATATGGGGGCTCTGTATAGGGGCATTTTATACTGGGACACATTATGGTGGGTACTATGGGGAAGGTGGAAGAGGAGTACTATGGGGTCATCTACGGGGGCACTGAGAAGGGGTATTTTATACTTACAAATTAGGGGGGACACTGAGGGCATCTACTGGGGCACTATATATGGGGAATTTTATACTGGTACATTATGGGGGGCACTAGGAGGGAGGGGGGAGAGGAGCACTATGGGGGCATTTACTGGGGGCACTATGTAGGGGTATTTTATACTGGCACATTATGGGGGCACTATGGGGACATTAGGTCAACTGGGGGCATTACAAGGGGGTATTTTTTGCACTGTCTATTATAAGGAGAATTATAACTACTGGGGGGACATTATGGTGATCTTTATTACTCCCCCATGGTATGAGCCCCCTAGTATCAGCACCAGCCTCTCACTGCTCTGCTATCCCTCTGCACCGTCTCCAAATCCTTATTATGAAATATTTCTCATTAGGATAAAACACTTCAGCTCCGGCGAGCCCCGGCCAAAGTGTGGAAGTAGTGTCCGAGATAACCAAGGGTCAAGCCAAGTAATCGTAAGTTTTCATAGGAAATATATGTATGTTATACACATATAGCATACACCGTGCCCCACAATATACAGTTTCTACTGCAAAAGTCATCAAGTGTCATGGGGGGGGGGCCTTATTGTTTTTGCGCCCCTGGGCCCCATTTCACCTTGAACCGGCCCTGGCCTGGTGACAGTCGCTTCTCTATACTATGCGATCTCTGAATCAGATCAGAATCGCATAGTACTGTCCTGTGAGTGCTCTTTCGGGGGCACTGACCTGTACAGGGTGTGGAGGATGGGGAGGTTGAGATCCACTGAGGATATTATAAGACTTTTCTGTAGTTTCCTATATTGTTTCAAGGTCTGTATGTTGGTAGTTGCAAAGCCTGTGTGTTGGCTGAAGCCTTCCTATCTTACTGGTGGCTGGCCCTGCCCCTCAATTGTGCTTCCGGGTTTGGCCCCGCCCCTAGACTGCAAGGGGGTGGGGACTGTTGGGGGTCATGTGATAGGGCTGCTCAGTCAAAAATTCCCAGGCCTATTTTTTGTCCCAGTCCGGCCCTGTATTTAGCTCTTTGTTTAGGGCAGGCTCAAGAATCAGTCAGTGGTGGAGCAAACAGATAATATCAATAATTGGCACAAGATTCGCTCTAAACCACGGAACAGTCAATACAGTCAAATTATAACTTGGTCAGTGGAATGTCAAACCGTAGATAGCCATCCACATTCAAGGTTTTCTGAATGTTCTTGGGGATCTGTTAAGTAGGTCACAGTTGAAGTCTCAGCGACTGTATTTTAAACAGATTGTGTGCAGATTGGTTATCCCAATTTAGATGCCTCCAAGACAAAGCTCAAGAAGTTCTGCACCCTGAATCCAGCGCATTCACCAGAAAGAATAGTTGGCCTGTCTTTCAGTTAGGAAGAAATTTTTCATCCAAATTTTCCTCCATTTCCCTTCATATACTGAGTGCTCAGGAAAATGATACGAGAGTCTTAGCCATAGCCATAGTGCTCATCTGGCCAGGAGGGCATGATCCCTCACTGGCTACAACTTTCCAGAGGAAATTATTGGAGATACAGTCCAGCCAAATCTTCTGGTTCAAGCAGGCCTACAGCACCCAAACTGGAGATGTTTCAGCTTACAGCCTGGAATCTGACGGTTCAGGACTGAAGAAGGGCTTCTAAGATGTGGTGGTGGAAACTTTGCAGAATCCTGATCTGTCTGAAGTCTTACATTTTTTTTTACAGGAAGGTTTCCAGTTTGGGTTAAAACCTAGCACTATAAAGGTGCATTTCACGGGTGACACTGCTTGCATAGGTGGAGCCTTCGGGCATTAATGGATTTTTTTTTTTACGTTCTTTATTCAATTTAAATTAATTGGTTTTATTTCAGTTTGTTATTGCATCAGCCAAGAAGGTGTCAGACTTTGCAAGCTCTATCATGTAAAGGGCCATATCTGAAAGTACATCAAAAAGACTTGATTTTAACCCCTTAAGGACTTATGATGTACCGGTACGGCATGTTTCCCGAGTCCTTAAGTACCCATGACGTACAGGTATGTCATAACTTTAAAACAAGATTGCGGCGCGGGTTAATAGGAACAGGGTGTCCTCTGAAATCATTCAGCGGGCATCCTGTCACAACGCCGAGGGGGTCATGTGACCCCCCGTATCGGCGTTAGCAGCAAACCGCAGGTCAATTCAGACCTGCGGTTTGCTACGTTTTCCGGTCCATTTGGGTCTCCGGTGACCCGATGAACCGGAAAAGGACGGTGATCGCTGGCGTGATTACACACCACTAATCACAGTCCGAGCATTTGGGGAGGGCGGTACTGTCATCCGTGCTGATTGGTGCGGCAAGAGAGGCAGGAGATTCAAACTCCCGGCGCTCCTCTCCCTTGCTGCTCTCGACTACTATGAGGACCGTTCTGCAACAGCTCTTGTGACCTCCCCCCCCCCCCTGTCGGCACCCATCACCCTCCTGCACCCATCACCCTCCAGGTAGGTTAGGGTCAGTAAGGGAGAGGCGCAATTAGGCAGGGATAGAAGGGAGAGTTAGTTTTAGTTGAAAAAAAAAACTTTAACTGATTCAGTGTTTCTGGTGGTTGGGGTCCACAGCATTTAGACCCTAGACCTACCCAGGAGTGCTGCCACTTGCAAAACCGTTGTACCGCCGATCAGCAAGTTTGATTATTATTATTATTTTTCTAACACTTGGCCATTTTTGAATTTTATATTTTACTTTAGCTTTTTACTACGTGAACACCCGTGCCCCCACACACACGCAGATACAATAACGTTTTACCGCACACACACATACCCATGGCCCGCCAGATGTTCTCGGTGAAGGAGGCATACGCCCATCTTGCCTCCGACTCCTAGAGCCCCAGTGAGGATGAAGATGACCCCACGTTCCTCTTTTCATCCGCATCCTCCTCCTCATCCTCTTATGCACCCACTGCTAGATAAGGATTACCACTTGTACGTGGATAGATTTTATACTAGCATTCCCTTGTTCAGGTCCCTTGCCACCAGATCCACGTCCCCTTGTGGGACCGTGAGGAAAAATCAGCGCGGCCTCCCTACCTACCCCCTTCAGGTACCTATCCGCAGGGATGAGACCCGTGCCCTTACCAGTGGAAACCTGTTGCTGGTCAGGTATAAGGACAAGAGGGATGTCCTTATACTGTCCACAATCAACGGTAACAGCACCACCCCTGTCTCTGTGCGAGGTACCGCGGCAACAGTCCTCAAGCACGGTTGTATCGTCGACTACAATCGGTATATGTGAGGAGTTGATCTATCTGATCAAGTCTTCAAAACATATAATGCCATGCGCAAAACCCGGGCATGGTACAAAAAAGTTGCGGTCTACTTGGTGCAGGTTGCTTGTACAAACAGGATTCCCAAAAAGTTGGGACACTAAACAAATTGTGAATAAAAACTGAATGCAATGATGTGGAGATGGCAAATGTCAATATTTTATTTGTAATAGAACGTAGATGACAGATCAAATGTTTAATCCGAGTAAATGTATCATTTTAAAGGAAAAATATGTTGATTCAAAATTTCACGGTGTCAACAAATCCCAAAAAAGTTGGGACAAGTAGCAATAAGAGGCTGGAAAAAGTAAATTTTAGCATAACGAAGAGCTGGAAGACCAATTAACGCTAATTAGGTCAATTGGCAACATGATTGGGTATAAAAAGAGCTTCTCAGAGTGGCAGTGTCTCTCAGAAGCCAAGATGGGTAGAGGATCACCAATTCCCACAATGTTGCGCAGAAAGATACTGGAGCAATATCAGAAAGGTGTTACCCAGAAAAAAATGCAAAGACTTTGCATCTATCATCATCAACTGTGCATAACATCATCCGAAGATTCAGAGAATCTGGAACAATCTCTGTGCGTAAGGGTCAAGGCCGTAAAACCATACTGGATGCCCGTGATCTCCGGGCCCTTAAACGACACTGCACCACAAACAGGAATGCTACTGTAAAGGAAATCACAGAATGGGCTCAGGAATAATTCCAGAAACCATTGTCAGTGAACACAATCCACCGTGCCATCCGCCGTTGCCAGCTGAAACTCTACAGTGCAAAGAAAAAGCCATTTCTAAGCAAGATCCACAAGCTCAGGCTTTTTCACTGGGCCAGGGATCATTTAAAATGGAGTGTGACATAATGGGACAAAATGGAAGACTGTTCTGTGATCAGACGAGTCACGATTCGAAGTTCTTTTTGGAAATCTGGGATGCCATGTCATCCGAACCAAAGAGGACAAGGACAACCCAAGTTGTTATCAACGCTCAGTTCAGAAGCCTGCATCTCTGATGGTATGGGGTTGCATGAGTGCGTGTGGCATAGGCGGCTTGCATGTCTGGAAAGGCACCATCAATGCAGAAAAATATATTAAGGTTCTAGAACAAGATATGCTCCCATCCAGACGTCATCTCTTTCAGGAAAGACCCTGCATTTTTCAACAAGATAATGCCAGACCACATTCTGCATCAATCACAACATCATGGCTGCGTAGGAGAAGGATCCGGGTACTGAAATGGCCAGTCTGCAGTCCAGATCTTTCACCTATAGAGAACATTTGGCACATCATAAAGAGGAAGGTGAAACAAAGACGGCCCAAGACGATTGAACAGTTAGAGGCCTGTATTAGACAAGAATGGGTGAGCATTCCTATATCTAAACTTGAGAAACTGGTCTCCTCGGTCCCCAGACATCTGTTGAGTGTTGTAAGAAGAAGGGGAGATGCCACACAGTGGTGAAAATGGCCTTGTCCCAACTTTTTGGGGATTTGTTGACACAATGAAATTCTGAATCAACATATTTTTCCCTTAAAATTGTACATTTTCTCAGTTTAAACTTTTGTTCCATGATTTATGTTCTATTCTGAATAAAATATTAGAAGTTGGCACCTCCACATCATTGCATTCAGTTTTTATTCACGATTTGTATAGTGTCCCAACTTTTTTGGAATCCGGTTTGTGCAACGCTTTTGTACTATCCCGAAGCGCTGGCAGCACAGGGACGTTCCTCCAATTCTATGAGGCAGGTGTGATGCCCCATACTGGAAAGAAGGGACGAACCCAAAAAAGATGCAGAGTGTGTCACAAGAGGGGGATACGGAAGGACACCACTACTCAATGTGACACGTGCCTCTGCGTTATCGATTTCTTTAGGGAGTATCACACTTCTATGGAGTACTAAATTTTTATAAATCCCAACAGTCCTCTAGAGAACATAAAAAACTATGGCTCTCAGACTTTGGAGACACGGAAACCAATTTTTTTTTCCAAAAATATTAGTTTTAGAGCAAGCATCCTCAAACTGCGGCCCTCCAGATGTTGTACAACTACAACTCCCAGCATGCCCAGACAACCTACAGCTATCAGGCTATATAGCAGGGCATAGTGGGAATTGTAATTTTTCAACATTTGGAGGGCCGCAGTTTTAGGATGCCTGTTTTAGTGTCTCCAAAGTCAGAGAGCCATACATATTGTGCATCGCCGCGTCCGTTAAGAATCTGTCCTATAAAAATAACATTTGACCCAACCCCTCGGATGAACAGCGTTAAAAATATAAAATAAAAACAGTGCCAAAACGCCCATTTTTTGGCAAAATTTTCATTTGAATCAATTTTTTCCGGTTATAAAGCAAGGGTTAACAGCCAAACAAAACTAAATATTTATTGCCCTGATTCTGTAGTTTGCAGAAACACCCCATATGTGGTCGTAAATGGCTATATAGCCACACAGCAGGGCATAGAACGAAGGGAACTCCATATGTTTTCTGGAAGGCAGATTTTTATGGACTGGTTTATTTACACCATGTCCCATTAGAAGCCCCCCTGATGTAGCCTAGACTAGAATCTCCAAAAAAGTGACCCCATCTAAGAAAACTACACCCCTCAAGGTATTCAAAAATTACTTTACAAACTTTGTTAACCATTTAGGTGTTCCACAAAGCTTAATGTCGAATGTAGAAACAATTTTAGAATGAAAATTTTTTTGTTACCTTGCATCAAAAAAGTGTAATGTAGAGCAACCAAAAATTATATTTGCCCTAAAATAGTACCAAAAACACTACCACCTTATCCCGTAGTTTCCAAGATGGGGTGACTTTTATGGAGTTTCTATTCTAGGGGTGCAGCAGGGGGCTTGAAAGGGTACATGGTGTAAATAAACCAGTCCAGTATATCTGCCTTCCAAACACCATATGGCGTTCCCCTCCTTCTATGTCCTCCCGTTTGGCCAAAAAGTAGTTTAGGACCACATACAGGGTATTTCTGCAAACTACAGAATCAGAGCAACCCATATTGAGTTTTGTTTGGCAGTTAACCCTTACTTTATTACTGGAAAAAATGGATTACGATGGAAAATTTTCCAAAAAATCGAAATTCAAAGATTGTTCCTCCATCTGCCATTAAATCTTGTGGAACACCTAAAGGGTTAACAAAGTTTGTAAACCCAGTTTTGAATACCTTGAGGTGTGTACTTTCTGAGATGGAGTCACTTTTTTGGAATTTCTATTCTAGGGGTGCATCGGGGGGGGTTGGCTTGAGATGGGGCATGGTGTAAAAACACCAGTCCTGCAAAATCTGCCTTCCAAAACCCATATGGCGTTCCTTTCCTTCTATGTCCTCCTGTTTGGCCAAACAGTATTTTAATACCACATATGGGGTGTTTGTTCAAACTATAGAGTCAGGGCAACCCATATTGAGTTTTGTTTGGCAGTTAACCCTTGCTTTGTTCCTGGAAAAAATTGATTTAGAATAGACAATTTTCAAAAAAATCGAAATTCTGAAATTTTATCTCCATTTTCCATGAACTCTTGTGGAATACCTAAAGAGTTAACAACGTTTGTACAATTAGTTTTGAATACCTTGAGGGGTGTAGTTTCTAAAATGGAGTCATTTTTGGGTGGTTTCTATTATGTAAGCCTCACAAAGTGACTTCAGACCTGGACTGGTCCATAAAAAGTGGGATTTGGCGAATTTCTGAAACATTTAAAAATTTGCTTCTAAACTTCTAAGCTATGTAACATCCCCAAAAAATAAAATGGCATTCCCAAAATGATCCAAACATATAGTAGACATATGGGGAATGTAAAGTCATCACAATTGAAATAAGATTGGCACAGAAAATGACATCAGTGGTACCGACGTTTAAAAGGAGGTCCCCGCCCCCAAACACGCATACCTGCAACACCCCCTGAAGATGCTGGGTAGCCAGCGAAACATGTTGGGGAGCAGGTTGTACGTGTGTGTATTTTTAGAGTCAATGATAGGCAGGGTAAAAACTCCATAAGTAAAGGGACACGTGTGGTGCTGGAGCTGACAGCTGAAGCATTCTGCAATCATAAGTGACCCAGATCACTAGAAGAGTGAACTGCTGTGAAAGCAAACTGCAGGCTAGTGTATATAGGAAAAGGGAAGGAGGAACCTGTGAATCATTGGGCTTTTAAGTTTTGTCTTATCTGGTGTAAATTACAGAGAGTGATTTTGAATGAAAACCTAAATAAAGAAAATTTTTAATAATACAGTGCATAGAATAGACGTAATTGGGTCCTCAGGACCAAAAATAAAAATGTGCTGATAAGAAAACGTCACATATGCACTGTGAGGTCGTTGTGATAATTTTGCTGAGAGACAGGGGTGAAACCCCCAATTTTTTGACCTCTCAAGTAGATGCTAGTGGACTAAAAGAGATTTAAGAATTAAAGTAATACTATGGCAGGTTTCCTATCATGTCAACCGAACAGTCAAACGTTCCTATCTGAGGCGAATAAAGTATTCTCCACTAAAAGTCTCCGGCCTTTATTGAAATTAATAGAATATACAAAAAATATATTAGATCCCTATGGGGAAATTACCAGCCTGAAAACGTACCTCCACCAAAAAATTCGCCTGGGAGGCATTGTTGACTGAAAACTCAATTCGAATGCAAGCATATATATTAGAATATGAGAAAAAACTGCTGAACAAAATTTCAGTTCAACTAGAAAAAGAAACACAGGACATCCAGATTTTTCGGTGGAAATAAAATTGCAAAAAAATGTATCAAATTTACAAACAGAAATAAAAGAAAGAAAACATCGTAAATATATGAGACAAAAGAGATTTTTAAACTGGCCATATATACATTAAATCCACAAATAGATAATTAAATAACAGAAGACCTGACTTAAGACAATATACAGATATTTCTGAATCAGAGATTTCAGAATCTGAGGGAAGTCTTTTTAAGCCAACGATCAGGCACAAAGAGAAAGACAAAAAATAAAAGTGGGTACCAACAAAAGAAAAATCAACCTTATTCACAAATAAATCAAGGATGGCAACAAAATCAACATATAAATTCAAATGTCCATGTACCAAATACAGCTTCGCAGCATTATCATATGGGCAATCTACTGTGGCGCCAGCTACAACGTTTTGTACACAAGCAGCTGTACCCCAAGTGACAACATCAAATGTCTTTTATTTGGTGCTGGGCATCCAACTAAGGGATCGAGACAAATGGGGATACAATCAGAAAACATAGAAGATGAATCGACCATGCAGATAGTTAATCTATGGAAAGGAGGGAAATAGAAGCTCTGGAGAGCCTAGAACAACTCTGTAGAGAGGGCGCAGGAGAGACACTAAGACCACAAGCCCCCTTCAGTAACATACGTCCAAAATCTAAATTTACCCCCCCCCCCCATTTACAAAATATGCAAATATACAAACATTCGTGAATGTGGTAACAGAAGATCTGGAAAATATAAAATCAAGAAAGAATGAGATAGGTGAGAATCTGACTATAAAAGAGAGGGAAGCAATTAAAGAACTCATAGAGAATGATAATCTGGAGATAAAACTCTCTGATAGAGGAGGCAATGTGGTTTTAATGAATAAAGACGACTATCGCTATGGTAATGAGACTACTGAGTGACAATACGACTTACAAAAAGCTGGCGTATAATCCAACAGAAAAGTATAATAAAGAATTGAAAGAAATATTGGTAAGAGCAAGAGAAAAAGGAATAATCACGAAGGAGGAATACACAGTCCTTTATAAACCACACCCCACGATTGAGACTTTCTACGCATTACCTAAAGTCCATAAAAAACGGGAGCCTATCCCTGGATGGCCGATAGTATCAGGGAATGACAACTTACGCGAAGGGATTAATACCTATGTCGATGCTATTATTTAACCCTTCGTGCAAACACTCCCTCCTTTTCTAAAAGATACAAGCGATACTGTCATGAAATTGAGGGATATACACCTCAATGAGAACTGTTTTATAGCTAGCCTAGATGTTGAGGCATTATAATACGAGCATGCGTCACGAGCAAGGAATTGAAGCAGTAAAATCATTTCTCTACATGAAAGGGATACAATTTCACGAACATAACAATTTTGTTATTGCACTTTTACGTTGTTTACTCACTCATAATTTTTTCACATTTGATTATTTAGAGACAAATTGCACTGCAATGGGTACGGTTTGTGCACCGAGTTTTGCAAAAAATTTTAGGGTGGTGGGAGGATAAATATGTATTTATTGAAGAAAATACACCTTACACAGATCACATTTTATTTTGGGGGAGATTTATAGATGATATTTTTATTTTTTGGGATGGCACTTAGAGCGAATTCCACCAATTCACAAGCAACCTCAACAAAAATGACATAGGCTTAAGATTTACCGCTGAGATCCAGAAACAAAACCTGAACTTTCTGGATCTGAAAATAAGTTTGAAAACTGATGGGAGAGTTATGACCGAGATACATTGAAAAACAACTGCAACTAACAGCTTTCTTCATTGGGAGAGCTTCCATCCTCGGGCTTTAAAATCAGGAATCCCTATTGGACAGTACCTGAGAGCTAAGAGAAACTGTACGGCTGAACAAGGCTTTGAGGATGAGTCTATCCTCCTATACCGGAGGTTTATCACTAGAGGATACTCTGAAAAAGCCCTCCATAGAGCCTGTAACAGAGCCAAGAGAAATGATAGAGATACTCTGTTGCAAAAGAAAAAATCAAATAAGAAGGATGAAAAAACAATATGCTGTATACTAGTTACGTATGATATACAGCACCTAAAAATATACCAGATCCTGAGACGACATTGGTACTTACTACGATCGGATAAAGATCTGAGAGAAGTGATTCCAAAAAATCCCTCAATAACATACAGAAGGGGTAAAAATTTGAGAGAACTGCTAGTACATAGTCATTTCCAGAGACAATGTAAGAGTACAAAAACTTGGCTTTCCACATATGGATCGTATCCATGTGGTGGATGCAGCTTATGTAAATTGATGTCTCCAAAAAAGGAATTTACAAACCTGATAGATGGGAAAACATATACCATAAAGGAGTATATAAATTGTAGAACAACAGGTGTGGTATGTGCGATCCAGTGCAGTTGTCCTAAACTGTATATTGGAAAAACGATCCAAGAACTGAGGAGGAGAATATCTAAACATCTCAGCAATATGAATGCAAAAGTTGAGACGCCACTATTTAAACACTTAAAGAATTACCATAATGGGAGGACTTTGGATCTCAAAATATGGGGAATACAAAGAGTAAAAGCAGGCCCCAGAAAATGAAGTATTGATAGGAAACTACAACAGGAGGAGACGAAATAGATCTACCGCCTGAAATCTCTATCCCCAGGAGGAATAAATGAGGGATTTACATATACTCCCTTTCTATGAGATGATAAATAATGTCCTAAAGCATCTACGATTAAGTATGGAAAAACCATAGTGTAATACTAGTGTAAAATAGAAAATAGAACAGAAAAAGACAGATAGGGGACCATGGGAATAAACATGCAAATTAAATATGATAAATAACTAGATGAAAACTTACCTGACAAAAATGATAGATGTCTCCAATGCTCCTAATCGGACGTAGATGAGCCCTGCTCACTGTTCTCAATTTATATCTGCAAAATAGGAAGAAAAATAATTTTTGAGAAAAACAAAATCCTCGTTTAAAAGATAAGCAAAGACAATAATGCAAAAAAAAGTATAAAATAATGTTAAAAAGAATATATATTGCAATTTTTAGGAGGATTTACTAACTGTAATTCTTATCAATCGAAAGAATAAATGAGGAATTCAAGAACATGAGCAGGAGGAATAAATGAGGATCTGGGGGACAGTGGGCATCACCCTTTTTGTTCCAGCCTTCGGTGCTGGGGGGCTCTATTCTGCAGGTATGATTGGTCCCTGAGGGAAGCAATGATCGTCGGGAGATGCCAAATAATGATGGGCACTGCGGAGGAAGGGCATGTGGGTATACTGAGGCGCGTGCGCAGTCCTTGGGAAGAATCCTCTTCGCTCTAAGTTTTCGAGCATGCGCAAGGCATTCAAGTATCGCGAGAGTTATAGCGAAACTGACGAGATGACGGTTAGTAAGGGCGGAAGACTGAGGAGAGCAGGGAAGAAGGTAAGAAGGGGAGGAGAAACCCATCCGGTCGGTGAGGGATTGGAGCTTAGAATAGCGTCATCTATTATCATGTATTTGAAGGTAAATCCCTGCCCATAAATGGAGAAGAAATGCATTTCACTAAAATAAGATTGGCACAGAAAATGACGTCAGTGGTACCGACGTGTTAAAAGGAGGTCCCCGCCCCCAAACACGCATACCTGCAACACCCCCTGAAGACGCTGGGTAGCCAGCTAAACATGTTGGGGAGCAGGGTGTATGTGTGTGTATTTTTAGAGTCAATGATGGGCAGGGTAAAAACTCCATAAGTAAAAGGACACGTGTGGTGCGGGAGCTGACAGCTGAAGCATTCCGCAATCATAAGTGACCCAGATCACTAGAACAGTGAACTGCTGTGAAAGCAAACTGCAGGCTAGTGTATATAGGAAAAGGGGAGGAGGAACCTGTGAATCATTGGGCTTTTAAGTTTTGTCTTATCTGGTAGTAAATCACAGAGAGTGATTCTTTTATGAAAACCTAAATAAAGAAAAATTTTAATAACCGTGCATAGAATAGACGTAATTGGGTCATCAGGACCAAAAATTTAAAATGTGCTAACCTCACAGATAACATAATATCTGTTAAATGTGTTATCTGAGGGGTTAATTGACTGGTTTCGGCGTGATTACTGTTCCCCGTCATTGCAACTGAGTGCCTGCTGTATTATACCACTAAGTGTAGTCACTGGTTGCAGTGTCCAGCGGCGCCACAGTGAGGAGAGACGGCCACCATGTTTTCTGATAGTGACTGATACTAAGCTGCACAATAGGGAAATTTCCCGGTGGGCCAATTCCCAGGGGGCCACCCAAGTTCTTCTGATCGCCGCAGGCCAAGTACATAATTATCTGATGCTCAATGGCAGCAGTTGCACTCCTGAGCTCAACTGTATTACCGTCCTCTACATTTGCCATCACCCTAAGAAAACAACATTCCCACATTGAAGGGTAGTGTCGGCAGCATCATGATGGTGGGATGTTTTTCATTTGCAATGCCTGGAAAACTAGTCATGATTGAAGGAAAGATGGATGGCCGTAAATACAGGAAATTCTTAAGCAAATCCTTCAAGAGATTTCAGTCTAAAATTTGAAGCTGGGATGCAGGTTCACCATCCAGAAGAGCAATGACTCTAAAGACGCTGGGGAAGTTTCACATTTAAATATCTTCAAATGGCCTAGTCAAAGCCTAGACTGCAATCCAATTAGAATCAGTGGCATGGCTTGAACACTGCTATATACCAACGCAACCCTAGTTTTCTAGTTTGCATGTAAACATATAGGGGGGAAGTTTTTATAGACCTGTGCACTGCCCAAGGCTGCGTCTAATTTATGATGAGGCTGTCTGTGTGCCTAAAAGGAAATCTATGCCAGTCCCTAGCTGGCTTTGATTTCAGTCTTTTTTTAAGGCAGATACCTGGAAAAAAGAAGATAACTATGCCGGGGCTACTGGTCCTGCTCCCTCCCCGTCCTTGATATGCCACTTTTTTTGGAAGGTGGTAAGGGTGGCGGAGAAACGGCACTTATGCAAAAAAAGTTTTGCGCAAGTGGCATTTAAAAAGACACAAACATGGTGTTTGTGACTTTTTTCCACCAGAAATCTTGCGTGGGGGGAAATGATAATCCCCCCCCCATAATGTTTATAAGCTGCCTGATTTATCATACCTTCACTCCAGAATGCTTGCGCAAAAAAGTATAGACTTATTAGGTTGAATTTTGCTACTTTTTTTGTACTCGCTTGTCCAAAATTTTGGGACTTTTTGCATTTTTACACCACACACTCCAGTTTTGTAATGTGGGTGGAAAAGTGCATGTCGTTAGCTATGTTTATGAGTTTCACTCTAGATTGATCATTGAGACTTTTTTTAAAGTCGTAAATAAGTTGCAATCTCATTCCAAGAGGAGGGTGGAGAAGGAAAACTGGAGTAGCTTCTCTAGACAAAAGTGCTAGGTCTAATGCCTCATTCACGTCAGTGTTTTGGTCCGTTATTTCCATCAGTGATTTTGAGCCAAAAACAGGTGCGGCTCTAAACACAGAACAGGTGCAGATCTTTCCCTTGTGCCTCATGTCTGTGGAGGCTCCAAACATGGTTTTGGTTAACTGATGGAAATCACTGACCAAAAAAACACTGATGTTTGAATGAGGCATGAGGATGGGACAGATTTATGAATTAACGTATTTTTCCCCCTATAAAACGCACCTGCCCATAAGACGCACCTAGGTTTTAGAGGGTAAAAATAGGGAAAAAATGGCTTTTTAATTAATGGTGGTCTGTGGATGACACTGGTGTAATAGAATACAGTGACTGCACCAGGCCCCTCTGCGATTCTGACATCACTTGCCGGCCTCCAGCCCCTCCTTCCTCCCCGCTGACACACCGCAGGTCGCGCTGATGGTCTGATGTACATGCCTTCCAAAACCTATTGTTGCTGCATATTAGATGAAGAAAAAAATAGTGTACTATGGTCCCCCACCTGCTTAAAGAAAACAAATGAGAGGAAAAAAACAAACAAACATCTGAGCACTACTCTTTGAAAAATAAAAATAGGTGCAAAAAATGACAAAACGGACTAACATTTCAACTGGGGTTCTCCAGAATTAACACATACCACTTATCAGTGCTGCCACTGCATTCAGAGTCTAGGACTGTGCTTGGCTATATCCATCAGCCCCATAGACTGAATGGAATTGCAGTGTTCAGCTGTTACAGTCACTCCATTCACTCCCCGTTTTTCTGATTGATGGGATACCAGTGTTGATTCTAGGAAAGCGCCTTTAAATTTCAGTGACTCTTCAGACTTTGTATCTGTGATTTGTAAAATATGCTGCTTAATATTATATGTATTATTATTAATAATAATCATTTTTTTTCTTTGCCTAACTGTTTTCCAAAAGCAACAGCAAAAAACAGCTTCCATTACAGTTCAGCAAGTGTTTTCACCAGATTTCTAAATAACAAACCTATGCTTACAGTTACTACTTTATACTTATGTTGGGCTACTTTCACACTGGTGGCAGCAGGGTCCGTCAGGCTGTTCCGGTTGGGGAACAGCCTGCCGGAACCGTACTAACGCTAGCCCACCGTGCCGCCTGAAGTCCGCTCCTTCCCCATTCACTATAATGGCAGCGTGCCGGAGGTCCGGCCGCATTATGGCAAATAAGAAGAGAGGCTGCCGGACAAAAAACGTTTGCATGTTTGGCATGTTGGCATGTTTGCTGTGCTACAGCCAGACCTCCAGCCCGCTCCCATTATAGTGAAAGGGGCCGGAGCGGACCACCAGCGACACGGTGGGCTAGCGTTAGCACATTTCCGGCAGGCTGTTCCCCTGCCGAAACAGCCTGTCAGACCCTGCTGTCGTCAGTGTGAAAGTAGCCTTGGGCTACAGTGATTTTAAAGTGTTTGCTTGTTTTAAAACGTTTGTTTCCATCTCATTTTAGGTACACATTTCGACAAAGACAGTCACTGACCCAGTTAGCACTCAGTATGTTTTGGATAGCAATGGACATGTTGTGTCAGAGAAGCCATCACACCTTGGGCAAGGTAAATGTTTCTCTCAGAGGTGCACCTATCCTTTGTGTTGCCTAAGGCAAGCACTCCGAACAAGCAATTCTCTTTGGAGCACTTGTCTTTGGGATCTAGTCTTCCTCTATGAAGTGCGGCCATACTTCCTTGTTACCTTGGCGACGTTTCAGCTAACCCTCTACAGTAGAACACATTCTGACCTTGGCCTGCCTTTTCAATCGTACAGGATTGTGGCGCTCACATTATCGATGTCACTCATGTTATTTTACGTTAAGGATCTTCTTCATTAAGTGTTTTATGTATATTCTTTTATACTGTATATTATGTGTTGTTCGTTATACTTTAGCAGCACCTTGGATTACACTGTTATGGGGAATCTGTGGGTGACACACTGTTATAGGGGGATTTTTGGAGGACACTGTTATGGGGATCTGTGGAGGACACTGTTATGGGGATCTGTGGAGGACACTGTTATGGGGATCTGTAGAGGGCACTGTTATGGGATCTGTGGATGATACACTGTTATGGGGTTCTGTGGTGGACACACTGTTATGGGGGATCTGTGGAAGACACTGTTATAGGGGGGATCTTTGGAGGACACTGTTATAGGGGGGTTCTGTGGAGGGCACTGTTATAGGGGGGATCTGTGGATTACTCTGTTATGGATGGATCTGACCCCATTACTTTGGGCCCCAGTCAGAGCAGCCATCACATGTAAAGTGTATGCAGTTCAGCCCCTGGCAGTGCTGCTTTGCTAAACTACCAGTAATCACTTAGTTGTAAGCAGTACTCGGTATGCAGGCCGGCAGTGCACCTCACTCACTCACTCACGCTCCAGCCCTGTCCACTTCATTAATGAAGTTTAGTGATTGCGCCAGGCCCCGCTGACAGTGTAGCAGCTACTACCCTGATAGTGCCCCTGTCTTCACACCACTTGTACATCGCAGGCCGCCATGCCTATGCAGAATGTGCCAGCCATGTAATATTGCTCTATTTGCTTTATAAGACGCACAGCCATTTCCGTCCCCACTTTTGGGGTCTTATAAAGCCGAAAATACGGTATATATTAGACTTTTTGGAACAATGCACCAAGTTGTGTACATTTTATAGCCATTTTATCTTTTATTTTGTTATTGTAATGAGTTTATTTTTGCAATAAAATCCACTGTTTTTAGAGGAAATGCTTTAGAGCAGGCATGCTCAACCTGCGGCCCTCCAGCTGTTGCAAAACTACAACTCCCAGCATGCCTGAACAGCCTACAGCTATTAGCCTACAGCAGGGCATTGTGGGAGTTGTAGTTTTACAACAGCTGGAGGGCCGCAGGTTGAGCATGCCTGCTTTAGAGTATCCTGGTTACTTCCACATAAGCTTGTTTCTTCTCCACTTCTGGATTGTAGCACCAACTGTCGGGACATGGCCAACCTAGCCCAGCCAGCAAGCCTCTCCCTATATGCTGAGCTAGCATACATGCGCTTCTAGTTTTTGTGACTGTTCACAACTTCCTAATGTGGGTATATTTGCTTACACCACCACACCGTATGTGTCAGGCTTCACTCTGTGTCTTGTGCTCTGTTTTCCTCTAGTTTCAATTCATGAACTGTCGGTCCTAGAGAGCTGAAACCTGGCCTAAAACCTTTCTAAGCAGCGGATTTAATTATATGCAAAACTTGTTACAGATTAGTCCAATTGTTTGGCTGTGCATAAAGGACAGACATCAGGCAGACAGAAATTTATTTTTATATGTATAAGAGGCAAGCTTTGCACGGGTGTATTTCGTTAGTTTTTTGTGTTTGTGGTTAAAAGATGACATTCATAGTGCCTCCATAACAGTGACATCCACAGTAACATCCACAGTGTTTCAATAACAGTGATAATCACAGTGCCCCCTTAACAGTAAAATCCACAGCAGGATTGGGCTGGCCATAGAAACTACACGGAAATTTCCCGGTGGGCTTATGCCCAGGGGGCCGACTGAGCCTTGCTCATGGATGCCGATCAGGTACATAATGATCTGATGCTCTCAGCCTTAATTAATGCTAGGAAGATCAGGTATGCACCTAGTTATGCAGATGGCCATAGGTCCTCTCCTGAATTCAATTGTTTTTCCATCCTCCGGACTGTGATACAATTAAATACTGGAGCAGAAGTGGCGGTATTTTGTGCTACACTTACACTGGGTTCAGACCTGAGCGTTTTGAAGCCTAGCGTTTTTGGTGCGTTCAAGACTGGCGTTTAGGCGCGTTTTTTCAAGCGTTTTGGTAAATAGTGTAGGCGCGTTTGACGCGCGTTTATGTGATTGACTGCATAGTTGGCCAATGATCAATGATATAGTTTGGCCAATCTGAGTGCTTTAGAGGTGTGACATTCCATGGTGGCTGATTCAGCATGTTGCAAACTTTGTAAAACGCGCATCCATAGGCGCGTTTTACGCTGCACAAACGCCCGAACAACACACCTATCGCATTTCCCATTGAAGTCTATTGGAACCAAACGCTGGATAAACGCCCGAATTAACGCGAACATACTTGCCTATGCGTCGGGCGTTTTTAGGCGCCTACGAACGCGCATTAAAACGCGCAAGTGTGAACCACCTCCATTGGAATGCATGGTTCCTGTACTGTTGTGCGTTTTTTTGCGCGTTCGAAAGCGGCGTTTTACGCGAAAGTGTGAACTGAGTGTTAGGTATTGCCAGCCCCGCCTTCTGTGAAATTGAACCCTCCTATAACATGACACCTTTTGTGATTTTTACATTTTTTTCTTCCAGTGGCCTCATTACACTGCCATTCATAGTGATCCTATAACAGTTACATCCACAGTGTCTCTCTAAGTGACATTTACAGTGCACCCACAACAGTGACCTTCACAGTGCTCTGCCCCCCTTAACAGTGACCTACACAGTGCCCCGGCTCCTTTAACAGTGACTTCTACAACACCCAGCCGTCTTAACAGTGACCCCCATAGCACCCCCTCCCCCCTTAAGTGACCTCCACAGTGTCCTGTCCCCTAATAGTGACCTCCACAGTGCCCTGCTCCCTTAACAGAGAGCTTCAAAGTGACCCACCCCCCTTAACAGTGACCTCCACAGGTGGTACTCCCAGGTGCAAGGAAGGGGTAAAAGGCAGTAGATCCACATACAGATTCCTGGCCCAGTAGACGTGTTCGTCAGAATAGTGTACTAACTGCATGTGGTACTAAAACATAGTGCATTCGGGTACTGTAATTATCTTTCAGCTGCAATGTAGGAGATGCACCACCTACCACAGAAGTACAGACATGTTCCTGCACCAATATATTGCAAATAAATTTTCAGACGTTCCTGTCTCTGACCTTTACACATTGTGGTCCTCAGTTGTACAGCAGTAGTGGATAACATAATGTGCATAGTCTTATAGTGTGACACCACATGGTCAGCAGCCATGAAACCCAGCAACAGCCTTTAAAAAATGAATCCCTGCTTCACAGCCTGTGTCCACCTTATAGCCTCTGATTTGGTGGGCTAGTATACTGTATATCTTTGTTTTGTCAAGTATCAATAAAGTTGCATTTTAATTGTTTCCTTACAATCAAATACTTTTCTTTATTGGTTTGGAAACATCAACACATCAAGTTTTTCATATCTTGTTTCTTCTTGAATTATTATTATTATTTTTTTTTTAGGGATGGCAGGCTTTCTTGGCAGTGACTCGGATCTGGAAAAATGGTGGAATGGTGCTAGGGAGGTTTTTTTTTTTTTTTTTTTTTTTAGAGTGAATTACCTTAATAGCCACAGTTTTTAAGTTTCACTGCTTCATTTACGAATCTCACTACCATCTATAAAAATTACATACGCTCCTTGTATCTCTCAAAAGCTTGTACACCCCTCATATTTTTGTAAATATAAACACCCCTAAGTGAAAATGGCCAAATTGGGCCTAATTAGCCATTTTCTATCCTCGATGTCATGTGACTCATTAGTGTTACAAGGTCTCAAGTGTGAATGGGGTGCAGGTGTGTTCAATTTGGTGTTATTGCTCTCACAATCTTTCACTCTGGTCACTGGTAATTCAACATGGCACCTCATGGCAAAGAACTCTGTGAGGATCTAAAAAAAAGAATTGTTGCTCTACTTAAAGATGGCCTAGGCTAGAAGAAGATTGCCAACACTCTGAAACTGAGCTGCAGTACGGTGGCAAAGACCATACAGTGATTTAACAAGACAGGTTCCACTCAAAACAGGCCTCACCATGGTCAACCAATGAAGTTTAGTGCAAGTGTTCAGCATCATATCCAGAGGTTGTCTTTTCAAAACAGACATATGAGTGCTGCCAGCTTTGCTGCAGAGGGTAAAGGGTGGGGTGGCAGGCTGTCAGTGCTCAGACCATACAGCACACACTTCATCAAATTGGACTGCATGGCTGTTATCCCAGGAGAAAGCCTCTTCTAAAGATGATGCACAAGAAAGCCTGCAAAACAGTTTGCTGAAGACAAGCAGACTAAGAACATGGGAACCATGTCTTCTGGTCTGATGACACCAAGATTAACTTATTTGGTTCAGATGGTGTCTAGTGTGTGTGGCAGCAACCAGGTGAGGAGTACAAAGACCAGTGAGTCTTGACTACAGTCAAGCATGGTGGTGGGAGTGTCATGGTTTGGGGCTGCATGAGTTCTGCTGGGTGTGGGGAGCTACAGTTCATTGAGGGAACCATGAATGCCAACATGTACTGTGACATACTGAAGCAGAGCATGATCCCCTCCTTTTGGAAACTGGGCGACAGGGCAGTATTCCAACATGATAACTACCCCATATACACCTCCAAGACGACCCCTGCCGAGCTAAAGAAACTGAATGTAAAGGTGAGCATCTATGAGGCATCCACAAATGATGGCGACCTTGCGCTCCTCCACCTAACATCCACCAGCTGATGTGATCTAATCATTGAGGAATGGAAGAGGATTTCAGTGGCAACCTGTAAAGCTCTAGTGAACTTCATGACCAAGAGAGTTAAGGCAGTCCTGGAAAATAATGGTGGCCACACAAAATATTGGTGTTAGGTCTGGGCCTTCTGTCATACCTCCTGCTTTCTCACCAGACTCCTCAGCATCTCCTGCCTCTCTGCCTGCTGCTGTCTTTGCCAAATGTGGCAGGTGTGTGACTGCCAGACGCGTCCTCTGGCCACGCTGACTCCGTGCTCCATTCCATGCTGTAGTCCTGCCTCCCAGCATGGCCTCTGGGCGGGGTTACAAAGTAAAATATCAGCTTCCTCTTCCAGGAAATTGCCTGAGTGTTCAGTTACTAACAGTAATAGCAAAGGTGTTCTGATCTGATCTTCTGTGTTTGACCCAGCCTGTTTGACCATTCTGTTTGCCTGCGCCTGCATTGACTACTGGACCTGTCTGACCCTGAGCCTGTTTGATCCTCTATACCACACTACTATCTGATACCGGCTTCTGACCTCTGTTTTGTTTCTGACCATGCTTCAGCTTCTGCCTCTGACAATCCGCAGCAGCAGCTGCTGCCTTTACTACAGTCTTCTCGCCACTGTCTCCTGTGAGGGTGATGAATAACACCCTAGTGGTTAGTGGCTGCCATCCCTTGGTTGACACAGAGAATCCACATTCTCTGATTTGACCAGCGGCTGTGCGTTGAGTTATTTTGAGGGCACGCCAAATTTACACTACCAAGCCCAGCAACTTTACTGTGTACGGCGCTGTGCTTGGAGAGCTGCTGAGAACAACTGATCGTCAGGGGTTCTGGGACTCGAAACCCCTGCTAATGTTATAATGATGTCCTTTCCTGAGTATAGGTCATCAATATCCAATCCTGGATAACCCCTTTAATGGATTGTCATGCAATCCCGGTATGTTACTGGTGACCATGGATGTGGAATCCCTCTACAGCATCATCCCTTATACATCTGTAAGCGATGTTAGGGTACTTTCACACTTGCGTTGGTGCGGATCTGTCTGTTTATTTGCACAGATGGATCCGCACCTATAATGCAAATGTTTGTATCCGTTCAGAACGGATCCGTTTGCATTAGGTAAAAGAAAAATGACAAAGTCCAAAACAGATCCGTTTTATATTTCATTGAAAGTCAATGGGGAACAGATCCGTTTTCAAATGCACCATATTGTGTCATTGAAAATGGATCCGTCCCCATTGACTTACATTGTAATTAAAAACGAATCAGTTAGGCTCCACCTCTTCAGACGGACACCAAAATGCTGCATGCTGCGTTTTGGTGTCTGCCTCAAAAACAGAATAGAAGCGGAACGGAGCCTAACTGATGCATTCTGAACGGATCCTTATCCATTTAGAATGCATTGGGGCTTAACTGAACCATTTTTGAGAGCCCTGAAACGGATCTCACAAACGGAATCCAAAACGCTAGTGTGAAAGTACCCTTAAGCGTCATTTTTTGAGCGACATCAGTTTTTATAAACAAGGGGACGAGAAATGCATGACCACAACCAATTGGTTCTTTATTGGCTTCTGCCTCACAGGGGTTTTTTGCCTTCCTCTGGATCAACTTGTAGGAAACAGGCCGAACTGGATGGACAAATGTCTTTTTTCGGTCTTATATACTATGTTACTATGTTTAATTCTCATGAACAATTTCTTTTCTTTTGACCAGAAATTCTTCCATCAGCTCGGCAAGGTTACCATGGATAGTCCTTCTGCACTTACCTATGCAAATCTGTACCTGGGCTGGTGGAGGACACAGTAGTCTTTAACCCATTGCTGGAAGATTTCACAGCATCTATTCTCACGTGGTTGAGATATATTGATGATATTCTGTGGCATGGCACCAGAGACTAGTTTTGTGATTTTTGGAACTGTGCTCAACCAGAACAATTTGGTGCTCTTTCTCACCTGTGAGATCCTGGAGACATGTATCACTTTTGTGAATCTCACAATCATTCTAGAGACCAATTGCTAGATCAATGCTGAAACAGCAATTACAGGATTGTGTTTTTTTTTTTTTTTGTTTTTTATTCCCTCCCCAATTTTTTTTTGAGAAAGCTAATAAGTTATATATAACCCTTAAATTGGATCTTTGAAGAATATGTTAAGACAGTTCGTGTTAAGTGATTTGCTTAGTTGCACACCTAGATGGCACTATTCACCAATGAACATTACAGTGAATTTTACGCACTACAAGAATTACAGTTAATTGATGTATAGAGTAATTTTGTGTTTAATCATTATAGAATCTAAATCACTTCATAGAGCTGTTTTCAGCCTCTGACTTCAATGTGTCATTTTTTTGTTCAGCGCTGTCAAAATATCTAATGAAATCTACTATGGTTTTTAGTTATAATACAAGAGTGAGTTCACACTTTGTGTAAAATTATGCAAAAAAAAAACTAACGTGATTACAGTGCATGAACTTCATTTTAAAGCAAAGTTTAAGAAGGAGAAAGAAGTTGAATCCTTTTTTTCTCATAATGACATGCTCAGCAATCTTATGTGCACCAGATAAACTGTTATGTTCCCAATCTTTCCGCTCTAGGCACTACAGTCTCTGTAATGAAATTGTTCAAAAATCTGCCTGTTCGAAAGCAGTATTATTCCACTGCAAAAAAATGTAAGGAAGAGCTCAAAAAGATTCAAGATCTACTTATTTCATATGGACTTATTAAGCCAGATGTTAGGATTCTACTTGTACATAATAAGGTAATTCTGCTATTTTTAATACTATATATAATAATAATAACATGTATTTATACAGCGCCACCATATTCCGCAGCACTTTACAAATTCATAGTGTTCATGTACAAAACTGACTGGCTAATATACAACTGAAACAATAGGAGTCAGGCCCCTGCTCGCAAGAGCTTACAATCTATGATGAATGGGGGATTGACACATAAGGTAGTTGATTGTGATAAGTAGGATTCGAGCCATTATTGAACTGACAGTATTGGGGCCGGCCGATCTGCTTCTGGTTTGGGACTACTAGAGGATCGAGTTTAGACCAGAGGAATTGGTGGGGGGGGGGGGTTTAGTCCTGGAAAAGTCATTTTAGGAGGCTTATATATATGACCAGGAACAGTTAAACTTTTTTTTTATAGGCTAACATACCTGTATTAAAACAAAAAATTTGAAAATATTGGCCTTTTTGCATATTAATATTTTGCATATTACAAGGCTCATATCTCTGGAATGGAGCATCACTGTGCTGTCTGAGCATGAATTACAGAAAGAAAGTCACCCTCCCTCCTACCCCTGCAGCTGACATAAGTTGATTTTTAGTAGTGGTTTTATAGGTGCTCACATAACACTTTATCAGATTAGGGTGCTCATAGATCTAATCTGACTCACCCAGTCAGCAGCAAAAGTAGAACAGTCACAAATGGAAAATGCAATAAGTAGTTTAAATATGTGTCTATTTATTTAAAAAGGGGGATAAAATTGCAGTTCGTTATAAAAAGGGGTACCCTTAATGGTTGAGTAAGATAGAACAAGCGATAGGCTTAATTATACTGAAATACAGAGTGAAAAGAGGAGTATAGGAGAGGAATGTGCAATATCAAGTAGGATTCAATAGGTTTAAAACGACCAGGGCAATGCGTGGCTGATAACTAAAAGCAAGCTGGTACTGGTTTGTATTTCTCAATAGACAATATTCCAGTAGAACTTGCCACTACAAAAAATTGATAAAATCACTCCACTCTATCAATTCTGGAATGCAGAGGTGTATAGGCGGTCTGTTATCAGGATTGCAAAGGAACCGCCTCCAGCACACTGCAACACAGTCAGTCAATGCAGTTATAATTGCTTAGTTTGATATATTTAGGCAAGCGCTTCCTTGTGTCCTACCTGTGGTATCCGACAGGAGGACAAGCGTAGCCTATGGTTACTTTATCCGGTGGCTTCACAGATTGGGGAGTAGCACGGTATCTGTGTAGTGGAGCGATGCCTCTGTGTGGCTGCTTGCCTGGCATCCGCGTGTGCCGCGCTGCATCTCTGCTGGGCGGGAGTGTTGAAAGCACATATGGTCTGGAGGCGCGGCTGTTATGGAGGCACGGCGTCCCACTTGGTAGATCGGCGTCCATGTGGTATCGGCCTGTCAGCCGGACGCTTAGTTCGGTGGTATCGGGATGTCAGCCGGACGCTTAATTCAGTGCTAGCGCTGTAATTCACAGGGCAAGTCCATAAATCCAAGGGCAATGAGTTGAATGGTGGAAGCGCTTCAGGAAAATTGGTGTTTGGCGGGCAAAAAATTCACCAGACGCGTTTCGGGTCCTTCATTTTTTTTCAATCCTCGTTGGCTGTGGAATAGAAGGAGGGGGCCTTACCGGGTTGGGGTTTTTAAGTCGGTCTTTTGCCCCCTTAACTGTGACTTCCACAGCACTCCTCTCGCTTAACAGTGTCATCCACAGCACCTTGCCCCTTTAAAGCTGACCTACAGCAGTGAAGAAAAATGGCCGGGTTGTTATGGAAACCTGGTGTAAAACTGTGTGTATTTGGTGACTAAGCACCTGCGAGCTTCTATTGGCTAATAAGGGACATGTGACCGTGTGTATGCCAGTTGGGATATGAAGAGAAAGCCCTTCAGGCTTCTATTGGCTAATGTAGGTCATGTGATGTGCCATATTTGAATTTTTTGGTAATATCTCAGGAACGGTAAGTCCAAGAGAGCTGAGACCCGGTCTAAAATCTTCCCGGACACCTGATGTACCTGTGTGCCAAATTTTGTGATTGTAAATGCGACGGTGCGGATTCCTTTAGCGGACATACACACATACATATACACATACACTAATCTTTATATATTAAATAATGATTTCTAATGCTGTATGTCCCTGCTTGACCTTGGCTGTACTGATTTATACTGACGGCATTATGTCAGTACAAATCATTAAGTCTGATGTTGGGCAGGGACACAGAATTCTAAATCATTATAATGCCATGAAGTTCTGTCACAGAATCAGCCCTCAGTATGGGAAATACTGCTGGCACACAGTGTGTTTTGCAGAGTGAACACACTGATCTGAAACTGTCCTAAGACTTAGAGATGAGCAAATTTCCTAAAATTTGTTTTAATCTGAATTGGCCAAATAAGTTGATTCAAGTAAGTATTGCATACATGTACGGTGGAAGTGGGGAGTTTAATAATGGAGCATGCTCGCGTGCGCCATAGGTGCCGGGTTTTTGCAATATTGAACAAGAGAGACCCAGAGCTACTAAATGCGATTGGTGAGAATGCCGATTTGCAGACATTCGCATCTAAGGTGGCTTTCCTGTGAGCGCTTCAGGGTCCAGAAAGGCTTACCTGTACTGAGATCAGGGAAGACATTTCTTTGTGATCTCGCTGAAGAAACCCAGCCTATTGCAGCTGTAGTTTATTATGGAGGCCTACAGATGGCAGGGCTGTATAGAAACATAGAGAATATGTAATACATTGCAATGATAATTTATTGCACTGTAAGGCAGAAACAAAATCTGAAGATCACATGTTTAGGTCCTGTAGGACGGCTTAAAAAGTAAAATGTTTTTTTAAAAGATTAAAAAAATTCTATTCCCTTTACCTATAATAAAAATAAACAAAAGAGAATAAACATCATAGCCATCAATGTGTCCCAAAACGGTCATACTATTGCAATATAAACATATTTCTCCCTAACAGTAAAAGCCTTAATCGAAAAATAAAATCCAAATACCTGATTTGCCCTTTTTGGTCACTCCATCTCCCCAAAAATTTAATAAAAAGCTATCAAAAAGTCATATACGCTCCAAAAAGTTATCATTCAAAACTACAGATCACTCCACAAAAAGTAAGCCCTAACATAGCTCAGTAGATATAAATGTTCAAAAGTTGTTGTTGTCAGAATATGGCGATAAAATGAACAAATACATTGTACATTTTTTAAAAGTATTAAAAGATAAGAAAAACTATGCAAATGTGGTATCACTGTGCTTGTAGTGACCCAGAGAATGACAAGCACAAGTTAGGGACCACTGTAAAAATAAAACCCATAAAATTTCCACCCCATTTCCTCTATGTTGTATGCTATATTAAATGGTGCCATTAGAAAGTACAACTTCTCCCGCAAAATAAAAAGCCATGTGAACGGAAAATCTAAATGGTTAAGGCTCCGGGAAGGGTGGGACTAAAAAACAGAAAACAGTCAAGTTCTGAAACGGTTAAAGAGGTTTTCTGGGCATTTCATCTAATGAGCCTTAGTAACAAAAAACATCGGCAGAGTGAGGGAGTGTAAATACTATGTAAAACAACTTTCCTCCACAGGTTAGACCGAGTTCACACTTCAGTTATTTGGTCAGTTATTTCCATCAGTTATTGTGAGCCAAAACTAGGTGAGGGTCAGAAACACTTAACTGGTGCAGATCTTTCCATTACACCTTACCTCTGAGTGGGCTTCACTACAGGTTTTGGCTTACAATAACTAATATAAATAACTGATCAAATAACTGAAATGTGAACTCGGTCTAACCTGTGGAGGAAAGTTGTTTTACATAGTATTTACACTCCCTCACTCTGCCGATGTCACCATCTCCCCTGCACTCGCGCAGGCTTCTGACTTCTCCACCCGGATCCTGACCAAATGTGGCCGCTTGTTTTTCTATTCAGCTGCATTTACTCTAAAAACTGTATTGCACAGATATTTTTATTGGCGTGAAAGATTTTGTAGTTTCTGATTATTTTTTTATTGTCCTTCTTTTGCTGCAATTTTTAGACAAAAACACCAGCTCCAGATGCTGCATTAAATTCTGTGGCAGAGACCTTTGGCTCCAAAGCTACTGTGAAACTACAATTACCATCATGCATACTTAATCAGCTGTTCTTGTAACTCCTATAGAAGTGAAAGGGGGATTCTGGGAGTTGTATTGCCAGACCAGCTGGAGTGCTGGAGATTGCTGATCCCTGGACTATGGGAGTTATATAAATACAGCACATTTTTTTGGAGTGGTGTTTTTTCACCCTTGAGGTGCATTTTTGGGGTCAATGGGTTTTTGTTTCTTTAAATTGCAGGATTTCCAGCATACGCTGGTTCTGGCATTTTTGCCTTTTGTTTTCTGGCATTTTGTCCTACAGATATCCATTTTTACGCCTGCTTAAAGGGGGTTGTCTGCTTTCCGATATTGATAACCTGTCCTCATGCGAGCACAGGGTTCTTATCACTGTTTACCTGCTCTCCACCAGCAATGCTGTTAAATTACATGTTCTCCCTCCCATTCACTTGACTGTGAAGGAGCATTTACTCTTCAAACAGTTGATTGACAGGGCCAATTCTACATTTTCCCATTGCTTCTCTTACCCCAAAAAATGTAATAAAATGTGATCAAAAAGTCACACACACTCCAAAATGGTATCAATAAAAATTAGACTGTCCCACAAAAAATTAGCCCCTACCCTATAAAGGAATTCAAGAGGGGACTGGATGTATTTATGGAGTGTATTAATATTACAGGGTATAGCTACTAGAGAGGGGTCATTGATCCAGGGAGTTATTCTGATTGCCTGATTGGTGTCGGGAAGGAATTTTTTTCCCCTTAAGTGGGGAAAATTGGCTTCTGCCTCACAGGGGTTGTTTGCCTTCCTCTGGATCAACTTGTAGGAAACAGGCCGAACTGGGTGGACAAATGTCTTTTTTCAGTCTTATATACTATGTTACTATGTTACCCCTATAACTATAAAAAAAGTTATAGGGGTCAGAATATGGTGATGTAAAAAAAAATAGTTTTCAAAGTTTTAATTTATTTGTACACTCTTTAAACATAAAAAACCTATACATATGTGTCATCTTTCTAATCGAACTGACCCAGAGAATCATGGTCACGGGTCAGTTTTGCCGCAAAGGGAATGCAGTAGGGACAAACGTTATTGATACTCCAATAAAATAAATGGCTATCCACTATATATGTCTATTTCAGGCTGGGCATAAAGAATGAGGGGCATTCCTAAAACAAATATATAAATGCCCCTCTACTACCTATCCCAAACAAAAAGTGCAGCTGTCTGGCTCCCACACACCCTTGGTTGGTGCAGCAAGTTTTGGGTCCTATAATCCCCCAGACTGTGGACCAGTATAGGGCAGGCTAATTAGTAGGCACACCATTCGGAGAGTCAGTGCCGCAATATTCAGTCAACTGAGCATAGGATGTCGCTCATTTGTATATAATCTGCAAATCCTCTACTGCACTCACACTCAGATGTTGCCCATCCGTTATACGTATTTTGCGGGTTGGTATATCAGGTCCGCCTTTTATATAAGCCTGTAAGATGCCCAGTAGGCTACTAAATTATTTCTTGTTAAATTGCTCGATGTATTTCTGTGCTGAAAAAAAATCAGCTTTTCAATCAGGAGCAACATTAAACATAAATCATCATAACAAAAGAACAGAACGCTGCACACCTCTGATGGCTTGCGTGCAGCCTGTAGCCTCCGGCACTATGATGGCCAGTATTTTACACTATTTAGATATAAAAAACCTATACCGTATTTTTCGCCATATAAGACGCACTTTTTCCCCCCAAAAGTGGGGGGAAAATGGCAGTGCGTCTTATATGGCGAATACTACCATTTTCCTATAGCTGAAGCCGATACATCGCACAGCCTGCGATGTATCAGCATGGAAGGAGGAGGGGGCGGAGCCTGGCAACACGCGGCGGGCGGCCCGCCGCTCACAGCGTGACTGCTTGTATAACATTTAAAATCTATTATGTCCCCTTATTTCCTAAAGCTCAGGACAGTAGCGCTCTGCTAACCTGCTATAACGATCTCTCTAGCAGGCAGAGCGGTGCGGCGGCAGGCTGGTGTGAACGTCCTCACTGACGCCATCTGCCTGCTCCTCCTGCTTCATTCATAAAGTGAAAGGAGCAGGCAGATGACGTCAGTGAGGACGTTACACAGCAGCCTGCCGCCGCACCGCTCTGCCTGCTAGAGGATCGGTATAGCAGGTTAGCAGAGCGCTACTGTCCTAGGCTTTTAGGAAATAAGGGGACATAATTAAAGATTTTAAATGTTATACAAGCAGTCACGCTGTTAGCGGCGGGCCGCCCGCCATGTGCTGCCAGGCTCCGCCCCTAAGCAGCCATGGGCCAGATGTTTTAGAAAAGGGGGCACCTGTGGATGACACTGTAGTTAGGTGATCTGTGGATGACACATATAGCATAAGATGCTATATATGTGTCATCCACAGATCCAATCCATTACAGTGTCATTCATAAATGCCCCCATCACAGTGCTATCCACAGATCCCCCATCACAGTGCTATCCACAGATCCCCCATCACAGTGCTATCCACAGATCCCCCATCACAGTGCTATCCACAGATCCCCCATCACAGTGCTATCCACAGATCCCCCATCACAGTGCTATCCACAGATCCCCCCATCACAGTGCTATCCACAGATCCCCCATCACAGTGCTATCCACAGATCCCCCATCACAGTGCTATCCACAGATCCCCCATCACAGTGCCATCCACATCTCCCCCACATAACAGTGC
This sequence comes from Bufotes viridis, assembly GCA_033119425.1. Classification (NCBI taxonomy): domain Eukaryota; kingdom Metazoa; phylum Chordata; class Amphibia; order Anura; family Bufonidae; genus Bufotes; species Bufotes viridis. The sequence continues at coordinate 73,255,464 of CM065595.1, forward strand.
CATCCACAGATCCCCCCCATAATACTGTCATGCACAGACCACCATTACTTCAAAAGCACACCTTTTGGTTAAAAATATTTTTTTTCTTATTTTTCTCCTCAAAAACCCAGGTGCGTCTTATAGGCCGGTGCGTCTTATAGGGCGAAAAATACGGTACATATGTGGTATCCTTGTAATCGTACTGACCCACAGAATGAAGGACACAGGTCAGTTTTGTCGCAAAGGAAACACTATTAGGAACAAAACCCGTAAACCGGTGGAGGAATTGTGTATTCCATTTGGAATTTATTTCCTACTTCCAACTACATTGTATGCCATATTAAATGATGGCATTAAAAAGTACAACTTGTCCTGCAAAAAATAAGCCCTCATATGGATATGTGAATGAAAAAGGAAAAAAGTTTTGGCTCCAGGAAGATAGGGAAGAAAAATGAAAACGCAAAATGAAAAAACTTCGGTATCCTAAGGGTTAAAGGGATTGTGCCACTAATATAAATTTATCACGCCCAAAAGATATTGCTGTTTTATCACTTCCCCCAGATACCACCATTTATCAAGACTGCCTTATTCTAAACTTACACCCTGTCGCAAACTACAGTAGTTTCAATTTCAATTGCTGTTGGTAACATCCAATAGTGGAGCCTTGTAATACAGGACACACAACCACACATAGCTTCTTTTCCTTCCATTCAGTAACCACTCCTCTATGTGCAGTGTCAGTTGCATGTCAGTTATGGACAGATGGACACAAGGATTGATTTTGCTTTAACACATGATGGACATTAGCACAAGTTGCGTCTGTTATAAATCCATTTACACAGCGCATTTGGAACAGGTGGAAGTAGAAAGTGAACTGGTTAGTGTTACATGTCCTGTTGATGTCCGGACACATCTCCTAAGGCATGGTGGGACACTAATGACACACCAGGAAGTAGGGTTCAAGTATGGTGGTAAACTGAAAATGAGAAAACTGCAAATGAAGTAATTGAAATTGGAAAAAAAAGATCCAAGGAGAAATGGGAGCTGGAGTTCTTCATGAAAATAACTACTTTTAGACAGATTGCTCTTGCAGACTAGCCTGAGAGAGAGCCTTTTTAGCAAGTTCGTATCTCATATTGTACATCCTTGGCTACTGAAGTGCCTAACTGTAAAGACATATGAGATACATCCTTAGATGGTATATGTTAACCCTTTCCAGAGTCTAATCTTTAACAATTGTGCCCGCTCATCAGGTTTCTGCTGTTTTAAACAACACCCGAGGCTAATGTCTGTGATTAGTGATGACGCTGATGGCAGAAATTTAACACCTCAGATGCCATGGTCAAATGTGAAAGTGACCATGGTTTTACGCTGGTTGCCCTCAAAAAAATTTCGCCCCTTACATAGTTGCATACAGTAGTTGATACGGTTGAAAAAAGACATAAGTCCATCAAGTTCAACCAAGGGATAGGTGGGGAAGCGAATCCAAGAAGGGAGTGAGAGATTTCTACACGTTTTCATAAGCATTAATGTTTACTTTTAAGAATTCATCTAAACTATTTTTAAAACTGTCCACTGTTCCTGCTGTGACCATGTCCTGAGGAAGTTTATTCCACAGATTCACAGTTCTTCCAGTAAAGAATCTTTGACGCTTCTAGAGACTGAACTTTTTCTTCTCCAGTCGGACACAGTGCCCCCTTGTCTTTTGGGTGCATTTTACATGGAACAGTTTTTCACCGTATTTTTTGTATGGCCCATTTATATATTTGTATAGGTTAATCACGTCTCCGCTCAGACATCTCTTCTCAAGACTAAATAAATTCAATTTTTCTTATTTCTTTTCTTTCTTTATAACTAAGACCCTCCATGCCCCTTATCAGTTTAGTCGCTCTCCTCTGTACTTTTTCCAGCTGCAGTGAGTATTTTCTGTGGACTGGTGCCCAGAACTGAACTGCATATTCCAGATGAGGCCGCACTAACACTTTGTAAAGTGGTAATATTACATCCCTGCCCCGCGAGTCCATGCCTTGTTTAATGCGTGACAATATGCTGATGGCCTTAGAAGTAGCTGATTGACATTGTATGCTGTTATTTAATCTATCATCTACAAGGACACCCAAATCCTTCTCTATAATTGACTCTCACAGTGTTACATCACCTAGGACATATGAAGCATGGAGATTATTACTACCAAGATGCATAACTTTACATTTATCCACATTGAACTTCATTTGCCAAGTTGATGCCCAATCACTGAGTGTAGTTTATAGACATTTTCCATAGACTGTACAGTACTACATAGCATGGTATCATCTGCAAAAATAGAAATTATGCTATCAATCCCGTCCTCTATATAATTAATAAATACATTAAATAATAGAGGGCCCAGCACTGAGCGTTGGGGTACACCACTTATAACCCGGGACGATTCTGAATAGGAATCATTGACCACAACTCTCTGGACATGATCCTTAAGCCAGTTTTCAATCGACAAACTATACAATTACAAACTATACTTTCAAAGCCTATAGACCTTACTTTGCCTATTAAACGTCTATGAGGGACAATATCAAAAGCCTTTGCAAAATCCAGAAACACTACATCCACAGCCGCCCCTCTGTCCAGGCTACTACTCACCTCCTCATAAAAAAAATCCGGTTAGTCTGACAACTTCTGTCCTTAGTAAACCCATGTTGGTTATCACTTTTATAATATTATTTAGTCACATACTCCTGTATATAGTCTCTTAAGAGTCCTTCAAACATTTTTCCCACAACAGAAGTTAAACATAGTCCTACCACTTTACAAATCACTAGTCAGACCACACATGGAGTACTGTGTACAGTTCTGGGCTCCTGTGAACAAGGCAGACATGGCATAGCTGGAGAGGGTTCAGAGGAGGGCAACTAAAGTAATAACTGGAATGGATAGACTACAGTACCCTGAAAGATCATCAAAATTAGGGTTATTTACTTTAGAAAAAAGATGACTGAGGGCAGATCTAATAACTATGTATAAATATATCAGGGGTCAGTATAGAGATCTCCCATCATCTATTTATCCCCAGGACTGTGACGAGGGGATGTCCTCTGCGTCTGGAGGAAAGATGGTTTGTACACAAACATAGAAGGTGATTCTTTACGGTAAGAGCAGTGAGACTATGGAACTCTCTGCCTGAGGAGTTGGTAATGGTGAGTTGACTAAAAGAGTTCGAGGGGCCTGGATATATTTCTGGAGTGTAATTATATTACAGACTGTAGCTACTAGAGATGGGTTGTTGATCCAGGGACTAATTCTGACTGCCTTTTTCTTATCTTCAGTGACTACCGCCCCCCACCCCTTTACCATTATTTAGGAGACCTACCTGCTCGGACCTTTGTTTTTTAGCATTTATATATTTAAAGAATTTTTTGAGATTTGTTTTGCTCTCTTTTGCCACCTGCTGTTCGTTTTGTATTTTTGCTAATTTTAACTCCTTTTTACAGATTTTATTAAACCCTTTGTAATCTTCAAACGCTACAGCTGACCCCTCAGATTTGTATTTTTTTAAATGCCCTTTTTTGTCTTTTATTGCCCTTTTTACAGTACAGTAGCTGTAAGCCATGGGGGGTTTAATTTTAGCAGTTTATACTTGTTACCTAAAGGAATACATTTTTAGTACAATTGCTCAATGTGGATTTAAAGCTCTCCCATTTATCCTCAGTATTATTATGTGACAGTAGTTGCTCCCAGTCTATGCCCTGAAATGCTGCCCTCAGCCCAGGGAAGTTAGCCTTTTTAAAATTCAGTGTCTTTGCTCTGCCTGACGGAGTTTGCTTCTTTAGGGGGAATATATTTATATTTGGGTCACTATTACTTAGTGTTTCTCAAGCAGTAACATTTCCAACAAGCTCTGCGTCATTAGAAATTACCAGATCCAACAGAACATTGCCCCTAGTGGGGGCTTCTACAAACTGGCCCATAAAGTGGTCCTGCAGCAAGTTCAGGAATTTTCTCCCCTTTGCGGTTGAGGCAGAATCATGACCCCAATCATGTCTGGGAAGTTAAAATCTCCCATTATGACCACTGTACCAGCCTGTGCAGCCCGCTCTCTTTGGTTATACAGTTACGTTTCTGTCTCCTCTGTGATGTTAGGGGGTAAATAGATTACACAAAGTATTATTTTTTCAGTGTTTATACTCATGTGGTATACCAAATTACAGCAACTCTATTGACTGGAGGAACTAGCCGGGTGATAAAATAGAAAGTCCTTTCTACAAATCTGGCAGCCCTGACCGAACTACTTTAAATATACCTTATTTATATCCTCTGGTCTTCTGCAAAAATCTGTGATTGTTTAGTGGGATATACCATATTTATTGGTGATACAAGTTGGTTTCGGATAGATCTAAACCTACTTGATACTCATTGCCTTCACTTGTTGCTATGTCACCACTCAGCTCCTTCTTTACGTCGAACATCAAGGTCATGTGACATTTTCCACTGTGTTGGTTCCCTCTCCGAATGATGTCATGTTGACATCTGAGGCATGGGAAGGTTTGTAAGGCTGTGGCCTTTCAACACAACATCATCAATGACCTTCCTGGACCCTACCCTATATACATTATGTCAACAATGATGCTGTGTCTTAGGGCAGGGTTTTTTCCAAAAGGGCTTCAGGCAGGCTTGTGTCTGTGATGTTCGAGCTTGGAAGAGAAGGAGAGGCAGAGGCCTAAGGTTACAGACACTCCCACTGAGTCTTGTACTAGGATGTAAACACAGGGTGAGGGTCACAGATTGCTGTCACAGATAAGCTGAAAGGTAGAGTCAAAATGCATGACTTCTGTTATTTAGTAAGGTTGAATGCTGCGGTTACTTTTGTTTTTTATTGTGTGTGTGATTTAAAAAAAACTTTTTTATGACCTGTTGTTAAGCTGTATAAATAAAATTGGTAGAGCCAGGATTATCTTTCCATCTTTCCTGGGAGTATAGGAAAGCTTTTAGTGTACTTATGCAGATACCCACTTGTATGTGCAGATGCTAGGGCTGGGCAACTAACCAAATAAATTTGCATTTTTTTTGTAACCAATGATGTTTTTTGTTTTTTTTAAATTGAATAATCAAATTTTTTTTGGTCTAGGGCAGTATATAAGCGCAGGCTATATAGTCTGTACAGTTACTGCTGCCCGTGCCATTAATCCTGGTGTGAGCATCAGGGACTGAAGAGACACCAACACAGGCAGCACTAATACAGCACTCCTGATCACAAGAAGTTAGCTTTTAAAGTCAACCTATAACTGAGCAGTTATCATTACACTGTGCCATCTCTGCAAGGAAGAAAACATACAGCTAAACTTTAAATAAGCAACAGCGCTCATATGAGTGCCATGACCCCTTTAAACTGCTGATTGATGGGGTGCAGGGAGTTGGACCCCACTGATCTGATCTGATCTGACCTATAGGTCATCAATATTACGCTACTACACAATCCCTCAAACACAGGAGTGACAGATAGCTGAAATCAGCAGGTCTGGCACCACACTATACTTCCTGCAAAGAGGACCGCATAAGGAAGCTGACCGGTTCACTTTACCCCCTTCTACCCCGGGCCAGTTTTCACCTTACTGCCCAGGCCATTTTTTGCAAATCTGACATGTCACTTTGTGGTAATAACTTTGGAACACTTTTACTTATCCAAGCCATTCTGAGATTGATTTCTTGTGACACATTGTACTTCATAACAGTGGTAAATTTGAGTCAATATAGTTCACCTTTATTTTTTAAAAAATCTAAAATTAACCAAAAATTTTGAAAAATTGGCAATTTTCAAAATTTCTATTTCACCAGTGTTTCAGTGTCACAGTAGAAATCGTATGAGGCTGATGTATCTCAGTCCAACCTAAACACTGTTGACATAATATGTGAATTAGCACCGGGTTTTGCTAACTTGGTACTTGTCACTTGCGTCCTGTATGTAGCCTGAGTGGTCCTGGTAGGGACTATTAGGGATATTTTGACGAGGTACGAGGACAGGGAGTCCCCACCATCAGGGGAGATCCCTGGGCTGAGGTTTAGCTGAGGATTAAACCAGGGACAGATATCTATGTCCCTCATTCAGCATTATATCCACGTATCATCTACTATATGAGTACAACACCTGTATATAGGTCATATCGGACGCAGGTGCCAAGGATCAGTGGAGTGCAGAGTGTGTTCCCCTGATATTGCAAAAATAGGGGCATCGGCCCTATATTTTATAAATATTATTAAAGGTTATGTTTTAAGGGGATTGATTTTCGCTGAAATTGATATTTTTGATTATCCCCCATATTTTGTATAAGTACTGGTTGGAATTGGTAATATATGAGATAGACTCATTACATGCAAGAATATTGAACCTTTTCACAATATTTTAATTTTAAGTTGCATTAATGCAACTCCTTTTAAGTTGCATTACTGAAATAAATGAACTTTTGCACGATATTCTAATTTTTCGAGTTTCACCTGTATACAGTGGTCAGATGTGCAAATACAGGTGGTATGATACAAACAGAGTTAAAAAGAGCAAGAGTCAGTTACCAGGTGGATGAGTAGTCCTTTGGGTTATGATGAATTCTGGGTTGCTCTCATCCTTGGCTGTAGTCGCATGGGGACAGTGATTTCAGCAGTTTGCCCACGGTCCCTCCGAACATATTACACGATGTGGCTCCCTTCAGAGAAAGCCTGCATGGGCCTTTTCACCTGTAGTCGGTCACTCCCCTCCCTCTCTCTGGGAGGAGTCCACCCTCCCTTCCTTGTCCTGGTAGCCAAAGACCCACAAAACCCATGATAGCTCATAGCTCCACAACAGAAGGTCACAGGGAGATAGTTCTGGGACCAACAGATCTGCCTGGGTTCAGGCTACAGGTGGAGACCAAACATGGCACCGTTGTTATGTTCCTGCTGGGAGATCTCTGTATCTCCTCTTCCTGGCATCCTACCCCCAAACTATGACCAGGGACATGTCTTCTTGGCCCCTGAGTCACAGATATATAACTGGTTTATACCTGTGATGCACGGGCAATTCATAATTCCTTATGAACCCTCGATTTCTTGATGTCTGATGGATCCTTTTGTTCTGATGACCAGCTCAGCTCCCTCAAACGGCATTCATCCTGCCAGAGAGGATTGAGTTGAGTTGCTGAGTGAGGTGTGAACAACAGTTCATGCCTGGTATTAGATCATAACTCCACATTCCTCACACACTCATATGTGTTCGTTAACTTCTGTACTTCGGCGCATGATAGGATGCAGAAGAAAAGGAGCGCCGCATCGTTTTTGGAAGACAGATTTTGCTGGACTGGTTTTTAGACACCATGTCTCATTTGAAGCCCTCCTAAGGGATAAAGTGACAGTTTTATTGATATTTTGGGGTACATAAGATTTTTGTTTGCTCTATATTACGGTTTTTGTGAGGCAAGGTAACCATAAAATGGCTGTTTTTTTTTTTTTTTTTTTTTTTTTTTTTTTCAGTGTTCATCTGACAGGTTGAATAATGTGCTATTTTTATAGAGGCAGTTGTTACAGATGCGACGATCTCAAATGTCTCATTTTTTTGTTTTTTTCAGTTTTACATAGTAAAGCATTTTTGAAAATAAATTATTTTTTAGTGTCTCCATAGTCTGAGAGCCATAAAAAAATTTTTTGGGGTGATTGTCTAATGTAGGGGCTCATTTTTTTCGGGATGAGGTGACTGTTTGGTGCTATTTTGGGGTGCATATGACTTTTTGATAGCTTGGTATTACACTTTTACTGATATAAGGTGCCAAAAAATCTACTTTTTATTACAAAATCAGGGAAAAGGGGTAATTTTCTTTTACTTAAAATTTTATTTTTTTTATTATAAACGCTTTTTTTTTTTTTTTTTTTACTTTGTAGTAAACTAACAGTTGCCTAGGAGCCCCAGCCTGGGGCCTAATCTCCTAGGCTTCCGTAGAAGACAGGTCCCGATGCCTTTGCAATATTATGTTCTGTATTGCACATAAATATTCTTACAGGTCCAAGCATGAATAAGGATAAGAGAAATATAAGTGGTGTGTATATTGGCAGAAGTACTCGGTATGTTTAGGACATTCGTGTTATAAATCATATGATAGCTTCATGCACTGGTATAAATTGAGCTGCTATCTTGGATAGCATGTTGTGCTAACATGCTGAAAGAGCACAAAGTTCAGCACTGGTTTCCTATTCCATCTGGAGTGTAGGAATCTCAATTGGGCAGTTGGCAGCCCTGTATAAGATCAGCATATGCTTGATGATTGAATATAGTGTCAGCAGTTCATAGCTCTAGAGATAAGCCACTCTGAATTTAAGTCATGAGTATAGTTAAACGTTTCAGATTTCAAATGCATGTGTTTCAGCACTACACCCTGAACAGGGCAGAAAACTATCCATTGAATATATCTACATCCACCTTAACGTTAAGTATCCGGCAGGCCTTCCGGATTATGCGTTGCCAGAAGCTTGAACATCCCTGTCCAGCCCCATTAACTATAATGGGGACTAGCGGAGATCTGTCCGCAACCCGGCAAATATGCCAAGAATCGGCTGGAAGAAAACTGCTGTGCTGTCCTTTTCACATAATGAACACACAGGTACAGAACGCTTATCTGAGGTCTGTCCTATCATTTTTCTGTCCTATAAACAGTGAAGCTGTCTATTGCACGACTGCAATGCACAAGAGAAATTGATACAGAAAACATATAAGTAGTAAGGGGGTATATGTTTCGTCAAACTGCAAAGTGACAGGTACCACGCCTCCTTTTATACAGCTACCCCCGCCCCTTTTATATTGCTTGATATAAAATTGATATTGCTTGATATTAAATTAATTTTGCTTGATATTAAATTTATATTGCTTGATATTAATTTAATACAAGAATATGACATCTTACTACACACTTCTCAGATCCCGGCTATCTGTTTATCAACTTATCAGACCTATTAAATTCTTATGAAATGCTTTAGGTGCTTTAATAATAATAGCATTAAAATCAAAACGATCACAAATTTAATGCGTTTTAAAAGCTTTATTAATTTTCCTTATTTACAATACGCGACCATACATTTTTCTACAGCCTGTGGGGACAGACACGTTTGATTGTAATTACAGCATCGTATACATAATCGTTTCATGCGTTTTGTGACAAATGAACGCACAATACGGTCATTTTTTCTAAAATCGTTAGTGAACATTTTTAACACATTTTCAAAAGACATTCCTTTAGCGAGACATTGTAAGATATAGATACAGTAATGGCCGCAGACCGTGCTAACGGTGTCTTGTATCTGTCTGTTTTGATACTTTATAGTCTTAGAATTTTTTTATAAAAACTTCATAAACTCGCCAGGAAATATTTAATTTGCGGGCGATAAACCATAACTATCAAAAAAAATAGATACATCATTCGGGTATAATATAATTAAAAGCCAATGCTTTCCCCGCTGATACGAATTATCCGTATTTACAATGTAGGCTGCGGGCCTGTCGATGATTTTATCCCCCGGTAATAAATCACACGGAAATACCCCTTTAAACATGCATCGGGCATTAATATCTGCTTTAATAACACAGGCAATTTCATAATTATTCATGTTTATTGAAAATTATATAATATCTCCTGCCGATTATTTATTTCAATAATATTTTAATGAACTGAATATACAATCATATTAATTGTGTTCGTAATCGGCAAATCTAATTTCAGCTCTCAGATTTCCAGTTTTTACTAGAGAGAAATGACAGCCGGGTTCTTGATCTGGCGATAAATCAAAAGCGAACAAAGTGTAACCGTTCAAAAACTCGTGATGATCCACGGATAAAGCGTTGTCGGCCTTGTGTTTCCCCGAAATATGTACTGGGGACATATATTCACGAACAGCTGATTCGTCTTGGAAGTTAGGTTGAAAAGGCTTTGCCGGTATCTGTTGCCCATCCAAATATAAGGCTGCATAATTCACATTATAGTGGTTGAAGCACAAAGGATTTCTTTGGTAACTCCCGGATAATGATTTGTTATCCACAAACGCTAGTATTACTGTTTTTGGTAGGTTTCCGAGAAAAAGATTCTCGTGGCTAGATATGCGAGTACCGGCGGGTACGCTATACACTTGAAAGATGTCTAACTCTGATTTGGCGTACTCGGCGGATGCGTTCTGCACGAAAGCCATAGCGTCCAACTAGAAGATGTTGCTCGATGAACGATTTCTTGTTTTCTGGCGGCGACGTCTTAGGTTGTGATACTTTATTCATAAAAGTTGGTAAGACAATGGCAGCGCGTTCACGTTTTCTTTTACGCGTTTTCTTACGTATTTGTACGACACCAGAGCCCTCCTGGCCTTGTGTCGACCTATTTATACGATCCATAATGGCTGTCGACGCCGTCGTGACAACGTCTTTAGCGATGTTATGGGCGGCTGTTTTCACGTGAGGATTTACAAGCGCCACACCTTTCTTAAATAGGGGTACGACACGCCGGAACAGACCCCGAAATAACCCGGCTAGGCCAGAACCATGCATGAATTCTGTACCGTGAAATCCGTCTAAACCATGACCGGCTTGCGTTATATAATAATGCGTATACGCGTCCGGGTCACCGTACACTCTTTGGGACAACATTTTAGTGCGTCGTCACAGCGCGCGGTCTAAAGTGTAATCGTACAATAGTCTTGCCGTATTTGAATTTAACAGGTTTAGCCTGATCAGTGTCAAAATGATGTTTACAAACAGGTATATAGTCCGGCCGGTGATACTTTTGCGTGACTGTATCCCCATTATTTACCGCCTAACTCGACAGTTCTAAAGTTGTACGTAACTATCGCCAACAAGTTGATGTTGGACGATAGCTGTACAAACAAACATTGTATGAAAACCGGCTTTAATATCGGGATTAATTTTTTGCTCTGATGTTCTAAAACAGGTAAGCCGGGTCCTTTGTAGCGAAGAACGATGTGCTCGACGTCTACATTCTTGTGCGCCAGGGCAGTGCGAATACCCCAATAGCCCCAAAATGTTCCCCAATTTCACACAAGGCATGAACTTGTATAATGGTGAATTCATTACATAAACGGTTCTGTCAATATTGTCGTATCTTAGGCTCAGTTGATCGGGAGGTATTTTTACAGATTCAAGTTTGCTATTAATGGCTTTGATGAGCTCATGCATATTGGAGTAATAACCCGATTTAACAAAAAGCTCACGGATCGGCTCGTCGCGGTGCGCTACGTAGAATACACCATCTCCGGGGCCAAAGTTTTCCCACGTATATGGATACTGAATCTCCACTAAAGCCACTTCGTAAGGACCGCGAAGATGGGTCGCTTTTGCTAACTTAGTGGTGTAATCGGCGATGCTGTTTTCGGGGTAAAGTTTGGCAGATTCGTTGCAGGGTAGCGTAATAAAAAACGATCCGTCCTCCATAGTTTACAGACTCAACAACTGTTTTTTAGGCACCCAAGAGTTAAACTTGTCGGGGTATCCTGTCCACTTTACAAAACACAACGTTTTTTCCCCGAACTTTCTTCTTTTTTCAGTATTTTTTCTGCCCTGTAAACCCGCAGCTTGTCGAGGGGTACTTTTTGGACTTCCTCCGGGTAGAACGAGCCTTCAATAAACTCATCGGTCAGGTCTTTCAACCTATAAAGGGGTCAGAGGCCCCTAGTGTTTACAGTGTAAATTTTAAATATCTCGTCCGTATAGGTTTGTTCATATCCCTTTGTGAAAGTCCCCTTATAGCGCACAATTCTGACATGATCACCTATATTTAATATCGGTTTAACTTTTTTAATAGTAACGTAATAACCGTAGATATTTTTCCAAACGGCTAAAGAGTTCTCTTTTGTCACATCGCCGGGGCGACGCCTTATAGTTCTGTGGTATGTGTGGTTATAACTATACACCAAGTCTTGTAACTTGTCGATGTACCTGTACGTGTTTTGTTCTCTAAGATAACGCCACATTTTAGTTTTCAGCGTTCTATTTAAACGTTTGACCAACGATGCCTTAACAGCATTTGTAGTTAAAAAATGATGTATTTTATAGGTTTCACAAAGACGTTTCATAGGTTTGTTTATAAACTCACTGCCCCGATCAGTCTGGGGGTTCGCCCGCTTAACTTAAATATCTGGTCAAAGCGGAAGCCACTGTAGTTCCGGACTTATTTGAAAGGCCCAACACCCAAGCATATTTAGATAGAATATCAACAACCGTCAGCAAGTATTTTACACCAGTATATTCTTTAGAAAAATCTATCATCGATCCAAGATCTGCCTGCCATTGATCATCTATATCAGACACCATAACCTTGTTTCTTGTAAATGAGTTTTTAACAGGTTTGTACAATGTGTAAGTATCCTTGTTGCCCAACCAACTTTTTACAGAGTCTTTTCTTATGCCAAATTTCCGTACTTCTCTGAATAAGGATTCCACGCCCCCATAAGAGCCGACAGCTTTTGGTGTGTAGTACTGTTTACTCAATATTTTAGCAGTTGCCGACATTATGGCAGCGTTTTAAGCCGCGTCTACCCAACAATGCGACCTACATTTTATTTAAAACTGTTTTATGTATAGTAAATAAAACATTATAAGACATTACACACAAATAAATTTTATATACGTGCAAAGTAAAAATGTACGTAAAGCAAATAAAAAACATTATAAGATGTTTAATACAAAGAAAATTTATATACAATCGCCAAAGTAAGAAAATTTACAACGTTAACCAAGCCGCTTGCAACAAAGGCGGTAGCCTCTTTTTAGGTAGTAATGACCCCCGCGTCGATACCGTTGGTGATGTTAATAACACCGGCGGTGTAAAAGGGCTTCGAGCCGCGTCAAAAGGGTCACTCAGCGCCCGTTTTTTTCAAATCATCGAAAAGTTCTCTTGTTCTTGTATTACCGATAACCGTTGACCGTTCAACTGTGCGATAGTCTCCATAAAATAGTCCTAACCGTGAGGTTTAATCTTAGGCAATCCGTGAATCTGAGTAGCTTTTCGAAGCAGGTCAATAATGTTGGAGCCGGGTACAGTTTGTTTTTTGTAAATTAATTCACCCATAGCGTTCCAGTACGGGTTATTACCTGAGCGGTGCAGTTTACTTAACAATAGTTCTGCATTTTTTATATAACGTGTATTAATATTGTCAAGTATCTCTTTAGTATCTGTGCTGATTGAGGCGGTATTTGACAATTGTTGTTGATCGGTTTGCGGCTGTGTAATCAGGGTTAAAGTCTACATTTCTTTACCTGACTGTTTGTTGAGCATTAAGTACCTCTGTAACACGGCTGTGTATCTTTTAATTTTTTCATCATCTGAAAGGTCATTTCTGTGTAGTATTTCACTAATCTCGTCATCTAATCGACGTATGGCTGTCTGGCGTATATCTGTTGCATCTACGGATGTTTTTTTAAGCCTGTCCAATTCATTTTTGGAAACGAGGAACATTTTCTCGGCATACTGCATTAGGAACCACCGGCTGTATTAGCTATCAGGCTAGTGATTAAAGGTATTGCAAAGCTGAGCAAAGCTCCTATAAAACCACCGCTCTGGTTCACAATGCGCTTCTTTCCTTTGATAGAGTACTTTTTATCGCTTAATTTCTTTATAGCCCTACGCCATTTTTTCAATGCATTTTTTTGGCGCTCTTTAAGAGGGATCTTTCCTTTAAGGATGTTGAGAGCGATCTCGCCAATGGCCGATATCAAATCATTACTGGCTTTACGTAATATTGATTTTCGGGCCTTTAGATTTGTTTTGACTAATGCTTTTAAAAGATCCCAATTACGCCGGATCCTGCTCGACATCTTTACAGCACCAGCTACACTAACAAAAATAACCGTAAAGATATGAAATGCCTCATTTTAGAGCTTTTTTTTGCACACATAAGCCACCGGCAGATCTGGTGGGAACAGACCGGTTCTGAGTCGTAGGTCCTCGTAGGTCCTCAGGCGTGTCAGATCTTAAATCTACAAGTAAATAGCCATAAGGCTTGTGTGTAGCATCTTCAAAAGCTTCTAAAAAAGAAACGTGCTTTACCAGGGTACATCTGACGAGCCAACGTAATAACCTGTAATTTATCACGCGGGTTCTTAAAAAGGGCCATGTATTTAGTGTTTAAATTTATGGTTCTGCTTTTCTTACCCTGACAAAAAAAGTTTTGAACGAGATACATAATGCTCAAATTTCTGTGATGCACGTATTTGGTGAATGCATTTTGTATTTCAAGATTTTCACAAGCCGCCTCCATAAGATCATCAACAACCGCCAAATTGACCTTGTCCGTTGGAAATAGATCAGCGTCTGTAAAATTTTGCGGGACCCCTTGATAAACCTGATATTTGTAAACAAACGGGTTACACTGGTTTCCTATTCCATCTGGAGTGTAGGGAATCTCAATTGGGCAGTTGGCAGCCCTGTATAAGCATCAGCATATGCTTGATGATTGAATATAGTGTCAGCAGTTCATAGCTCTAGAGATAAGCCACTCTGAATTTAAGTCATGAGTATAGTTAAACGTTTCAGATTTCAAATGCATGTGTTTCAGCACTACACCCTGAACAGGGCAGAAAACTATCCATTGAATATATCTACATCCACCTTAACGTTAAGTATCCGGCAGGCCTTCCGGATTATGCGTTGCCAGAAGCTTGAACATCCCTGTCCAGCCCCATTAACTATAATGGGGACTAGCGGAGATCTGTCCGCAACCCGGCAAATATGCCAAGAATCGGCTGGAAGAAAACTGCTGTGCTGTCCTTTTCACATAATGAACACACAGGTACAGAACGCTTATCTGAGGTCTGTCCTATCATTTTTCTGTCCTATAAACAGTGAAGCTGTCTATTGCACGACTGCAATGCACAAGAGAAATTGATACAGAAACATATAAGTAGTAAGGGGGTATATGTTTCGTCAAACTGCAAAGTGACAGGTACCACGCCTCCTTTTATACAGCTACCCCGCCCTTTTATATTGCTTGATATAAAATTGATATTGCTTGATATTAAATTAATTTTGCTTGATATTAAATTTATATTGCTTGATATTAATTTAATACAAGAATATGACATCTTACTACACACTTCTCAGATCCCGGCTATCTGTTTATCAACTTATCAGACCTATTAAATTCTTATGAAATGCTGTTAGGTGCTTTAATAATAATAGCATTAAAATCAAAACGATCACAAATTTAATTCGTTTTAAAAGCTTTATTAATTTTCCTTATTTACAATACGCGACCATACATTTTTCTACAGCCTCGTAGGGACAGACACGTTTGATTGTAATTACAGCATCGTATACATAATCGTTTCATGCGTTTTGTGACAAATGAACGCACAATACGGTCATTTTTTCTAAAATCGTTAGTGAACATTTTTAACACATTTTCAAAAGACATTCCTTTAGCGAGACATTGTAAGATATAGATACAGTAATGGCCGCAGACCGTGCTAACGGTGTCTTGTATCTGTCTGTTTTGATACTTTATAGTCTTAGAATTTTTATATAAAAACTTCATAAACTCGCCAGGAAATATTTCATTTGCGGGCGATAAACCATAACTATCAAAAAAAATAGATACATCATTCGGGTATAATATAATTAAAAGCCAATGCTTTCCCCGCTGATACGAATTATCCGTATTTACAATGTAGGCTGCGGGCCTGTCGATGATTTTATCCCCCGGTAATAAATCACACGGAAATACCCCTTTAAACATGCATCGGGCATTAATATCTGCTTTAATAACACAGGCAATTTCATAATTATTCATGTTTATTGAAAATTATATAATATCTCCTGCCGATTATTTATTTCAATAATATTTTAATGAACTGAATATACAATCATATTAATTGTGTTCGCAATCGGCAAATCTAATTTCAGCTCTCAGATTTCCAGTTTTTACTAGAGAGAAATGACAGCCGGGTTCTTGATCTGGCGATAAATCAAAAGCGAACAAAGTGTAACCGTTCAAAAACTCGTGATGATCCACGGATAAAGCGTTGTCGGCCTTGTGTTTCCCCGAAATATGTACTGGGGACATATATTCACGAACAGCTGATTCGTCTTGGAAGTTAGGTTGAAAAGGCTTTGCCGGTATCTGTTGCCCATCCAAATATAAGGCTGCATAATTCACATTATAGTGGTTGAAGCACAAAGGATTTCTTTGGTAACTCCCGGATAATGATTTGTTATCCACAAACGCTAGTATTACTGTTTTTGGTAGGTTTCCGAGAAAAAGATTCTCGTGGCTAGATATGCGAGTACCGGGCGGGTACGCTATACACTTGAAAGATGTCTAACTCTGATTTGGCGTACTTCGGCGGATGCGTTCTGCACGAAAGCCATAGCGTCCAACTAGAAGATGTTGCTCGATGAACGATTTCTTGTTTTCTGGCGGCGACGTCTTAGGTTGTGATACTTTATTCATAAAAGTTGGTAAGACAATGGCAGCGCGTTCACGTTTTCTTTTACGCGTTTTCTTACGTATTTGTACGACACCAGAGCCCTCCTGGCCTTGTGTCGACCTATTTATACGATCCATAATGGCTGTCGACGCCGTCGTGACAACGTCTTTAGCGATGTTATGGGCGGCTGTTTTCACGTGAGGATTTACAAGCGCCACACCTTTCTTAAATAGAGTACGACACGCGGAACAGACCCCGAAATAACCCGGCTAGGCCAGAACCATGCATGAATTCTGTACCGTGAAATCCGTCTAAACCATGACCGGCTTGCGTTATATAATAATGCGTATACGCGTCCGGGTCACCGTACACTCTTTGGGACAACATTTTAGTGCGTCGTCAGCGCGCGGTCTAAAGTGTAATCGTACAATAGTCTTGCCGTATTTGAATTTAACAGGTTTAGCCTGATCAGTGTCAAAATGATGTTTACAAACAGGTATATAGTCCGGCCGGTGATACTTTTGCGTGACTGTATCCCCATTATTTACCGCCTAACTCGACAGTTCTAAAGTTGTGCGTAACTATCGCCAACAAGTTGATGTTGGACGATAGCTGTACAAACAAACATTGTATGAAAACCGGCTTTAATATCGGGATTAATTTTTTGCTCTGATGTTCTAAAACAGGTAAGCCGGGTCCTTTGTAGCGAAGAACGATGTGCTCGACGTCTACATTCTTGTGCGCCAGGGCAGTGCGAATACCCAATAGCCCCAAATGTTCCCCAATTTCACACAAGGCATGAACTTGTATAATGGTGAATTCATTACATAAACGGTTCTGTCAATATTGTCGTATCTTAGGCTCAGTTGATCGGGAGGTATTTTTACAGATTCAAGTTTGCTATTAATGGCTTTGATGAGCTCATGCATATTGGAGTAATAACCCGATTTAACAAAAGCTCACGGATCGGCTCGTCGCGGTGCGCTACGTAGAATACACCATCTCCGGGGCCAAAGTTTTCCCACGTATGTGGATACTGAATCTCCACTAAAGCCACTTCGTAAGGACCGCGAAGATGGGCCGCTTTGCTAACTTAGTGGTGTAATCGGCGATGCTGTTTTCAGGGTAAAGTTTGGCAGATTCGTTGCAGGGTAGCGTAATAAAAACGATCCGTCCTCCATAGTTTACAGACTCAACAACTGTTTTTAGGCACCCAAGAGTTAAACTTGTCGGGGTATCCTGTCCACTTTACAAAACACAACGTTTTTCCCGAACTTTCTTCTTTTTCAGTATTTTTTCTGCCCTGTAAACCCGCAGCTTGTCGAGGGGTACTTTTGGACTTCCTCCGGGTAGAACGAGCCTTCAATAAACTCATCGGTCAGGTCTTTCAACCTATAAAGGGTCTGAGGCCCCTAGTGTTTACAGCGTAAATTTTAAATATCTCGTCCGTATAGGTTTGTTCATATCCCTTTGTGAAAGTCCCCTTATAGCGCACAATTCTGACGTGATCACCTATATTTAATATCGGTTTAACTTTTTTAATAGTAACGTAATAACCGTAGATATTTTTCCAAACGGCTAAAGAGTTCTCTTTTGTCACATCGCCGGGGCGACGCCTTATAGTTCTGTGGTATGTGTGGTTATAACTATACACCAAGTCTTGTAACTTGTCGATGTACCTGTACGTGTTTTGTTCTCTAAGATAACGCCACATTTTAGTTTTCAGCGTTCTATTTAAACGTTTGACCAACGATGCCTTAACAGCATTTGTAGTTAAAAAATGATGTATTTTATAGGTTTCACAAAGACGTTTCATAGGTTTGTTTATAAACTCACTGCCCCGATCAGTCTGGGGGTTCGCCCGCTTAACTTAAATATCTGGTCAAAAGCGGAAGCCACTTATTTGAAAGGCCCAACACCCAAGCATATTTAGATAGAATATCAACGACCGTCAGCAGGTATTTTACACCAGTATATTCTTTAGAAAAATCTATCATCGATCCAAGATCTGCCTGCCATTGATCATCTATATCAGACACCATAACCTTGTTTCTTGTAAATGAGTTTTTAACAGGTTTGTACAATGTGTAAGTATCCTTGTTGCCCAACCAACTTTTTACAGAGTCTTTTCTTATGCCAAATTTCCGTACTTCTCTGAATAAGGATTCCACGCCCCCATAAGAGCCGACAGCTTTTGGTGTGTAGTACTGTTTACTCAATATTTTAGCAGTTGCCGACATTATGGCAGCGTTTTAAGCCGCGTCTACCCAACAATGCGACCTACATTTTATTTAAAACAGTTTATGTATAGTAAATAAAACATTATAAGACACTAAACACAAATAAATTTTATATACATGCAAAGTAAAAAAATAAAAATAAATGTAAAGCAAATAAAAAACATTATAAGATGTTTAATACAAAGAAAATTTATATACAATCGCTAAAGTAAGAAAATTTACAACGTTAACCAAGCCGCTTGCAACAAAGGCGGTAGCCTCTTTTTAGGTAGTAATGACCCCCGCGTCGATACCGTCGGTGATGTTAATAACCCCGGCTGTGTAAAAGGGCTTCGAGCCGTGTCAAAGGCGTCACTCAGCGCCCGCTTTTTCAAATCATCGAAAATTTCTCTTGTTCTTGTATTACCGATAACCGTTGATGGGACGTTCAGCTGTGCGATAGTCTCCATAAAATATTCCTAACCTTGAGGTTTAATCTTAGGCAATCCGTGACTCTGGGTAGCTGTTCGAAGCAGGTCAAAAATGTTGGAGCCGGGTACAGTTTGTTCTTTGTAAATTAATTCACCCATAGCGTTCCAGTACGGGTTATTACCTGAGCGGTACAGTTTACTTAACAATAGTTCTGCATTTTTTCTATAACGTGTATTAATATTGTCAAGTATCTCTTTAGTATCTGTGCTGATTGAGGCGGTATTTGACAATTGTTGTTGATCGGTTTGCGGCTGTGTAATCAGGGTTAAAGTCGACATTTCTTTACCTGACTGTTTGTTGAGCATTAAGTACCTCTGTAACACGGCTGTGTATCTTTTAATTTTTTCATCATCTGAAAGGTCATTTCTGTGTAGTATTTCACTAATCTCGTCATCTAATCGACGTATGGCTGTTTGGCGTATATCTGTTGCATCTACGGATGTTTTTTAAGCCTGTCCAATTCATTTTTGGAAACCAGGAACATTTTCTCGGCATACTGCATTAGGAACCACCGGCTGTATTAGCTATCAGGCTAGTGATTAAAGGTATTGCAAAGCTGAGCAAAGCTCCTATAAAACCACCGCTCTGGTTCACAATGCGCTTCTTTCCTTTAATAGAGTACTTTTTATCGCTTAATTTCTTTATAGCCCTACGCCATTTTTTCAATGCATTTTTTTGGCGCTCTTAAGAGGGATCTTTCCTTTAAGGATGTTGAGAGCGATCTCGCCAATGGCCGATATCAAATCATTACTGGCGTTACGTAATATTGATTTTCGGGCCTTTAGATTTGTTTTGACTAATGCTTTAAAAGATCCCAATTACGCCGGATCCTGCTCGACATCTTTACAGCACCAGCTACACTAACAAAAATAACCGTAAAGATATGAAATGCCTCATTTTAGAGCTTTTTTTGCACACATAAGCCACCGGCAGATCTGGTGGGAACAGACCGGTTCTGAGTCGTAGGTCCTCGTAGGTCCTCAGGCGTGTCAGATCTTAAATCTACAAGTAAATAGCCATAAGGCTTGTGTGTAGCATCTTCAAAAGCTTCTAAAAAGAAACGTGCTTTACCAGGGTACATCTGACGAGCCAACGTAATAACCTGTAATTTATCACGCTGGTTCTTAAAAAGGGCCATGTATTTAGTGTTTAAATTTATGGTTCTGCTTTTCTTACCCTGACAAAAACGTTTTGAACGAGATACATAATGCTCAAATTTCTGTGATGCACGTATTTGGTGAATGCATTTTGTATTTCAAGATTTTCACAAGCCGCCTCCATAAGATCATCAACAA
The DNA here is from genome assembly GCA_033119425.1 of Bufotes viridis. NCBI lineage: Eukaryota > Metazoa > Chordata > Amphibia > Anura > Bufonidae > Bufotes > Bufotes viridis. The sequence continues at coordinate 73,275,878 of CM065595.1, forward strand.
CCGCCAAATTGACCTTGTCCGTTGGAAATAGATCAGCGTCTGTAAAATTTTATGGGACCCCTTGATAAACCTGATATTTGTAAACAAACGGGTTAGTTCATCATACAATTTCTGCCAACAAGCGTAAAACCAAATCAATAATGTTTGGAGCCGGGTACAGTTTGTTTTTTGTAAATTAATTCACCCATAGCGTTCCAGTGCACGGGTTATTACCTCGAGCGGTGCAGTTTACTTAACAATAGTTCTGCATTTTTTATATAACGTGTATTAATATTGTCAAGTATCTCTTTAGTATCTGTGCTGATTGAGGCGGTATTCGACAATTGTTGTTGATCGGTTTGCGGCTGTGTAATCAGGGTTAAAGTCTACATTTCTTTACCTGACTGTTTGTTGAGCATTAAGTACCTCTGTAACACGGCTGTGTATCTTTTAATTTTTTCATCATCTGAAAGGTCATTTCTGTAGTATTTCACTAATCTCGTCATCTAATCGACGTATGGCTGTCTAGCGTATATCTGTTGCATCTACGGATGTTTTTAAGCCTGTCCAATTCATTTTTGGAAACGAGGAACATTTTCTCGGCATACTGCATTAGGAACCACCGGCTGTATTAGCTATCAGGCTAGTGATTAAAGGTATTGCAAAAGCTGAGCAAAGCTCCTATAAAACCACCGCTCTGGTTCACAATGCGCTTCTTTCCTTTGATAGAGTACTTTTTTATCGCTTAATTTCTTTATAGCCCTACGCCATTTTTCAATGCATTTTTTTGGCGCTCTTTAGAGGGATCTTTCCTTTAAGGATGTTGAGAGCGATCTCGCCAATGGCCGATATCAAATCATTACTGGCTTTACGTAATATTGATTTTCGGGCCTTTAGATTTGTTTTGACTAATGCTTTAAAAAGATCCCAATTACGCCGGATCCTGCTCGACATCTTTACAGCACCAGCTACACTAACAAAAATAACCGTAAAGATATGAAATGCCTCATTTTAGAGCTTTTTTGCACACATAAGCCACCGGCAGATCTGGTGGGAACAGACCGGTTCTGAGTCGTAGGTCCTCGTAGGTCCTCAGGCGTGTCAGATCTTAAATCTACAAGTAAATAGCCATAAGGCTTGTGTGTAGCATCTTCAAAGCTTCTAAAAGAAACGTGCTTTACCAGGGTACATCTGACGAGCCAACGTAATAACCTGTAATTTATCACGCGGGTTCTTAAAAAGGGCCATGTATTTAGTGTTTAAATTTATGGTTCTGCTTTTCTTACCCTGACAAAAAAAGTTTTGAACGAGATACATAATGCTCAAATTTCTGTGATGCACGTATTTGGTGAATGCATTTTGTATTTCAAGATTTTCACAAGCCGCCTCCATAAGATCATCAACAACCGCCAAATTGACCTTGTCCGTTGGAAATAGATCAGCGTCTGTAAAATTTTGCGGGACCCCCTTGATAAACCTGATATTTGTAAACAAACGGGTTAGTTCATCATACAATTTCTGCCAACAAGCGTAAAACCAAATGACATTGTCAGGTTTGTGCGACATTAACGTGTCCGCGTGTATTAACAACTTTTTAACAAAAAAACTCTTTCCGGAATTTGAAGGACCTGCTAGAATACACGAAAAACGGTGTTGAAATTGCGCAGTCATGTTTAATAGCCGAAAGGCAGCGTTGTAAAGTCAGCCGTCAGCTGTCTCTTTGTGTAGACGCACTTTTGCGTTTTACGTAACGGTCTTGTCTCTACGGTCAAGTGCTTCCTATTTCTGAAAATGCCGTCTTGTTCGATACCTATTGTTTTCTGCGTCTCGGGGTCGTTGTTGTGTGAGTAATCCAACACAAGGTCTTTTAAACTGTCAAAATTAACAAGCCTTGTGTTAGCGACTGTAACGGACCGTTTCTGCAGACAAGGGGTAAAAACCGTTTAGGCGATCGGCCCCCTTTACAGAGATATAGGCACAGCTACTGCAGAACACCAAACTCCCGAACTGGATACAAAATAGCACTCCAACTCCCGTACTGGAACCTCCCAAATAGCTGCTAGCAGACGAACAGGAAAAGCAGACAATCAGCTTACACTCCTGGCAATCAGTCTCTAACAGCATACAGTGAATCCCCCCAAGTACGAGACGAGGCTCCGTATTGATGGTAAACAGGAATTCTAACATTTATTAACGGCTACCTGCCTGGTATTTATCCAGGTCTCCCACCTGGTGGACACTCCCCTAGAGGACCAGAAGGAAGACTGCGACACGGGATACAGCAGCCAATCACACACATTGGGACAATACAGACACCCCCAGCATATCTCTCCCCTCTGCCTGTGATACCATCACCCTACATGGGTAATGCAATCATCACAGGCAGACGAATACACAATGTCTTCTGTCCTGGAGACAATTGAGGAGTCATTCAATTATCTCTCAGGACAAAGGAAATCGCCAATACACATGTGGGGACAATAGGACAGACATCACTATTCAATACACAATGTCCCACCCTTTACAATACACACAGACATTTCAGAGACAAGACTCCATTATGCACATGGGGACACAGAACAAGCATTACTGTTAAAATACACCAGGTAAGACACATTACATTAAAACTATACATTTAACATATCCCCAGATAGCTCAGGTCTGAGCGCACTATTAAGTGAATGGCGCTCAGACCACACGAATACAGTTTAATCGCCATGGAGCCAAAGTCTTTACAGTCAGTTTCATACGAATGGGCTCCATGGGATTCCTATCTGGGGTATAACACATTCAACCAAAACTACCGAACCCCAGGCAGAAAAGCACTAATTAAGCTTTTCTGCAGGTAAAAGATGTCTTTTAACAGGGGGCCATAGTCCAAAGGCAGCAGGCGAGCAACCAGGTTTCTCCAATGCAATGTGGCGAGATTGGTCTCGTCACATCTCTCCCCTTTTCCAAACAGACTAACAGGGTATCTGACCTCCTGCCGGTCAGTGCCCTTGTTAGATCCAGCAGTCCACCCACAAAACACAATCAACAGCACAGCCCACCCACAATAAATAGTTACTGCAACTGGGTAGAGGAGAAGCTTGTCCATGTCCAGGTGCCTCACCACGGCTGTGCTGGGTACGGGCATGCGCTGACTTGGTGGGTGCTGCATGGGCAGAAGACCCGCGTCACTCTGCCCTGTTGCCAGCGCTACTGGGAGGGTAGCCTGGTTGAAGCCTGGTTGTTGGAGGGAGACCGACTGTCTCCCCTTTAGATATACCGTCCTGCTGCTGGAGACCGACTGTCTCCCCTTCGGTTACACAGCTCTGCTGCTGGGGAAAGGGAGACTGAGCTCTCTATTCCCTGCCCATTAATGATCCGCCGCTGGGGAGAGGTGGTAGTAAGCTCCTCTCCCATACATACCTTCCTCCTCAGTGGAGGGAGACCGACTGTCTCTCCTCCCAATACAGAGTCCTGCTGCTGGAGAAAGGAGACTGGGCTCTCTATTCCCTGCTGGTTACTCTGCCGCTGGGGACTGGAGACCGGGCTCCCACTCCCAACAAATAATACTGCCGCTGGGGAATGGAGACCGGGCTCCCAACTCCCGAAAAATCACGCTGCTGCTGTGGGGCAGGAACAACTACCTCTGCCCCTGTAGCTCAGCCTGCCGCTGGGGAATGGAGCTCAGGCTCCCAATTCCCTGCAATATCTCCCGCTGGGGAATGGAGCTCAGGCTCCCAACTCCCTGCAATATCTCCCCGCTGGGGAATGGAGCTCAGGCTCCCAATTCCCTGCAATATCTCCCGCTGGGGAATGGAGCTCAGGCTCCCAATTCCCTGCAATACCGGTGGAGAGACCTCGGTCCCATCTCCACCTGCCGCCTGGGGTTCCTCCCAGTAAATTTCAATAATATCTTCCCAGCGGAATGGGTCTGGAACTGGATCTGTCACCTTGCTGTCCTGCTGAGCCTTCCCAATGGAGTGGAAGAGATCTCGGTAGTCCTGCTCCAGTTCCCACTCCAGGGTTGCTAGGTGAGCCAGGTCTTGCTTCTACCTCATGGGGTCATCCCCGTCATGCCTAGCCTCCCTCTCGTAGAAAATGTCCTGAAGTCTGTTCTGCGCAGGACTCCAGTCAGGCTCTGCAAAGGACTCCCATAACAAGCCAGAACCATCAAACTCCTCTCCTCTGGCTTGTCATGCTCGGCTGTCCAGGGTATATACTGTGCCATATACCACCAGAGCGCCTGGTAGGCATTCTCCAGCCATAGCTCCTGCCATACCCGGTGCTCTAGTTCCTTCACCCATTCATCCAGGGGCTGCTCTCCCAGAAAGGGCATCCGCAGGGCCACTTGCTTCTGCCACCGCTGCTCTTCACTGGGGAGACTCTCACCCCGCTGGTATTGTACATTGTCCAGGGCCTGGTACCAGATGCCTTTCCTTAATGCATCCCGGCCATCCAGGTCCTCCTCCTCGTATGACACTGCTGGTTCCATTCTGGTGCTTTTAGGGTCGCTGTACTGGGACATGCGTTAACGATCCCGCTGCTCGCCACCAATTGTAACGGACCGTCGCTGCAGACAAGGGGTAAAAACCGTTTAGGCGATCGGCCCCCTTTACAGAGATATAGGCACAGCTACTGCAGAACACCAAACTCCCGAACTGGATACAAAATAGCACTCCAACTCCCGTACTGGAACCTCCCAAATAGCTGCTAGCAGACGAACAGGAAAAGCAGACAATCAGCTTACACTCCTGGCAATCAGTCTCTAACAGCATACAGTGAATCCCCCCAAGTACGAGACGAGGCTCCGTATTGATGGTAAACAGGAATTCTAACATTTATTAACGGCTACCTGCCTGGTATTTATCCAGGTCTCCCACCTGGTGGACACTCCCTAGAGGACCAGAAGGAAGACTGCGACACGGGATACAGCAGCCAATCACACACATTGGGACAATACAGACACCCCCAGCATATCTCTCCCTCTGCCTGTGATACCATCACCCTACATGGGTAATGCAATCATCACAGGCAGACGAATGCACATATGTCTTCTGTCCTGGAGACAATTGAGGAGTCATTCAATTATCTCTCAGGACAAAGGGAAATCGCTAATACACATGTGGGGACAATAGGACAGACATCACTATTCAATACACAATGTCCCACCCTTTACAATACACACAGACATTTCAGAGACAAGACTCCATTATGCACATGGGGACACAGAACAAGCATTACTGTTAAAATACACCAGGTAAGACACATTACATTAAAACTATACATTTAACATATCCTCAGATAGCTCAGGTCTGAGCGCACATTATTAAGTGAATGGCGCCAGACCACACGAATAGCAGTTTAATCGCCATGGAGCCAAAGTCTTTACAGTCAGTTTCATACGAATGGGCTCCATGGGATTCCTATCTGGGGTATAACACATTCAACCAAAACTACCGAACCCCAGGCAGAAAAGCACGAATTAAGCTTTTCTGCAGGTAAAAAAAGATGTCTTTTAACAGGGGGCCATAGTCCAAAGGCAGCAGGCGAGCAACCAGGTTTCTCCAATGCAATGTGGCGAGATTGGTCTCGTCACAGCGACGTTGAGTGTTATACCCTTAACCTTCAATACTGTTTTCCCGTTGTTGAGTTTGTATCCGTAAGTCTTTGGGCCGACAGATACAAACTCGGTAATGTGTGCGTCGTCGGGTATTTCACTAGTTAGTTCACCGAGAAAATCACCCAAGGGTGGGGTCCATTCAGACCCCTTACTCACGAATATGACGGAGTCTGGCATAGGCGGTTGTAAAACAGGCTATAAAAATGTTTGTGTTTTTTGTTGTGTGTGTGTAGCGCTCTTTTACATAGCGCCAATTGACTACGGCCGTATCCTCATCGCTGAAATTAACCTCGGAGAGGTCGTAGTATGGCACAAAAGCTAATTTGAAAAGTTTGTCAGGGTCCGTGACTATGCTGGTATGTGACAAGTTAGAACGCTGTCTAAACTTACCTCATAAAGAGTTTAGGAACAGTTTTGAAATTTGTCTTTTTGCTGGGTTTACAGCTATCTTATCAGAGCGCAAGCTCTTTAGCTCTTTAAAATGACTCTATGTAAGACGTTTTTTCAGAATCCGTTTTACACCAACTGGGAAAACCGGAAGCCTCCTGTTTATCTCTGAGGTGTAATTTGATGTACAGGGCGAACAGATCGTCTATTGTGTTCGGAAAATGCCAGATCTCGTAGATCTCGGCGATTCTGTAACCTTTTTCAACAGCTAAAACTAGTTCTATGGTGCACCATGTACCGGTCAGCGAACGCTCTTCGTCTGTGTGACTGAAAATGTCTTTCTGACAATTCGAGGCGCATGTGTAGCATAGCGGAAACATTAGTTTTTTATTTTGCTTTACAGGCAGGACCGGGAAAAATAAACCTCTGGGTGGGTACACTTTAACTTTGGCAATGCCAAAGTATTTTTTTATGTAACCAAAATGATCATAAATGATTTTTGGGTGTCCTACAGGGTAAGTCTTAGTTTTATTAACAAAAGGGTACAGACTGGTGAAATCGTAATAATGCACTGTTTCATCGTGCTGCACCTTGTGATCAAGTTTAATGGCGTTAGTGCGACCACCGTAAAGCGCATCACGAGGGATCAAAGGAGTCGGGAATTTCATTTTAAGCAGAAAGTCTTTGACCACCGAGTCGTTTGCAATCATTTCCCGCCACTCGTGTTCCCACAGGACCGTAAATCCTTGTCTCTGTAGTCGGCTTTTCCTGACTAGGAAAGATTGGTACAGATGCCCGTAGGACGATTTAGTAAGCTCGTTGCTGTCATGCTCGTTATAGCACACAGGACACCTGTGATAAATATAGCCCTGAAATTCAAAAGCGGTGTTTTTACCGTTAACAAACGCATACCCGTCCAAAAAATATTTACCGACCTTTTTTTCACCGCCCTTTAACGCGTGTTGTATAGAAATGCCTTCAGCATGTTCAATGTACATGAGCCACTGTATAGCTGGTGTTGAAAATCGTTTCTGGGTCTTGTGGTAATTAGCTGCAGGGACAATCGCTATGGTATTTTTGGGTAGAAATTTAAACCGGTACATAGCCATGCACACGGATGCCAATGTGATAAGTTGGAACGGATCAATACATTTAGTGACCGTTCTGTATTTCTTTTCACGTTTAATGTATTGCAGAACCTTTTTTTCCGTCATGGCCATAATCGTGTCCCTGTAACACTCACAAGCCCTTCTCAAAACCTCAACATCCTGCTTACAGTAGGCTTTTAACTCTACCTGAAAATTAAAGGTGTAATTTTTATGTTTCTCGTACCAAACCGCGAATTCTTTTTTCTTACCGGGCATCATGTAATCGACGCCGTAATACCGAGCGGCCGGTAAGACGCCTATGTAGTTTTGATTTTCTGTCGTGTTGAAAAAATGCGGGAAGTGTCCCTTGGCGCCTGAAAAACCCATAGCCTTGGGCATCTTGCTGAGCTTCATAGGCATGAAATTCAACGAGTCTATGAATCTAATTTTTAGGTCATTCAGGGTCACACACATTAACCGACCGCCTTGATTTATAATATTAATTTTAAATTTTTCATTAATCAACTCCTGTAAAACAAAATAAGTGTCCTGCGTTGTGAGCTATGAACGTGTAATCTGAAAACTTACCGTCGGCAAAAAATCGCACAAAGTCACGAGTACAGGATTTTCCGCTAAAATGCCAGGAGTTTGGGCCGTATAGTGTGGTTGCTTAAATGAAATTGGGTATATGCAAGCCGGTTTCTTCTTCAAAATCGTAAAAGATGTACTTGTCAGTCATTTTTTTGAGGTTGTATGGCTGCATGTAACAAACATGGTCATCAAATTTGTCAACCTGCCCGCCGCAGATGGTGCATTTTAAACCGTTACATTTGTGATCATCGCGCAGTCTATATATCTGTAACAAAATCCGCAAATAGTTTTTTTCTTACAAAGAGCGTTATCACTAAGCGCCAGGTTTCTATGTGTTTCAAAACAATCCTATGAACGACAATACGTCCTACATATTGGGCAGCACCGTGTATTATTAGACTGCTCAACACAATTCGGTCTCTGGCACGTTTTACAAAACTGCATACACCCGTGTCGATATTTATGTTTGTATACAGTGCAACAAACGTTGCAAAAATAAATAAAAGCTTTTAGATTTTTTATGCCATAATAATGCTTTTGGTGCAATATATAAACGGTCTTTTCTTTAGCGGTGCGGGCTGTGTGATAATAACGCCACTGACCCCTATTGTGGTACAAAATTTTAATTGTGATGTTTAATTTTTTTTCAAATTCAGCAACGTCAGTAAAAGACACCAAATACCCCTCGGGTATTTGTAAGTCTCTATGCAGTTGTCGAGCTTTCTCTAACAATGCGACATCGCTCAAAGCATCACCCTCCAAAATAGCATAAACACTAGCGGCCAGGCAGACGTTACTATCGTAATTATTAAAATCGTATAAATGTTGTTTTTTACGATCAATAATCCGACTATACGCAATACCACCCAAACGCCTTCTGGACCCACCACGTCGACACCTGACAATGATGACAACTAGCTTAAGTGAATTACCGGCTATGCACTCCGCGTTACTCTGTAAAGCGTTAGCGATATTGTCCAAAAATGTTTCGGCTCTAAATCCATCTCTAGAATACCTATTTGAAAAAATCAAATCAAACGTTTCGCCGCCATCCAAACGCAATTGTATGAAATCACCCGTCTCGGCGTCCCGTAAAACCCTATCTAACAATGTCTGTATAGAAGCGTGTATTGCATCAAGAGCGTCAACAAATGAGCGAATTGATTCGAGGTTAGCGAATCTGAAGTGCTCCGTGTACATGGTACTATTAAAATTTGCTAAGTCACGCTGTTGATGGTAAACACGTTCTAGATAAACGGATCTAACGTTTTGTGGTTCAGGGGGTTCGTCTGTAGCAGCCGTGTTATAGGTCATGTCATCATTTTGTGGGACACCTGACTGAATACCATTTAATTGAGTATTTGAAGGTCTGTTAGTGTGCGAGCTGTTTGGTCGACTGTGCTCCGCTTGCGCGGCCTGCGATTCCGGCTGTGTTTGTCCGGCATTCAGACGAGCCGAAGCACCAGTCTTGTTACGACATTCCTGTCTTTTTTAATAGCTATTTTGTTTGGACGCACCGGCTTAGCATTGTTGTTACGCGGGCGATGCCTTTTTTCTCTAGCTATTTTAGAATGTTTAACTGAAAAACAGATTTTTATAGCCTGTTTTAGCTTTCTAACCCTAGAATTTACAGTTGTTTTTGCGCTTTTAAAAGGTTGGCCCCCTCCACCAGTCATCACTAGTCAGTCTCTGTCTAGCAGCTCTTTTTCAAGAGTGTCAAGATGCGTAATCATTCGTGTGTATTTGTCACGCGTAGCGTGTATTCGCACCGCAGTAATTTTGTTGGGGCTGTTAAACGCTAGAGACGTAGAGGCTTTAACATAACATTTTAAATACATCGCCACGCGTGCCATTTTGTCGTTAGATTTCGCGAGATCCCTCAACGCGTCGTACGTCTCTCCACCCCGGCAATAACAGGAATAGACAAGAGGCTCGTATCGCTGTTGGGGTTCGCGTATCTGTTGTACGTCGCTACATGTGTCTGGTGTATAAAATGTGATGCGCTTTTTACAAGGTATTACATCTTGCGTATTGGGTATTGGTGTTATGTCGCATAAAGCTGCAATATCATTTATTACGCTAGTTGGCTCACCACTCTGCAGAACCAGCTGCGGCTTTGTTAGAAATCCAGCTATCGGTGTATTAGGTTCCCGATGATGTTTTGTGGTTGATTGTCGTCTCTCTTTAACGAAGCGTGCTTTGGTGTTTTCTTTTCTTTTGGCTGAAATTTAAAGACAAACATTAAGATATAGAGAATATTAAGAATTTCAAGTGTGCTAATTAAAACAGCTCTCCACGAAAGATAGATAGATATGTCATTACGCCATTTATTAAAAATTTAAAGACCAGCATTAAGATGTACAGTAAGTAAATATAAGAACTTCAAGCGTGCTAATTAAAACAGCTCTCCGGTTAATATTAACTTACGGGCGACAGCGGATAATCGGCTGTTTTTTCAGACCGCCAACTGTAGGGGGGCGTTGGTGCACAGCTCTGGTACAAACTTTAGCGTCACAATTTACAGCCGGTTTATTCTATAAAGACACAGCGGGACATCATGATGACAGGGCTCTCGACGGACGTAATGTCGGTTTCAGCAAGAGAGCACAATATTCAGCACGCTCAAGAAGTGTGGAATTAATGGGGCCCGTTTACGCCGATATATTTAATCAACCGAAGTTAATACTGAACGGTTTAGATCTAAAGATAAAATTGACCAGAAACAAAGACGCGAGGCGCCCCATTTGAAAGTCCAAATACAGCACGCTTCCCTGTTTGTCAAAAGAGTACAAGTATCGCCCGCTGTAAGAATCGGTCACAGTCGCGCTCTGTTAACAGCTAATGCAAAGTACTCGGTCGATCGAGCGTCGCTTAAAGTGTATAGCGTACCCGCCGGTACATGCATATCTAACCACGAAAATCTTTTTCTCGGAAACCTACCAAAAACAGTAATACTAGCGTTTGTGGATAACGAATCATTTTCCGGGAGTTACCAACTAAATCCTTTGTGCTTCAACCACTATAATGTGAATTATGCAGCCTTATATTTGGACGGGCAACAGATACCGGCAAAGCCTTTTCAACCTAACTTCCAAGACGAATCAGCTGTTCGTGAATATATGTCCCTAGTACATATTTCGGGGAAACACAAGGCCGACAACCCTTTATCCGTGGATCGTCACGAGTTTTTGAACGGTTCCACTTTGTTTGCTTTTGATTTATCGCCGGATCAAGAACCCGGCGGTCATTTCTCTCTAGTAAAAACTGGAAATCTGAGAGCTGAAATTAGATTTGCCGAACCGATTGCGAACACAATTAACATGATTGTATATTCAGTTCATGAAAATATTATTGAAATAAATAATCGGCAGGAGATATATGATTTTCAATAAACATGAATAATTATGAAATTGCCTGTGTTATTAAAGCTGATATTAATGCCCGGCGCATGTTTAAGGGGTATTTCCGTGTGATTTATTACCGGGGGATAAAATCATCGACAGTCCCTACATTGTAAATACGGATAATTCGTATCAGCGGGGGAAGCATTGGATTTTAATTATATTATACCCGAATGATCTATCTATTTTTTTTGATAGTTATGGTTTATCGCCCGCAAATGAAATATTTCCTGGCGAGTTTATGAAGTTTTTATATAAAAATTCTAAGACTATAAAGTATCAAAACAGACAGATACAAGACACCGTTAGCATGGTCTGCGGCCATTACTGTATCTATATCTTACAATGTCTCGCTAAAGGAATGTCTTTTGAAAATGTGTTAAAAATGTTCACTAACGATTTTAGAAATAATGACCGTATTGTGCGTTCACTTGTAACAAAACGCATGAAACGATTATGTATACGATGCTGTAATTACAATTAAACGTGTCTGTCCCTACGGGCTGTTGAAAAATGTACAGTCGCGTATTGTAAAAGAGGAAAATTAATAAAGCTTTTAAAACAAATTAAATTTGTCATCGTTTTGATTTTAATGCTATTATTATTAAAGCACCTAACACATTTCATAAGAATTTAATAGGTCTGATAAACAGATAGCCGGGATCTTAGAAGTAACATAGTAACATAGTATATAAGACCGAAAAAAGACATTTGTCCATCCAGTTCGGCCTGTTTCCTACAAGTTGATCCAGAGGAAGGCAAAAAACCCCTGTGAGGCAGAAGCCAATTTTCCTCACTTAAGGGGAAAAAAAATTCCTTCCCGACTCCAATCAGGCAATCAGAATAACTCCCTGGATCAACGACCCCTCTCTAGTAGCTGTAGCCTGTAATATTATTACACTCCAGAAATAAATCCAGTCCCCTCTTGAATTCCTTTATTTTACTCACCATCACCACCTCCTCAGGCAGAGAGTTCCATAGTCTCACTGCTCTTACAGTGAAGAATCCTTTTCTATGTTTGTGTACAAACCTTCTTTCCTCCAGACGCAGAGGATGTCCCCTTGTCCAGTCACAGTCCTGGGGATAAATAGATGATGAGACAGATCTCTGTACTGACCCCTGATATATTTATACATAGTTATTAGATCTCCCTCAGTCGTCTTTTTTCTAAAGTGAATAACCCTAATTTTGATAACCTTTCAGGGTACTGTAGATCCCTCATTCCAGTTATTACTTTAGTTGCCCTCCTCTGAACCCTCTCCAGCTCTGCTATGTCTGTCTTGTTCACAGGAGCCCAGAACTGTACACAGTACTCCATGTGTGGTCTAACCAGTGATTTGTAAAGTGGTAGGACTATGTTCTCATCACGGGTGTCTATGCCCCTTTTGATGCAACCCATTATCTTATTGGCCTTGGCAGTAGTTGCCTGACACTGGTTTTTGCAGCTTAATTTGCTGTTTATTAAAATTCCTAGATCCTTTTCCATGTCAGTGTTACCGAGTGTTTTACCATTTAATATGTACGGGTGACTTGCATTATTCCTTCCCATGTGCATAACTTTTCATTTGTCAGTGTTAAACCTCATCTGCCATTTTTCTGCCCAAGCCTCCAATCTATCCAGATCCCTCTGTAGCAGAAAACTGTCCTCTTCAGTGTTAATTACTTTACACAGTTTAGTGTCATCTGCAAAAATAGATATTTTACTGTGCAGGCCTTCTACAAGATCATTAATAAATATATTGAAGAGAATAGGGCCCAATACTGACCCCTGAGGTACCCCACTAGTTACAGTGACCCAATCTGAGTATCTACCGTTAATAACCACCCTCTGTTTTCTGTCACTCAGCCAGTTACTTACCCACATACAGACATTTTCTCCCAGTCCGAGCATCCTCATTTTATATACTAACCTTTTATGAGGTACGGTGTCAAATGCTTTGGAGAAGTCCAGATATACGACATCCATTGATTCGCCGCTGTCAAGTCTAGAACTTACCTCCTCATAGAAGCTGATTAAATTTGTTTGGCATGACCGATCCCTCATGAAGCCATGCTGATATGGCGTTATTTGCTTATTTTCATTGAGATACTCCAAAATAGCATCTCTTAAAAACCCTTCAAACAGTTTACCAACAATAGATGTTAAACTTACCGGCCTATAATTTCCAGGCTCTGTTTTTGGACCCTTTTTGAATATTGGCACCACATTTGCTATGCGCCAATCCTGTGGAACATTCCCTGTTATTATAGAGTCCGTAAATATCAGAAATAATGGTCTGGCTATGACATCACTTAATTCCCTTAGGATACGGGGTGTATGCCATCCGGTCCTGGCGATTTGTCTATTTTAATCTTTTAAGTCGCTGTTGTACTTCTTCCTGGGTCAGACAGGGCACTTTTAATGGGGGATTTACTTTTACATTCTGCATTTCATCTGACAGTTTATTTTCCTCAGTGAATATAGTGGAGAAAAAAATATTTAATAGTTTTGCTTTATCCTCGTCGCTCTCTGCAACACCCCCTCATTGCTATGTAGAGGGCCGACTCCTTCAGATTTATATTTTTTACTATTTATATAATTGAAGAACATTTTAGGGTTAGTTTTACTCTCTTTGGCAATTAATCTCTCGGTCTCTAGTTTGGCAAATTTTATTAGTTTTTTACATATTCTATTTTTTTCCTTATAGTTTATCAGTGCTTCCTGACTGCCCTCCTGTTTTAGCGATTTATATGCTTTCTTTTTGTCATTTATTGCCTTCTTTACGGTTCCATTTATCCACATTGGTCTCTTATTGTTCCTTAGCCTTTTATTCCTATAAGGTATGTACCTCTCACAATTAGATGTTACAATGCTTTTAAAAATCTCCCATTTTATGGTTGTATTTTTATTTTTGAGGACTTTGTCCCAGTTAGTTAGGCCTATGGCCTCGCTTAGTTGGCTAAATTTTGCTTTTTTGAAGTTTGGTATTTTTGTTCCTCCCTTTAGAAACTCTCGTTTGAAGGATAATTGGAAGGTTATAACTTTATGGTCACTATTTCCCAGGTGTCCCCCAACCTGCACATCTGTTGTTCTATCAGGTCTATTGGTTAATACTAAGTCCAGTATGGCCGTCCCTCTAGTGGGGTCCTGAACCAGTTGGGAAAGGAAATTGTCTTTGGCTATTGCCAAGAACCTGTTTCCTTTATGGGATGTACAGCTTTCAGTTTCCCAGTCTATATCTGGGTAGTTGAAGTCCCCCATGATAACGACTTCATTATGATTTACGGCCTCGTCTATCTCGTTTAGTAATAGATTTTCTGTGGACTCTGGTATATTAGGTGGTTTATAATACACTCCTATTAGCATTTTATTATTGTTTTTTGCTCCATGTATTTCTACCCACAGTGACTCCACATGTTCATGTCCCTCAGAGATGTATTCTCGAATTACGGGATTTAGACACGACTTCACGTAGAGGCAGACCCCTCCACCTCTCCGGTTTTGACGATCCTTTCTAAACAGATTGTAACCTTTTATATTAACTGCCCAGTCATAGCTATCATCCAGCCATGTCTCAGTTATTCCCACTATGTCATAGTCCTCCTCACACATCACTAATTCCAGTTCACCAGTCTTGTTAGTCAGGCTTCTGGCATTAGTATACATACATTTGACAGGTTTATGTGTATTTTTGACCCTACATCTTTCATTCTGAGCTGTTCTAGTCCCCTCTTCCATTCCTCCCCAGACACACTACCTCGCCCCTGGTCTCTATCTGCACTATCTTCCCATCCTATAACATAGTTACCCTCCCCCAGTCCCTAGTTTAAACACTCCTCCAACCTTCTAGCCATCTTTCTCCCCAACACAGCTGCCCCTTCCCCATTGAGGTGCAGCCCGTCCCTACGGTAGAGCCTGTAGCCAACAGAGAAGTCGGCCCAGTTCTCCATGAACCCGAACCCCTCCTTCCTACACCAGTTCTTGAGCCACTTGTTAACCTCCCTAATCTCCCGCTGCCTTTCTTGTGTGGCTCGTGGTACAGGCAGTATTTCAGAAAATACTACTTTTGAGGTCCTTGCCCTAAGCTTTTGACCTAAATCCCTGAAATCATTTTTAAGGACTCTCCACCTTCCTCTAACTTTGTCATTGGTTCCGATATGGACCATGACCGCTGGATCTTCTCCAGCCCCTCCCAGTAATCTGTCAACCCGATCCGCGATGTGTCGAACTCTAGCGCCAGGAAGACAGCACACTGTTCGGCGATCACGATCTTTGTGACAGATTGCCCTATCTGTACCCCTAATAATTGAGTCTCCCACTACCAGCACCTGTCTGGCCTGCCCTGCTCTCCTGGTCCCCTGCTTACTGGAGCTGACATTCCCCTGACTGGCAGAGGAAGTGTCTGGCTGCAGCGGTGCCGTCCCTGAACTGTCATCCCCTCATCTGCCAACCGTGCAAACTTGTTGGGGTGTGTCAGATCAGGGCTAGCCTCCTGGCACTCTTCCCTCTACCCCGCTTTCTTACTGTTACCCAGCTAACTACCTCACTCTCCTCAGCCTCCTCGCTACCACCCTCCCCACATCTACCCCATAGAGTGCTTGCTCAGTGAGCAGCAAACTCTTTCCAAATTGTCAGTGGCTTTCAGTGTTGCAACTCGCCTGTTTAGAGACTCGATGTGCGATTCCAAACGGGTAATTTGCTCACATTTTGAACAAACATATACACCCTCGAACGGCTGTTCCAGGACTGCATACATCATACAAGATGTGCACTGGACGGCGCTGTCAATAATGGAAGTCATACTAAATGGGGATTACACAGGAAAAGAGAGGGAAAAAAATAAATAAATACAATATAGAGCAGTGATATCAAGATTCTTAGTTACTGTGGTCCCTTACAGCAGTAGGAAGACTAGCTAGAATCAAACCAACTGTATACAAGGATAATCTAATGAATCTCTTTTTCTTGCTCCTTTTCCTAAACTCCGGTTTCTTCAACTCCACTTATGAAAGCAGCCACTTAGTAATGCAGGCCTCAGGTAGAGCAGGCTTTTCTAGGTAAGCAGCTTCACACCACACTCAGACACTTGCAGTCCCAACAAAAAGACACTCAGCAGTAGAACTCCGGTTTCTTCAACTCCACTTATGAAAGCAGCCACTTAGTAATGCAGGCCTCAGGTAGAGCAGGCTCTGGAAGAGTTGAGTGGTCTAATTTATAGCACCTGTTAGGCCAAGCCACTCCCCCTCACCAAGCAGAGAAAAAAAAACTGCTTTAAATGACACTACACAGCAGAGAGAGAAAAAAGCGGTTTTAAATGGCAGAACTAAACTGCAAGTACTTAACTTTCTAGGTAAGCAGCTTCACACCACACTCAGACACTTGCAGTCCCAACAAAAAGACACTCAGCAGTAGAACTCCGGTTTCTTCAACTCCACTTATGAAAGCAGCCACTTAGTAATGCAGGCCTCAGGTAGAGCAGTAAGTGTGTAGTAAGATGTCATATTCTTGTATTAAATTAATATCAAGCAATATAAATTTTATATCAAGCAATATAAAAGGGGCGGGGGTAGCTGTATAAAAGGGGGCGTGGTACCTGTCACTTTGCGGTTTGACGAAACATATACCCCCTTATTACTCATATAGGAAAATTGTCTACTTTTTCATTAAACAATATGTTTAATTGCTTAAACCAGAATTCCCATAATTTTTATGTGCCACACAAATTTATATATGTTAGTAAAATTATTTCTGCCATCCAATTACCGCCGTGCTGCCACCATTACAGTCCTCTTCACTACCAGCCGCTGCTGGGTTTCTCCTGTGAGTTTCCTGCCTGAACTCATCAAGTAGTCAAGAATCCTCGGCACTGAGCAGGACAGTCATAAATGAGTTAACCCTCTCTGACCCGTGTTATGTGTAGGCTTTTTCTTTTCTGCTCCACCGCACTCTTTTCTGATAGCGGCCGTGTCTCATTGCTTCCCCGGTCAGCGCCTGCAGCTCCAGCCGGTAGGACGTGTGTAGGGAAGTCAATGGGAGTTAGGCTGGGAGCCTTGTCCATCTACTCTGAATCAGGGGCAGCTGAAGACACTGGAAAAGTGACCTATATACATAACACAAGTCAGAGAGGGGAACTAATTTATTACTATGTGTCTTTCCCCCCCAGTATTAAAATCATTGGTGGCAGTGGCCACGGGGTCCCCTCCATTGGTGGTAGAGTGGTAGTTCAATGTTACCATGGCAGCCAGGACGCTATTGAAGCCCTGGTTGCCATGGTCAGTTCCCTGCTGCTGTGGGCACTATGCCCAAGGCAGCAGGGAGTTTGAGATTCCTATTCACTCTGATAGAGATCTATAAGGGTGAATAGGAGAAGGGATTAAAAGAGCCCAGGTACTGGCCCCTAAGGAGGGAAATAGTTATTAAATAAAAAAGAAAACAAAAAAGTTTTAAAAAGTTAAGAAAACGCCAAAATATTAAGTATAAATTACCTCTATTTCCAATGTTACATATAAAATATATAATGAATCATAAACATGTAATAAACATATTACATATTGCCCCACCCAAAAGTGCAAACGATTCCAATATTTTTAAAAATTCTCCTGTGCAGTGAACATTGTAAAAAAATAAATAAATAAAAATGCACAATTCACCATTTTTTTAAGTCACCTTGTCCCCCCTAAAAATAGGATAGGACTGTTCTAATATAGGCCGGACGTTCCATAAAATGCGGAATGCACAAGGCTTCTTTTGGCGTTTTATTTTTTTCCGCGTGGTATCGAAAGGTATCGAGTATCGCAATACTTTTTTGTAGTATCGAAGCCGAATCAAAATTTTGCTATAAAAACAACTCTAGAATAGATGCGGACCCATTTTGCGGACGTCTGAATGGACCCAAATGCTGTGGCATGTAAGTGGTTAGAGAGAAGGAAGAACTTTCTCTCACCTCTGCTTACTGCTGCAGTTTCTCAGTTTCTATGGCATGGACCCTCTGGCAGTTTAGCCTTATTAGATGGAACTATTCTGTGAGCAGACACCCATTGGTCCTTTTTTGGTTTGTTCAATGCTATAAATAATGGTCGCATTCAGTGCTGATGTGCTGATTTTTGGTTTGTAGTCCACAAACTTCTGCAACTTATGCCAGTAAAAAACTGTTCTTGAATTGGACCAAAAACTATTTCAGTAATAAATAACTGTTTCATATGACAGGTTCACTTTAAAGGGTTCAAGATTTATCTGCTATTCGGTCATAATTTTTTTTGGTCTTGCTGTAATGTAATCAGTTCTTCCTACACTGACTTTCTGGAGAGCCCATTATGGACTTGTGTTAATATAACAGCCAAGCAGAAGAGACATTTGCAATGGTGAAGGGGTAAGTAGACTAATTTTATGATGTGCAGGGAGGTGGAGACGTCTGAAAGTACTGTAGTCGCATATCAAATGTGTCCAAATAGAGGAAAATAAGTAGCAAGAAAGTATGACTTACAGTGATCCTTGTATACAAGTTATAACATCTGAATTAATTAGAGCCCAGAAGGCTAAGGCCCCCTTCACACGGTTGTGGTTTCCTGCAACGGTGCAATGCGTGAAGTGAATGCGTTGCACCCGCACTGAATCCGGACCCATTTATTTCTATGGGGCTGTGCACATAACATAAAAACAAAGGTGCAATGGCACACTGCAGCTAGAGCTCCGTCCTGCCACTATGCTGGATGTTAGATGAGGCATTAGTTTATATTTTGGCCAAATTATGTAAGCCACCCACCACTTCACGGTTGCCTCTCGAGTGGTCCCTAACATTAATTCTTACCTTTTATGGGCCATATCAGCCACACAAAACCCAGGGAGTGCAGGTGCAGCATGCATGCCAGATACACTCTGCTTGTAACCCCGTCTGGTGCCATACAGCGTTCATCAGATCAAGGGATGCAAATACCAACATGCATGCTGAGCCCACTAGTACTTCTCCTGGAACCAAATGGCTTCTGGTAAGTTCAATAAAGCAGACTCAGTTTTATATTGACTTTAAAACCAGCCTACAGGGCGGATTCGCTAGTCAGGTGTGCATGACTGCATGGAGGTCACCACGCCTCCCATATATGCTACAAAGGAAAAAAAAAATGGAGATTGCAGTCCGCACAACCCAATACGCAGGTGCACGTTGCTATGGTGAAATACACATACAAACGTAAAAACAAAGGTGCAATGGCACACTGCAGCTAGAGCTCCGTCCTGCCACTATGCTGGATGTTAGATGAGGCATTAGTTTATATTTTGGCCAAATTATGTAAGCCACCCACCACTTCACGGTTGCTTCTCGAGTGGTCCCTAACATTAATTCTTACCTTTTATGGGCCATATCAGCCACACAAAATCCAGGGAGTGCAGGTGCAGCATGCATGCCAGATACACTCTGCTTGTAACCCCGTCTGGTGCCATACAGCGTTCATCAGATCAAGGGATGCAAATACCAACATGCATGCTGAGCCCACTAGTACTTCTCCTGGAACCAAATGGCTTCTGGTAAGTTCAATAAAGCAGACTCAGTTTTATACTGACTTTAAAACCAAAAACCTACAAAAGTATACTGGACCACGTTTAAATCGAAATAATCTTTATTAGCATTATAAAAGAACATGCAGCAGCATGTATGATATGGCAAAAAAAGTAACACAGAGAGAGGGGTGCACAAATGGGCGGCATCCAGGAGAGAGAGGCACAGGGCAATATACATATAAATATCAATAAATGGCAAGTGCAAAGGATAACAATTATAAATACATCATGTCAGTGCATACCCATAGTCAGACGAAGGCTTCCGCCGAAACGCGCGTCGGGGTTTTTGGCGCCATCCCGGAGGAGAGACACACTATGGGTATGCACTGACATGATGTATTTATAATTGTTATCCTTTGCACTTGCCATTTATTGATATTTATATGTATATTGCCCTGTGCCTCTCTCTCCTGGATGCCGCCCATTTGTGCACCCCTCTCTCTGTGTTACTTTTTTTGCCATATCATACATGCTGCTGCATGTTCTTTTATAATGCTAATAAAGATTATTTCGATTTAAACGTGGTCCAGTATACTTTTGTAGGTTTTTGTTGCTCTAATACTGCAGACGTTTTATATTTACATATGTGGATGTTTGGGTGCGGACTAGCACCCTACTAGTGGTTATATTTTTGGTAATATATTGACTTTAAAACCAGCCTACAGGGCGGATTCACTAGTCAGGTGTGCATGACTGCATGGAGGTCACCACGCCTCCCATATATGCTACAAAGGGGAAAAAAATGGAGATTGCAGTCAGCACAACCCAATACGCAGGTGCACGTTGCTATGGTGAAATACACATACAAACGTAAAAACAAAGGTGCAATGGCACACTGCAGCTAGAGCTCCGTCCTGCCGCTATGCTGGATGTGGGGACATGGGGACAGCGCTGAGACCCGGGCTGTTACACACAGCCAGGGGTCTCAGCTAACTGGCCAGGGACCAATCAGAGCGGTCCCCAGCCAGCGATCGCTCTGATTGGCTATTCTGTACAGATTGGCTAGTATGCCTTTAACAAAAGCCTATTCAGAGTTTCAGTGCCATGGACAGAGCAAGACGCTTCTGAAAGCGTCTTGCTCCCAGGGCAACCATCACCCGCTGCCAGAACAGAGCAGCGGGTGATGGGAAGGGAGGGAAGCTCCCTCCCTCTGCTATCCCATCCTGTCGGGGGGCTGCAGAGAAATATCTCTGTAAATTGACAACTTTGTATAATTTTTTTTTAAAAGTTGCCATTTACAGAGATATTTCTCACACATAGCATGGGTATATGTACAAATGCACCCCAAAACACATTGCCCTACTTCTCCCGAGTACGGCGATACCACATGTGACCCTTTTTTGCAGCCAAGATGCGCAAAGGGGCCCAAATTCCAATGAGTATCTTTTAGGAGGGCATTTTTACGCATTTGGATTCCAGACTTCTTCTCACGCTTTAGGGCCCCTAAAATGCCAGGGCAGTATAAATACCCCACAAGTGACCCCATTTTGGAAAGAAGACACCCCAAGGTATTCCGTGAGGGGCATTAACTCACCATACCCCTCATGGAATACCTTGGGGTGTCTTCTTTCTAAAATGGAGTCACTTGTGTGGTATTTATACTACCCTGGTATTTTAGGGGCCCCTAATGTGTGAGAAGAAGTCTGGAATCCAAATGCGTAAAAATGCCCAGTGAAATCCTAAAGGTACTCATTGGAATTTGGGCCCCTTTGCGCACCCAGGCTGCAAAAAAGTGTCACACGTGGTATCGCCGTACTCAGGAGAAGTAGGGCAATGTGTTTTGGGGTTTATTTTTACATACACCCATGCTGGTTGAGCGAAATATCTCTGTAAATGACAACTTTTAAATTTTTTTTTTTTATACAAAGTGGACAATTTACAGAGCTATTTCTCTTACCCAGCATGGGAATATGTAAAAATACACCCCAAAACACATTGCCCTACTTCTTCTGAGTACGGCGATACCACATGTGTGCCACTTTTTTGCAGCCTAGGTGTGTAAAGGGACGTAAAGTCCAACGAGTACCTTTAGGTTTTACAGGGTTGCTCACAATTTAGCCCCACCCAAAATGCCAGAACAGTAAACACACCCCACAAATGACTCCATTTCGGAAAGTAGACACCCCATGGTATTCACTGAGGGGGATAGTGAGTCCGTGGGAGATTTTTTATTTTTTTTGCCAGAAGTTAGCAGCTGGAAACTTTATTATTATTTTTTTTTCCTCAGAAAGTGTCATTTTCCGCTAACTTGTGAAAAAAAATGAAATCATACATGAATTCACCATGCCCCTCCGCGAATACTTTGGGGTGTCTTCTTTCTAAAATGGTGTCATTTGGTGGGTATTTATACTATCCTGGCATTCTAGCACCTGAAGAAACATGACAGGTAATCAGACTTTTTTTCAGTTTGTAAACGCTATAACTTTTACCCAAACAAATAAATATACACTTATTGCATTTTTTTATCAAATACATGTAGAACAATAAATTTGCGAAAAATTTATATAGAAATATATATTTTATATAAAAAGTATATTTTTTAAATTTACAACAGAAAGCGAAAAATGTCATTTTTTTTGCAAAAATTTCTGTAATTTTTTATTAATGTGAAAAAAAGTAAAAATGTCAGCAACAATGAAATGCCACCAAATGAAAGCTCTATTAGTGAGAAGAAAGAGGTAAAATTCATTTGGGTGTTAAGTTGCATGACCTAGCAATAAACCGTGAAAGTAGTGTAGTGCAGAATTGTAAAAAGTGGTCTGGTCATTAAGGGTGTTCAAGCTAGGGGGGCTGAAGTGGTTAAACTCAATAAGTAGGCAGTGCGCCCTAAATCCCGCCCCCCTCCCGGGATTAAAGTTTTTAGATCATTGGTGGCAGTGGCCACAGGGTCCCCTCCATTGGTGGCAGTGGCAGTTCCCCATGGCAGCCAGGGCTTCAGTAGCATTCTGGCTGCCATGGTAACCGATCGGAGCCCTACATTGCGATCTGTTACCATGGCAGCCAGGACGCTACTAAAGCCCTGGCTGCCATGGGTGCTCCCTTGCTGCTGTGTGCACAGAGCACAGTGCAGCAGGGAGAGTGTGAGATCCTATTCACCCTAATAGGACAAGGAATGAAAAGATGCCAGGTTCTACCCCTAAGGGGTAAATAATTATTAGAGAAAAAGGTTAAAAAAAAAACCACCAAAATATTAAGTGAAAATCGCCGCCTTTCACAATTTTACATATAAAATATATAAATAAACATATCACATATCGCCATATCTATAGTCCAAACTGTTAAAAAAAATTTAAAAAAATATGCGGTGAACGTCGTAACAGAAAAGTACAAATAAAAAAACGCACAATTCGCATATTTTTTCAATTTTCTTTTTTTTTTGTTTTATTTTTTTCTGTGTGGTATTGAATGGTATCGAGTATTGCGATACTTTTTTATGGTATCGAAACCGAATCAAAATTTTGGTATCGAAACAACTCTACCAGGCCATCAATTCTACCAGCCAGGATAGGCCATCAATGTTGTATTTCTAGATAAACCCTTCAAATTTTCTAGCTTTTGTGACAGAGAAACCCGAGGCAGAAGACATCAGTAACCACTGTGATCTGTTAAAAGAAAAAAAAAAAATCATGATCGTGTGCGATCACAGTAAACTATAAACCATTATGGAAGCGGTCATTAGTATGCAGGAAGTGAGGGAAGCACTGTGCTTGCTGTACTCGCCCTCCCTGGTGGTCTTCTTGAACTTATTGAAGATAAAATCTTTAAGAAGGTAGAAAGTATGGTTAAAAGAAATCTGTCACCACATACCTTTAAATAAATCCAGCTAACATGGGAGATGTGTGCTTGTCAACTGAATCATACCCACTTTTGTCCCATGTTGATAAGTGGTCTGAACCATAGATATGAGCGATTATATATTATGCAATTTAGCCCCTTGGTGCAGAGCCAGGCAGTGTAGAGGTATTCACACTTGGCCTGAAATCTCACTGCAGTGTGCCTCTGATCGGAGCACATGCTGTACAGTATTGAAGCTTGCTAGGCTGATGGAACCTGTACTCCGCATGCGTCCATTCCACCCGACAAGCTTCAGTTCTGTACAGCACATATACTGATTGAAGAGGGATACATTGTTGTAAGATTTGAGGGCCACACAATACCATCTCTACACTGTCTGGCCCTGTCACTTAGAGCAGGAAGTGGGGAGGGGGTGTAGCTGGCACAAACTGACTGGAGCTCTGGGTGCAACGGCAATACCCAATGACGAACTTGCTTGATGTAATTGCTGATTTCTCTAGATTTGGACAGACAAATGGCATTGGATTCAGCCAACAAGCCCATATCTCCCATTTCAGCTGGAATTATATAAAGGTATATGGTGACACATTCCCTTTAATAATCTAATTTGGGGGGAAGGATTAGGATTAAGCTATCCACCCTTACAATTCCATATCTGTTAGATTGGTTTGCAGTCCTTAATGTGAAAGTTTATTTTATCATAAAGTTTCTTTTCTTTACTTTCTGGTTAGAAATATTAATGGATGTTTTCGCAATTCCTTTAGAATTTTGTCAGTTGTGTGGTAGTGGTTTGGACCAGAGCTCTATATTTAGAATGTTTCAAAAATTCTGAAAAGGATTTATGAACTATATTTAAATTGAGGGCTCACTGTGTGTTACTCGCTTCTGGTATAGTAAACGGCTGCGATTAAAGGTTGACGAAGCCATTAGCCACTATTGGACTCAGAAATACCTATAGTGTATTAATTATTTAATTAGGAAAGACAACTTAAAATCATATGAGTTTCTTTCAAACAGAACTGTGATATAGTGGAGATTTAGACATTTTTGGTCATGATACACCTACAAACTTAAATGTATTTTATTAGGATTTTATGTGATAGACCAAAACAAAGTAGCAAGTATGTAACATAGTAACATAGTATATAAGACCGAAAAAAGACACTTGTCCATCCAGTTCGGCCTGTTTCCTACAAGTTGATCCAGAGGAAGGCAAAAAACCCCTGTGAGGCAGAAGCCAATTTTCCCCACTTAATGGGAAAAAAATTTCTTCCCGACTCCAATCAGGCAATCAGAATAACTCCCTGGATCAACGACCCCTCTCTAGTAGCTATAGCCTGTAATATTATTACACTCCAGAAATACATTCAGGCCCCTCTTGAATTCCTTTATTGTACTCACCATCACCACCTCCTCAGGCAGAGTGTTCCATAGTCTCACTGCTCTTACCGTGAAGAATCCTTTCTATGTTTGTGTACAAACCTTCTTTCGTCCAGACGCAGAGGACGTCACAGTCCTGGGGATAAATAGATGATGGGAGAGATCTCTGTACTGACCCCTGATATATTTATACATAGTTATTAGATCTCCCCTCAGTCGTCTTTTTTCTAAAGTGAATAACCCTAATTTTGATAACCTTTCAGGGTACTGTAGTTGCCCCATTAGAGTTATTACTTTAGTTGCCCTCCTCTGAACCCTCTCCAGCCTGCTGACAGGTCATGAGTGAGAGCGTTACCGCTCGAAACGCGTAGACTGCTACCGCAAACAATGTGCACCAACACTGGTGATTTCACTTCTGTATGGTGACTGTACTTACCGAAATAAAGGATTACAAGGCTTTTCTGAACCAAGTTGGAGTGCTGGATTTTCCTCCTTTTTTCTCTGCATCGTCTCCAAGGACTTCCTTGATTATTCCTTGCACCCAGGGAGTAAGGCATTTACTTGCAGGTGAGCTGGACAATCACTTTGTTTTTGTGTTCTATCAGGTCTATTGGTTAATACTAAGCCCAGTATGGCCGTCCCTCTAGTGGGGTCCTGAACCAGTTGGGAAAGGTAATTGTCTTTGGCTATTGCCAAGAACCTGTTTCCTTTTTGGGATGTACAGCTCTCAGTTTCCCAGTCTATCTCTGGGTAGTTGAAGTCTCCCATAATAACGACTTCATTATGATTTGCCGCCTCATCTATCTCGTTTAGTAATACATTTTCTTTGGACTATGGTATATTAGGTGTTTTTTAATACACTCCTATTAGTAATTTATTATTGTTTTTTGCTCCATGAATTTCTACCCATAGTCACTCCACATGTTCATGTCCCTCACAGATGTATTCTTGAATTACGGGATTTAGACAGGACTTCACGTAGAGGTAGACCCCTCCACCTCTCCGGTTTTGACGATCCTTTCTAAACAGATTGTAATCTTTTATATTAACTGCCCAGTCATAGCTATCATCCAGCCATGTCTCAATTATTCCCACTATGTCATAGTCCTCCTCACAGATCACTAATTCCAGTTCACCAGTCTTGTTAGTCAGGCTTCTGACATTTGAGAGGTTTATGTATATTTTTTACCCTACCCCTTTCATTCTGAACTGTTCTAGTCCCCCTTTCCATTCCTCCCCCAGTCACACTACCTCTCCCCTGGTCTCTATCTGCACTATCTTCCCCTCCTATAATGTTATTACCCTCTCCCCCCAGTCCCTAGTTTAAACACTCCTCCAACCTTTTAGCCATCTTTCTCCCCAACACAGCTGCCCCTTCCCCATTGAGGTGCAGCCCGTCCCTATGGTAGAGCCTGTAGCCGACAGAGAAGTCGGCCCAGTTCTCCAGGAACTAAAAAGAAAATGATAGTTTTTTTTCAACTATAATAGATAACAATTTGGAAAGTGTGGCATGCATTTGTATTATTCAGCCCCCTGTACTATGATACCCCTAAATAAAATTCGGTGTGACCGAGTGCCTTGAGAAGTCACCTGTGTGTAATTTATTCTCAATATAACTACAGCTGTTCTGTGAAACCCTCAGAGGTTTGTTAGTGAACATTAGTGATCAAACAGCATTATAAAAACCAAGGAATTCACCAGACAGGTCAGGAGTAGTGTTGAGCGAACAGTTCGAGCATAGTTCGGGTTCGTACCGAATTTTGGGGTTTTCGGGACCCGGATCCGAACATTTTCAAAAATGTTCGGTTTCGTTGTTCGGCGATTTCTTCCCGCTTTCTGAAGGGCTGCACAGCAGCCAATCAGCTATTGTTTTACTTCTTGCCCTAAGAGCCCATCACAGCCATGCCTACTAATGGCATGGCTGTGATTGGCCAAGTGCAGCATGTGACCCAGCCTCTATTTAAGCTGGAGTCACGTAGCGCCGCACGTCAGACTGCTCTGATTAGTGTAGGGAGAGGACGCAGCTTCTGTGAGAGCGAGATTAGGCAGGGAAAAGTCTGCAAAAGCACCTAATGAAGTGATCGATCTACAGCTGTAAATGATTGAACTTCTGCTAGTTACTTGCTCACTGGTTTTTAGGCTGCACAGAGCGTTTTTCTGTCACTTATTTTCTGGGGTGATCGGCGGCCATTTTGTGACTTGTGGTGCACCAGAACAAGCTGCCACCAAGTCGATCAATCCATCAATACTAGGTTTTTTTTTGCTATATCCTACATCAGGGGCTTGGCTGTGCTAATTGTCACCCCTAGAAACTCAGGATAGCAATTTCTATATTTTATTAAGGGGTTAAATACAATTGCCAAAATACCAATCCCCTAAATCTGGTGTTCCAGCTTTGGCTAGCCAAGTATAATACTATCTGCTGTTTGGCAAAGGATAGATTATTTTCTGTGGTGAAATTCAATTGTCAAAATAGCAATACCCTAAATCTGGTGTCCCATCACTGGCTAGCAAACTATAATAGTGTCCGCCAAAACATATATTTTGTTCTGGGGTGAAATTCAATTGCCAAAATAGCAATACCATAAATCTGGTGTCACAGCTGTGGCTGGCAAACTATAATAGTGTCCGCCAAAACAAATATTTTTTTCTGGAGTGAAATTCAACTGCCAAAATAGCAATCCCCTAAATCTGGTGTCCCAGCACTGGCTGGCAAACTATAATAGTGTCCGCCAAAACATATATTTTGTTCTGGGGTGAAATTCAATTGCCAAAATAGCAATACCATAAATCAGTGGTTTCATCTGTGGCTGGCCAAGTTTCATAGTGTCCTGCAAATCATATATTTTGTTCTGGGGTGAAATTCAATTGCCAAAATAGCAATACCCTGAATCTGGTGTTCCAGCTGTTCCAGGCCTAGTTTAAATCTGTCCGTAACAGGGTATATTTTGTTCTGGGGTGAAATTCAATTGCCAAAATAGCAATACCATAAATCTGGTGTCCCAGCACTGGCTGGCAAACTATAATAGTGTCCGCCAAAACATATCTTTTGTTCTGGGGTGAAATTCAATTGCCAAAATAGCAATACCATAAATCAGTGGTTTCAGCTGTGGCTGGCCAAGTTTCATAGTGTCCTGCAAAGGATATATTTTGTTCTGGGGTGAAATTCAATTGCCAAAATAGCAATACCATAAATCTGGTGTCCCAGCACTGGCTGGCAAACTATAATAGTGTCCGCAAAAACATATATTTTGTTGTGGGGTCAAATTCAATTGCCAAAATAGCAATACCCTGAATCTGGTGTTCCAGCTGTTGCAGGCCTAGTTTAAATCTGTCCATAAAAGGATACCTTTCATCCAGGGCCTAAATACTAGCCCTAAAAGAGATATTCCCCTAAATCAGTGGTTACTGCTGTGCCTGGATTAGTGTAATACGCTACATAAATAAATAGGCAGATAGTGTTAGGTGCCTGTAAAAAAAGGCCTGAATTTGAAATCAATACATTGGGCCAAATATTTTTTTTCCTATTGTGGTGCTTGGTGAACGGTAACAATGAGGAAAACCCTCTGGTGCTGGGAGAGGACGTGGCCATTCTGCCACAGCCACACGTCCTAGTGAACCAACTACCTCAGGTTCCAGTACCCGCCAGAATTGACAGCGATATTTGGTGGGGCCCAATGCCGTTCTATGGATGGTAAGGCCTGAGCAGGTACAGGTGCTAGTCAATTGGGTGGCCGACAGTGGATCCAGCACGTTCACAACATTATCTCCCACCCAGTCTTCTGCAGAAAGCGCACAGGTGGCGCCTGAAAACCAAGCCCATCAGTCTGTCACATCACCCCCATGCATATCAGGGAAACTGTCTGAGCCTCAAGTTATGCAGCAGTCTCTTATGCTGTTTGAAGACTCTGCTGGCAGGGTTTCCCAAGGGAATCCACCTATCCCTTCCCCAGTAGTGGAAGACATAGAATGCACTGATGCACAACCACTGATGTTCCCTGATGATCAGGACATGGGAGTACCATCTCATCGCAGTCCGGAGGTGGAGGAGGATGAAGCAGGTTCACAGCGGGGTGGCAACCGACACAGCTCAGGCCCATCACTGGTGCGTGGCTGGGGGGATACGGAGGACGATGACGATACGCCTCCCACAGAGGACAGCTTGTCCTTACCTCTGGGGAGCCTGGCACACATGAGCGACTACATGCTGCAGTGCCTGCGCAACGACAGCAGAGTTGCCCACATTTTAACGTGTGCGGACTACTGGGTTGCCACCCTGCTGGATCCCCGGTACAAAGACAATGTGCCCACCTTACTTCCTGCACTGGAGTGTGATAGAAACATGCGCGAGTACAAGCGCACGCTGGTAGACGCGCTCCTGAGAGCATTCCCAAAT
This sequence comes from Bufotes viridis, assembly GCA_033119425.1. Classification (NCBI taxonomy): domain Eukaryota; kingdom Metazoa; phylum Chordata; class Amphibia; order Anura; family Bufonidae; genus Bufotes; species Bufotes viridis. The sequence goes on from CM065595.1 coordinate 73,305,036, forward strand.
GTCACAGGGGAACAGGTGGAAGCCCAAGGCGAAGGCAGAGGAGGAGCAAGAGGTCGCCAACGCAGCAGTGTCACCGCCAGCTCCTCTGAGGGCAGGGTTAGCATGGCAGAAATGTGGAAAAGTTTTGTCTCCACGCCACAGCTAACTGCACCACCACCTGATACGGAACGTGTTAGCAGGAGGCAGCATTTCACTAACATGGTTGAACAGTACGTCTGCACACCCCTCCACGTACTGACTGATGGTTCAGCCCCATTCAACTTCTGGGTCTCCAAATTGTCCACGTGGCCAGAGTTAGCATTTTATGCCTTGGAGTTGGTGGCCTGCCCGGCGGCCAGCGTTTTGTCTGAACGTGTATTCAGCACGGCAGGGGGCGTCATTACTGACAAACGCAGCCGCCTGTCCACAGCCAACGTGGACAAGCTGACGTTCATAAAAAGGAACCAGGCATGGATCCCACAGGACCTGTGCCTCCCTTGTGCAAAATAGACATTTATAACTGCCTCCCCCTCAACCATGTATTCTTGTACTCCGGGGCACTTCTTTATAGAATCCTCATTTTTTTAACTTTACCATGATCTTGCGGTGCAACCCAAAGTTGAATGAACCTCTCCTCTGTCTGGGTGCTGAAGCCGAAATAACTGAAAGTGACCTTCTCCAGTGGTGGGTGATATGACACCTTATTCCTTGCAGTGGGACCTCTCTCCTTTGTCTGGGTGCTGGGGCCTAAATAATTGAAAGTGGCCTTCTCTAGTGGTGGGTGAAATGACGCATGATTCCTTGCTGTGGGACCTCTCTCCTCGGTCTGGGTGCTGGGCCGAAATAACTGAAAGTGGCCTTCTCCAGTGGTGGGTGATATGACGCATGATTCCTTGCTGTGGGACCTCTCTCCTCTGTCTGGGTGCTGGGGCCGAAATAACTGAAAGTGGCCTTCTCCAGTAGTGGGTGATATGACGCATGATTCCTTGCTGTGGGACCTCTCTCCTCTGTCTGGGTGCTGGGGCCGAAATAACTGAAAGTGGCCTTCTCCAGTGGTGGTTGATATGACGCATGATTCTCTGCTATGGGACCTCTCTCCAATTGATATTGGTTAATTTTTATTTATTTTATTTTATTGTAATTCATTTCCCTATCCACATTTGTTTGCAGGGTATTTACCTACATTTTGCTGCCTTTTGCAGCCCTCTAGCCCTTTCCTGGACTATTTTACAGCCTTTTTCGTGCCCAAAAGTTCGGGTCCCCATTGACTTCAATGGGGTTCGGGATAAAGTTCGGGTCGAGTTCGGATCCCGAACCCGAACATTTTCGGGAAGTTCGGCCGAACTTCTCGAACCCGAACATCCAGGTGTTCGCTCATCTCTAGTCAGGAGTAAACTAGTAGAGAAGTGTAAAGCAGAGTTAGGTTTTAAAAAAAATATCTCAGGTTCTGAACATCTCACGGAGCACTGTTCAATTTACCATCTGAAAATGGAAGGAGTATGGCACAACTGCAAACCTACCAAGACATGGCCGTTCACCTAAACTGACAGCCCAGGCGCTAGGAGAGCACAAATTAGAGAAGCAGCCAAGATGACCATGGTTACTCTGGAGGAACTGTGTAGATCCACAGCTCATGTGGAAGAATTTGTCCACAGGACAACTATTAGTTGTATACTCCACAAATCTGGCCTTTATGGAAGAGTGGCAACAAGAAAGCCATTTTTAAAAGAAAGCAATAAAAAGTCCTGTATGCAGTTTGCCACAAGCCATGTAAGAGACACAGCAAACGTGGAAGAAGGTGCTCTGGTCAGATGAGACCAAAGTTGAACTTTTTGGCCTAAATGCAAACACTATGGGGGAGATTTATCAAACTGGTGTAAAGTAGAACTGGCTTAGTTGCCCATAGCTACCAATCAGATTCCACCTTTCACAGCTTTGATAAATTTCCCTGTGTGTGTGGCAGAAAACTATCACTGGCACTGCACATCAACCTGAACACACCATCCCCACCATAAAACACAGTAGTGGCTGGATTGTCCTGTTTTTAGCTCCATCCATCCTCCCATCAACTCTGACCAGCTTCCCTGTCCCTGCTGAAGACAAGCATGTAGAGAAGCTTCAGTAGGGAAAGGGAAGCTGGTCAGAGTTGATGGCAAGTTGGATGGAGCTAAATACAGGACAGTCCTGGAGGAAAACCTGATAGAGGCTGCAAAACCTTGAGTGGGCCGGAGGGTCACCTTCCAGCAGGACAACAACCCTATACACCCAGAGCCACAATGAAATGGTTTAGATCAAAGAATATTAATGTGTTAGAATGGCCCAGTCAAAGTCCTGACCCAAATCCTTGTGGCAAGAATCTGTGGCAAGAAAAAACTGCTGTTCACAGATGCTGTCCATCCAGTCAGACTGAGCTTGAGTTATTTTGCAGAGAAGAATGGGCAGAAATCTTTAGATGTCCAAAGCTGATAGACACATACCCCAAAAGACTTGCAGCTGTAATTGCAGCAACATGATGGGGGGGGGGGACTTCGGGAATATGCATAAGTGTCTCTGCATGAACAACACCGTCTAATTCCATCATTAGGAAACGGCTGCTGGAGACTGGGGTACATTAAATGGAGTGGCCTGCACTTTCTCCAGACTGAATCCCTTTGAAAACCAACGGGATCAGCTGAGTTGTGGTGTAGAGGCTCCTAACTCTGTACCTGAGTGCCTCAATGACCAGAGGGCCGCCCTTCAGGAATAGTGGGATGCCATGTCTTAGCAGCCACAAGTAATTAAGACATTGCCATTTTTTTTGTGGGGGTATACCCACCACGGTTTGGGATTTTGATTCAATAAATTATTTGAGATGAGGAAATCACCATTGCATGCTTCTACTTAAATGCCCTACTTTCATGATATATTATCAAAGAAAGTAGTGTGAACCTTTTAAGTTTTTGATAAATTTTCCCGAAAACTAAATATAACAAACTTTTTGTGAGTAGTGTATGTGTGAAGTGAAAAGAAAGTGATACATGGTTTTCAAAGTTTTTAATAAGTAAAAACCTGGAAAATGTGGAGTGCATATAAGCAGTAATATGTGTATTAGCTTTCTGAGCAGATCTCGGTGTGGTGAAGCTTTGATACTTAGAGTATATGATATGTACATGCTAGGACACAGCTCTGCTCTCAGCATACTAATGTCTAGCACTGTCAGTCAAGCAGAAAGGCGAGTGCGCAGAGCACAGGGGGTATTACAAAGCAGTTTTCAAATGATTCAGCCCCACCTTCTGGTACTCCAACTTGCTCATTTGCATACAGATAAAAAAACGTAGATATCTCTGCAGCTGTTTAGCATACAAAGAAAAGGAAGGTATTGTTTTAATCAGCATGAAGAGCCCCACCAGGCAGTATGTCTGGTTTAATTGGGAGGGCTGTTCCTGGTGACAGAACTGCTTTAATAGTTATAATATTCATGAAATGATAATTCTCAAACATTTAGGCCTCTTTCACACAAGCGTGACAAATTAGGTCCAGGTGCGTTCTGGGTAACTCGCACCATTTTGCAAGCAAGTTCAGTCAGTTTTGTCTGCGATTGTGTTTTTTCCACGCGGGTGCAATGCGTTTTGATGCGTTTTTCACGCGTGTGATAAAAAACCGAAGGTTTACAAACATCTCTTAGCAACCATCAGTGAAAAATGCATTGCATCCGCACTTGCTTGCGGATGCAATGCGTTTTTCACGCAGCCCCATTCACTTCTATGGGGCCAGGGCTATGTGAAAAACGCAGAATATAGAACATGCTGCGATTTTCACGCAACGCACAAGACCCATTGAAATGAATGAGTCAGGATTCAGTGCGGGTGCAATGTTTTCATGTCGCGCATTGCATCCGTGCAGAAAAATCGCTTGTGTGAAAGGGGCCTTATTCTTATATTCTACTATTCTTGCTAGTATATAAACCGAAAATGAAGCTCCCAATAAGTATATGTTTTATAATGATATTGTTAATAAATATACATATTGTATCCTAGATAGTGTGCCTGTACCATTATTGTGTTTTTCTGCTCTGCAATTTTCTCTTTCCGTTATGAAGGTTTAATCTCTATTTTACTATGACTGTGCTGTCATTTTCAAATTCTTGGCAAGATTTTAAGTAGGCATGCTAAACAGCAATGACTTACTATGGAGATTTGTCATAGAAATTTGTTGTGGATTTCACAGTGTAGCCTTAGTTAAACTGTGCAGTTCATAGCAGGGTAAAGGGTCATCTTTACATGTACAGAAGACACCTGCCTTTTGATTGGATAGGAAGTTCCACTCATATTTAATTTCATTGACAGAGTGGGGTTTGCACAAATCAGTATAGGTGTTCATTTCTTGATGTACATGTTTGTATCCTAGTCTGTTTTGTCCGGTAAAATGTTTGGCTACCTGACTGAAATCCAGCCAACCCATTATAGTTAACTGGGTCACTCAGTCAGTGTCATATGACAGATACTATATGACACCACTGCTGCAAAACATGCAAAGAACTGAAATTCTTTTTGCAACAGCAACCTTTTATTTACTGTGGCATCTAAGGCTCTGTTCATATGGCATCTACCCAATACAGTCATTGTATTCCATAGGCTTACTTTAACCACTCCACGACCGCTTAACGCAGGGATGCGTCCGGTGGGCAGTCGTATTGTTCTGGGTGGACGCATTCGTGCGTCATCTCGTGAGACGCAAGATTCGCTGTGAGCGCACGCGGCTCTGCAGTTACACTTTGCTGGGATCAACCATCAGAGGACCAGGTAGCTCTGTATAGTAGCACCAAGCACCACACTACCCCCCCCCCCATCACTTATTAACCCCTGATCACCCAATATAGACTCCCTGATCACCCCCCTGTCATTGATCACCCCCCTGTAAGGCTCCATTCAGGTGTCCATATGTGTTCTGCGGATCCGCAAAACACGGACACCGGCAATGTGCTTTCCGCATTTTGCAGATCCGCACATTGCTAGAACTATATAGAAAATGCCCTTTCTTGTCCGCAATTGCGGACAAGAATAGGACATGTTCTATATTTTTGCGGAACGGAAGTGCAGACCCGGAAGTGCGGATCTGCAATTACGGATCCGAGCGGGACAAAGTCTGTTCCCATAGAAATGAATGGGTCCGCAATTCCGTTCCGCAAAAAGAATTGCGGACGTGTGAATGGGGCCTTAGGGTCCCTTATCACCGCCAGTTAGTTAGCTACTTGTTAGGTAGTTAGCGCCCACCGCACCGCAGTCACTGATTTTGGCAGAGATTTTTTCATCTACATTGATCGAATGCGAATGAAGAAATCTGTGCCGTTCATTTTTTCTTTCATCCCAGAGGCTGAATGGAAAAAAAAAATCTCATTACCCGTATACTCAATATAAGGAGAATAGCAGAAACTCCTAATGCTGGCCATACATGTAATGATTGTGGAGACCCTCAAATGCCAGGGCAGTACAAACACCCCACAAGTGACCCCATTTTGGAAAGATAACACCCCAAGGTATTCCGTGAGGGGTATGGTGAGTTCATGTAAAATTTAATTTTTTGTCACAAGTTAGTGGAATATGAGACTTTGTTAAAAAAAAAATATATATATATATATATATCTCAATTTCCGCTATCTTGTGGCAAAAAAAAAAATTCTGTGAACTCGCCATGCCCCTTACGGAATACCTTGGGGTGTCTTCTTTCAAAAATGGGGTCACATGTGGGGTATTTATACTGCCCTGGCATTTTAGGGGCCCTAAAGTGTGACAATCCAAATGCGTAAAAATGCCCTGTGAAATCCTAAAGGTACTCATTGGAATTTGGGCCCCTTTGCGCATCTTGGCTGCAAAAAAGTGGCACACATGTCGTATCGCCGTAATCAGGAGAAGTAAGGCAATGTGTTTTGCGCTGTATTTTTATATATATACCCATACTTTGTGTGAGAAATATCGCTGTAAACAACAATTTTTTAATTTTTTTTAGACAAAGTTGTCAATTTACAGAGATATTTCTCTTACTCAGCATGGGTATATGTAAAAATACACCCCAAAACACATTGCCCTACTTCTGAGTACGGCGATACCACACATGTGACACTTTTTTGCAGCCTAGGTGAGCAAAGGGGCCAAAAGTCCGAGTACCTTTAGGTTTTACATTGTTGCTCACAATTTAGCCCCGCCCAAAATGCCAGAACAGTAAACACACCCCACAAATGTGCGCACTGGCCACCAATACTGTATTTATTACTGGGGACAGGGGGGGGCACACTGCCCACCAATGTTTTAATACTAGGGAGGGGGGGGGGCGGAGCACTGGCCACCAATGCCTAGTAATGTTCATATATAAATCCAGGCAGAAGACACAGGGGTTAATTGCCGCAGATCGCAGCGCTCTGTCACAGGCAGGTGCTGGCAGCCTGTGTCTTCTGCCTGCATTTATACATGAAACGGTACTAGGCATTGCTGGCCAGTGCTCCTTGGTTGCAGCGGCAGCACAGGGGGCGGGAGAGACTGCCTCCTTCTCCTTGTGCTGCCGAGGAGAACATGGCTGCGCACAGAGCGGCGCAGCCATGCTCTCCTATACTGGGCTGTGCAGTAGCGCAGCCCAGTATCGATAAAATACTTATCCTGGTATCGAGCTCGATACCAGAGAAAAGTATTGATTGGGTATCGAAAGTTCGATACCCGAAACAACCCTAGTATTTATACTATCCTGGCATTCTAGCACCTGAAGAAACATGACAGTTGCTCAAAAAGTCAGAGCTGCTTCAAAATGCGGAAATTCACTTTTTTGCACACTAGTTTGTAAACGCTATAACTTTTACCCAAACCAATAAATATACACTTATTGCATTTTTGTTCATCAAAGACATGTAGAACAATAAATTTCTAGAAAAATTTATATAGAAATTTTTTTTTTTTTATTTTACAACAGAAAGCAAAAAATGTCGTTAAATTTTTATTAATAGCAAAAAAAGTAAAAATGTCAGGAACAATGAAATACCACCAAATGAAAGCTCTATTAGTGAGAAGAAAAGGAGGTAAAATTCATTTGGGTGGTAAGTTGTATGACGGAGCAAGAAACGGTGAAAGTAGTGTAGTGCAGAATTGTAAAAAGTGGTCTGGTCATTAACCACTTCCCGACCGCCTAACGCACAACTGCGTTCTCGCGGCGGTCGGGCTGTTCTGGGGCGCCGCAGATGTGCGTCATCTCGCGAGACGCGAGATTTCACACATATTCGGCCGCGCATGTTCAAATCGCGCATTGCACAAAGTTTAGATGAACTGGGTCATCAGCCTGCCAGCCAATTGGCATCGCTGGCGGGCTGATGACTTTTAAAAAAACGAATCGCAAGCCATTTAACCCATCATATTTGTAAATATGATGGATTAAATGGCTTCTGTGCTCTCTCCTGGGTCCTTTTCGTCGGTTGGACCCAGGAGAGAGCACACCTCTACAGTGAGTACACCAAGCACCACACACTAGCCCCTGATCAGCCCCCCCATCACCCAAATTAACCCCTTGATTACCTCTCTCAGCACCTGTCAATCATCTAGTGAAAGGGAAAAAAGTCATCAGTGTAAACTGTCACTTTTTTTTCACTAGGATTGACTGTTAGGTTTAGCTTAGTTTAGGCCCCTTTGGTAGGTAGTTAGCGTTAGCGCCAAGCCCACCGCACCGCAGTCACTGGTTCGCTGATTAGCGTAGCGCTAATCAGCTTTTGTACTTTATAGTATCTGTAAGTGATCAGAACTGATCACGGTCAGATCTATAATAGTACTAGTGTCACTTTAGTTCGCCTCCACCCCAAACGCAGTGTTTTTTTGTAATCACTGCACAATCCTTCACTAGCGCTGCGGCGATAAAAAATCAGTTTTGATCTTTTTATCAATCGCAGCGGCTTCTGTACTTCGCTACCCTCTCAATTGTAAGACAGGCTTGTTTTTTTCTTGGGTAGTCTCAGGGAATACCCCTAAATTTAGACGCCCAAATGTCAAGAAAGGGGTATTCTCCTGAAGAGGCCTACAGGATTCTGACCCAGTCGGATGAGGAATGGGAACCCTCATCTGACGAATCTAGCGGGTCAGAATACGAACCTGTAGAGAGCAGTGGCAGTCTGACCCAAAGTTCGGACGAGGAGGTTGAGGTCCCTGATAGAACCAGGCGTACCCGGCCCCGTGTCGCTAGACCGCAGGTTACGCAGGATCCGTTTCAAGGGCAGCAGAGTGGGGCTGGCGCTGCCGGATTACGTGGTGAGGCATACACCAGCAGCGCAGCCCGTCCTGGACCTTCTACCAGCACTGCCGTACAACATGGTGAAGTGGCGAGCACCAGAAGGGCAGTTGAAGCTGGTACGGTGGCACGTGCAGTAGTTTCCCGTCGCAGCCACCGCGCAGACAGGCCCGTAGAGCCCCTAGAATCCCTGAGGTGCTGGCAAACCCTGATTGGCAGCCCCCAACTTCAGCCGCACCAGTAGTTCCCCCTTTCACCGCCCAGTCAGGAGTTCGGTTGGAAACAGCTCAGATAGGATCGGCGCTGGGGTTTTTGAGCTGTTTTTCACTGCGGAGCTCTCTGACTTAGTCGTGGCAGAAACAAATCGGTATGCCAATCAATTTATCGCCGACAACCCGGAAGCTCCTATGCCCAGTCTTTCCGGTGGAAACCAGTCCAAGTTTCCGAATTTAGAACTTTTCTGGGCCTTCTCCTCAGCATGGGCATAACCAAAAAACATGAATTGCGGTCATATTGGTCCACAAACCCAATTCATCACATGCCCGTGTACTCTGCTGCCATGTCCAGGACACGTTTTGAGACCATCCTGCGTTTCCTGCACTTTAGCGACAACACCACCTCCCGTCCCAGAGGCCACCCAGCTTTTGACCGGCTCCATAAAATTCGGCCCCTCATAGACCATTTGAACCAGAAATTTGCAGATTTGTATACCCCTGCACAAAACATCTGCGTAGACGAGTCCCTTGTACATTTTACCGGGCGCCTTGGCTTCAAACAGTAAATCCCAAGCAAGCGCGCCCGGTATGGGGTCAAATTGTATAAGCTCTGTGAAAGGGCCACAGGCTATACGCACAAATTTTGGATCTATGAGGGAAAAGATCAGACCCTGGAGCCGGTCGGTTGCCCTGACTACCTGGGGAGCAGTGGGAAGATAGTCTGGGACTTGGTGTCACCCTTATTCGGCAAGGGGTACCATCTTTATGTGGACAACTTTTACACAAGTGTGGCCCTCTTCAAGCATTTGTTCCTAGAACAGATTGGCTGCTGTGGCACCGCGCGACCTAGTCGCCGGGGCTTCCCCCAACGGCTCCTTACCACCCGACTTGCAAGGGGGGAGAGAGCTGCACTGTGTAACGACGAACTGCTCGCGGTGAAATGGAGAGACAAGCGTGACGTTTACATGCTCTCCTCCATTCACGCAGACACGACAGTCCAAATTGAACGGGCAACCAGTGTCGTTGAAAAGCCCCTCTCAGTCCACGACTATAACCTCCACATGGGAGGGGTGGACTTCAACGACCAGATGTTGGCCCCTTATTTGCTTTCCGACGAACCAGACGCTGGTATAAGAAGGTGTCTGTATATTTGATTCAATTGGCTGCCTATAATAGTTACGTTCTCTACAGTAAGGCTGGGAGAACGGGATCCTTCCTTAAATTCCAGGAAGAGATCATTTCGGAACTCCTGTATCCAGGAGGTTCCGTGGCCCCATCCACCAGTGTAGTTAGCCGTCTACACGAGCAACACTTCCCCAGTGTCTTTCCTGGTACCTCAACCCAACCGTCACCCCGAAAAAGATGTCGTGTCTGTGGCAGGAGTGGAATAAGGCGTGACACCCGTTATTTCTGTCCTGACTGTCCTGACCACCCTGCCCTATGCTTTAGAGAGTGTTTCCGGAAGTACCACACTCAGGTACACTTAGGGACAGCACTACACAGGTAGTTTTTTTCACTCAGGCTCTAGGGTCTCTCAGGACACTAGGTTTTGAGAGACCCTAACACATAGGGACGGTGCTGGTGTGCTACAGCAGAAGTGTGAAACGGTAGAAACGTCTCCTTTCACTTGGTATAACGTGTATAGTGTACTTCGCACCATCTCTGTGTGATTTACACTTTACACATTGTCCCATGGGAAAGGAGAGGTTTCTGCTAGGAAAATAAAGAGTGAAATGGTTAAAAAAAAAAAAATTAAACAGGTAGCAAGAAAAAAAAATCTTGAGTTAGTTCAGGTTTTTATGTTCATGTTTTATAAAAGTTTTACAATGTTCCGGTTTTATAAAGTTTACAACGTTCAAGTTATGTGCCTGCTGCCTGTTTTTTCTTTTTTTTTTTTTTCCCCTAACCACCCTTTATTTTCCAGGAAGACCAACGGACCAACCGACGAAAACGCCGCAGCACTGATGTGAATTCTGAGAGAAGCATTGCGCTGCTGTCAGAAGACACGTGAAGTCGGTGTATGCGGCGCTGCAAGATGAGATTTCTCCTCTGCAGGACAGGTACGTTTGCCCAGGCATATGAGCTGAGGAGAGGTGTTGGAGTTCATATTCTTTGGCAAACACTTTGTATCAAAAATCTGGCAAAGATGTCTTCCTCCACACCGATCGATTGATCGATGTGAATGGAGAAATCACGCTTGCCAGGACATAGGAGCTAAGTGGGTATGGATGTTTGGGCGGAGCTCCTATGTCCTGGCAATCGCCAGGCCCCTCTTTTTTTCTTGCATATTTTTTGGCAGAGATTTTTTCATCCACATCGATCGATGCGAATGAGGAAATCTGTGCCGTTCATTTTTCTTTCAGCCCAGAGGCTGAACGGAAAAAATCTCATTACCTGTATGCTCCATATAAGGAGAATCGCAGAAACTCCTAATGCTGGCCATACATGTAATGATTGCGGAGACCCTCAAATGCCATGGCAGTGGAAAAACCTCACATGTGACCCCATTTCGGAAAGAAGACACCCCAAGGTATTCGCTGAGGGGCATATTGAGTCCATGAAAGATTAAACTTCTTGTCACAAGTTAGCGGAAAGGGAGACTTTGTGAGAAAAATAAAAAAAAAAACAAATTCTGCTAACTTGTGGCAAAAAAAAAAATCTTCTATGAACTCGCCATGCCCCTCACAGAATACCTTGGGGTGTCTTCTTTCTAAAATAGGGTCACATTTGGGGTATTTTTACTGCCCTGGCATTTTAGGGGCCCAGAAGCGTGAGAAGAAAAAGGCGTAAAAATGCCATCCTGAAAGGTACTCATTGGATTTAGGGCCCCTTTGCGCATCTTGGCTGCAAAAAAGTGTAACACATGTGGTATCGCCGTACTCAGGAGAAGTAGGGCAATGTGTTTTGGGGTGTATTTTTACATATACCCATGGTGGGTGAGAGAAATATCTCTGTAAATGACAACTTTTAAAAAAAATTTATACAAAGTTGTCATTTACAGAGATATTTTTCACACCCAGTAGGATTTTACAGGACATTTTTACGCATTTGGATTCCAAACTGCTTTTGACGTTTAGGGGCCCCTAAAATGCCAGGGCAGTAAAAATACCACACAAGTGACCCCATTTCGGAAAGAAGACACCCCAAGGTATTCTGTGAGGGGTATGGTGAGTTCATGTAAAATTGTATTTTTTGGCACAAGTTAGTGGAATATGAGACTTTGTAAAAAAAAAAATCCATTTCCGCTAACTTGTGACAAAAAATAAAAACTTCCATGAACTCACTATGCCCCTCAGTGAATACCTTAGGGTGTCTACTTTCGGAAATGGGGTCATTTATGGGGTATTTCTACTGTCTGGGCATTGTAGTACCTCAGGAAACAGGACAGGTGCTCAGAAAGTCAAAGTGCGGAAATTCACTTTTTTGCACCATAGTTTGTAAATGCTATAACTTTTACCCAAACCAATAAATATACACTTATTGCATTTCTTTTTTTATCAAAGACATGTAGAACAATAAATTTTGAGAAAATTTTTTAGAGAAATGTAGTTTTATTTGATAAATTTTCCAACATAAAGTGAAAAATATCATTTTTTTGCAAAAATTTCATCAAAAAAAAGTAAAATATCAAAAAAAGTAAAAATGTCAGCAAGAAAGAAATAGCACCAAATGAAAGCTCTATTAGTGAGAAGAAAAGGAGGTAAAATTCATTTGGGTGGTAAGTTGTATGACGGAGCAATAAACGGGTAAAGTGGTGTAGTGCAGAATTGTAAAAAGTGGCCTGGTCATTAAGGGTGTTTAAGCTAGGGGGGATGAAGTGGTTAAGGGTGTTTAAGCTAGGGGGGCTGAGGCGGTTAAAGGGGTTGTCTGGGATTGGGGACATTGCCCTAATAGTACAAGTGTGGCATACACATTACATATAAGCATGTAGTACCTTTGGCACAGATTTCTGCTGCCCCATTTTCATCTTTGAAATTCATGTCCGGAAGTTACTGTTTTCTTCTCCTCATTGAGGTACCGGGTCCCTTGCGGGCAAGCAAAGATTCCTCTTCCGCTGCTCAGAGAGCCTGGTTACGTCACTGGCAGCATAAGTAATTTGTGGATGGAGGAGTGGTAACTAGGTTGGCCGAAATTGCGCTAAGCCACGCCCCTCCAGTCCGGTCATGTCACCGGGAAAGGAGCTTTCGAATGAATGGAGGTGAAGATTGATGAGGGGGCGGAGTTACAGCAGAGCAGAGAGACAGGTGTAACTACCTGATGCTGTGCTGCCCCAGGACCCAGGGGGCAGTGCAGCCGGAAGTTAGGGAAAGATAAACAGATAAATAAACAATAAGTGGGGGACTGTTGGAGCCACATACAAGTGGCAAAAATTGCTGAAAATATATGGAGGCACCTTTATTTAGATATACATTGTGAGTAAATGTGTTTTTTTTTTTTTTTTTAATTGTTACCGGACAACCCCTTTAACTTGGCAAATGCCAAACTAGTAGTTATACATTTTTAACACATTTGGATCCTGACCGCATGTTATATTACATGGCCTCTGTTCCAGTGTTTTAATACTTCACAATAACGGTCTCTACCGGAGTATAACACACCCTAAATCGATTTATAGGTGCTCTCCAATCTTACATAAACAACACTAATCAAAAAACCTTAATAAAAAACCAAATTTTATTGACTCATTTATCATAAAATACTTCTATCACATAAAAATTAATGAAGGGACAAGAACAGGTATCCAATACCCTCCCACAATGTTATGCGTCATACATATAAATAGATGCAAAAATGATTTCAAACAATTATATTGTAGCTCAAGCTGATTCTATACACCGCAGTGATAAATACACGTCACGGTAATGAATTAATGCATATTCAGACAAATCTAATGTGCTATACCAGACTAACACTGCGGCAATCCTCCATACATGCCTGCAAATCCATGCATGGCTTATAACACTGTTCAGCAGCAAAATTCTAACATTTGATAATCAATGTATCCATAAAATAGGGGCTATTTAGCCTTACCAAATATCATATGGCGGGGGAGAGTACGGGTGCTCCTCGACGCGCGTTTCGCGTATTCAGCTTCCTCAGGAGGAGTATGTAAACTTAGGGAAAAATGGGGAAGTTTAAAAAGGCATCCTGCGCCAATAGAAATCGTGTTTGGCCATCACGGGACACAAGGCGGCCACATGACGGCGCATGACCAATCGCACCCTGCCACGTCATGAGCACTTCCGCCCTCACCCCGAAGCCGACATCCGGAAGGGCAATCTCGATTGATAGCCTGTTGCGAATGCCGAGCTAAAAGGAGCGAGGGCGGAAGGCAGAGAAGGGCGTAGAGCGGTCATGCGCACAAGCGGCAGCCCTGCAATACTAATATCCGAAAAAACGGGATGACAGAGATGAATGAATCCTCTAAATATGAATATACAAATACCTAGTGCCTATAATAAAATACATAATATGTCTGATTGCCATTCATTTAAAGTGCTACTGTGCATGTGTCAAATAAAATTAATAAAAATATACAAAATAATTCATGTGCAAATATAAATACAACAATTCAATAAAAAATTTAGTGCAAATGGAGATATCAACGAAAGTGTGTAATAAATATGGATTCGATGAATCCAAAGGTGAAGAAATACATATAATTAGTGAGAATAATTATTATTCATAATGTTAATAAATACAATGATAAACTCTACAACTCTAATAAGTTTATAAATATATGTGTAAAAATAAATATCATTATTAATATTAATATATCTAATTAGCAATCCAGAGAAATTATAAACACTACAAAGCACCAGAAAAAGGAGAGAAGCCTTGTAAGAAACAAGTTCAGATATCCGCAGTAAATCAGTCGATCTTTGGATCCCGGATGGAAGACGCCATTTTCAAATGCAGAAAACAATTTATTATTTTATTCTAAAAAACAAGAAACAATCAATTAGTACACAAAACAGTGATTTAAAAAACCAAATCCCCTTATTTAAACCCCTAAAATAACAATGCCACTACTTATAAGAAAGAGCCAAAACCAAAATTCTCATTTAGCCCTATAGGAGTCACAGTATTGAGTCTGAAAATCCAACGACACTCAATTTGTGCTAACCTCTTTCCATAGTTGCCACCTCTGATGCCCAGATGGATCTTGTCAATCCCCCGAAAACGGAACAACTTCGCGTCGCACTGATGGTACAGTTTAAAATGTTTAGGGATGGTTTTCAACAGCATAATGTCCTTCTCATCCTTAGCTTTCTCGATGTCACGCACATGTTCTCGTATTCTTCTACGAAATTCCCTGGTAGTCAGTCCAACATAGATCTTCTCGCACGGACAAGTTGCATAGTAGATGACCCCAGTGGATGTACATGAAATGTACTCCCTGATCTGAAAAGTACGGGATTTATCAGAATTTGTGAAATGTTTAACTTTATCCACATTGGCACAAGCTTTACAGGACCCACACGGATATGAGCCCCAAGTCAAAGATTTTTTCTCCTTTTCTTGTGTGTAATGACTATGTACCAACAAGTCTTTTAAATTCCTTGACCGTCTCGCCGTCATCAGAGGTTTTTCAGAGATGCATGACTTTAATTTTACATCTGTCTTCAAAATATTCCAATATTTGTTTATAATTGAATAGATTTCCCCCCATTGTTTGTTATACGTCGTAATAATCCGAATCTCTTTGTCTCCTTCCTTCTTATTTCTTTGGTTTGGACAGAGTAATTTTGCTCTCTGGCTGCCTAAAGCCACCTGTGTTCCTCTCTTGATCTGTCTGTTGCTGTATCCTCTATCTTTAAACCTGTCAGTCATCTTGATAGCTTGTATCCTAAACTCATCCTCCTTTGAGCATATTCTCCTTAATCTTAAAAACTGACCTTTTGGGATTCCATTTATTGTGGCAATGGGGTGAGCCGAGCTTGCATGCAATACTGAATTGACTGCTGTTTCTTTTCTAAAAATATTCGTCTGCAGCTTCCCTTCTGGATCCACCTCAATCTTCAGGTCCAGAAAATCCAGATCCCGTCCTGCACGAAAAGTAAGCTTGATGTTACAAAAGTTGTTATTTAGTATCTCTTTAAATTCTTGGAGTTCTTCTATCGTGCCATCCCATATAAACAGGATGTCATCGATATATCTCATCCAATTATGAACCTTATCACTGTATTTGATAGGTTCCTCTTGGAAGATCTTTCTCTCCCAAGCCCCCAAAAAGAGGTTAGCATAAGAGGGGGCACATGTGGCCCCCATCGCCACTCCTTGTGTTTGTAAATAATATCGATCCTTAAAAACGAAAAAATTATGATACAGTATGAACTCCAAGAGTTGTAACACGAATTCATTAAAAGTGGGCTCTTGATTATTACTTTTTAAAAACTCAGCTGCCGCTTTTAATCCATCTTCATGTTTAATACACGTGTATAGTGATTCCACATCAGCGGTCACAAGGAGCATATCATCAGACATCTGTATTCCCTCCAGACGATTCAACACAGCCGTGGAATCCTGAACGAAAGAAGGTAGGCTCATTACTTCTAACTGTAGAAAATAATCCACATATCTGCTGATATTTTCACTCAGGCTTTCATTACCTGCCACAATGGGGCGACCTGGTGGATCTAAACTATCCTTATGCACTTTAGGAATAATATAAAAAGTGGCCACCTTTGGATGTTGCTTCAATAAACAATCTTTTACCGTTTTTGCAATTATATTTTTGTCAACAGCGACATCTAAAATTCGATTTAACTTGTCCTGAAATATCAGAAGAGGATTATTAGGTAAAATGCGATAACATTTTTTGTCTCTTAACAACTTAAAGACTTGTCGTTCATACATATCTATAGGCCATATTACTGTATTTCCCCCTTTATCCGCTTGTTTGATAACGGCCCCCTTCAGATGAATTAATTCTTCCAAAGCTATGAACTCAGATTTGGATAAATTATTGGGGGACGTCTTTTTCTCAAGTCTCCCCAGCTCTTCACTCACCATCTTGACAAAAATTTCTATAGCTGGACAAAGGTTAAAGGATGGGAAGACCTGTGATTTTTTCAAAATTTCCTTAGGAATATTACCTATTTTTTTTTATATATTTATTCTAAGTCCTAAAAATATTGGAAGATCTAATTAAGGAGAATGAATGTAAGAGCCTGAAAAAATAGGTAATATTCCTAAGGAAATTTTGAAAAAATCACAGGTCTTCCCATCCTTTAACCTTTGTCCAGCTATAGAAATTTTTGTCAAGATGGTGAGTGAAGAGCTGGGGAGACTTGAGAAAAAGACGTCCCCCAATAATTTATCCAAATCTGAGTTCATAGCTTTGGAAGAATTAATTCATCTGAAGGGGGCCGTTATCAAACAAGCGGATAAAGGGGGAAATACAGTAATATGGCCTATAGATATGTATGAACGACAAGTCTTTAAGTTGTTAAGAGACAAAAAATGTTATCGCATTTTACCTAATAATCCTCTTCTGATATTTCAGGACAAGTTAAATCGAATTTTAGATGTCGCTGTTGACAAAAATATAATTGCAAAACGGTAAAGATTGTTTATTGAAGCAACATCCAAAGGTGGCCACTTTTATATTATTCCTAAAGTGCATAAGGATAGTTTAGATCCACCAGGTCGCCCCATTGTGGCAGGTAATGAAAGCCTGAGTGAAAATATCAGCAGATATGTGGATTATTTTCTACAGTTAGAAGTAATGAGCCTACCTTCTTCGTTCAGGATTCCACGGCTGTGTTGAATCGTCTGGAGGGAATACAGATGTCTGATGATATGCTCCTTGTGACCGCTGATGTGGAATCACTATACACGTGTATTAAACATGAAGATGGATTAAAAGCGGCAGCTGAGTTTTTAAAAAGTAATAATCAAGAGCCCACTTTTAATGAATTCGTGTTACAACTCTTGGAGTTCATACTGTATCATAATTTTTCGTTTTTAAGGATCGATATTATTTACAAACACAAGGAGTGGCGATGGGGCCACATGTGCCCTCTTATGCTAACCTCTTTTTGGGGCTTGGGAGAGAAAGATCTTCCAAGAGGAACCTATCAAATACAGTGATAAGGTTCATAATTGGATGAGATATATCGATGACATCCTGTTTATATGGGATGGCACGATAGAAGAACTCAAGAATTTAAAGAGATACTAAATAACAACTTTTGTAACATCAAGCTTACTTTTCAGTGCAGGACGGGATCTGGATTTTCTGGACCTGAAGATTGAGGTGGATCCAGAAGGGAAGCTGCAGGCGAATATTTTTAGAAAAGAAACAGCAGTCAATTCAGTATTGCATGCAAGCTCGGCTCACCCCATTGCCACAATAAATGGAATCCCAAAAGGTCAGTTTTTAAGATTAAGGAGAATATGCTCAAAGGAGGATGAGTTTAGGATACAAGCTATCAAGATGACTGACAGGTTTAAAGATAGAGGATACAGCAACAGACAGATCAAGAGAGGAACACAGGTGGCTTTAGGCAGCCAGAGAGCAAAATTACTCTGTCCAAACCAAAGAAATAAGAAGGAAGGAGACAAAGAGATTCGGATTATTACGACGTATAACAAACAATGGGGAAATCTATTCAATTATAAACAAATATTGGAATATTTTGAAGACAGATGTAAAATTAAAGTCATGCATCTCTGAAAAACCTCTGATGACGGCGAGACGGTCAAGGAATTTAAAAGACTTGTTGGTACATAGTCATTACACACAAGAAAAGGAGAAAAATCTTTGACTTGGGGCTCATATCCGTGTGGGTCCTGTAAAGCTTGTGCCAATGTGGATAAAGTTAAACATTTCACAAATTCTGATAAATCCCGTACTTTTCAGATCAGGAGTACATTTCATGTACATCCACTGGGGTCATCTACTATGCAACTTGTCCGTGCGAGAAGATCTATGTTGGACTGACTACCAGGGAATTTCGTAGAAGAATACGAGAACATGTGCGTGACATCGAGAAAGCTAAGGATGAGAAGGACATTATGCTGTTGAAAACCATCCCTAAACATTTTAAACTGTACCATCAGTGCGACGCGAAGTTGTTCCGTTTTCGGGGGATTGACAAGATCCATCTGGGCATCAGAGGTGGCAACTATGGAAAGGGGTTAGCACAAATTGAGAGTCGTTGGATTTTCAGACTCAATACTGTGACTCCTATAGGGCTAAATGAGAATTTTGGTTTTGGCTCTTTCTTATAAGTAGTGGCATTGTTATTTTAGGGGTTTAAATAAGGGGATTTGGTTTTTTAAATCACTGTTTTGTGTACTAATTGATTGTTTCTTGTTTTTTAGAATAAAATAATAAATTGTTTTCTGCATTTGAAAATGGCGTCTTCCATCCGGGATCCAAAGATCGACTGATTTACTGCGGATATCTGAACTTGTTTCTTACAAGGCTTCTCTCCTTTTTCTGGTGCTTTGTAGTGTTTATAATTTCTCTGGATTGCTAATTAGATATATTAATATTAATAATGATATTTATTTTTACACATATATTTATAAACTTATTAGAGTTGTAGAGTTTATCATTGTATTTATTAACATTATGAATCATAATTATTCTCACTAATTATATGTATTTCTTCACCTTTTGGATTCATCGAATCCATATTTATTACACACTTTCGTTGATATCTCCATTTGCACTAAATTTTTTATTGAATTGTTGTATTTATATTTGCACATGAATTATTTTGTATATTTTTATTAATTTTATTTGACACATGCACAGTAGCACTTTAAATGAATGGCAATCAGACATATTATGTATTTTATTATAGGCACTAGGTATTTGTATATTCATATTTAGAGGATTCATTCATCTCTGTCATCCCGTTTTTTCGGATATTAGTATTGCAGGGCTGCCGCTTGTGCGCATGACCGCTCTACGCCCTTCTCTGCCTTCCGCCCTCGCTCCTTTAGCTCGGCATTCGCAACAGGCTATCAATCGAGATTGCCCTTCCGGATGTCGGCTTCGGGGTGAGGGCGGAAGTGCTCATGACGTGGCAGGGTGCGATTGGTCATGCGCCGTCATGTGGCCGCCTTGTGTCCCGTGATGGCCAAACACGATTTCTATTGGCGCAGGATGCCTTTTTAAACTTCCCCATTTTTCCCTAAGTTTACATACTCCTCCTGAGGAAGCTGAATACGCGAAACGCGCGTCGAGGAGCACCCGTACTCTCCCCCGCCATATGATATTGGGTAAGGCTAAATAGCCCCTATTTTATGGATACATTGATTATCAAATGTTAGAATTTTGCTGCTGAACAGTGTCATAAGCCATGCATGGATTTGCAGGCATGTATGGAGGATTGCCGCAGTGTTAGTCTGGTATAGCACATTAGATTTGTCTGAATATGCATTAATTCATTACCGTGACGTGTCTTTATCACTGCGGTGTATAGAATCAGCTTGAGCTACAATATAATTGTTTGAAATCATTTTTGTATCTATTTATATGTATGACGCATAACATTGTGGGAGGGTATTGGATACCTGTTCTTGTCCCTTCATTAATTTTTATGTGATAGAAGTATTTTATGATAAATGAGTCAATAAAATTTGGTTTTTTATTAAGGTTTTTTGATTAGTGTTGTTCCAGTGTTTTAATAGCAAAAGCTGTTCTTTGATGCATATGCTTGAGATTTGCATACCTTACTATATCACATTTACATCATATTTACATTGCTTTTATGTGTAAACTTCTGCTTGTCTGTGCTTTAGGTGAACATGTTTGTTTTCATCTATTTTTTTAAATACTTCCTAATTGACACAAAGTTACATGGTTGTGAACTTTCTATCAAGGCATCTGTAATCATCAGGTTGTCTTTTTTTCAGGAAATGTATAGGTTTTGGGGTTCTAGCTTTGAAGAAGTGTAGTCCTTGTATTTAATAGTTTTGTTTTTTGTTTTTTAAATTAATTTTCAGCTTAACACCAGGGTTTTGGTCTTTCCAAATCTGGTGATTTTATGTAGAAATATGCACGTAAATATGTAATAGACCAAAGTGGTTTTTTTTTTTTTTTTAGGGGTGTGGTCCATACTGCTTTCTCTGTGGCTTGCACGTTTACCCACTAATATCAACTTTTTGTAATTTTTTTAAAAAAAATGGCATTGATTCAAAGTTGCATGAAAGTGTGAGTATAACGCGCTAAGTGCCAGGTGTCTACTTTCAGAAAATATGTGGGCATAGGGGATTAGTATGATTCTCTTATTTTGTAATTTTTAGGTTTCAAAACTGCTAACATTGTCCTGGTGTCATGCTGGCGAGGAGGTGTGTGTGAATTGGGATTAGTTCTCTGTGAACTTTTATTCAGCACTGAGAGGGTAATGCTTCCCCCCTGCCCCTGTCCAGTTGCATGTTAAGTTACTAATCAGTTTCCCTATTTAGCTGGGTTTTTTGTTCCACCTCCTTGCCTGAGCTTTTGAGGTTGATAGTAACCAGTGAAGTAGATCTTGTCTGGATAACTGTGTACCGAACCTTGTTTGTCTTCCGATTCCGCTCCTTGCTGCATGCCCCGACCCTGGAACTGTAACCTGGATTACGCTTGTACTCAGCCTGCTCTTAATATTGTATTGTGTTTAGATTACGCTTTTGCCTGTGTCCTTGGTGCTTTGCATCGGTGTCTTTGGCCCCCGCGGGTCAGCAGCCAACCACACCAGGACTACTCCAGGAGGTAGCAGCCTGGTTGGTTCCTTGCAACAAAGACCAGATCCCTGTACAGGGGTTAACGGGTGAATATTAGGGAACCACCAGGACAATGTCCTTAGATTTAGCCCAAAGCCAAATTGGCATAGTGGGTTCGCACAAACTGTCCGTAACAGTAAACTCAGACCATGGACCCTGCTAACCCATCCCCAGTGGGCTTGTCAGAACCTTTCCCAGAATTCAACCGGCCAAGTCCAAGACAGATATTGTTCTATCTACATGATGTATTTACTTGTCTAGACTCTCTGACTACTGCCATAGAGGTACTACAAACACTGTCGGTAGCTCCTACTCCGCATGTTGCGCTAATGGGAGAATTTGGTCCCCGATTATCTGCTCCTCCTCGGTATGATGGAGATCCTAAACAATGTTGTTGTTTTATAAATCAGTATACTCTGCACTGCTGTCCCACCAGTTTGCCACTGATCATTCCAAGGTTACCTTTTATGATGTCCCACCTCGTTGATGAGTCCTGGACCTGGATCAACCTGCTTTAGGAGAGGAATGATCCTCTTACTAACAACTTAAAGGACTTCCTTAAGACCTTCTGGAGGGTATTCGATGAGCCCGGACGTACCACTTCTGTGGCATCCGTTCCGTTATGCCTTTGCCAGGGCAGTTAATTCGTGGGCCAATACTCTATACAGTTCAGTACATTGGCCTTGGAGCTAGGATGGAATAATGAAGCATTGGTTGCAGTCTTCTGGGAGGGGGTGTCTGGTAGAATAAAGAATGTTTGCTGTCCGGGACATGCCTACCTTCTTGGACGCTCTAGTGTCAGCCCTCCTGGATTCTGGTTTGGCAGGTAACTTCCTGTATCAGGCAATGGTGCATGAGTTCTGGATACCAGTGTGAAGTCTCAGAAGACCCTTGGTGGTGATGTCCATTGATGGGAGGGGTGTGCCAGAGTCCATGCAATATATCACCAGACCCTTGGGTCTTCAAGTTGGAATACTTCATTCTGAGAAGATATCTTTTATGGTACTTCTTAAACAGACAAATTATCTTCTGTTAGGGCTGCAATAGAACTGTATGCATCAACTAGTCCTGGACTGGAAATCTGGGCTTCGTTAGGGATCAACCTTCCATGACACATGCCTTACTTCAATTCAGCCTGTCTGTCCTCCATCTGTGCCTCTGAATTTGGAAAGCTTGCCAGCTGCCTACCATCATTTTGCTGATGTATTTCACAAGGAGGCCGAGGTCTAGCCTCCTCACTGTCCACGCGATTACCTTATCTCGTTCCACAAACTACTCCCCCTAAAGGTCGTGCCTATCCATTGTCCGTACCTGAGTCCCAAGCCATATCCAAATACATTAACCCCTTACTGACCACCCATACACCTTTTTACGGCAGTCACTAAGGGGTCTTAGGCTGGGCCGCTGCTTTTTTGCGGCGGCACAGTCTAAGCGCTGCACTGGTCCCCTGTGGAATGGGGGTCCGGCTCTCACACGAGAGCTGCAGCCCTGCTCTAACAGCCCGGACCGGCAGGAGTGCGCGGGCAATGGCACCCACAGCATGTAAAGTACTGACAGAGTACTCCCTCTGTCTCCCATCATTACCCCGCAAATTTGATCGCGGGGTGCCGATGTGTATGAAGGATGGCTGGGGTCTCTTGTAGGCCTCAGACCAGCCTTGAGTCATTTCCAAGGAATATTGCATTGCTTTTTAAAATCAATCAAAAAGCGGTTTGTTACGATTAAGTGGTAAAAAAAAAAAACATTTATTCAATAAAAAGAAATCCCATAAAAAAATAAGCTTTTCAATGTAAAAGATTGCAAAAAAACAAAATCTCCCCTGTATGTTTGGTGTTGCCGTGTCCGTAATCACGTAAATGATCCCCTACCGTGAACGCTGTAAAAAAAAAAAAGACAGAATTGCTCATTTATTCTTAGTTGCCACATTAAAAACGTAATAACAAGCGATCAAAAAGCGCCATTTACTCCAAAATGATACCAATGAAAAATACAAGTTGTCCCGCAAAAATTAAGCCCTCACACAACTCCATAGAAAGAAAAATAAAAAAGTTTTGGGTTTTGAGAAGCAGCAATGGCAAAACATTTTTTTCTTTTAAAAAAAAAGTTTTATTGCAAAAAAAGTAGTAAAACATGAAAACTATATGTATTTGGTATTACTGCAATCGTACTGACCCAAAGAATAAAGATATGTTATTTATACCGAAAAATTAATTTATAACGTAAAAACGCAGTGGCAGTATTGCTGTTTTTTAGAAAGTTATGTGTAACCCAAAATGGCGGCATTAAAATCCACAACTTGTCCCGCAAAAAACAAGCCCTCCATAAAGCTATATAGACGAAAAAATTAAAAAGTTATAGCTATCTGCTGTCTTGAATTGACCCCAACCCAATGGCCTGTGGGCCATAGAGCACTTTCTGAGATTTGCAGACTATTAAAGGCAGTTTATTCTTCATGTCCAACTCTGACTGCACCTACTGTATCTCTGCTCTGACCAGGAAAGGAACGAATCCCAAGGCTTCCGAGGCTGAATCCGGTGTTCAAACCCTCAAACAGGCATTTGCAAATGCCCCAGCAATCCATCGTTGTGATGTGTCTAAACAGTTCTTCGGGGAGATGGACACTTTCTCCATTGGAGCTGGAGCTATGTTTGCACAGAAAAACTCCACAGGCAAAATTGTCACTTGTGACTCTTTCGCAAAGGCCTACTCTAATCCTATATGCAACTACTCCATTAGAGACAGGGGGTCCATTAGAGACAGAGTGGCGTCATTTGCTGGACAGTGTCATTCATCCCATCATATATACAGATCATAAAAACTTGACATATCTACAATCAGCTCAGAGACTCAACCCTCATGAGGCACATTGGTCTTTGATTTTTTACTTTTCAGTTTCATTTCCGTCCTGCAGACAAGAACATGAAAGCCGATGCCTTATCAGATCAGGAGGAACCTCCTCAACATATTATAGACCCGGCTTGCATCTCTACTGCTCCAGTACAAATTGAAGATATTCCTCTAGGACAGACTTATGTTCCCTTAGGTAGGCAAAGAAAACTTCTACTCTGGGGTCATGGGTCCAGGTTGGCAGGACACCCTGGGGTGCGAAGAACATAGCAGCTCATTTCTAGATGCTACTGGTGGCCATCCCTGCACCAAGGTCTTCAAGATTATGTATCTTCCTGCCCAGACGGTTCCCAGAACAAGTCCTCTAAGCAGAGGTCTGCTGGCTTACTTCTTCCCTTGCCTGTACCAGATGCCCCATGGAAACACATTGGAATTGATTTTGTTACCAATATTCCGTCCTCGTCTGGCTGCAGTGATCTGGTTAGTGGTTGATCACTTCTCTAAGATGGCACATTTTGTCCCTCTGACATACAATTGGCCCATTAATTTATTAAGAGCATTTCCGTTCTGCACGGCCTTCCTAAACACATTATGGGATATTTATTATCTGATATAGGCAAATTTTTGGCACATATCTTACACAGATTTCAGCACAAAGGTTAATTGTGCCCTAATCTGCAACTTTCCCCGCTCACGCCAGGTCTAAAAAAAGAGGGCAAGGCTTGGGCAGGGAAGGGGGTGGGCTAGTAGGCCCCTCTTATTTGTCATTTTCTATACCTGTTTAGGTATAAAAAATTGTCTAAATCTTTGACTGCAAGGGAGCTGGCGTACATTTAGACAGGAGCCTTTTCATAACTTGGGCGCGGCCCGCACAAAGGATTTCTCCTCTGCATATCATTCACAGACTAACAGGCAGGTAGAAAGAATTAACCAGGTTCTGGAGAACTATCTATGCTTCGTTGTTTCTGCCAAGCAAGACAACTGGGTATCTCTGCTCCCCTGGGCTGAATTTTCCCATAACAATCACTCCAGTGAATCTACTGACAAGTCTCCTTTCTTTGTTTATGGTCAAGATTCTCGGGTGCCTGAACCTTATCAGCTGCCCACTGATGTGTCAGCTGTGGTTGCCAAAGCCAGGGACTTTTTCCACATCTGGCAGGAGACCAAAGTTTCTTTTTCTCGGTCCTCAATATCCATGAAGAAAAATGCAGATAAGAGAAGAGACTCCCTACAATTTTTGCCCAGTGACGAGGTCTGCTTGTCATCAAAAAATATTTGCCTGAAGATGCCATCTTACAAATTTGCTCCTCGATTTTTGGGACCCTTCAAGATTATATCTCAAGTCAACCCTGTCTGTTACAAGTTCCGTCTGCCACCTTCTCTCCGCATTCCCAATTCCATTCATTTACATATTTCTTCTTGAAGTCAGAAATATTATGGAAATTAAGAAGGTCAAGGGCAAGACCCTTTATTTTGTAGATTGGAAAGGTTTTGGTCCTGAGGAGAGGTCTTGGGAGCCTGCAGAGAGCATCAATACCCCGGTCATTCTGAAGAAATTCCTGGCACAAAAAGACCCTAAGAAGAGGTGGTACTGTTATGCTAGTGGTCTGTGCCAGCTGTGGTCTTGCAGTCCTGGGCAGACGCAGACGTTGTTTTGCTCTCCCTGTGTGAATTGGGATTAGATCTCTGTGAACTTTCCTTCAGCATTTAGAAAGTTAGTGATTTCCCCCTACCCGGGTGCTGGTTAAGTTCCTGAACAGTCTCCCTATTTAGCTGGGATCTGGTTCCACCTCTTTGCCTGAGCTTTGAGGTTATTCCTTGGTAGTAACCAGTAAAGGTGATCTCGTCTGGATATATGTGTACTGAATATTCTTTGTCTTCGATTCCGCTCCTTGCTGCCTGCCCTGACCTTAGAACTGTCACCTGGATTACGCTTGTACACAGCCTGCCTTGACTTTGGAACTGCTATTTGGAATACGCAAGTACTCGGCATGCCCTGACTATTGGACTGTGTTCAGATTATCCTTTTGCCTGTGTCCTTGGTGCTTCGCACCAGTGTCTATGGCCCCCTGGGTCAGCAGCCAACTACACCAGGACTACTCCAGGAGGTAGAAGCCTGGTTGGTTTCTTACGGCGATGTCCAGATCCCTGTAATGGGGTTAATGGAATACCAGGGAACTGCTGAGGCAACTTCCTTAGGTTTAGCCAAAAGCCAAACTGGTTAGTTGGTGCAGTGGGTCCTGAGTTGTATAAATGTCCAAACACCCCTTGCAGGGAAATTGTTTATATTAATGACTTATCCTTTGGATATTAGACTGGTGGCGGTTGAACATTTGATACTCCACAATCAGCTGGTTTAAAGGACGACCTTTGAAGCCTCTTTATTAGGGTACTTTCACACTTGCGGTGTGTGGATCCGGCAGGCAGTTCCGTCCCGCCGGATCCGGCATACTGCATGACAACTGAAAGCATTTGTAGACAGATCCATCTACAAATGCATTGCAAGTGCAGATCAGTCTCTCCTTTTGCCATGCGGATAGACGGATCCGTCTTGTATTTTTTTCAGTTTTAAAGGTCTGCGCGTGCGCAGACCGGAAGGACGGATCCGTCCTTCAGTCATTTCTTAATGCCAGATCTAATGTAAGTCAATGGGACTTAATGCTGTATCCAGCATTCTGTCATGTGTTTCGCCATTTCAGAACGGAGATAAAACTGCAGCATGCTGCGGTTTTGTCAACGTCCAAAAAATGTTCACATACTGAACGGAAGACATCCTGATGCATACTAAACAGATTTCTCTCCATTCAGAATGCATGGGGATAATCCTGATCAGTTTTTTTCCGGCATAGAGCCCTCACGACGGAGCTCTATGCCGGAAAAGAAAAACATTGGTGTGAAGGTACCCTTACCAGGCACAGTTGATTCATGTAGCCCTGTCTCATTCACTTCAAAAAGATGGAGCTTCAGCAAGCTGCAGTTCTATTGACAGCTACTGCATACTGCACTGCACTTAGTAAGTAATAAAGTGGCTTTTTTGTGCTCTGTTAACTTCTTCCAACTTTGGTGGCAGGGATACTGAGAGTCAGATCCTCCACAATTTTATATTGAGGGCCTATCACAAGGTTAGGCTATCATTTTTAAAGTACGAGACAGCTCCTTTAATTTGCTCAGAAGTGTCTTTTCTTCTTTTTTGCTTTTAGTTAGTAATATCAGGTGAAGAAAATTGTCTGATAGATGCGGGTCCCACCCCTCGCACCCGCACCTACAATGAGAACGGAGCGGGGAAATGCGCAGCCGCCCTCCATTAATTTCTACAGGGCTGCCGAAAATAGTGCTTCCTCTGCTATTTCCGTCTGCCCCATAGAAATAAATGGGAGCATGGGCCGTGCAGGCGCGGTGCGCTCCCATTCACTTCTATGGGAGCAGCGCTGGGGTGGTGGACGGACCCCGGGAAATCGGGGGTTCTCCAGCCACAGTGCTCCCCACTTCGTTCTCATTGTAGATGCGGGTCCCAGCGATGGGACCCCCACCTATCAGACCATGGGGGCATATCTTAGCGATAACCAAACCACTGTTCCCCATAAAGTATTAGATCCGATACTCCGTTCATTTATTTTACCAATACACTAATATCCAGATCCGAATTATAAGTTTAAATATAACAAAGAATAAACTGCAATTGCAATTTAACAATTAAGCTTTATTTTATTCATTAATCACATGGCATCACACAAAGAGTTAAAATGTTTAAAAATTATGGTGGATGGTGTCAACCATATTACATTTACAGTCAAAAACCAGGTATTTCAACCAATATCTTTGCATATTATTGCATCCAATATTATAAATTTATACTAGTACATTAATTTCCCACCAAACAGCTAATATATATATATGCATACTCATGCTATAATGTATATTGTAGTTGATTGCTCTTACAATGGGACACACCTATACAAAATACATCAGAGATAAAGTGCAAGTGCATACAAGTGAAGCTGATACTGTGCCAACACTATGAGGGCAATCCCCACAACTCAATATTGCATACTATAAACTGAAGGGTATCAATAATTCAAAATGTAATACAAAGATACTGACCAAAGTGTAAAGTTACACTGACACCAACGTCACTGTACTGTGTACAGTTCTGGGCTCCTGTGAACAAGGCAGACATAGAAAAGCTGGAGAGGGTTCAGAGGAGAGCAACTAAAGTAATAACTGGAATTGGTGGACTACAGTACCCAGAAATATTGTCAAAATTAGGGTTATCCAGTTTAGAAAAAAGATGACTGAGGAGAGATATAATAGAGATTTGTCATTGATCCAGGGAATTATTCTGATTGCCTAATTGGAGTTTGCAAGGATGTTTTTTCCCCCTAAAATAAGGAAAATTGGTTTCTACCTTACAGGGTTGTTTTTGCCTAGATTCTGGATCAACTTGCAGGATAACAGGTAGAAATGGATGGACAGATGTCTTTTTTTTTTTTTAGCCTTACAAACTATGGGGGTCATTTATTAATGAATCTAATTTAGGAGTATTTCAGGCGCAAATTAACGGTTAGTTGCGCTGCAATTAGCGACTTCTCTTCCCCGTCCACAATTTTAGACCTGGTGCGAGCGGGGAGGACTAGAAAGCCGGCTTACATTTAGAACTGGTGGAGGAAGAGGCTTGTGCCTCCTGGAATAGCTAAATGAAAATTAACCCATAATTCAGTATCATCCTTGTTTTATGAAGCACATGTCCTGTCAAACTACCGTAATCGCATCTACTTCTTTGAGGAGGTTGGTCCTAGACTGTACCAGGATAAGTGTGTAACGTAATTAACACAGAAGAGGACTCAATTAGGTTACTATCGGATTTGGGTACTTTCACACTAGCGTTTTTATTTTCCAGCATTGAGTTCCGTCGTCGGGGCTCAATACGGAAAAAAACACTTCAGTTTTCTCCTAATGCATTCTGAATGGAGAGAAATCCGTTCTGGATGCATCAGGATGTCTTCAGTTCAGTCACTGTACGGCATTTTGGGCGGAGATAATACTGCTTTTGTCTCGCTCCAAAATGCCGGAATACTTGCCATAATGCTGGATCCGGCATTAATTCCCATAGGAATGTATTAGTGCTGGATTCGGCATTAAAAATACTGCATTGCTGGATCCGTTCTTCCAGTCAGCGCATGCGCAGACCTTTACAAATGTGAAAAAATACATAACTGAGAGATGGATCTGTTGTTGCAATGCATTTTTGAGATGGATCCGGATCCGTCTACAAGTGCTGTCCATTTGCATGCAAGTTTAAAAGTAGCCTTAGATCTTTAATTGAAGGTTTGGGCAGAGCAGTAGCAAATACTGAAAAATATAAGTTTAATCTCCTTGGAGGGATAATAAATAACACCATAATTAACTATACGGGAATTCAGTACAGCTGGTATGAGAAATAATTTGGCGATATTATTTCACGGTAAAATGGGTCATACAAAACTTAAGTATTGATGATCTATACTCAAAATAGGTACTGTAATCAATATCTGATGGGTGGGTTTTTTGACTTCTCAGGGGGGCAGTGCCAAAGAGTCGATGTGAGGTGTCTGTCTCAGGCGTTGTCACCTAGCGAAAAGTGTGGGGTGCTGGCCTCTTATAGGCTTCAGGCCCACCATTCCCTCTAATAGGCTTCAGAACTAGTGCTTGCAGCCTATCCGAGGCAGGACAGCTCAGGACACAGATTGGAAAAGGCATGTGTTCTACACTGTATCACTGAGCGGCATGGAAGTACGTATTTAAGTTTATTTTTCTTTAGCAGCATGCAATTAGGTCACTATGGGGGGCAGAATTTTAACTGGGTAGAACAATATGGGGACATTGGTTCTGGGGGCACTTAAATTGGCATCTTTATTGTACTGGCACACATTATAAAGGGGTATTTTTGTACTGGCAAAAGATAATCACGGCCACCTCCAATGCAGAGGAAAAGCGTGGCACTTCAACAAATGTAAAATTAATAAAAAGTTAATTCATTAAAGGATTCCATTGTTTTATCCGGAGGCTGGAATTAACTTTTTCTTCAGTTTGTATTTATGTACTAGCACACATAAGGTGTTTTTTTGTACGGGCACACATTAGGGGATATTTTTTTCCACTAGTACTAATAAGGGGAATTATTACTACTGGGAGACTATGGGGAAAATGATCAGTAGTATGGGTACTATGGCACACATTATGGGGATATTTTTTGTACTGGCACTCACGTACATGAGGGGGTATTTTGTACTGCCACGCATTATAAGGGAGTACTTTTGTACAGGTACAATGCATTTTTCGGATTGCCATATTTGCATCTGGTATAGAGCAGAATATCTATAGATCAATTGAATAAAGAGCTTAGGCTACTTTAACACTGGTGTTTTTGCTGGATCCGGCTGGGTTCAGAACGGATGCAGATGGTTGTATTATCTTTAACATTGCCAAGACGGATCCGTCATGAACTCAATTGAAAGTCAATGGAGGACGGATCCGTTTTCTATTGTGGCAGAGAAAATGGATCTGTCCCCTTTGACTTGCATTGGGGGTCATGCCGGATCTATCTTGCTCCGCATCCCAGGACTGAAAGCAAACTACAACATGTTGCGGTTTGCTCTCCATTATGGGAACTCAACTAATTGGAACGGAATGCATTTTGGAGCATTCTGTTCAGTTCAATTTGGCCCCATTCATAATGAATGGGTACAAAACGGAAGCGGTTTTTTTTTCCGGTATTGAGCCCCTATGATGGATCTCAATACCGGTAAACTAAAATGCTAGTGTGAAAGTAGCCTTACAATTACATGAGCAATATGCATGCTCATCTAGGCTGTCATTTACTGATAAGTTTTTAATTTAGTTAAATAAAAATATTAGAATTGAACCCTCATGTTGCTGAGCTATTAAAATTTGTATTATAGTTTATACATATTGTAAGCAAAATGTTGGTGTAACATCTGAAAGATGTTCTGTCTTGGGATAATATCTCCTATAACTATTTTGTAGTTTATTACAAGCCAGAGAGATTAGATGTGTTATGCTTAGCTTTGCTTCCTGCGGATAAAGATCTACTTCTTGGGAATGTAGATTTTGTCACTTAAAATCTGTCTTGATTACTTACAAATACTGCAGTGTTTCCTATATTGTTGTAACAGAAAAATTGCAGCTGTGCTGCAGCTGCCTCTCAGTTTCATTTATAAAACTTAAGAAAAGGTGTTACTTTTAGCCCTTTTATTACAAAATAAAAAGCAACAGTAACCCTAAGTGACCTATTCAACAACGGTGTTTTATGAAATAAAAACTATTTCACCAGCTAATGATTATTAATGTCAAATTAGAAATTAGTCACAGGTTGTATATTAACATGCAAGTTGAATAAAATAATGTATTTTGGTGATTTGAATAGTTTTAAAAGGTTTTCCTGTTTTTAAATATGGATGACCTATCTTCAGGAGGTCCTGCTCCTGGCGTTTGTTGTGTCTCAGCCTCTTGCTAAGCCTATGACATCACTTCCACCAGTCACATGGGTTTTGTGCAGCTCAATCCTATTCAAATCCCAAACACTGCTTGCTTTTTATATGTCCTGACATATTTTGCAGTTTGTGTTAATTCCTAACGCTAACAACAGTCAACCAAGGAAAAATAAGGGAGGGGGGGCGGTTATTTTAGAGTTTTGCCATTTATTAAATTACTCATGGTTATTGTTACCCATTGCACTTGCTTCTTAGGCCCCTTTCACACGAGTTAGTTTTCCGCGCGTGTGCAATGCGTGACGTGAACGCATAGCACCCACACTGAATCCTGACCCATTCATTTCAATGGGTCTGTGTACATGAGCGTTTTTTTTCAAGCATCACTTATGCGTTGCTTGAAAATTGCAGCATGTTCTGCGTTTTTCACGCACCTCTGGCCCCATAGAAGTTAATAGGGCTGCTTGAAAAACGCATTGCATCCGCAAGCATGTGCGGGTGCGATGCGTTTCTCACTGATGGTTGCTAGGAGATGTTGTTTGTGAACCTTCAGTTTTTTATCACGCGCGTGAAAAACGCATCAAAGCGCATTGCGCCCGCACGAAAAAAACTGAACGCAATCGCAGGCAAAACTGAATGGCATCCGCAACGCATCCGGACCTAATCTGGACACGCTCGTGTGAAAGAGGCCTTACTATTTGCTACCTTGCCTGCAAGCTGGTAATTAAAACTCTTGAAACTATTTTTCAGTCCTCTCAATTTAAAATACACATCTGATAAACATTAAGAGCTCAGTTACCAAACAGAGGGAAAAACAGTGTTTATAATATAACATGTTTGAAAATTAATATCCGTATCCATTATCACAAAGTTTGCATTTAATATGTCCTCATGTTTTGCAGCTTTAAGAAAAGCTGTTTGCTGAGGTGACCGTCAAGTATATCAACTACTCTGGAGGTCAAGCAGTGTAATAATATCCTTGCATTAATCAGCAGCTCAGATTTATTACTGTATCTGTGCTGCTGCTCTAATGTACTCCTAAATAAACAGCATCATGTTTATTACGTTGCTGTATGAAAGGTAACATGAATTTGTTGACTTCTTGGGGGCATTTATTGTGCATTACATTGATATTCTGTCCATAACTTTAATTTTAGGCTATATAGGCATGTCTATATAGCTTCAGTGAACAAATTGTAAACTATTATCATTACATATATTAGCATCCCTGCCTGTAGCTTGTTTAGGCATTTAACACATTTGTCAGAATATTTAAAACAACAAGAATATTCTCCATACTGTCTTGAAACTCCAAAAGCGATAGCCCTTTCAGGTTTCGCTTACACACACGTCTCTGTATAATATGAGATAAACCCCCTGCAGCTATCGTATTTGGCAGTATGCAGTAGGACACTTCTCCTTACTGGGGGTGTCATATGGAAATAATGTTATACATTGTACATCTGACTGAAAAAACACTAGCAAAGTTACGTATATACCACATTTATAATCCTGTTGCTGTTTGTGATTTCTAATCGCAGAATATTTTTTACAAGAATTTCAGCAACTTAAATTGAATCTGTCACCACATAGCTCTATAGCAATCCATGCACAATATCAGATGTGTGCAATTCTCCTTATTTATACGCTGTTTCTCGCATCCCGAACGGTGTCCACAATCCTGAGAAATCATTGATTATTTGATATGTTGCACCTTGAGGCACTGAAAGCCTTGTCAGATTTTTCTTCAAAATTGGGCATTATCGAATAGGAGTAAACATGTGTCTCTTATCTGCCACACTTTCTTGGCCGTCCACTATGTCTATGATCCTCAGTGTTGCCCGTTACTTTGTACTGAGAAATACAGACAGATACGTATCCATCATTCAATGCAAGTGATGATATGGCCCCCATAGAGCCCTGATCTCAACATCATCAAGTCTTTCTGGGATTACATGTAGAGACAGAAAGATTTGAGCAAGCGTATGTCCACAGGAGATATGTAGATAGTACACAAAGATGTTTGAAGAAACCTCTCTGTAGAATTCCTTAAAAAAAAGGTTGATGCTGTTTTGAAGGCAAAGGATAGTCGCACCAAATATTGATTTGATTTTTCATTTGTTGATTCACCTTGCATTTTGTTGATTGCTAAAATACCCACCACTGCTGTTGGCTTTTGCTTCAGTAAGTTGTTTGAGATGAGAAAATCATAATTGCATGCTTCTAATTAAATTAAATGCCCTACTTTCATGATCTAATAGCACGGTAACGTGAACTTTTTACCTTTCCATAAATTTCACCCTCACTCGAAAGCCAAATATTTTTTTGTAAATAGTGTGTGTGTGTGTGTGTGTGTATATGTGTATATGTGTATATATATATATATATATATATATATATATAACATCTCACAAAAGTGAGTACACCTCTCACATTTTTGTGTAAATTTGGTGTGCCCTCAAAATAACTCAACACACAGCCATTAATGTCTAAACCGCAGGCAACAAAAGTGATTACACTTCTAAGTGAAAATGGACAAATTGCCCAATTAGCCATTTTCCCTCCCCAATGTCATGTTACTAGTTAGTGTTATAAGTAGAGATGAGCGAACTTTTAAAAAAAGTCTGCTGTTCGGCGTTCGGGTTGTGGTAAGTCGCGCATCCCGTTATGGATTCCACTATAGCGGCATATGGAATCCATAAGGGACGGCTGCCACCAACCCGAACTGTTGAACAGCCGAAGGACCCCGGGTGACGTCACTGTCATATGATCAGTGCAGGGGGCGTGGCTCAGCACTGGATTTGATCCTGTGCTGAGCCACGCCCCCTGCACTGATCACATGACAGTGACGTCACCCCAGGTCCTTCGGCTGTTCAACAGTTCGGGTTGGTGGCAGCCACCCCTTATGGATTCCATATGCCGCTATAGTGGAATCCATAACGGGATGCGCGACTTGCCACAACCCGAACACCGGACTTTTTTTTAAAGTTCGCTCATCTCTAGTTATAAGGTCTCAGGTGTGAATGGGGAGCAGGTGTGTTAAACTTGGTGTTATCGCTGCCACACTCTATCATACTGGTCACTGGAAGTTCAACATGGCACTTTATGGCAAAGAACTCTGAGGATCTGAAAAAAAAGAATTATTGCTCTGCATAAAGATGGCCTAGACCAGGGATGGGCAAACTGAGGCTCTCCAGCTGTTGTAAAACTACAATTCCGACCATGCCATGATGTAGGCTGATAGCTGTAAGCAGTCTTTGCATGCTGGGAGTTGTAGTTTTGCAACAGCTGGAGAGCCGCAGTTTGCCCATCCCTGGCCTAGGCTTATAAGATGATTAAACTAAAACTGAGCTGCAGCAGGGTGGTACATGGGACAATTTGTGTGATGTGGTCATTACAGAACAGACAAAGAGGAGTATTATCAAACCTGGTGCAAAGGAAAACTGGCTTATATGAACATTGTAACCAATCAGATTGATAATTTCATTTTCCCAAGGAGCTCTGAAAAAGGAAAGGTAAAATCGAATTTGTTGCTATGGGCAACTAAGCCTCTTTTCCTTAGCCCCAGTTTTGATAAATCTCCCCAAAAGATTCTTATTAAAGCTTTTGTCCAGTGTATGAAATGTTTCATGTAGCCCACTATTCTGAGTTAATTTGGGGCACACCCCAACTGAAAACAGCCAGCTGGACATTCATTGTAACCTGCTAGTAATTAATAACTTCTAGTAGGAATCATAAAGTAATGGGTCAACAGAATCATTAGAATAAATGCTCTAGCATTGTTATCACATGGGCAATGTAAGTAGTTATTAAAACAGACATGCTCTACGAGGTTACAGGTCCTCTTTAAAGGCTATTTGTCTTTGGGGTCAATTTTTTTTTTTTGCGTTGTACTTATTTTGAGCTTTTCAGTTGGTCTTTATTAAAAATGTTGAGCCCTTTTCCGTGTACAGAGCTGAGTTTCCCTAGAGTAAGATTGGAATTTTCACTCTATTCCATCTCAGTTGATGGGTTCCTTATCTCTAACCTTATAAACACTCATTATAACTCATTGTTATCTTACTGATAAGAATGTGGCTTAAATGTTTATGACCTCTTAGTAATTTAGGGTAAAATAAGGTTTATTAGATGACAGGCGCAAAGGGAAAGTAAAAAAGTACATTCACACTGCCAGACTAACAGTCGACTCTTTGTGGCAGAACTGCTCGATATTGTTAATGAAGGCCAATTGAAAAAAATATTTTTAGCCCAAAATAAGTAAATGCAATGAAAAAAAAAATTGGCCCTAAAGTATACATTACATTGCATTTAAGCTATCCTGTAATGGCATTGCAGGGGATTTGAACACTTACTACCAAGCTTCCCCACTGATTACAGTAGGTTGTTGGGGTTTCCAACAGGACACACTTTTTCAAAGAACCATTCCAGCAATTAAGCATTGTTTAAAGCAGATGTCCCCTTTAAAGTGGTTGCACACTGTGAAATTAGTAAAATTACTGTTGTCTTTTGTTCCTAAATCTCTAAATCCCCTCATTCCTTACCCCAGGTTTTCGGTTGAAGGTCCCCTACTACCCATAGGTAGGATAATTAAGCAGTATAGGGTGCTGATCTCTGAATCCGTAAGATTCAAAATTGCTGCTGTCACATGAGTCACCTTTCTGCTTCCCCAGCCTCTGGATCTGAATACTTTTGTAGTTGCATGTAACTAAAAATTTAGTATAGCCACTGAGTTATTCAATAAAATATCTATATAGCGCCACCTGCTGTTGCTTTTTTTTTCTGATTTCTTTGACCTTCTCACTGAGATGGCCGCACATGCTCAGTTTCATCCTTCAACTGCCTCCTGGGCTGTGATAGGGAGAGCGGAGACACGCCCCCTGAGCTGCAGCAGATAAAACAGGCCATCCGTGTGTCACCCGCGTTCCGCGTCCGTTTTTTTGCGGATCCCTTGGCAGGCACTTGGCAAAAATTGTCAGCCTGTCTTTTGGTAAAATCTTTTGGGTCATGTCCGCTAAAAAAAATGAAGACACACGGAAACACAACGGAAGCAAAAACGGACACGGATCACGGGACAACGGAACCCCGTTTTGCGGACCGCAAAAAAATACTGTCGTGTGCATGAGGCCTAATTCTGCAGTTTACAGAAACACCCCATGTGTGGCCGTAGGCTGCTTTATGGGCACATGACAGGGCTCAGAAAGAAAGGAAAGCCGCATGGTTTTTGTTGCAATAGTTTTTGGATGCGATGTTACATTTGAAGGCTCACTAAGGTACCCCTACAGTAGAATCCCCCAAAAAGTGACCTCATTGTGGAAACTACACCACTCAAGGAATTTGAGGGGTGTACTGACTAGGGATGAGCGAATAGACTTTGGATAAAACATCCAAAGCCGATTTGCATAAAACCTTGTTAGAATACTGTTCAGAGCGGAACCTGGAGTTATTACTTCGCAAAGTCTTGCGAGACTTCGGGTAAGAACTTCAAAAATTAATTTCTACTGTAGAAAACCTTTTACCAAACTCTGGTTTGGTCCCAAGGTTTACCACTTGCTCCATACAATATTCTAACAAAGTTTTATGTAAATCGACTTCGGATCCGAAGTAGATTCATTCATCCCTAGCACTGACTGCTTTGACCCCACAGGCTTTTAATACAATATAGAAACACATTTTCATTTCTTCCAATAAAATGTTGGATAAGGGTACTTTCACACTAGCGTTAGTGTGATCTGGCAGGCAGTTCCGTTGTCGGAGCTGCCAGCTGGATCCGCCGTTCAGTGTGACAACTGACAGCTTTTGTAGACGGATCCGGGTGCAGATCAGTCTACAAATGCATTGCATTGCAAGAACGGATCCATCTCTCCGCGTGTCATGCGGATGGACAGATTCGTCTTGCAGTCTTTTTCACAGTTTTCCCGGTCTGCTGATCCGTCCTTCAGTTATTTCGCAATGCCGGATCCGGCACTAATGCAATTCAATGTAAATTAATGCTGGATCCGGCATTCCGGCGACTGATCAGGCATTTTGGACGGACATAATACTGCAGCATGCTGCGGTATTATGTCCGGCGAAATCGCTTGACAGTGACTGAATGGAAGGCATACTGATGCAAACTGAACGGATTTCTATCCATTCAGATTGCATGGGGATATGCCTGATCAGTTCTTTTCCGGCATAGAGCTTTTTTGACGATACTCTATGCCGAAAAAGAATAACGCAAGTGTGAATGTACCCTAAGCTCCCCAATTTTTATTTTTACAAGGGGTAACAGGAGAAAAAGCAGCACAAATTTTGTTAAGCATTTTCTCCTCAACATGGCAACAACCCTTATGAAGTTATAAATTGCTGTTTGGGCACATGGCAGGGGTCAGAAGAAAAATAATCAGAAGAAAAAAATTTGGAGGGTAGGATGGTTTACGGGCACCATGTTGCTATTTAACAGTCTCTGGACACCAGTGCAGCCATTTTCTGACAACCATACATTTTATTTTTCTCACAGCGGAGCCTTATCTTTATTTCTTTTATGGGGTACATACAACTTTTTGATTGCTTTTTATTTAGCTTTTTGGAAAGCTGGGTAAAGATAATCCCATTGCTTTTTGGGATTTGTTATTGGGGCGAACGCGTGCAGGAAAAATCAAACATTATATATATTTATTCTGCTGGTCAGTACAATTGCAGCGGTACCAATTTTATATAGTTTTTCCGTTTTACCACTTTTGCACAAAGCATTTTTGATAAAAAATCTAGTTTTTGTGTCACCATTTTTAGAGATCAATTTATTTTTATATGTGTTTATTATCGGAAAGAGGAGTTTTGTTTTTTTTATTATGAAAAACACTTTTTATTTTTGTCCTACTGTGGGACTTCAACTTTGGGTGTCTGATCCCCTCTACAGTGCATTACAACACATGTGCATTGTAATGCATTGACTGTCAGTGTATTACCAGGGGGCTTGGTCTTGCAGGCCTCCTTAGAAGGCAAGTGCCTATGCCTGTGGAAGGCATCTGGCTGCCTTCACAGCCTTCGGGTCCCCATTTCCTCAGCGCGGCTACCCGATGTATAGGGAGCCCCCTCCCTCCACAAACCTTGTACATGCCATGGTTAGTGCTGACCGCAGCATACAGAGGGTTAAAGCGCCGGCATTGATGTATTCACTGATGCATGCATATACAGCAGGGGCTCAGGTCAGAAACAGT
This sequence comes from Bufotes viridis, assembly GCA_033119425.1. Classification (NCBI taxonomy): domain Eukaryota; kingdom Metazoa; phylum Chordata; class Amphibia; order Anura; family Bufonidae; genus Bufotes; species Bufotes viridis. The sequence goes on from CM065595.1 coordinate 73,343,724, forward strand.
CAGACCGCTGCTGCTGATTGAGCGGGAGCAGCTCCTGCACCCACCTGATCAGCGCTCCGTACCTGTACGGCAGATGTCGGGAAGGGGTTAGGTATTAAAACACAAAAAAAATATTAGAAATGTATGCTGTAATTATACTGACCCTGAGAGTGAAGGGTACAGGTCTGTTTAAGTGTAGCAGATTTTTCTTTTTCTTTTCAATTCCACCCCATTTGGAATTTTTGTTTTTCAGCTTCCCATAATATCGTAAGCAAAACTGAATGGTGACATTAGAAGGTACAACTTGTCCCACAAAAAACAACCCCTCGTACAGCTATATGAACAGAAGTATAAAAAAAAGTTATGGCTCTGGGAAAGTAGGCTGTGAAAAACGAAAACACAAAAAAATCTATTGGGGATGAAAGGGTAAATAAAGTTGCCAAAAGTTATACGTAACGTTATAAACAAATGGCTTAAGGCAGGCTGTACAATAAGGGCTCTTTCACACTGATGCCGTGCGTGGAATCCGCTGCTTGAAAGAGAGCCAATCATCTTTCCAGACAGCAGAGACACGGAGCATTAAGATGATTGATAATGCTCCGTGCCTCTCTGTAATCTTTTTGCTACAAAATCACGGCAAAAATGTTATCTCACTGTGATTTTGTAGTAAAAAGGTCACAGAGAGGCACGAAGCATTATCAATAATTTTATTACTCTGTATCTCTGCTGTCCAGAGTGTGGCCCAAAAACAGAGCACAGAGGGCATAAAAAATAAAACAAAACGTTTAATCCTTTCAGCCCTGGAGGTTTTTTTTCTTTTTTTTTGCGCTTTCGTTTTGGGCTCCCTGCCTTCCCAGAGCCATAATTTTTTTTATTTGTCTGTTCACATAACCATATGAGGGCTTGTTTTTTTGCGGGACAAGTTTTTCTTTCCATTTATTATTGCTTATGATGTGGGAAGCGGGAAAAAAATTCCAAATAGGGTAATATTGCAAAAAAATAAGCAATTTCACCACAGTTTTACGGGTTTTTTAATTACGACGTACGATGTACAATAAAACTAACCGATCACTTTTTTTCTACAGGTCAGTATGAATCCAACGTTACCTAATATGTATAGTTTTTCTTGCGTTTTGATAGTGATAAAAAAAATTAAAGTGGGAAAAAAAATCAGTTTTATTGTCTGCATATTTTGACCCCATAACATTTTTGTAATTATGTGTACGGAGCGGTATAGGGGCACATTTTTTGCGAGGTGATCTGAACTTTTCATTGATACCATTCTGGGGGTGTGTATGCCTTTTTGATCACTTTTTATTACATTTTTTGTAGAAAAAGAAGCGATCAAAAATGGCGACTCGGCCATTTGGACGCTTTTTTACATTTTTCTGTTTGCCGTATGGGGTATATATTTGTATATTTTTATACTACAGGCATTTTCGCTCATTGCGACACCCATGATGTGTATTTTTTTAAATTTTTTTGGATTTTTTATTTTGGGATAAGGGGGGGGATTGGAATTTTTATTTATTTTTTATTTATTATTAAATTTTTTTAATTTATGTATTTTTATGTATTTATTTTCATTTATTCTTTTACATTTTTTTATAGTTCCCATAGGGAACAATAACATGCAATCATTAGATTGCTATTCTCATAGACTCCATTGCACTTGCATTGGAATCTGTGATCATTTTACTAGTTTCCTATGGAGCCCTATTACGGGCAAGGGCTCCATAGGAAATACTATGCAACACAATAAATTGGTCTAAAAATTATCCTTTGCGGAACACAGTGGTAGGGGATGGTCAGGGTAACCAGGTGAAGATTATAAACTTCTCCTACAAGTGCCCTGACTATCCCTCATCACAGGGAAGCACCCTAAATGTGGAGACACCCTGCATCACAACCTTCCCCCAATCCGCTCTAGCACAACCTAGAGCTGTGATGGCTAACCTCTGGCACTCCAGGTGTGGTAAAACTACAACTCCTAAGATGCACACTTGCTTGGCTGTTCTCAGAACTCCATAGAAATGAATGGAGCATGCTGGGAGTCGTAGTTTTACTATAACTGGAGTGCCGGAGGTTAGTCATCCCTGCCCAAGAGCATCCCAAAGCGTTTACTCCATAGGGTTTATCAGGGGATCAGATAAACCTAGGGTAAACAATAGATATAAATAAAAGATGATTTAACCCGTAGAGGTCCTGCGCCGTACATGTATGGCGCAGATGTCCGTGACTTAAGGACCAGCTCTGTACGGCGCTGTGATCACGCGGGTGCAGGAGACACTCCCGCCCGATCCGCGCAAGAGGTCCGACAGTCACTGATAGCCGGACCCCTGCTGCATGCATTAACCCTTGTTGTGCCACGGGGATTGGAGCTGCCATCGGGTCCCCGTGCTGCTGTAATAGGGACCCGATAGCAGGGAAGGCAGCCCGATGTGGTTTATAGCTTCAGTGGATAGCTGGTGTGTGTATCTCGGCTGAGTTCCCGGTGCTGCCACTTGAAGTAAAGTGTTTTCTTTCCCATTTGTATTTAGTTTGGGTTATTTTGTGTGTTGAATTTCCCCGTCATTTGTATTAAGGCCTGAGGGAGACTCCTGTTTATCCTTCCTTTTGGAGGAACAGGTTGTCTCGGTCCTGACATTAGTACCAGGGTCCTATAGGGCGAGTTAGGACATTAGGTATTCCTGTGTATGAACTCGCCTACCTATGGGGTCTGTTCTTACTGGTATTTAGTCAGGACTTTGATTAGGGTTTTATTAGAATCTGGGGAAAGGAGATAGACACCTCCTATGCCTTATTCCCTCACCCCTTTCCCTCCTATGCTCGGTGTGGTTTTTCCTTCCCACACCCAAACGTGACACTGTGTGCCATCGCCCATCCTCATGCAGGTCTGCCCGGGGGGGCCCTCTGCGCTCATATTCCACTGCTGGGTGGGGAGGTGGATGGGCAGGAGCAGTACCAGCTCCATCAGCAGCAACTTAAGTTCATCAGCAGCTCCACCAGCAGCAACTTAAGTCAGCAGCAACTTAAGTCTATGATTAGCAGTTTTCTTCACCCACCTACTCAAGAAACTACTCACCAGCAGCAGGCAGACATAGAGCAGAACCTGAACCAGCAGGTTGTGGCATACTTGGAGTGCACTCTGCCACCCCACATCGAAGATCCCCTACTACTGAGCAGCTAAACTCGATTTGTGGCCGCAACTGGCTGAGTTTGCCCTGCATAAGCTTTTCTGCCCGGCTAGCAGTGTGGCATCAGAGCGGGCGTTTAGTGCAGCGGGGGCCATAGTTACCCCAAGGAGAACTCGCCTGTCCACCCAAAATGTAGAGATACTGACCTTTTGTGAAGATGAATCAGGTGTGGATCAGCCAGGATGCTTCAAACACCAGTGCCTGATGCATCAGACTAGATCAGGCATCCTCAAACTGCGGCCCTCCAGCTGTTGTAAAACTACAACTCCCACAATGCCCTGCTGTAGGCCGGCTGTACCTGTAGGCTGTTCAGGCATGCTGGGAGTTGTGGTTTTGCAACAGCTGGAGGGCCTCAGTTTGAGGATGCCTGGACTAGATCATCCATGGTGCCACACCTACACTTTGACAAAAGAGGCCTGTTTCTTCTGGCTACCTTCTTCAGCTACTATTCTAATGCTGCCACCCACCTGATACCACACCTGATTCCAGGTGTGCCTACTGCCAGCCACCATCTTTGTCACTGTGCCACTCTGTGGTCTCCTCATGCTTCTGCCACATCACTACTCTGTGGTCTCCTTATGCTGCTGCCACTTCTTCACTCTGTGGTCTCCTCATGCTGCTGCCACCTCACTACTCTTTGGTCTCCTCATGCTGCTGCTACCTCAACACTTTGTCAGTGGGCCACCCTGTCATCTCCTCATGCTGCTGCCACCTCCCCACTATGTCATTGAGCCACTCTGTGGTCTCCTCATGCTGCTGCTAACTCAACACTATGTTATTGGGCCACTTTGTGGTCTCCTCATGTTGCTGCCACCTCAACGCTATGTGACTGGGCCACTCTGTTGTTTCCTCATGCTGCTGTCACATCACTACTCTGTGTTCTCCTCATGCTGCTGCCACCTCAAAACTCTGTGGTCTCCTCATGCTTCTGCCACCTCAACACTATGTCACTGGGCCACTCTGTGGACTTCTCATTCTGTTTCCACCCTCCCCACTCTGACTGGGCCACTATTTTGCCTTTTTGGCCTAGTTGACATCATCATTTATTTGACCCTTCTTCTGATCTGTCAGAAGGGAGGAAAAATTAGGCACACAATTGATCCGGTCTATGTAGTAGCTGTGAGGCCTGTATGACATGGTACCTATTTTGCATCAGAATTGGCTTATGATTTGGTAGCCAAAGGCAGGAGTGGGTACAAAACACAGAAGACATGCAAATATTCTATTCACGTGTCATCTCTGTTTTGGATCCACTCTTTTTTTTTTGGGCTTTAGCAATACTGATGGATTACTGACCAAATGCTGACCGAGTAGTGAAGGCGGATACTTAACAGACAGGATCCGTTTTTTGGGCGTTATTGTTCTGACGGATTAGAGGAAGGGCAAAATAATCAGTGACAACACAAACTTACCGCTGACACCCTATCCACTCTGTCAGGGGGGCTCTACTTGTATAAGTGTTTAATATAACAGGTTCTGTAGAAATCTATGTGGAATCAGCTGATGACAGTGTAAAAGCACTACACTTATTGAGGCGAACATCGACCTGTAAGTCTCAGTTCACACTTGAGTTATTTGGTTGGTTTTGGCCCCATAACTGCCCAAATCTGTGAAGTGTGCAGTGATTCTGACAGTCATATTGACTCACAATATTGTTTCACTACCACAGCAGACTCCCTATGTGTGTTACTGCAAGGCACAGTGTACTATACAGGCTCTGTGCAGCCAAGAAATAGCTGTTTTTTAACGCGATTCGCCACAAATTCGGATCTAATCTTTTCGGAAAATTCGGCGAACCGACGGAATCAAATTTTTGAGAAATTCGCTCATCTCTAATTATAGCAGGAGTAATTTAGATTTATCAGATCAATATCCACATACTATTGTTTTTTTTGTTTTTTTCTAAACAAGATCGATGTCTTCAGAGTAATTTTAAAGCAATGTTTATTGCCATCGTACTGATCATGCTAATTACATAGTGTGTACATTCTTGATAGTTGCCAGTAATGCTTTTATAGTAAGTAACAGATCTACAGTATATTGACTGGGCATAGAAAATTTTCAAGCAAGCCTCTATAGCTGATTTCTAGATAGTAGCACCAGAACAGCTTAAACCCAACAGATGTTGGTGTTTATGAGCTTGTATTTTCTTTCAGATGTCCTTCCTGCTAAATACTTTACAAGCAATACATCAAGTTAACTATCCTAGTCGGCTGTTTATGTGCTTGTGCAAGTGTATATTTAACCCCTTTGCGAGCCAACTGTGGTGTTATTCACATCTCATTCATGTCTGACATTAGAACATCCATTTATGTGGTGGCGAGTTATGGGTTGCAGAAACAGCCAAGCATGCAATACTATAATGTTTCCATAACTTTATAGAAGTTCATAGGAGTTCAAAGACAGCATAGTACAGTTAGCTACACTACTTCCATAGCTTCTAAGTTATGGAAAAAGCTTAAAGAGGACCTTTCATGACTTCTAAATATATAAACCAAGTATGCTCACATGTAGAGCGGCGCCCAGGGATCTCCCTGCACTTACTATTATTCCTGGGCGCCGCTCCATTCTCCCGGTATAGGCTCCGGTATCTGTGCTCACTAAGTTATAGTGGGCGGAGCCTGCCCTTCATCTCCTTCTCCCAGGCTATGAGCTCTGCGCTGCGACTGGCCAGCGCTGCAGCCTGGGAGAAGGAGATGAAGGGCAGGCTCCGCCTACTATAACCAATTCCACCAAGTCCCCGCCTACTATAACTTAGTGAGCACAGATACCGGAGCCTATACCGGGAGAATGGAGCGGCACCCAGGGATAATAGTAAGTGCAGGGAGATCCCTGGGCGCCGCTCTACATGTGAGCATACTTGGTTTATATATTTAGAAGTCATGAAAGGTCCTCTTTAAGCTTACTGTGGTACACATTTTTTTATAGCTCCATTCAGTTCCCTGGGAGTTACAGAAACGTACGTGTTCACAAAGTGCTGTTGAATTGTTTGTTTTTGTGCCTTTAGCCATGGCAATGTGCACCTGCGCATTGGGATGTGCTGACTGACCCTCATTTCCTTTGCACTCCTTATTAACCTGTCTGTCCCATAGGCTCATTTTAATTAATGCAAGTATAAGGCCTTATTTACACTTCAGTGTTTTGGTCAGTGATTGTGAGACAAAACAAGATTGAAGCCTCCACAGACATAAGGTATAAGGGAAAGATCTGCACCTGTTCTGTGTTTTGGCTCAAAATCACTGATGCAAATCACTGACCAAAACACTGGTGTGTGAATAAGGCTTAAAGCTGTAGCTGGCTCTCCCTGTATGTATTGGAGACACAAGGAGAGGTAAAATATACAGTGGGCTCAGTATGCATGTGGAACCTGCATTCGCTGAATTTAATGAAGGCTGGTATGGCACCAGTGGAGCTAGCATTTAATGTCCTAAAGAGATTGCCTTGACGCTGGCGGACAGGCACAAATAATTTTGTACAAAATGAATTTGCCAAGAATCTCACATTTATAAAGTTGCATTAGCACTAGTACATTTTCTATAGTGAGTATGGCATGATTGTATTTACTTGATTTGTGTTTGCAGAGTGCTGTCACATTGTTTTGCTTTTGAGCCACCCCTTACTTCTGCAGAGAATGGGTGTTCTGGTCTCAGACATGAATCATTGAGATAGGAATAACTCTTTAAGCGTAGCTTTTCTTTTCTTTGCTGTATAGATTGTATTTTTTTTTTTATTATTCATCTTAGTCATAAGGCTCACATTGTGCTGGCAGAAAATGGTGAAACTGAAACTGCTGGAATTTTCAATTTCACTGGTATAAGTAATATGAAGTAATAGTTATCATCTCACAAGACTTTGAATTACTTTAATTATCCACTTATTAGTTTGAGACCTGTCTAAGGCAGTCAACTATGTCCTCAGAATTTTTCGGGTTCAGGGTACGTGGCCTCTGAACACTAGGCATTATTCCAGGGACAGTGGAAATCACAGCACCACGACGGCCCCTGCGGGGTGGCCTGCCTCTGCCTGTAATTTTTTTTTAGATAAGTGGTACTACGCATGCTAGGTACTGTGCCACCCGGTATCAGTGGTGGGCACTGGCAGTGGGCACACTACAGTCTGTGGAAGTGGGCCTGACACACACTGGCAGCAGGCAAACAACTGAAATTAGACTAATGTGTAAAAATTAAATGCCTTATTTATCGGCAAGCTACTGTGCCACCCGGAATCAGTGGTTGGCACTGGCAATGGGCACACTGCAGTCAGTGGAAGTGGGCCTGACACACACTGGCAGCAGGCAAGCAACTAAATTTAGACTACTGTCTAAAAATTAAATGCCTTATTTATCGGCAAGCTACTGTGCCACCCGGTATCAGTGGTTGGCACTGGCAGTGGGCACACTACAGTCAGTGGAAGTCGGCCTGACACACACTAGCAGCAGGCAAGCAACTGAAATTACACTAAAGTGTAAAAATGAAATGCCTTTTTTGAATGCAAAGTCCTGTGTCACACGGGATGACAGGGGTGGGCACTGGCAGTGGGCACACTACAGTCAGTGGAAGTCGGCCTGACACACACTGGCAGCAGGCAAGCAACTGAAATTACACTAAAGTGTAAAAATTAAATGCCTTTTTTGATGTAAAGTCCTGTGCCACACGGGATGACAGGGGTGGGCACTGGCAGTGGGCACACTACAGTCAGTGGAAGTCGGCCTGACACACACTAGCAGCAGGCAAGCAGCTGAAATTACACTAAAGTGTAAAAATTAAATGCCTTTTTTATGCAAAGTCCTGTGCCAGCCGGTATGAGTGGTGGGCACTGGCAGTGGGCACACTACAGTCAGTGGAAGTCAGCCTGACACACACTGGCAGGCAACTAACCTTAGATTAAAGTGTAAAAATGAAATGCCTTTTTTTTTATGCAAAGTCCTGTGCCACACGGGATGACAGGGGTGGGCACTGGCAGTGGGCACACTACAGTCTGTGGGCCTGCAGCTCCTCACACACAGGCAGGCCAGGCAACTGCAATATGTACGGTATATAAAGGAAAAAAAAAGCAGACTAATGTTGCAGCCCTAAAAAGGTCTTTTTGGGGTGCTGTCAGGACGCTGTCCTTACAGCAGAGATCAGATGAGTCTTTCAGGACTGGAGTGGACAATGAATTCACTAGCCTAGCTATAGATTTCCCTATTAAATCAGCAGCAACTACACTGTCCCTCCTCTCACTAAGACTGCAAATTCCGAATGAATCTAAAATGGATGCTGTTCAGGAGATGGGAGGGTCTGGGAGGGAGGGTATGCTGCTGATTGGCTGGAATGTGTCTGCTGACTGTGAGGTACAGGGTCAAAGTTTGCTCAATGATGATGTATAGGGGGCGGACCGAACATCGCATGTGTTCGCCCGCTGCGGCGAACGCGAACAAGCTATGTTCGCCGGGAACTGTTCACCGGCGGATAGTTCGGGCCATCTCTAGTCAGAATTGTATTTGAAGAAAGGAGATTAGTGGTTTTAATTAGATTCATAGATCCAAAGTAGATTCATTAAAAAAAAACTTTGTTGGTAATGCTGTTTTCGTACAGCATTAAAATGTATGGCCTCTGTGTAGCAAAACTTTAAGGCCTCTTTCACACTTGCGTTGTTGGGATCCGGCGTGCACTTCCGTCGACGGAAGTGCCGCCAGATCCGTAACAACGCAAGTGAGCTGAAAGCATTTGAAGACTGATCAGTCTTCAAAATGCTTTCAGTGTTACTATGGCAGCCAGGACGCTATTAAAGTCCTGGTTGCCATAGTAGTAGTGGGGAGAGGGGGAGCACGTGATCCATGCGCGTGGGGCACCCTGACGTCACTCTGGAGCTCCCCGGGAACAGCACGGGCGGTAAGTATACTGCTTCCCCGCTCCCCACTACACTTTACCATGGCAACCAGGACTTTAACGTCCTGGTTGCCATTGTAACCATTCAGAAAAAGCTAAACGTCGGATCCGGCGATGCGCCGAAACGACGTTTAGCTTAAGGCCGGATCCGGATTAATGCCTTTCAATGGGCATTAATTCCGGATCCGGCCTTGCAGCAAGTGTTCAGGATTTTTGGCTGGAGCAAAAAGCGCAGCATGCTGCGGTATTTTTGGCCGCAGCAAAAAGCGCAACATGCTGCGGTATTTTTTCCGGCCAAAAAACGTACCGGTCCTGAACTGAAGACATCCTGATGCATCCTGAACGGATTTCTCTCCATTCAGAATGCATTGGGATAATCCTGATCAGGATTTTTCCGGCATAGAGCCCCGACGATGGAACTCTATGCCGGAAAAGAAATACGCAAGTGTGAAAGAGCCCTAACTCGGCAGTAGTTGTGCAAGAGTTAGGTATTCCTATCTGAGTATTTAAAAACATTTTAAAATAGGAATCCGAAGTCGGCTTTATTACCGAGGTAACCGCCAGTACCGAACCCCACTTCAGATTCGTATTTTAAAATCTTTTTAAATACAGACATAGGAATACTGAAGTCATTCACCGAAGTATCGCACAACTTCGACCTACAAGTTTTGCTACACAGAGCCCATATATTTTTATGCTGTACGGAAACAGCATTACCAACGAAATTTTTTTACAAATCGACTTCAGATCTATGATCTGTAGCTCGATTTATTCATGCCTAGTTTTAATATTGAGAACGTTGGACTGTTATATGTGGTTAGCTGTCAGTTGTTTTCTGTTTTTTAGAGTGATTATTTGGTGGGATACTGATTTTAATATAAGTTAGTTTTTATTTTGTACATTCTGACATTGTTGAATATATGATATAGAGCTTAACTGTGTCATCTAGAGAGCAGATCTTCTTTCATTAATTACTGTTTTATATTATCTGTAGGTGTCAGTGTTGATCCACACACTCGGTCACACAGCTATTGATACCTAGGAGAGCTGCCTATTTATTAACCCATATGATCCCAGCACTGTACATGTACGGCGCTATATTTGGTTGGTTGCAGAAGCTGCACCCTCTCGATGAGTAGCAGGCGTCTGGCTATCACTGACATTCGAGCCCCTGCTGGTGTTTTTCATTATAAAAAAATTAAAATATTGAGTAAAACAAAACGCCCCTTTCCCATAATTAAAGACTTATAAGTGTAAAAAATAGAAATAGGTTTCACCGCATCTGTAACAGCTGGCTCTGTAGTAATATCACTTGATCCACCCTGTGAAGTGAATGCCGTAAAAAAAAACTGTGCCAAAACAGCCATTTTACCTTTCCTCACTAAAAATCTAATACCAAGCGATCAAAAAGTCATATGTACCCCGAAATGGTACCAATCAGTCACCTCATACCACAAAAAATAAGCCCCTACATAAGACAATTACAAACAAAAATAAAATATGGCAACACGAAAACAAGTGGGGTAATTTATCAACCTAGTGTAAAGTATAAAAAATAGACATGTTAGGTATTGTCGTGTCCGTAACGACCTGCCATATAAAAATATAACATGATCTAACCTTCAGATGAATGCCGTAAAAAAAAGTAAAAACTGCCAAAACAGCCATTTTATGGTCATCTTGCCATCAAAAAAGCATATGTACCCAAAAATGGTACCGACTAAAAATATGAACTCTTCCTGCAAAAAACTAACCCCTACACAAGATGGTTGGCAGAAAAAATTAAGAAAAGGCTTCCAGAAAATGGAGACACAAAAACATGATTTTTTATTAAAACGCTTTATGTAAAACTGAAACAAAAATACCGTATTTTTCACTTTATAAGAAGCACCTGATGAGACACACCTATGTTTCAGAGTAGGAAAATAGGAAACATTTTTTTTTTTTACTGAAAAGTGGGCTAAAATATTTTAATAAAATAATAGACTAATATGTAGACTTTGCCAACAGCAGCATTAACCCATAGGATACCGAGGGATTTTCCTTTTTAGCGTTTTCACTTTTCTTCCCCATCTTCCTTGAGCCATAACTTATTTTATTTTTCCGTTCACATAGCTGTATGAGGGCTTATTTTGTGCGGGACAAGTTATACTTTTCAATGCCACCATTTAATATGGCATACAATGTAGTGGAAAGAAGGAAAAAAATTCAGAATTGGGTTAAATTGAAAAAAATTTGAAAAAAAAAAAAAAAAACGCACTTCCTTTACTATTATGGGTTTTGTTCCCACCGTGTTCTGTTTGCAGAAAAACTGACCTGTGTGCTTTATTCTCTGATTCAGTACGATTACAACGATACCACATAGGATTTTTATGTCTAATGTAAAAATGAACTTAAACTTTGAAACAAATATATATTTTTTTATGTCACAATATTCTGACGGACAACCTGTCAGTTTTATTTGTTCCATTTTGGAGTGTGTGGTACTTTTTGATCACATATTACTTTTTTGGGTAAGAGTAGCGGTGAAAAAATGGCAAATTGGCCATTTTAACTCTCTTTTCCGTCACGCCATTCTCCATTATGGAAAAATATATTTTTATATTTAAATTATACATGCACACTTGCTCACAACATCTAAAGGCTTTAATGACCGCGATTAGCATTATTACCGGTCGCGGTTATTAGCCGTAGGCTCCCCAACCTACCTCAGGTGAAAGCTGGAGGACCTCTCTGTGTGGCTATGAGACCAGATGGCTGTAAAATAAAATAAAAATTTGATTATGAAAATAAAAAACAATTAAATATATTAAAAAAATTAATACATGAACACCGACCATTTGCTGCTGGGGTTCTGAACTCGCCCCTCCCCCTCTTGGTCCTGTCTCTTGGCTTTCAGGAGTAGCTTAAACAAGCTGGCTGGGTAGCTCCTCCTCTTTTGATGATGACTGTGGGAAAAATTAAAATAATTGTTAAATAACATTAATTAAATTCTTTCTAGGGGGTTTTGTAAAGTAACAGCACATACTGTAATATATCTGCGACGTTTTGTCTGTAAAAATAAATCAATCTGAATATTTGAACTTTACAAAAAAAAAAATGCACACCACCCTAATTCTACTTACTTTCAATAATGAGACTAGAGATGATCGAACTTTTCAAAAATTCGATTTGGACAGTTTGCCGAATTTTTCAAAAAGATTTGATTCGATCCAAATTTATTTGTGACTAATCACGTTAAAAAACAGCTATTTCCCAGCTGCAGAGAGCCTGTATATTGGTGTAGAACACTGAGCATTGCAGAAACATGCATAGGCAGTTCGCTGTGGTATGCGTCTGTATGACCGGCAGTTGTCAGGCATCACTCTTACAATCACTACTTACTTCAGTTATTGTTATTATTAGAGCGCCATTCATTCCATAGCGCTGTACATATGATATTATGTACATCTGACTTATTTAGTCAGTTACAGGGCCAAAACTGACCAAATATCTTAAGTGTGACAGGGTGTCAGCAGTTAGTTTGTGTTGACATCACTGTTTATTTTGCCCTTCTTCTGAACTGTCATAAGAACAACCCCCAAAAAAACAGATCCTGTCATTTCAGCATCTGCCTTCACACGCATTTGTATTGTAATCCATCAGTATTGCTAAGGCCAAAAAAACAGGAGTGGATCAAAACAGAGTTGACATGTGGTTGGAAAGTTTGCATGTCTTCAGTGTTTTGTACCCACTCCTGCTTTTGGCTCCCATACTGTATCTTGATGCAAAATAGGGACCATGTGATACAGGCCTTACAGATGCTCCAAAGACAGGATTCGTTGTGTTTCTCATTTTTCCCTCCTTCTGACAGATCAGAAGAAGGGCAAAATAAATAGTGAAGTCAACAATGCCAAACAGGGACAGTAGTGGCCCAATCACAGAGTGGTGAGGTGGCAACCACATGAGGAGTCAACACAGTGGCCGAATCATAAAGTGGTGAGGTAGCAACTGCATGAGTAGTCAGCAGAGTGGTCAGTCACAGAGTAGTGATGGTGGTCAGTCACAGATTGGTGAGGGTGGCAACTGCATGAAAAGTCAACATAGTGGCCCAGGCACAGCATGAGGGGGGGGGGGGGCAGTAACTGCACATGATAGTGGGTGCCAGTAGGAGAACATGGCAGCAGGTGTGTGGAAGCAGGTGGCCAGAAGAAACGGGTCTCTTTTCACAGAGTTTGGGTGTGGCACCCAGAATGATCTAGCCTGATACATCAGGTACTGTCATGTGGAAATCATGGCTGATCCGCGCCTGATTCATCTTCACAAAGGTCAGGCTCACCACAGAGTGGCCAAGTGACAGTGGGGAGGTGGGGGGGGGGGGGCGCAATACCAGTACCAGCTGAAGATGGTGACTGGGAGTAGGAGCACCTGGTAGCAGGTGTGGCATCAGGCGGGTGGCAGCATCAGAATAGTAGCTGAAGCAGGTAGCCAGAAGAAATGGGTCTCTTTTGTCAAAGTGTAGGTGTGGCACCATGGATGATCTAGTCTGATGCATCAGGCACTGGTGTTTGAAAATCCTGCCTGATCCACGCCTGATTTATCTTCACAAAAGTCAGTTTCTCCACATTTTAGGTGGACAGGCGAGTTCTCCCGCCGCACTAGCTTATCCAGGGCAAACTCGGACAGTTGCGGCCACAAATCGAGTTTAGCTGCCTAGTAGTCCAGAGGATCTTTTATGTGGGGTGGCAGGGTACACTCAGAGTATGCCACAACCTGCTGGTTCAGGTTCTGCTCAATGTCTAGCTGCTGCCTCTGGTGAGTTGTTTCTTCATTAGGCGGGTGAAGAAAACTGCTCACCAGCGACTCCAGACTTAAGCTGCTGCTGATGGAGCTGATACTGATTTACGTTTACATTCTACATTTCACCTGACAGTTTATTTGCCTTAGTGAATAGAGTGGAGAAAAAAATATAGCTCCTTTGGCTACTCCTGCTGCTCCTCTCCTGTCACCTGTGTAGAAAAAACATTTTTCTACACATTGCTTGTGCTCGAATGTCCTCCTCTAGTTCAACTCTTATAGCGCTCATGTGGCCGTGAGATGTAGTCGCCACGTCTTCTGTCCCCTGGCCAGCCAGATTTAGCAGCATCTGTTCCAGGACATGAATCAGTGGAATTAAGTTGTTTATTCTGTAGTCCTGGCGACTGACAAATAAGGGGGCCTCCTCAAAGGGCCCAAGCAAACGGCAGGTGTCACGCATAAGCTGCCACTGGCTAACATCAAAGTTACACAGGGGAATACCTCTGTTTGCCTGTATCATCAAGAAATCATTTATGGCCTTTCTCTGTTCATATAATCGGTCCAGCATATGGACGGTGGAAACGTTGCAAATCAGCCTATGTGTTGGGGGATGCTGTTCTGCCGCTGCTGCTCAAGGAGCGTGTGCTTTGCGGTGTACGAGTGGCAGGGTGGATTTGATTTAAATCAAACTGATTTAAATCACTAGTCAGGCTTGATTTAAATTTTAAGTCTTGCTGGTATAATTTATAATATGCAAGTAGATAAAGATTTTTAGAATAACAACTTTTCGTATTATTTTTTTTTATCCCCAGTTTAATAGGTTACTCATTCATATTTGGACAACTTTTCTGTTGTACTTAGGAAGCATAAAAATTTTTGTTTCTATTCACTGAACTTCTTTAAACTTAGCACTGAAGGGGTTGATTCTGTATTCATAGGTTTGTAGAAGTTAGGTTTAAGGTCTTTTTCTAAACTCTGTTCATGTTATAACATTTTTGCTGTGAAGAAGAGGCATGTGATCTCTGCTGAGTCAAATTCAGTTTTGAGAACTGCAAAAGTAAACCAAGCATCTGTGATAATATCTTGTAGGCAGAGAAACTGCCCAATAATCTTACAAAAACCTCTGGAAGAGCATGACATTGTGAATAGATTAATGGAATTTATTTACCAAAAAAATTAAACATATACAGCCTTATTTTACATAACTAAAAAACTAATCTTTATTTCATGATGGAATAACCTTTGGATGGTAATATATTTTCCTCAAAATAAAAAATCTGATTTTCTTTTTTTTTAAAATCATTGATTTTTATCCACCTGAGCAGTGGCATAAGTGCATGTCTTGCAGATGGGCGGAAGACTTCAGGAACCCTTTACAACCAGATTGAATACGTGCGCCATGCAGGGCTCATGGCTCAGCTCTCCTTGACGCAGCGCCGACACCATGTTCTTCCTGTTGTCTGTCACCATGGTTCCGACTTTGAGTTGTCGAGGAGAAAGACTGGATTTGATTTCTTGATGAATGATGCGGAGCAGTTCCTCCCGTGTGTCAATCCATTAGCCCAGGCAAACCAGGTGCAGCATAGCGTGACACCGCTGTGCCCTGCACATGTGGTATGCTCGAGGGGCACTTTGAATTGTCTCTGCAGTGGAAGCTGAGGACACGGTGGATGATGAGGAGGCAGGGCGGACATTGTTGCAGGACCAACGGCGTAAGAACGTGCATGCGGAAGCGGTGTCACCTAGCCAAGTTGCTAGTGTGGCTGGGCAGGGACCACATTTACCCAGTGGGCCATAAAGGGCATATATTTTCCTTGCCCGTAGTTAGAACTCTACACGTCGGCACTGCCGTGCACTTTGGCAGACACCGACGGGCTCACGGACTGGCCCACCTTCTGTTCTACATGTGTGTGCAGGGCTGGTACTGCCTTTTTGGCAAAGAAATTACGTTAGTTCTGTGAAAGTTGCAGAGTCCACTACTTGGAAAGGGAGGGACTGCAGCAGCAGCAACTTGGCCAGGAGCATGTTCAGCTTCTGCGCCGTTGGATGAGTGCCTGCATATTGTTTTCTCTTGGCAATCGCTTCAGTGATCGATTGCTGATGGAATGGCTGATGAGGAAGAGGAGGAGCAGGGCCAGCAGATGATGGGAAAGACAGACAGCTACCTTCTGCTGAGGTGGTGGAGCCTTGACTGCATGAAATTGGGTATGTGCCAATGGGTGATGCAGCGGCTGGCTGGACCACCACATCGGAGCCACGGTTCTCCCAGGCCACTTTATGGTGATGCTGCACGTGTTGACGCAGGGCCATGGTGCCAACACTAGCACCCTGGCCACGCTTCACCTTCTGCCCACAAATTCGGCAAATGGCCATGTTCACCTCCTCCAGTGGCCTAACAAAAAATTGCCACACCGCCGAGTTTACCATTTTTCCCCCAACACTCCGCACTGACTGCCTTTTACCGCTGCCTTGGTGAACCCCTGCACCTCCATTTTCCGAGCCGGTAGGCTCCTGCGAAGCTGGCAGTGTAACCCGGGCACGTTTGGCTCCCGACCTTCCACTGCTGCCACCCTGCTGACTCACAACAACGCTGCCACCCTTGCTGGCTCAGCCGCTGCCTCATGCACAAGGTGCCACCCTCTTCTCCTGTTGATGATGATGAAGCCCCTAAATAACCCGGCTCTGAAGTGTGATCGGCCATACCAGTGCCTGACGCGTGGACTCAGCATACCATCTAAGGCAGCGCTACTGTAGCTAGGTGCATCAGCAAAGCTTTTACAGTTGGTGATGTCCACACACCATCAGCGGTGTTCATCCTTTTTGCCTGTATGTTCACATCTTCATTCTGTCTATTAGCGCTCCATAGGCTCCTGGTGATTCAGGGCAATCCTGATGAAATGCGTAGAGAGCACCTAGGGAGACAACTTTTTTGTCATGCAGCGTGGACCACTCTGAGATTGTTCTGCTCAGTGTGGTTACACTGGGTGTACATTGCTCTAACAGGTGGTGCAGGACTGGCCAGATCGGGATGAAAAAGGATGAATGTATGTACTTACATATAAAATAAAAACACCCCAAAACTTGTATTATCAGACTGCAATTTTACACAATTCCACAATTAGGGGCTATAACATAGTACATAAGACCGAAAAAAGACATCTGTCCATCCAGTTCGGCCTGTCATCCTGCTAGTTGATCCAGAGGAAGGCAAAAAAAAAACCTGTGAGGTAGAAGCCAATTTTCCCCCTTAAGGGGAATAAAAAATTCCTTCCCGACTCCAATCAGGCAATCAGAATAACTCCCTGGATCAACGACTCATCTCTAGTAGCTATAACCTGTAATATTACACTCCAGAAATACATTCAGGCCCCTCTTGACTACCTTTATAATACTCACCATCACCACCTCCTCAGGCAGAGAGTTCTCACTGCTCTTACCGTAAAGAATCCTCTTCTATGTTTGTGTGCAAACCTTCTTTCCTCCAGTCGCAGCGGATGTCCTCTCATCACAGTCCTGGGGATAAACAGATTATGGGATAGATCTCTGTACTGACCCCTGATATATTTATACATAGTAATTATATCTCCCCTCAGTTGTCTTTTTTCTAAAGTGAATAACCCTAATTTTGATAATCTTTTAGGGTACTGTAGTTGCCCCATTCCAGTTATTATTTTAGTTGCCCTCCTCTGAACCCTCTCCAGCTCTGCCATGTCTGCCTTGTTCACAGGAGCCCAGAACTCTACACAGTACTCCATGTGTGGTCTGATTAGTGATTTGTAAAGTGGTAGGACTATGTTCTCATGACGGGCATCTATGCCCCTTTTGATGCAACCCATTATCTTATTGGCCTTGGCGGCAGCTGCCTGACACTGGTTTTTGCAGCTTAGTTTGCCGTTTATTAAAATTCCTAGATCCTTTTCCATGTCAGTGTTACCGAGTGTTTTACCATTTAATATGTACGGGTGACTTGCATTATTCCTTCCCATGTGCATAACTTTACATTTGTCAGTGTTAAACCTCATCTGCCATTTTTCTGCCTAAGCCTCCAATCTATCCAGATCCCTCGGTACACAGTTTAGTGTCATCTGCAAAACTTATATTTTACTATGCAAGCCTTCTACAAGATCATTAATAAATGTATTGAAAAGTATAGGGCCCAATACTGACCCCTGAGGTACCCCACTAGTGACAGTGACCCAATCAGAGTGTGTAGCATTAATAACCACCCTCTGTTTTCTCTCTCTCAGCCAGTTACTTACCCACTTACAGACAATTTCTCCCAGTCCGAGCATTCTCATTTTATGTACTAACCTTTTATGTGGTACAGTGTCAAATGCTTTGGAAAAGTCCAGATATACGACATCCATTGATTCGCTGCTGTCAAGTCTACAACGTACCTCCTCAAAAAAAACTGATTAAATTCGTTTGGCATGACTGATCCCTCATGAAGCCATGCTGATATGTCGTTATTTGCTTATTTCCGTTGAGATCCTCTAAGATAACATCTCTCAGAAAACCTTCAAACAGTTTACCCACAACAGATGTTAAACTTACCGGCCTATAGTTTCCGGGCTCTGTTTTTGGACCCTTTTTGAATATTGGCACCACATTTGCTATGATCCAATCCTGTGGAACATTCCCTGTCAGTATAGAGTCAATATGGAGGTGTCAATATTTAACAGCTTTGCTTTCTCCTCATCGCTCTATGCAATTTCCCCCCTCATTACTCTTTAAAGGGCGAACACCTTCATATTTATACCTTTTAACATTTAAATAATGGAAGAACATTTTAGGGTTAGTTTTACTCTCTTTGGCAATTAATCTTTCTGTCTCTAGTTTGGCCGCTTTTATTTGTTTTTTATGTGTTCTAATTTTTTTCCTTATAGTTTTTCAGTGCTTCCTCGCTACCCTCCTGTTTTAGTGATTTATATGCTTTCTTTTTGTCATTTATTACTTTCTTTACAGTTCTATTTATCCACATTGGTTTCTTTTTGTTCCTTAACCTTTTATTCCCATACGGTATGTACCTCTCACAATGAGATTTTAGGATGCTTTTAAAGCTATCCCATTTTGTGGCTGTATTTTTATTTTTGAGGACTTTGTTCCAGTTAGTGAGGCCTATGGCCTTTCTTAGTTGGCAAAATTTAGCTTTTTTGAAGTTTTGTATTTTTGTTCCTCCCTGTAGAAATGCTCTTTTGAATGATAATTGGAAGGTTCTTACTTTATGGTCACTATTTCCCAGGTGTCCCCCAACCTGCACATCTGTTATTCTGTCAGGTCTAATGGTTAATACTAAGTCCAGTATAGCCGCCCCTCTAGTCGGGTCCGGAACCAGTTGAAAAAAGTAATTGTCTTTGGTTATTGCCAAGAACCTGTTTCCTTTATGTGATGTACAGCTTTCAGTTTCCCAGTCTATATCTGGGTAGTTGAAGTCTCCCACAATAACCACCTCATTATGATGTGCGGCCTTGTCTTTCTTGTTTAGTAGTAGATTTTCTGTGGACAAGTGCACATTTCTAATCAATACAGGTAGAGGTACTACTCTCTGTAATGTTCCTCATGGTGTAGGGTTATATTTATGAGTGAGTTATACAAGCTTAGGAAGCAGCTTCTCTATTTTCTGTGTGCAGTGAATGGCATGTAGTCTCCACCCACCATGTCTAAGAGTTTTACAAACTAGGTGCTCAGCAATGACCGAGGACAACTACTAAAAATGCCTGATACAAGTGATATAGCGGCAAGAAATAGTGTTATTTCTCATTGATTAATGCAGTTTGTTGAAAGGTGATGTACACTTTGATATGCCATTACTTAATCCACTCCAGAGTAAATTTATTCTTTTATAAATGCTCCCTCCTGGTACTGCAAGCCCTTGTACGAGCCACTATGGCTGCTACAGAGGTGCTTCTGCTCCGGGTAGGGATTTTAAGGGAACAGTTATGAATGGGCCAAAAAACTAAAAGTTTATGCTGCCATACACACGACAACATAAAACTGGTGACAAGTTCCCTTTAAGTGGTGTAAAAGTATTGTCTACAGATACTGTAGTTATAAAATAATCTTTAGGATACTTTTAATTTGATCTGGACATAAGTCCTAATTTCTTTTCCTACATGGCCCTAGACATCATAGGAAATCCTGATGATTGGTCATCCATAATAAAAATCCCGGAAAATCCCTTTAAAGATATGCTTTACATCAGCCACCATGGACCATACAGTTGTGTTCAAAATTATTCAACCCCCACTCAAATTGAGTGTTTTGGCCAGTTTGACATTGATTTTGATCATTTCAGTCATCTTGTTTACAATTAAATCAAAGAGGCACTTGTAAGTCAGACAAATATAACATAACATTTATAATGAAAAACCCACAAAAGTATTTTCTGTGCTCACATCATTATCAGTTTTATTCAACCCCCAAGTGACATTCAATCTTAGTACTTAGTACAACATCCTTTTCCAGTTATAACAGCTTTTAAACGTGAAGCATAGCTTGACACAAGTGTCTTGCAGCGATCTACGTGTATCTTCGCCCATTCTTCATGGGCAAAAGCCTCCAGTTCTTTAAGTCCCACCAGAGGTTCTCAATCGGATTTAAGTCTGGTGACTGCGATGGCCACTTCAAAATGTTCCAATGTTTAATCTGCAACCATGCTCTAGTGGATTTGGAGGTATGCTTGGGATCATTGTCCTGTTGAAAGGTCCAACGTCTCCCAAGCCTCAGGTTTGTGACGGACTGCATCACATTTTCATTCAATATCTCCTGGTACTGAAGAGAATTCATGGTACCTTGCACACGCTGAAGCTTCCCTGTACCTGTAGAAGCAAAACAGCCCCAAAGCATGATTGACCCCCCGCCATGCTTCAAAGTAGGCAAGGTGTTCTTTTCTTCATAGGCCTTGTTCTTCCTCCTCCAAACATAGCGTTGATCCATGGGCCCAAACAGTTCTAATTTTGTTTCATCAGTGCACAGAACACTATCCCAAAACTTTTGTGGTTTGTCCACATGACTTTTGGCATACTGCAGTCGACTCTTCTTATTCTTTGGAGACAGCAAGAGGGTGCACCTGGGAGTTCTGGCATGGAGGCCTTCATTACGCAGTGTGCGCCTTATTGTCTGAGCTGAAACTTCAGTACCCGCATCTGACAAATCTTTTTTCAGTTCCTCAGCAGTCACACGGGGACTTTTCTCCACTTTGCGCTTCAGGTGGCGCACAGCAGTCAAAGTCAGCATCTTCTTTCTGCCACGACCAGGTAATGTTTCAACAGTGCCCTTTGCCTTGAATTTGCGAATGATGCTTCCTATAGTGTCTCTTGGTATGTTTAACATCTTTGCAATCTTCTTATAGCCATTGCCCTTCCTGTGAAGAGAAATCACCTCTTCTCTTGTCTTCCTGGACCGTTCTCTTGACTTCACCATGTCTGTAAACACACCAGTAAATGTCTAGAAGGAGCTGAGTATCACAGTCATTTTAAATCTGCCTAATTGGTGCTTATTATGCTTGATTGCTGCTCCTTGACATCCAAAGGTGTTTTCAATACCTGATCGAAAACACTTGAATGAACCTCTGTTCTTAAGAGTGGTAGTCTTTAAGGGGTTGTATAATTGTGTCAATGATGAAATCACAAAAAAAAATGTAATACTGTATTACAAAAACAATTCATGTCATTTTAGTTGCATTTGGTTCTTTAAAAAGTCCTTGTAAGATTTCATTCTGAACACAATCACAAATGTACATTAAATTCCCTAAAACCCTTTACAGCATTGGGGGTTGAATAATTTTTAACACAACTGTAGACAAAACTGACCAGAACTGTATCATTGACCTCTATGGGAGAGTTTTCTAGGTATGCTGTGTGACCTGTGCTGAAGTCAGGAGGGGTTAAAAAAGCTATGATATAGATATATATATATATCCATGAAAAATCAAATCAACGCAGCACTCTTCTTGTGAAAAAAAAAACGCAGTATCTTTATTCACACATGTGACACAAAATAAGCAACGTTTCAATCCCCTTCCAGGATCCTTCTCAAGCCAAGTGCACAGACCAAAATCATTCTGGTGTCTATATACATATCCAGCTTTTCATTACAGGTGTACATAATTATTTAATCAAATGATTACAATTAATAACAGATGATACAAAGTCAAGTGTTAAAAAAATTCAGTCCATTCAAATATTTCAAGTATCTTCTCATATTGTGTTCTTGGTACATATCCCTATAGATGTCTTTGTATGAAGTGCTTTGTGCCAGCAAAGTGCACCCTCATATACAAATCTATATAAACAATCACATATTACAACAAAGTGCAAGTGCGTTTTAAAACCACAATAAAATCCCTTGGCTATAGTTAGTTCATCGGTTGATCATGACAGAGAGACGCGTTCTGCAATTCTATGCAATTCATCCAGCTTTCTGTTTTTTCTTTTGAAAAACGCATGGTGTGAACACCATCCATCCGCAAGGTATATAAAAATTTTTTAAAATATGTATATATGCGCTCATTCCGGCGTCATATCTCGTGGTGTGGACCAGCCTGCACAGAAATCCAGTGACGTGAGTGCATATAAAGCCACTGCAGTATTAAAAAATAGAACATTTTTAAAAAAAAAAATTTGGATCATTTTTTATCCTCGTACTCACTATATTCATGTAATTGTACCTCTATACTACAATGCAACTCACCGCCCTGATAGTTCATGCGCAGTCACTCATCCACACCACGTCAGTAGCGCTTCACCACAAACTATCGCATGCTTGAAAGTCGGTGTGGATTACCGCCAATACCCGCATGCGACATTGTGTATAAATACCATCTACGTCAAATATCGCATAAAGAATTATTGGCACTATTAAATCACATTGCAGGACGCCTCTCTCGTCCCCTGAATACACATATCTGTAATACAGAAAAAAATGTCATTATCTATGAAAAAATTCATATCTGGTCTCTACACTCAATGTAATGATGTATCTGGAGATCATGCAACGGTAGCCCATGCCCTCTATCTCATACCCACTGTAACACGGTAATCTACATTTAACCCATGGGGTTTCAATGAACCACGGCGATGTATCCATTTTAATTCGCATTTCTTCAAAAGAGTAAGTCTATCCGGATTTTTGGAGGAGCGTGTATCAGAAGAGTTACTGGAGACTTCACCACCAAAATCTGTGCCAATTGTGCATCTATTGTACCTTCATTTAAGGCCACATTGATTTTCTCCTCAATAATTTTCATAATCTCAAACTTAGGGTCCCTCGACACCGCCTCATACGTATCATTGGCAGACAATTGTCTATCGATCTCCTGGATGTATTTGGGGGTGTCCATCACCACGATCGCACCCCCCTTGTCAGCGGGTCTAATGGTGAGATCGTGGTTTCTGGACAACCTCTCCAATGCATCCATTTCAACTTTTGTGACATTCGGTCGCGTCAAAGGTTGACCACATACATTATCTTTAAGTTGTGCAATATCCCTTTTAACTGACTCCATAAACATCTCAAGAGCATGCGAGTTTATCACAGGTGTAAAATCAATTTTTTACAAATAAATCAAATTGCTTCAAAGTCAAATTTGACTGTGGGCTATTATCCACATCATGTAATCCTATGGGTCTGGAGTCACACCACACCCTCCGTTTCGGAGTTCTGAAGAGGTGGTGTAAGTCCAGATCCAACTGGAACCAGTCCATCTTTGCCTGTGGACAAAATGTTAAACCTTTGTTCAAAATTTTTAGTTCATGTTCATCAAGTATGTGTGAAGATATACTTACCACTATGTTATTCATTTCTTTTTCAAGACCTTGGACGTCATGTTGCAGGAAGTCCTTTGCGGTTTGCGGTTTTCTAGATCTTCCGCGTCGGCGCACACCTCTACTTCTATTTTTGACCTGTGGGGTAGCGCAGTAGCGTCGCCTAAAAAAAGGCTGGTTGTTATCCATCTCATACTTTGTTTTTCTCCGTTTTATTCTTACTTCTTACTTCTTAAATTTCTTTATCGTGGATCTCCCATTCACATTCTCTATGTTCCAATTATACGTATGTCCAATGGTGTAATCTTGTTGGTCACGATACCATTTACTTCTTTTGGTTTCTTCCAATTCACCCCTCATTTTTTTCAGAAAGGCATTTTGCTTCTCAAGAAAAGCAGTACATTCCTCCATTGGCATTGCATTTTTCAAGGATTCCTCTACTTGTATCATTTTAGTTTTCAATACTCGCAGATCCTTTTGCAAATGTTCAATATTGAGAAGAATGAGATCAAGTGCATATTTGTTTGAGATCGCTTCAAAGCGTGCTCTATATTCACCATCGTGAGAATATGTGGTTGGTTTTAATAGGGTTCTCATCCCTCTTGGTATACGATTCTCCTTATGATATTGTACCAATGTAAGGAGGTTCAATTCAAGAGAGAAACACTTTTTTGAAATGTTCTCATAGTCTCTCTTTAGGTTTGTTACCGAGGGTATACTGAGAAACGAGGCATCGCCCTCCACAGTTGCCATGATCCTTTCAACATCATTATCATTGTATGAAAACACGTGTGCCGTGCTCCATGTTCATATAGCTTTTATCTTGTAACCTTCAATTCCAGGATGCGGTGCAACGTCTTTTAAGTCGATATCCAATATAATAATTCCGGCAGCACTCGCTTTTATGGTTTATCAGGTGCACGCGTCTCACCCTTGACATCAGGCATGTATATCCATGAAAAATCAACGCAACACTCTTCTTGTGAAAAAAAACGCAGTGTCTTTATTCACACATGTGACACAAAATAAGCAAAGTTTCAATCCCCTTCCGGGATCCTTCTCAAGCCAAGTGCACAGACCAAAATCATTCTGGTGTCTATATACATATCCAGCTTTTCATTACATGTGTACATAATTATTCAATCAAGTGATTACAATTAATAACAGATGATACAAAGTCAAGTGTTGTTAAAAAAATTTAGTCCATTCAAATATCTTGTGGTGTGGACCAGCCTGCAAAGAAATCCAGTGACGTGAGTGCATATAAAGCTACTGCAGTATTAAAAAATAGAACATTTAAAAAAAAAAAATTTAAAAACTTTTTGGATCATTTTTTAGTCTCGTACTCTCTATTTTCATGTAATTGTACCTCTATACTACAATGCAACTCACCGCCCTGATAGTTCATGCGCAGTCACTCATCCACACCACGTCGGTAGCGCTTCACCACAAACTATCTATGGGGATATGTACCAAGAACACAATATGAGAAGATACTTGAAATATTTGAATGGACTGAATTTTTTTTAACAACACTTGACTTTGTATCATCTGTTATTAATTGTAATCACTTTATTAAATAATTATGTACACATGTAATAAAAAGCTGGATATGTATATAGACACAAGAATGATTTTGGTCTGTGTACCTGGCTTGAGAAGGATCCCGGAAGGGGATTGAAACGTTGCTTATTTTGTGTCACATGTGTGAATAAAGACACTGCGGTTTTTTTCACAAGAAGAGCGCTGCGTTGATTTTTCATGGATATACATGCCTGATGTCAAGGGTGAGACACGTGCACCTGATAAACCATAAAAGCGAGTGCTGCCGGAATTATTATATTATTTATTTATATATATATATATATATATATATATATATGTAAACATAGTTTTATAAGGCTGAAAAAAGACATCTGTCCATCCAGTTCAGCCTGTTATCCTGCAAGTTGATCGAGAGGGGGGCAAAAAAAAACCTGTAAGGTAGCAGCCAATTTTCCTCACTTTAGGGGGAAAAAATTCCATCCCGAACTCCAATCAGGCAATCAGAATGAATAACTCTCTCTCTCTCTCTCTCTCTAGATATATATATATATATATATATATATATATATATATACATATATAAAACAAAGAAAGCAGCAGCACAGTCAATTAACAGGTATGAGTGGAATCCCTCTGGAAAAATTGATATTTATCCACTAATACATCAGATATTTAAAAGATGAGGCAGCACTCCAATAAGGTCTTTGTCAAGCCCGCTTCTGGAGCATCTATTCTTATGACTCTATGTTGTGCCATTCCTTTATTATTTCTACTAGAAGTTATGAATAAATTGGTATCAGTCTGCAGTAAGGGTACAGAGGGGTGGTAACCAGTTGGGTCTGACTCTATGTAGTCAGTGCTGTAATTGTCAGACTGTGCAGGTACCCCCCCTCTTACTGGTTAACACCCCTCTGTACCCTTACTGCAGACTGCTAGCTTTTCACTTATAACTTCTAGTAGCAATAATAAAGGAATGGCAAATCATAGAGTCATAAGAATAGGTGCTCTAGAATTGTTATTACATGAAGAATACATGTAGCTATTAAAACAAGCATGTCAGGAGTAATGACAGATCCTCTTTAAGGACCAATTCAGTTATAAAGTCACTTTGAGAGTCTTACATAATGGAAACCACCAATAAATGATGCCATTTTTAGAAATTACACCCCTCAAGTAATTAAAAACTGATTTTAAAAACTTTGTTAACCCTCTAGTGGTTCAATAAGACTGAAAAGAATATTTCCAAATTTCTAAGCAGCTTTTACATTTTTAATACATTTTTTCCAGTAACACAGCAAGTATTATCAGCAAAACAAACCTTAAAGAGGTTATTTAATATCTAAAATATCTCCCCCAAATCCGGAGTGACGCGGCTGCCGGGGAGCAGCTAAGTATAATGTATACAAGAAGCCCGGGCATTAGGAGGGATATTTTAGATATCAGATTACCCCATTAATATTTATTACACTGATTCTAAAGGGTCGTAAACTGCTGTATGGGTACACCGCAGGGCTTAGAAGGAAAAGAGCGCCATATGATTTTTGTAGGGCAGATTTACATTTGAAGAGGCCCTGAGGTACCCCTATAGTGGAAACCACCAAAAAGTGAGCCGATTTTAGAAACTACACCCATGAAGGAATTTTCTGATATTTACGGACTCTATAATGACAGGGAATGTTCCACAGGATTGGCGCATAGCAAATGTGGTGCCAATATTCAAAAAGGGTCCAAAAACCGAGCCTGGAAATTATAGGCCGGAAAGTTTAACATCTGTTGTTGGTAAACTGTTTGAAGGGTTTCTAAGAGATGCTATCTTGGAGTATCTCAATGAAAATAAGCAAATAACGCCATATCAGCATGGCTTTATGAGGAATCGGTCATGTCAAACTAATTTAATCAGTTTCTATGAGGAGGTAAGTTCTAGACTTGACAGCGGCGAATCAATGGATGTCGTATATATGGACTTCTCCAAAGCATTTGACACTGTACCTCATAAAAGGTTAGTATATAAAATGAGGATGCTCGGACTGGGAGAATATGTCTGTAAGTGGGTAAGTAACTGGCTGAGTGACAGAAATCAGAGGGTGGTTATTAACGTTACACACTCAGATTGGGTCACTGTCACTAGTGGGATACCTCAGGGGTCAGTATTGGGCCCTATTATCTTCAATATATTTATTAATGATCTTGTAGAAGGCTTGCATGTTAAAATATCAATTTTTGCAGATGACCCTAAACTGTGTAAAGTAGGGATCGTGTACCGAGGGATCTGGATAGATTGGAGGCATGGGCACAGAAATGGCAGATGAGGTTTAACGCTGACAAATGTAAGGTTATGCTCATGGGAAGGAATAATGCAAGTCACCCGTACATACTAAATGGTAAAACACTCTGTAACACTGACATGGAAAAGGATCTAGGAATTTTAATAAACAAACTGTAAAAATCAGTGTCAGGCAGCTACTGCCAAGGCCAATAAGATAATGGAAAATACTAAATATTGATCATCAAATGGATAATGTGGGTCCCATAAGTTCTAGAAAGAATATGACAGTGTAGTAAAGGACACCTAAAACTTTATATTTATTTATAATATTTTAAAACCTGGAACAGAAGCCCAGGAAACAATAACCACAACAGAGAAGACTACATAATCCTGTCCTCCTGTCAACGCTACCACTCACAAACTAGATAGTGTTACTGATCTAAAAAATAGATGACACAATCGATTAATGAGTAGGATAGGATATATAGTTAAGATATCGGAAATGTCCAGAAAAAATGTCAAAATGTGCAACATCTACAGGTAAATGAGGCGTGGTGCAGGGAGATGATCGGGGATACTGGACATAAGCAGAAAGCAGCAGGGAGTAGTAAAAAACGCAGATATGCCACTAATCCTATAGAAAACCCTGTAGGAGCCCTCACCTATCCTATGCCCGGAGTCAACCCCTAAAGGTGGGATTACTCCGTCCCCGTACCTAAGCCTACTGACCCTATTGCACCCTGTATACTATCACGGTGTAGGGGGACCTAGATATGGTCAAACTGCCTCAAATAAAGATACCACAATGCTGCTGGACATGCAAGAAAAAGCCCCGACGCGTTTCCCCCTCACAATGGGTTCCTCAGGGGGCCAATGTTCATAATGATGACATAAGGCAATACTCAAAAGATGTAAATAGGGATAAATTGATACTTAAGAAGCGATATCCATAACCGGCCATCCAATCCCGCATTACACGTGTTCCACTCCGGCACTGATACACAGCCTAGAAACATGAAGGGAAAAATAGGGTGGATTTAAAGACACCCAGGACGACCCGGCTAAGAAAAACCGTAGGCAAGTAGAAAAAAGCGCGGAATGCTTACCGGAAGAGGTTCCCTAAACGGGGAACGGCAATAGGTGCTGGGGATGACTCCGCAGATGACGACTCGCGCCGATGTGTGCCGGTTAACTTCCGGATTTTAAAGGGCGCGCTAAAAAGATAGCGGACATGAGGTAGCGGGCCACATCCGGTCTGGTGGAGCGCATGATCCACCCACCGGGGGACTAGATGGAACGCATAGCTAGCCGCATCACAGTTCGCAGGAAATTATGTCATATTTCCTGTAAATGGGACGCATACCCGCACGAACCAAATAACTGCCTGGAACGCAAACAAATACAGTGTCCATGGAAACAGTGGAGGGGATACAGACATTGGTAAAAAGAAATCCACCAAAGTGACAGAGGTATTGCACAAGACAATAATAGACTACTAAGTGCCTACGGTAGGAGAGAGGGGGGGGGGGGAGAGGGAGAACAAGGGAAGGAAGGGGGAACTCTTTATAGAGAATAAGTGGGTAGCGATTTATACCTCATAGATAAACATGAAGGTATAAGTTAATAGACATGCATATAACACATGTCGAGATACTGATGAATTTAACCCCTCAACAAAAGGAGGGGGGGGTGGCGTACTTACAGCAAATATGGTGGCTATAGAAAATACAACAATAACATACACGGAGGGAATGAGGTAACGACATAGAGACACCAGACTAGATAAAGCAACTAAAGGACAGTCTTTTATTAAGACCAGAAGGTGTCTGTGACTTGAATCTAAAGATCCACTCCGTTTCCTTTTTTAATATCGTCCTGTCCCAATCCCCTCCTCTTTGGGGGGGGGGGGGGTATGACTTTGAGGACGGAGAATTTAAGGACATCAAGGTGCCCCGCGTGCACTTCGTTCATGTGTAGGGCCAGAGGGGTGACCTCCTTTTTTCTGACATCATTGATGTGTTCGCATATCCTTCTGCGCAGTTCCCTGAACGTTTTACCTATATAGTCGAGGGAACAATCACACTGGCAGATATATATCACCCCTCTGCTTCTGCAGTTCACGAAATCACGAATGGTTACAATTTCACCAGTAGCTGAACTGGTGATTGTCTTAGCCGTAGAGATATATCTGCAGGCCTTACAGCCACCGCACCTGAACATGCCCGTGGGACGACGGTCAAGCCAGGTACCTTGTGGTTAGGGGCCCAAGTAATGACTGTGTATCAAACGGTCCATAAGGCTCCCACCCCTACGGTACGTAATGCTCGGGGGGGGGAGGAAGAAATGGGGAAAAGTCACGGTCCATGTGTAAAATGGGCCAATATTTGCCCAAAATGTCCCTAGTTGCTCTATTTGCTGTGTCGAAGGTAGAAATCAATCGAATAATGGGTTTAGCCTCCAGTGTCTGTTTAGGGACAAGAAGTTCTCCCCTATTTCGGCCTTTGGCGTGATGATACGCCTCTCTTAGTACACGTTTGGGCTAGCCCCTCCTCACAAACCTGTCCCGGAGATTACCAGCCATCTGATGGAAACCATCTATATCCGCGCAATTCCTGCGGACGCTCAGGTATTGGCCACGCGGAATACCTTTTTTCAAGGAGGGAGGGTGATAACTATCCCAGTGAAGCAGGGAATTGGTGGCGGAAGGTTTTCTAAAGATGGTAGTATGCAGCCGGTCGTGAATCTTAGTGACATTGACATCCAGAAAAGTTATGGAATGTCGCTGTATCTCATAAGTGAAGTGGAGGCCCAGAGGATTGACGTTCAAATCACCCACAAATGCAGTGAACTCGTCTTCGCTCCCCTTCCAGATCACGAAGACGTCGTCAATAAAGCGCGTCCAAAATACAATCTTACTACCCCAACATGTTTCTTGATCAGGAAAAACGATTCTGTCCTCCCACCAGCCCAGGAGGAGATTAGCATAAGAGGGGGCACAGGGGCTTCCCATCGCAGTCCCCCTGAGTTGGTGGTAGAAACGCCCATTAAACATGAAGTAATTGTGGGTAAGGGTGAACTCAGCAAAGTGGTGACAAAATGATTGTGTTGATAGAGGTATACCCCCCTTGTCCCAAGGTAAGTGGATACTGCCAACAGACCCTTATCATGGGGAATACTGCTATATAGTGCCTCCACATCTATACTAGCCAAGAGACACGATGGATCAAAATTTAGCATCTCGATTTTGTTGAGAAAATCCATCGTGTCCCTTGTGTAAGATGGGAGGGTTAGCACAAACGGACGAAGAATTTCGTCCAAGTAGACCCCACAATTCTGTGTGATGGAGTCGACCCCTGACACAATGGGTCGACCCTTCAAAGGGTGAGTGCCTTTATGCACTTTAGGTAGACTATAAAATGTGGCAATCTGTGGAGAAGTTGGCAACATGAATTCATACTCTGCTTTCGAAATCACCTTGGATCGTAGTCCGGAATCCAAGATATCTTTCAGACTAGAAAGAAAACCGTCTGTTGGATTCTCGGACGAGACACGGTATTCCGATGCGTCCTTCAAAAGTGCTAAGCACATGTCACGGTACTGCAGATGGTCCATGATAACTATGTTACCGCCTTTGTCGGCCGGTTTTATAACAATCGTCCTGTCAGACTCAAGGGATCTCAAGGCCCTATGTTGTGTCAGAGTAAGATTTCTATGGGTATGCTGATTCTGCGCCACTTGTTCGAGTTCAGTATTCACCAGTTGTTGAAAGATCTCGATATGATCATAGTTACACGGGGGAGGGGTTTTGATGCTTTTACAGTGTAGTTTAGTAAATGGGCCTTCGCCCGGCTCACGTGAACCTTCCTCCAGTAGTTCTAAGAATATGTTTAAATAAGCCCTATCGCTTTCACTCATCCCTAGTTTATCAAGAGACTGTTGATTACTTGACCCGAAGTACTTTTTCCATTTCAGTTTTCTACAAAAAAGGTGAAGATCCTTCACCCAGCCGTGCAGTTGGTACGGGTTCTGGTTTGTCCCTAAAAAATGGGGTGAGCTATTGAGGACATGCCAGAGGATGGCAAGGAGGCTGAGGATGATGCAGAACCTTGTTGTGCGACCTGGGGGGATGGTTCTAGTCCCCATCTTCGTCCCCTTCTAGGTTTCCTAGGTGCCGATCCTCCCCTCCTGGTACCCGTGCCTCTGCCCCGGCCTGTGCTAGTTTCAAAATCAGAAAGTTCCACGTCAGAGGAGGATATATCAGAGGCCACAGATGTAGTTGGTTTCCTTTCGAACTGATATGCCCTTTGCTCCCTGAACTCTCCTAAATCCTTAATGAATTGACGATGCTTTCGTTCTTTCAATACGTTATGAAACTTCTCAACCGAATTTTGAAGAGATGTCTCCCGTTTTTTAAAATCGGGATCAATTTCAAATTTACGCACTGCCTCCTTGAGGGAGTCTAGCTTATCTGAGGTCTTTTGGAAGACCTGTCTTTCCTCGTCCAGCAACAGTTTCATTAAATTTAAAGAACTACGGGTCAGTTCTTCCTCCCACTTCTGTGTAAGGGCGGGAGAAGAGATCCTAGGGGCCGGAACAATCGGGATTCTGAGACCCATTGGGACAATGTTGTGTTCCAAGTAGCTTTCAAGTGATCTCATCTCCCACCATGACTTGATATTGTCCTTAAATGCTTCATATAAATCATGGAAGGCCGCTTTACACGATACCCCCGATGACAGACCTGGTATCTCCTTGTCGGAAAAAATGTCCTGTGCCTCTTTCAATAGTGCCTCTGTGAATATAGTGCCACTAAGAAAACTTGCCATCCTAAGAAAACAGAAAATACTAAATATTGATCATCAAATGGATAATGTGGGTCCCATAAGTTCTAGAAAGAATATGACAGTGTAGTAAAGGACACCTAAAACTTTATATTTATTTATAATATTTTAAAACCTGGAACAGAAGCCCAGGAAACAATAACCACAACAGAGAAGATCCTGTCCTCCTGTCAACGCTACCACTCACAAACTAGATAGTGTTACTGATCTAAAAAATAGATGACACAATCGATTAATGAGTAGGATAGGATATATAGTTAAAATATCGGAAATGTCCAGAAAAAATGTCAAAATGTGCAACATCTACAGGTATATGAGGCGTGGTGCAGGGAGATGATCGGGGATACTGGACATAAGCAGAAAGCAGCAGGGAGTAGTAAAAAACGCAGCTATGCCACTAATCCTATAGAAAACCCTGTAGGAGCCCTCACCTATCCTATGCCCGGAGTCTTGTGCAATACTTCTGTCACTTTGATGGATTTATTTTTACCAATGTCTGTATCCCCTCCACTGTTTCCATGGACGCTGTATTTGTTTGCATTCCAGGCAGTTATTTGGTTCGTGCGGGTATGCGTCCCATTTACAGGAAATATGACATCATTTCCTGCGAACTGTGATGCGGCTAGCTATGCGTTCCATCTAGTCCCCCGGTGGGTGGATCATGCGCTCCACCAGACTGGATGTGGCCCGCTACCTCATGTCCGCTATCTTTTTAGCGCGCCCTTTAAAATCCGGAAGTTAACCGGCACACATCGGCGCTCCTGTCATCTGCGGAGTCATCCCCAGCACCTATTGCCGTTCCCCGTTTAGGGAACCTCTTCCGGTAAGCATTCCGCGCTTTTTTCTACTTGCCTGCGGTTTTTCTTAGCCGGGTCGTCCTGGGTGTCTTTAAATCCACCCTATTTTTCCCTTCATGTTTCTAGGCTGTGTATCAGTGCCGGAGTGGAACACGTGTAATGCGGGATTGGATGGCCGGTTATGGATATCGCTTCTTAAGTATCAATTTATCCCTATTTACATCTTTTGAGTATTGCCTTATGTCATCATTATGAACATTGGCCCCCTGAGGAACCCATTGTAAGGGGGAAACGCGTCGGGGCTTTTTCTTGCATGTCCAGCAGCATTGTGGTATCTTTATTTGAGGCAGTTTGACCATATCTAGGTCCCCCTACACCGTGATAGTATACAGGGTGCAATAGGGTCAGTAGGCTTAGGTATGGGGACGGAGTAATCTCACCTTTAGGGGTTGACTCCGGGCATAGGATAGGTGAGGGCTCCTACAGGGTTTTCTATAGGATTAGTGGCATAGCTGCGTTTTTTACTACTCCCTGCTGCTTTCTGCTTATGTCCAGTATCCCCGATCATCTCCCTGCACCACGCCTCATATACCTGTAGATGTTGCACATTTTGACATTTTTTCTGGACATTTCCGATATCTTAACTATATATCCTATCCTACTCATTAATCGATTGTGTCATCTATTTTTTAGATCAGTAACACTATCTAGTTTGTGAGTGGTAGCATTGACAGGAGGACAGGATCGTGTAGACTTCTCTGTTGTGGTTATTGTTTCCTGGGCTTCTGTTCCAGGTTTTAAAATATTATAAATAAATATAAAGTTTTAGGTGTCCTTTACTACACTGTCCTATTCCAATAAGATAATGGGTTGCATCAAAAGGGGCATAGATGCCCGTGATGAGAACATAGTCCTACCACTTTACAAATCAGTAATCAGACCACACATGGAGTACTGTGTACAGTTCTGTGCTCCTGTGAATAAGGCAGACATAGCAGAGCTGGAGAGGGTACAGAGGAGGGCAACTAAAGTAATAACTGGAATGGGGCAACTACAGTACCCTGAAGGGTTATCAAAGTTAGGGTTATTCACTTTAGAAAAAAGACGACTTAGGGGAGATCTAATAACTATGTATAATTATATCAGGGGTCAGTACAGAGATCTCTCCCATCATCTATTTATCCCCAAGACTGTGACTTTGACGAGGGGACATCCTCTGCGTCTGGAGGAAAGAAGGTTTGTACACAAACGTAGAAAAGGATTCTTCATGGTAAGAGCAGTGAGACTGTGGAACTCTCTGCCTGAGGAGGTGGTGATGGTGAGTACAATAAAGGAATTCAAGAGGGGACTGGATGTATTTCTGGAGTGTAATAATATTACAGGTTATAGCTACTATAGTTGATCCAGGGAGTTATTCTGATTGCCTGATTGGAGTCGGGAAGGAATTTTTTCCCCTTAAGTGGGTAAAATTGGCTTCTGCCTCACAGGTTTTTTTTTGCCTTCCTCTGGATCAACTTGTAGGAAACAGGCCGAACTGGATGGACAAATGTCTTGTTTCGGTCTTATATACTATGTTACTATTAAGGGATGTACTGAACACTTTTACACCTTGGGCATTTTTTCCAAGAAAGTGTTGCTTTAGCCCCATATTTTTTATTTTCACAAGAGATAACAGGAGAAAAAGGACACCACAATTTGTTACCCATTTTCTACTGAATACAGCAACATGTGGTTGTAAACTGTTGTATGTGCATACAGCAGGGCCCAGAAGGGAAAGAGTGCCATTTGGCTTACTGAGGGCAGATTTTGGTGGAGTGGTTTTCTGGCACCATGTTGCATTTAAAGAGACCCTGTGGTACCCTTGCAGTGGAAACCATCAAACAATGACCTTGTTTTTTGAAACTACATCTTTCAAAGATTTTGAGGGGTGTAATGAGTGCACTGACCCCACAGATGTTTCATAGAATTTGGAAACACTTGGCTGTGAAAATAAAAAATTCCTTTTTTGCTTGAGCTCCACATTTTTTCATTTTCACAAGGGTTAACAGGAAAAAAAAAGAACACCTCCATATGTTACTCATTTACTCCTGCATGTGGCAAGACCCAATATGTGGTTGTAAACAGCTGTTTGGGCACACTACACGGTTCAGAAGAGAACGAGCACCATGTGCATTTAAGACCTAGTTTGGTTATTTATGCACAACTGGCCAACAACTGCAGGGACTCTGAGGTAAAATAAGATCAACCCCCAAGAAGTGATGCCAATTTAGATACCACACTCCCTCAAAGAAATTTTCCAAGGGTTGTAGTGAGCATTTTGACCCCACAGATGTTTTGCAAAAAAAATAAAAAAAAATTCATAGTGAAAATTTAAGTTATATCTATCTATCTATCTATCTATCTATCTATCTATCTATCTATCTATCTCTTATACTTACAACCATGCCACTTCACTACCTTATATGTTGGGCCCAGCATATGTCAGTGTGAAAAGCAAGCCCTCTTATATGTAAAATTGTTTATTTATTTTTTTCTATGCATTGCTCTGTTCCCCTGCTGTGTGTAAATCCACCTTGTATGTGAATCCATACCATCAGTACAGGAAGGACGAAGTTTCCCAATCGCAGCAGAGAGCATCACAGCCAGAGAAAGTGAGAAACACAGCCGTCTCATCCTCCCTTTACTGATGGTATGGATTTACATACAGGGTGGGAAACCAAAACCCCGGGGGGGGGGGGGGGTTGGGGGCACAGCGGGGGAACTGAGCAGCACATAGAAAGAAAAGTTGAAGTCAGATCCGGAGATATTACTCTCCTAGTACCAGCTGGTGGATGGCTTTCCCAAGGGCTGTTTGCCCAAAAAACAGTCATTGTTTGCCGTGGAGTCCTTGTCTCTGTCCTTCTGCATTAACTGTCATTTTCTCCTCTGTAGCGCTATCTTGGAAATTAGCACTTTTACTTTTTGGTTTGTGTTTCTTAATTATATTTTAAGTTAGTCAACAAATGAAAATGAGTCAGCGAGCTGTAGGGAGTTCCCTGGGACCTCTTCAGGGTACTTCTGGCAATCTAGGATAAATTAGCTGGATAACCAACAAGAGAGCTGAGATGGCCACATCCTCTTAAACAGTCTTTAAAGGGGTTATCCAAGTTATATTTATTGATGACCTATCCTCAGGATAGGTCATCAATATCAGATCGGCGGGGGTCCGACACCCGGCACCCCCGCCGATCAGCTGTTTGAAGAGAAGGCGAGCGCCGTGCCAGCGCTGCCTCCTCGTCATTGTTTACATGCTGGCCGTTGCATCTGCAGCGGTAAGCAGGTGTAATTACACCCAAGCCGTTCCATTCATTTCAATGGGACGGCTCTGTAGTATACACTTGTATAGAAGCGAGCCGTCCCATTGAAATGAATGGAGCGGCTTGGGTGTATTACACCTGCTCACCGCTGCAGATGCAACGGCCAGCATATAGCAATGACGAGGAGGCAGCTGGCTGGCAGCCGCCTCTCTCAAACAGCTGATCTGCGGGGGTGCCGGGTGTCGGACCCCCGCCGATCTGATATTGATGACCTATCCTGAGGATAGGTCATCAATAAATATAACTTGGATAACCCCTTTAACTATAAACAGTAGTTCCCATTAAGTAAAAAACTTACTGGCCTGGGACTTTTTATGTCTAATCATTATTAGACGTTCCAAAGCAAGTCATTTTTGGCCATCAATAATATGGTGTGGATTAAAGGTCAGGGCTTGTGCCACCTACTCCTCAAGCCCATATTCTCCATCAAGACACACTGCAATATCATTATCGCTGGGTCGCGCGTCAAACTATTATCAAATGTGATCACTTTATCCCAAAAAGTTTGTGTGCAGGCACAACCACATTCCATGCCACGTGTCTCCAGAAGGGTTGTTACATTTGAGAAATTCCGTCAATCTCTTAGGAAGATATGGAGGTATAGGGAAATTAATTCCAGAAATGGCCCCTTGAATCAGTCAGTCTGAAGTGAGTCTTCCACCACTTCTCATACACCGTATGCTTATGAACTAGTCCCAATCCTGTTAGGGCTCTATCAAGAGCACTACACTCCCAGCATGCACACTTTCTCGGCAGTTCTTGTTACTCTCGTACAAGTGAAAGAAGGATTCTGGGAGTTGTAGTTTTCAAGTACCAGAGATTGCTGACCTCTGTCCTTGAATATCAATCCACTTTCTAAACACTTTCAAAAGTTGGTCTCTTAACCCCTTAAGGACCGGGGGTTTTGGGATTTTTGCGTTTTTGTTTTGCGCTCCCTGCCTTCCAAAAGCCATAACATTTTTATATTTCCGCTCACATAGCCATATGATGGCTTATTTTTTGCGGGACAAGTTGTACTTTTTAACGCTACCATTTATTTTTGCATGTGATGTAGTGGGAAACGGGAAAAAAATTCCAAATGGGGTTAAATTGCAAAAAAAAAGCAATTTCACCACAGTTTTACGGGTTTTTAAATTACAACGTTCGATTTGCGATAAAACTGACTGGTTAATTTTATTCTTCAGGTCAGTACGAATCCGGCAATACCTAATATGTATAGTTTTTCTTGCGTTTGATAGTGAAAAAAAATTAAAAGTGGGAATTTTTTATTTTATTTTTTGTCGCCATGTTTTGACCCCTATAACTTTTTGTAATTATGCGTACGGAGCAGTGTAGGGGCTCATTTTTTGCGGGGCAATCTGAACTTTTAATTGATACCATTATGGGGTGTGTATGATGTTTTGATCACTTTTTATTCATTTTTTTTTAGGAAATGAAGCGTCCAAAAATGGCGAATTAGCCATTTGGACGCTTTCTTTCCCTTTTTATGTTTACCGTATGGTGAATATTTTTTAATATTATTATAGTATGGGCGTTTTCGCACATTGCGACACCCATTATGTGTAATGTTTTTATTTTTTTATTTATTTTATTTTCATTTTGGGAAAAGGGGGGTGATTTGAATTTTTATATTTTTTTTATTTAATTTTTATTTTTTATTATACTTTTTTTTTTTTTTTTACCACTTTCTTATAGTTCCCATAGGGAACTATAAGATGCAATCATCAGATTGCTATTCTCATATATTCCAATGCAATAGCATTGGAATATATGAGAAAATATATATTCCTATGGAGCCTATTACAGTCATAGGCTCCATAGGAATACTTGTAGTACCCTAGGTTTCATTCACAGAAACCTAGGGTACTAAATACATGCTCCGGCTCCCCTTGTGGCCATCAGGGAGCGAGCAAACCGCAAGTGAAACTTTCGGTTTTTGCTGATCAGATGCTGTGGTCAGGATTGACCACGGCATCTGAGGGTTAAATGTCCGCGATCGGCATCGCTGCCGGTCGCGGACATGAGCTGCATGAACTGTATCCCCTTATTTATAGTATTACCCCTTAGGACGAAGGGCGTACATGTACGCCCGCCGTCCACTTCTAAGATGGCGCCCGCTCCCGCACGGAGCGGGCGCCAGCTGCGGGTAAAAGCTTGATTCATCAAGCTGACACCCTCAGCTTGATGAATCAAGCTTTTACCCGCAGCTCGGGCGCCCGCTCCGTGCGGGAGCGGGCGCCATCTTTAAAGTGCGGACGAAGGGCGTACATGTACGCCCTTCGTCCTTAAGGGGTTAATACTATAAATAAGGGGAATATAGTATATAGTCAGTTTGCTCTGCTGAATATTTTGTTGAATGAATTTGTGATCACTTTGTTGTCTATTCTCTGCAGTCATGATCAACAAAAAGAGGATAGCAGCATATACAGTACTATAAAAATTGACTCCTAGGGAGCTGGTAGAAGAGAATAGTTCTTTAAAAGTGTACCAATGATTATTTTCATTGCTTATTAACTGAAAGGGGTGTTGCAATCACCTTATCCCTCCAGAGTGTAAAAGAGCTGGCATGTAAGGCTGAGGGAACTCTTGATGATGCCCAACTGGACTGGTATTTAGGGAGTAAAAAGGGCAGTTTGAAAGGCTTCTTGAGCTCCTTCCATGTCACTTTAGTCTCTCTCAAAATAACAGATCATTTTATCAACTGGGGTCAGTGCATATACTGTATTATGTGTGTAGAAGGGACTTTAAATTCCAGAGGGTAACTAACACTGCGTCCAGAGGGGGGGCACAAGTAAAAGAAGGAGGAGTGGAGCGAATACATCCTAAGCCTCAACAATTTGTGCACTCTGAGAATAAAGACATTTGTAAGATAACGTTAAAGCCTCATTCACACGTCAGTGATTTGGTTAGTAATTTACATCAGTGATTGTGAGCCAAAACCAGGATTGGAGCCTCAACAGGCATAAGGTATAAGGGAAAGATCTACACCGGTTATGTGTATAGAACTGCACCTGGTTTTGGTTCAAAATCACTGATGGAAATCACTGACCAAACACTGACGTGTGAATGAGGCGTAATTGTAATATGTAATAGTTTTTTTTTATTTCATGAACTTTACGTAATAAATATTTTAGAGCACTTACATGTGGGGTTCGTACCAGGTTCGGGTTCGTACCGAATTTTGAGGTGTTTGGGACACGGACCCGAACATTTAGGTAAAAGTTTGGGTTCGGTGTTTGGCGATTTCTATGGCACTTTTTGAAAGGCTGCAAAGCAGCCAATCAACAAGCGTCATACTACTTGCCCCAAGAGGCCATCACAGCCATGCCTACTATTGGCATGGCTGTGATTGGCCAAGTGCAGCATGTGACCCAGCCTCTATTTAAGCTGGAGTCACGTAGCGCCGCCCCTCACTCTGCTCTGATTAGTGTAGGGATAGGATGCAGCTGCTGTGAGGGCGAGATTAGGCAGGGAAGACTCAGCAAAACCACTTAATAAAGTGATCGATCTACAGCTGTCAATCATTTAACTTCTGTTAGTTCATTGCTCACTGGTTTTTAGGCTGCCCAGAGCGTTTTTCTGTCACTTTTTTCTGGAGTGATTGGCGGCCATTTTGTGATCTTTTGGTGCACCAGCACATGTTTTGAGCTGCCAAAACATACATTTTTGGGTTCAATAGTAAGCTTTTTTTTTGCAATATCCTACATCAGGGGTTGTGCTTATTGTCACACCTTGAAACACAGAATAGAAATTGCTATATTTTATTGAGGGATGAAATTCAATTGGCAAAATACCAATCCCCTAAATCAGTGGTTTAATCTTTTGCTGGCCAAGTGTAATACTGTCCGTAAAAGGATAGATTTTTTTTCTGGGGTGAAATTCAATTGTCAAAATCCCCTAAATCTGGTGTTCCAGCTGTGGCTGGCTAAGTTTAATACTGTCCGTCAAAGGATAGAGTTTTTCTGGGGTGAAATTCAATTGCCAAAATACCAATCCCTTTCTTTTTTCTGTGGTTAAATAAAATCCCTGAAATAGAAATCCTAAACATCTGTGCTTTCCAGTGTTCCTCTCCAAGTGTATTTCTGTCCGTAAAAGGGTATATTGCACTAAGTGTCTAAATACAAGGGCTGAAAGCGTAATCCTCTGTTTGCACACGCTACTGTGCATCTCCAAGTGTATTTCTGTCTGTAAAAGGGTATATTACTCTCAAGATCTAAATACAAGTGCTAAAAGCGTAATTCTCTATATTTGCACACGCTACTGTGCATCTCCAAGTCTGTTTCTGTCTGTAAA
Organism: Bufotes viridis; assembly: GCA_033119425.1. Classification (NCBI taxonomy): domain Eukaryota; kingdom Metazoa; phylum Chordata; class Amphibia; order Anura; family Bufonidae; genus Bufotes; species Bufotes viridis. Next base: position 73,384,408 of record CM065595.1, read on the forward strand.
AGGGTATATTACACTCGAGGTCTAAATACAAGTGCTGAAAGCGTAATCCTCTATATTTGCACACGCTATTGTGTATTTCTGTTTGTAAAAGGGTATATTACACTCAAGGTCTATATACAAGTGCTGAAAGCCTAATCCTCTATATTGGCACACGCTATTGTGCATCTCCAAGTGTAATTCTGTTCCTAAAAGGGTATATTACACTCAGGGTCTAAATACAGGGGCTGAAAGCGTAATCCTCTATATTTGCACATGCTACTGTGCATCTCCAAGTGCAGTTCTGTCCGTAAAAGGATACATTTCAGCCAGGGCCGAAATACTAGGCCTAAAATTGATATTCCCCTGAATCTGTGGTTTCTGCTGGGCCTGTATTAGTGTAATACGGTACATAAATACCTAGATAGCTAGATATTGTTAGGTGCCTGTAAAAAAAAAAAATGCCTTTATTTGAACTCTAGACATTGGGCCAAATAAGTTTTTTTCCTTACTGTGGTGAACGGTAACAATGAGGCAGTGTTGAGACCAAGCCAACAGCGTAGCAAAAGAGGGAGCAGGGTGCAAAAGCAGAACAGCCGTCGCCAAGAGAGTTCGTCTGCTACTGGCCACCGCCACCAGGGACCGAGCACACCAAAGGCAGCTTCAAGGAGTTCCCTGGCATGGCACTTCTTTAAACAATGTGCTGACGACAAGACCCGAGTGGTTTGCACGCTGTGCCATCAGAGCCCGAAGCGAGGCATTAACGTTCTGAACCTTAGCGCAACCTGCATGACCAGGCATCTACATGCGAGACACGGGCTGCAGTGGAGTAAGCAAAACCTTCAAAACCAAGAAAGGGCTCAGGCCCCTCCTGCTCCCTCTTCTGCTGCTGCCTCGGCCTCTTCCTCCTCACCAAGCATCTCCACCATGTCACACGGCAGCGTTCAGCTCTCCATCTGACAAACCTAGGAGAGAAAGCATAAATTCTCACCTAGCCACCCTCGATCCCTGGCCCTAATTGCCAGCATTTCTAAACTACTGACCTTTGAAATGCTGTCATTCAGGCTGGTGGACATGGACAGCTTCAAACAGCTGATGGCGGTGGCTGTCCCACAGTATGTCGTTCCTAGCCGCCACTACTTCTCCAAGAGAGCCCTGCCTTTCCTGCACAACCAAGTATCAAATAAAATCAAGTGTGCACTGCGCAACGCTATCTGTGGCAAGGTCCACCTAACCACAGATACGTGGACCAGTTATTACAGCCAGGGACGCTATATCTCTCTAACTGCACACTGGATAAATGTAGTGGCGGCTGGGCCCCAGGCAGAGAGCTGTTTTGCGTACGTCCTTCCGCCGCCAAGGATCGCATTGCATCATTCTTTGCCTCCTGTTGCCTCCTCCTCCTACTCGGCTTCCTCCTCCTCTTCTTCCACCTGCTCATCCGGTCAGCCACAGACCTTCAACACCAACTTCCTCACAGCCCGGGGTAAACGTCAGCAGGCCGTTTTGAAAGTCATGTGTTTGGGGGACAGGCCCCACAACGCGCAGGAGTTGTGGCGGGGTGTAGAACAACAGACCGACGAGTGTTTGTTGCCGATGAGCCTCAAGCCTGGTCTGGTGGTGTGCGATAATGGGCGAAATCTCGTTGCAGCTCTGGGACTAGCCAGTTTTGCGCACATCCCTTGCCTGGCACATGTCCTGAATTTGATGGTGCAAAAATTCATTCTCAACTACCCTGACATTTTAGAGCTTCTGCGTACAGTGCGGGCTGTCTGTGCGCGCTTCCAGCGTTCTCATCCTGCCACTGCTCGCTTGTCTGCGCTACAGCGTAACTTTGGCCTTCCCGCTCACCGCCTCATATGTGACGTGCCCACCAGGTGGAACTCCACCTTGCACATTCTGTAGAGACTGTGCGAGCACCAGCAGGCCATAGTGGAGTTTCAGCTGCAGCACGCACGGGTGAGTCGCACTGCAGAACAGCACCACTTCACCACCAATGACTGGGCCTCTATGCGAGACCTGTGTGCCCTGTTGCGCTGTTTTGAGTACTCCACCAACATGGCCAGCGTTACAATACCACTTCTATGTCTCGTTGAGAAAACACTTAGATCGATGATGGAAGAGGATGTGGCCCAGGAGGAGGAAGAGGGGTCATTTATAACACTTTCAGGCCAGTCTGTTAGAAGTGCCTCAGAGGGAGCTTTTTTGCAACAGCAGAGGCCAGGTACAAATGTCGCCAGCCAGGGCCCACTACTGGAGGAGGAGGTGGCGGAGGATGAGGATGAAGCATGTTCACAGCGGGGTGGCACCCAACGCAGCTAGGGTCCCATCACTGGTGCATGGCTGAGGGGAAACTGAGGACGATAACAATACGCCTCCCACAGAGGACAGCTTGTCCTTACCTCTGGGCAGTCTGGCACACATGAGCGACTAAATGCTGCAGTGCCTGCGCAACAACAGCAGAGTTGCCCACATTTTAACGTGTGCTGACTACTGGGTGGCCACCCTGCTGGATCCCCGTTACAAAGACAACGTGCCCATCTTAATTCCCGGACTAGAGCGTGATAGGAAAATGCGCGAGTACAAGCGCACGCTAGTAGATGCACTCCTTAGAGCATTCCCAACTGACACGGGGGGACAAGTGGAAGCACAAGGCGAAGGCAGAGGAGGAGCAAGAGGTCGCCAACGCAGCCGTGTCATGGTCGGCTCCTCTGGAGGCAGGGTTAGCCTGGCCGAGATGTGGAAAAGTTTTGTCACCACGCCACAGCTAACTGCACCACCAGCTGATACGGAATGTGTTAGCAGGAGGCAGCATTTCAACAACATGGTGGAACAGTACCTGTGCACACGCCTCCACGTACTGACTGATGGTTCGGCCCCATTCAACTTCTGGGTCTCCAAATTGTCCACATGGCCAGAGCGAGCCTTTTATGCCTTGGAGGTGCTGGCCTGCCCTGCGGCCAGTGTATTGTCTGAACGTGTATTTAGCACGGCAGGGGGCGTCATTACAGACAAACGCAGCCGCCAGTCCACATCCAACGTGGACAAGCTGACATTCATAAAAATGAACCAGGCATGGATCCCACAGGACCTGTCCATCCCTTGTGCAGAATATACATGTCACGCCGGTAAGGGTACAAGATACAATAGACACACAAGAAACAACAAACAAGCGTCTAGGCAAAAGCTTGGGATAATGGTCACCTCCTGACAAGATCCTATCAGCTGACCCTAGACTGCTGTGCACATGTTTAGACCCTAAAGGTGGTAATAAACGTGCCCCCATGCCTAAGACCGAATAAACCCTCTAGGTCCTGAGATAGTGGACAAGGGGGAAAAAAGGCAGCCTGCTTCCTCTAATCCTGGAGGAAGCAGGTGTCTAACAGCCTAGACAGAACACAAATGGAAACCAAAAATACACTAAACTTTGAAGCAGAGCAGAAACAGCAATCCACCCTTCCTCAGAGTGAGAAAGAAGCTATAACCTGCAAAGGACACTGGGTAGATGCGTGATTTAAACTCACGCAAACGATCCCACCCAGTGCACCTGAAGGGAGGCAGGTACAGCTCACTCCAAGTAAACAGAAAACACTACACACGTGCTGCCAACCTGACAGACCTCCGCACCTCACCAGAGCAGGGCATGACAAGACATTTATAACTGCTTTGCCCTCAACCATACATTCTTGTACTCCAGGGCACTTCTTTATTGAATCCTCTATTTTTAATTGTACCATTTTTTGGGGGGCAACACCAAGTTGAATGAACCTCTTCTCTGCCTGGGTGCCAGGGGCCTACATGTCAGCTAATCGCCTGCTGCTTTGGTGCGTGACATTAACCTTTTTTTGCTGTCAAATGTCCTCTCCTCTGTCTGGGTATCAGGGGCCTAAAATTCTGTTAATCGTCTGTTGCTTTGGCGGGTGACATGAAGCCTGATTTTCTGCTATGGGACCACTCTCTACTGTCTGGGTGCCGGGGCCTAAATAGCTGAAAGTGGTCTGTTTCATTGGTGGGTAACATGATGCCTGTTTTGCTGCTATGGGACCTCTCTCCTCTGTCTGGGTGCTGGGGCTTAAATAACTGAAAGTGGCCTGTTCCATTGGTGGGTAATATGATGCCTCTCTTGCTGCTATGGGACCTTTCTCCTCTGTCTGGGTGTCAGGGTCCTATATTTTGTTTATTTACTTGCTGTCTTGGTGGGAGACATTAAACTCTTTTTGCTGTCAAATGACCACCCCATTGTGTGGGTATCAGGGGCCTATATTTAGTTTAATCATTTGTTGTCTTGGTGGGAGACAAACTCTTTTTGCTGTCAAATGACCGCCCCATTGTGTGGGTTTCAGGGGCCTATGTTTTGTTTACTTGCTTGCTGTCTTGGTGGGAGACATTTAACTGTTTTTACTGTAAAATGACTGCCCCATTGTGTGGGTGTCAGGGGCCTATATTTCGTGTAAACGCTTGGTGTCTTGGTAAGCGATATTTAACTCTTTTTACTGTCAAATGACCTGTACATTGTCTTCTTGTCAAGGGCCTATATTTCGTTTAAACCCTTGCTGTCTTGGTGAGTGATATTAAACTGTCAAATGACCGCTCCATTGTGTGGGTCTCAGAGGCCTACATAAATGATAATGGCCTGTTCCATTGCAGGTTGACCTAAGGCCTGTGTTTCTGTTACGGGACCGATCTCCGCTTTGCGGGTGCCATGGTCCTCCTGAATTAGTAAATGAGGCCTGTGTCACTGCTGGATGAAATCAATACTGATTTGGCATGATTGTAACTCTCCTCTTTGTAGGTGCCATGGGTCTGAATCTGTGAATGAGGCCTGTGTCATTGCTGGGTAAAATCAATACTGTCTTGGCGTGATTTTAACTCTCCTCTTTGTGGGTCCCGTGGGCCTGAATGTTTGAATAAGGCCTGTAGCCCTGCAGGCAGACATGATTCTTTCTTGGCTTTGATGACAACTTCAACTCCTATGTATGGTTGCCATTGGCCTGAGTCTGTAAGTGAGGCCTGTGACACTGCTGGCAGAGATGAATCCTTCTTGGCTGTGATGGGAATTTCAACTCCCACAGCATTCCCACCCGACACCACCCCAACCTCCTATTCCAAGTCCTCCTCCAAGTTGCCAATTGATATTGGTTAATTTTAATTGATTTTATTTCATGTCATTTCCCTATCCACATTTGTTTGCAGGGGATTTACCTACATTTTGCTGCCTTTTTCAGCCCTCTAGCCCTTTCCTGGGCTATTTTACAGCCTTTTTAGTGCCCAAAAGTTCGGGTCCCCATTGACTTCAATGTGGTTCGGGGGCGAGTTCGGATCCCGAACCCGAACATTTTTGTGAAGTTCGGCTAAACTTCTCGAACCTGAACATCCAGGTGTTCGCTCAACTCTACTTACATGATCTATCACGAGATGGCAACCACAGGGTATCTGGGGCCTCCAAGCACTTTATGGAATGCCATACTGTTATGTAGCTTTCTTTTGGAGTGTGTTGAATTGAAAGGGTTAGGATTTCTTCTCCAGACTTCCAGATACTGTGATATCAAGAACCACTTACTGTATATTAAAGCTTTCTAGAACCTGACCCCAGCTGGTCGTAATAATTAAAGAGACCTTATGTTCCATTATTGCGCTTTTGTCCTCTTTTTCGAACCATTTTTAGACGTTCCAGTACAAGGAGGGAGGCATAGTCCAGTATCTGAGCACGGAGGTCGCACCTGGAGGCGACAACAAATAGCAGGAAAGGAAGAGATGTCCAGCTCCAAAAATTGTGGTATAAAGATCTTGTGTCTTTATTCTGTGGTAATAAAAACTTCCATAAAGGATGCTAAAGTCAACATGTTTCAGACCATCACATATTCAAGGTCCTTCCCCATGACAACAAAAATCACCGACATGCATAAAACTCATATTCAGATATGGCATGCACAATGCAGACACATCCCACTTACAAAAGAAATAAATGTGTAGAAAAACAATGGCAAGGTTCCCTAATATTGCAGGATCAGATCGTGTCTTTTGTTTAGACTATTGGTTGGCAGGAATCAAGCTGGAAAATCCAGAAAGCTTCTCTGTTTAGAAGTTTCCTTCTGTAGTCACCTCCTCTGATAGGATTTTTAACTCTTTCAATCCCTTGTGCTACTAGTCCTGATGTATCTCCCTCATGTACTAACGCAAAGTGTAAGCTTGCCGTTGATACATTGCGGCTTCGGTAGTGTGGGACATCAGAGATGTGTTTACGATCCTAATCTTGATTTCATTAACAGTGCAACCAACATATTGTATATTGCAATATTTGCAGGTAATTAAATATACTGCATGTTTAGTGTTGCAGTTCATGTCATGAGGAATGACCTTGAATATGTGATGGTCTGAAACTCTTATGTCCACGGATAGATCCAAATTTATCGGTAAATGGGAGGAAGACTTAGATATAACATTTAATGAGCGAGAGCAGCCAAGAATTTTGATTGCCCCAATGAAAGTCTCTAGGTGTGTAAAACTGAAAGAGAATAGCTATAAAGTTCTCACACAATGGTATTACACACCACAGCGTCTACATAATATGTTCCCAAGTGTTAGCCCTATTTGCTGGAAGTGCGAAGGAGCTAGTGGGACTCAGAGTCATATTTGGTGGAAATGCTCCAAAATACATTCTTTTTGGCAGAAGATATGCAGGACACTCTCGCAGTTAGGCAAGGTTACTGTTTTGGCGTCCCCTAAGATGTGTCTTTTTGGGCTGATCGGAGATCTTAAATGTCCGAAGCCAAGAGCCATGAGAAGCTTGTTTACAAGTCTTATAGCCTCTGCCCGCTGCTTATTGCAGTTTACTGGCGGAAACCTGAACCCCCCCTCCTATGCAACATTGGCATCAGAAATGTGACCAGATCTACCGCTTAGAACAAATCGCACACTGGAACTCCAGTACACCCCATCGTTTCTCTGAAATCTGGGGTCCATGGAAACAAGTTAGAGGTTTTGTTGATTGAGCCCACTTGATGTTAACATTGTTAAATATTTCTACTATGTATTAATGCTACATTGGATATAAGACCATTAGTCTTCACATCCTCCCCTTCCCCGCTTCCCTCAGACTCTCCCTCTCCCTCCCCCCCCCCCCCAAAAAAAAATGTTATGGCTTGAGTGTTATTGAGATATTCAATTTACATTTGCCTGTGCATCGTACGTGCGCTTTGTTACGTGCTTACTCTCTGCACGTCTGTACTATTTCTGGATATTTGGTATCTTTCAAAACCATTAAAAATATTTTTAAAAATAAATATATCAAGGATCATAACAAAATCTAGAGTCATAATAAAGTGTTTGTAAAAAATAATACAATTTGCAAATACAGTTTTTTACGGTAGTTGTTTTCAAATTAAATTCTAATATTTCATTTATATTATTAGACTCATGAGATATTGCTTTTAAATCTTTTCTTTTAAAAAGATGTCATAAAGATCTTTTCTGCTGAGATATCATTTTATAACATTTTATGTCTTTAATATAGGTGATTGTCTGGCAAAAAAATAAGGTCTCCGACCATAAAATGGCCCTTATTTTAGTTTTGGGAACTACAGTCATGAATGCTATGACCCCCTTTCAGCATACGTGTGGAAATCCAGAGGTAAGCTATTGTTGAACAAATACATATATTTGTAATCCAAATGTTACCCATTTTAGATTTCTTTACCCATTTTAGATTTTAAAAAAAATGTAAGGGTATGACCACACAAAATGGATTTTCCGCAAGGGAATTTCTGCTTCAGATTTTGCCCTTGGCTTTACTGGAAATTTATCACAGATTTTACCCTCTGGAAATCACAGCATAAACTGTCATGCTTCAGATTTAAATTTCTTCACTTCTTAATATAAATGTAAAAAAGATTTTTAAAAATATATAAAAATTCAAATAACCCCTCGGACAGATGGGTTGAACCGAAAATAAATCGCTTTCAGAGAGCAGAATAATTGACATGTAACTTTGTACTGTCAGTTGACATGATTATGGGTTATACCAAGTTTACATAGTCTTTAACCCCTTAAGGACCAGGCCATTTTTTGCAAATCTGACATGTCACTTTGTGTGGTGATGATAACTTTAAAACGCTTTTACTTATCCAAGCCATTCTGAGATTTTTTTTTTTTGTACTTCATTTACAGTGGTAAATTTGAGTCAAAATATTTTATTTTTATTTATAAAAAAATACCAAATTTGTCAAAAATTTGGAAAAATTCGTAATTTTCTGAATTTCCATTTCTCTGCTTTTAAAACAGATAGTGATACCTCCTAAAATAGTTATTACTTTACATTTCCCATATGTTTACTTCATGTTTGGATCATTTTGTAAAATTACATTTTCTTTTTTATGGGACATTAGAAGGCTTAGAAGTTTAGAAGCAAATCTTGAAATTTTTCAGAAAGTTTTCAAAACCCACTTTTTAACGACCAGTTCAGGTCTGAAGTCACTTTGTGAGGCTTACATAATAGAAACCACCCATAAATGGCCCTATTTTAGAAACTACTCCCCTCAAGTTATTCAAAACAGATTTGACAAACTTTAATAACCCTTTAGGTGTTTGACAAGAATTAAAGGAAAATGTAGATGAAATTTCAGAATTTTAACTTTTCCATTTTAATCAATTCTTCCAGTAACAAAGCAAGGGTTAATAGCCAAAGAAAACTCAATATTTATTGCCCTGATTCTATAGTTTACAGAATCACCCCATATGTGGTCGTAAACTGCTGTACAGGCACACGGCAGGGCGCAGAAGGAAAGGAACGCCATATGGTTTTTGGAAGGCAGATTTCACTGGGATAATTTTAAGTTGCTATGTCACATTTGAAGACCCTCTGATGCACCCCTAGAGTAGAAACTCCAAAATAAAAGGTCCCATTTTGGAAACTACAGGATAAGGTGGCAGTTTTGTTGGTACTATTTTGGTTGCTCTATATTACACTTTTTGTGAGGCAGGGTAACAAAAAATAGCTGTTTTGGCTGTTTGTTATTTACAGTGTTCATCTGACAGGTTAAATCATGTGGTATTTTTATAGCGCAAGTTGTTTTGGACGCTACAATACCAAATATTACCTTTTTTTGGGTTATTTTTCAGTTTTACATAATAAGCATTTTTGAAAAAAAAAAAAAAAGATTTTTTAGTGTCTCCATATTTTGAAAGCCATTTTTTTTTTTATGTTTTAGATGACTGTCTTGTGTAGGGGCTCATTTTTTTCGATATGAGATGACTGTTTGATACTATTTTAAGGTGCATATGACTTTTTGATCGCTTGGTATTATACTTTTTGTGAGTTAAGGTGACAAAAAATGGCTTTTTTGACACACTTTTAATTTTTTTATTTTTACAGTGTTCACTGAGGGGTTCAGTCATGTGATATTTTTATACAGCAGGTTCATGTATACTTTTTTATTTATTAAAATTTTTCACAATAACCGCATTTTTGAAACAAAAAATCATGTTTTATTGTCTCCATATTCTGAGAGCCATAGTTTTTTTCTTTTTTGGGCGATTGTCTCAGGTTTTTGCAGGATGAGATGACTGTTTGATTCGCACTATTTTTGGGTGCATATGACTTTTTTTATCACTTGCTGTTACACTTTTTGTGATGTAAGTGTGGCAAACAATGGCTTTTTTGACACTGTTTTTATTTTATCTTTTTTACGGTGTTCACCTGAGAGGTTAGGTCATGTAGCATTTTTATAGAGCAGGTTGTTACGGATGCGGAGATACGTAATATGTCTCCTTTTAAAATTTTTTTTTTTTACATTTAAGACATTAAAAGCATTTTTGAAACAAAAAAAATCATGTTTTAGTGTCTTCATAGTCTGAGAGCCATATTTTTATTTTTTATTTTTGGGCGATTGTCCTATGTAGGTGCTTATTTTTTGTGGGATGAGCTGACTGTTAGATTGGTACTATTTTGGGGGTCATACACCTTTTTGATTGCTTGGTGTTGCACTTTTAGTGATGTAATGGGACAAAAAATTATTTTTAGCACAGTTTTTATTAGATTTTTTTTGACTGAGGGCTTGGGTCATGTGATATTTTTATAGAGCCGGTCGATATGGACGCGGTGATACCTAATAGGTCTATTTTTCTTCTTTTCCCTATTTTTTCCAATTTTTTCTTTTACTTTATTTTGGGAAAAGAATGCTTTTTTTGGTTTACTTGAATCTATGAATTTTATTTTTTGTAAAACTTTTTTTTTTTTTTCACTTTTTTTTTTTGTCCCAATCTGGGACTTCAACTTTTGGGGCTCTGATCCCCTACTTCCGTATTGTAATGCATTGGCTGTAAGTGTATTACACCTCGTAATACACTTACAGCTTCCTGTCTGTGAGATCCAGGGGGCTGGATCTCACAGGCTGTCATGGAAGGCAGCCACGATGCTATCGGGCTGCCGTCTCTGCCATCGGGTCCCTGCCACAGCAGCGCGGGGACCCGATGGCCACCCGGGACCCGGCGGGATCCCGCACGTGCCACGGTCAGCGCAGACCGTGGCAGTGCGAGGGTTTTCACCGATGCCTAGACATATGCAGCTCCTGCACCCGCCTGATCAGCGCGCAGTACATGTACAGTGCTGGTCCTTAATGGGTTAAAGTGGCTCTGTCACCAGGATCAACCATATTAAACCAGACATACTGTTTGGTAGAACTTATTATACTGATTAAAACAATATCTATCTTCTGTCTGTATGCTAAACAGCTGGAAAGAAATCTGCATTTGTATTCATATGCAAATGAGAAGTTCAAGCACCAGGGGCGGGGCTGAATCCTTTCAGCACTGCTTTCTAACACCCTCTGTGCTCTGCACTCTCCCCCTCCCTTTGATTGACAGGGCTAGACATGCTGAGGGCAGAGCTGTGTCCTAGCATCTACATATCATATACTTTATTTACTATAGCTTCACCACACTGGGATATGCTTAGAAAGCTAATACTGTCCTACTGTAGCAGAACAAGTAGAATGCCATTCTGTATTGGACTGTAAATGAGGGTGCTTGTATTTGATGGTGTGTTCCAAGAAAATGGTCTTAGGGAGTCAGCTACAGTGAAATATCAATCAGGGACAGTCAGAAATCAATCAGGCTTATTGCCAGTGATGGTGAAGGGAAAGGCTAGGATTCCAAAGAAGAATTGTGTATGTTATCTACAATAGAGAGAAGCAGGGCAGTTGTCAGACAGTGAAAGAGAAGACCGGACATGTGGCTGACTGGGCCTGCTGTCAGAAGTTCAGGTGCGCCTCAAAAGCAGCTACCTGCAAGCAGATACAATAATTTTTCCCCCATTTTCACAGAAATCCTCTTTTTTTTGTGGGGTTAGAATATAATTAAGCAGCACTTATATACACTTTATATGTAAAACGTTCACGGTACAGTGATATTGTATGATGAAAGTAGGGCATTTAAGCAGAAGCTGTAACAGTGCAGTTCAATGTGTCACTGGGGGGCTTGCTGCAGCCTTCTAGTGTGTGAACTGTGGCCTGTGAATGTGTGTACTCCCTGTGCCTGCATCTCAGTGCAGTTCTTGACTGGCTGCAGGTTCTCTTGCGTACTGGCTGCAGGCTTTCTCCTGTGTATGCTGGTTGCTTAGGTATACGTGCTGGCTGTGGAGAACAATCAAAAACATAACCATAGCAAAGGCAGGTGCACTCTGCGGCAATACTAAACCCTCACACCGATAAAATTGACAGGTTAGTTCGACATATCCTACTAGGAGGACATGTCTTAAGCTCGGACACCACGGCAAGGTCTCTCAAGTAGACCAAACCCGAGTTTTTGATTGATCTCCACATCCACATTATCCTTATCGTATGTAGGATGGTTATTGTGGTAGTTGTAGTCTGTTGCTGGCATCTTCCATTGTATGCATTTTTTGCTGTTGATTGCCCCTAGCAACGGACTACAAGTGCAGGATGTGCTCCCCTATATACATGCACAACTGCATATGGGTTGAGCATATCCTGCTTGTTAAACACCACACCACGTTTTCGAATACGTGCTGGCTGCAGCTTTATGTGTGAACGTGTGCCTGTGTATTTGGATACTCTTTTGCTTATTGATGTCTGTTTCATTTGGCTTTAACTATCCCTGTTCTTTCTGGGTGTGTTAGCTAGGTGATCAGATTTACGGACTCTATAAAAAACAGGGAATGTTCCACAGGATTGGCGCATAGTAAATGTGGTGCCAATATTCAAAAAGGGTCCAAAAACAGAGCCTGGAAATTATAGGCCGGTAAGTTTAACATCTATTGTTGGTAAACTGTTTGAAGGGTTTCTAAGAGATGCTATTTTGGAGTATCTCAATGAAAATAAGCAAATAACGCCATATCAGCATGGCTTCATGAGGGATCGGTCATGCCAAACAAATTTAATCAGCTTCTATGAGGAGGTAAGTTCTAGACTTGACAGCGGCGAATCAATGGATGTTGTATATCTGGACTTCTCCAAAGCATTTGACACCGTACCTCATAAAAGGTTAGTATATAAAATGAGGATGCTCGGACTGGGAGAAAATGTCTGTATGTGGGTAAGTAACTGGCTGAGTGACAGAAAACAGAGGGTGGTTATTAACGGTAGATACTCAGATTGGGTCACTGTAACTAGTGGGGTACCTCAGGGGTCAGTATTGGGCCCTATTCTCTTCAATATATTTATTAATGATCTTGTAGAAGGCCTGCACAGTAAAATATCTATTTTTGCAGATGACACTAAACTGTGTAAAGTAATTAACACTGAAGAGGACAGTTTTCTGCTACAGAGGGATCTGGATAGATTGGAGGCTTGGGCAGAAAAATGGCAGATGAGGTTTAACACTGACAAATGTAAAGTTATGCACATGGGAAGGAATAATGCAAGTCACCCGTACATATTAAATGGTAAAACACTCGGTAACACTGACATGGAAAAGGATCTAGGAATTTTAATAAACAGCAAATTAAGCTGCAAAAACCAGTGTCAGGCAGCTACTGCCAAGGCCAATAAGATAATGGGTTGCATCAAAAGGGGCATAGATGCCCGTGATGAGAACATAGTTCTACCTCTTTACAAATCACTAGTCAGACCACACATGGAGTACAGTGTACAGTTTTGGGCTCCTGTGAACATGACAGACATAGCAGAGCTGGAGAGGGTTCAGAGGAGGGCAACTAAAGTAATAACTGGAATGAGGGATCTACAGTACTCTGAAAGGTTATCAAAATTAGGGTTGTTCACTTTAGAAAAAAGACGACTGAGGGGAGATCTAATAACTATGTATAAATATATCAGGGGTCAGTACAGAGATCTGTCCCATCATCTATTTATCCCCAGGACTGTGACTGTGACAAGGGGACATCCTCTGCGTCTGGAGGAAAGAAGGTTTGTACACAAACATAGAAAAGGATTCTTCACTGTAAGAGCAGTGAGACTATGGAACTCTCTGCCTGAGGAGGTGGTGATGGTAAGTACAATAAAGGAATTCAAGAGGGGACTGGATTTATTTCTGGAGTGTAATAATATTACAGGCTACAGCTACTAGAGAGGGGTCGTTGATCCAGGGAGTTATTCTGATTGCCTGATTGGAGTCGGGAAGGAATTTTTTCCCCATAAGTGAGGAAAATTGGCTTCTGCCTCACAGGTTTTTTTTTTGCCTTCCTCTGGATCAACTTGTAGGAAACAGGCCGAACTGGATGGACAAATGTCTTTTTTCGGTCTTATATACTATGTTACTATGTTACCCTGCTAGAACATCCTCTGGGTTTGAGGTCAGTCTGCCTCCAGATTTGCTGGGTGCAGGAGCTATGCACCTGACCTGGGGATATTCCATCTGCCCTGTCTGTGTGGTCACCTAGTGAGACATACTGTCATGTTCTAGCAAGGGTCCTACCAACCCCTAGAACATATAGCGGGCAATCAAACGCAAGCAATAAAACAACAAGTCAAGGACCAACATGAATACTTTATTCACGGAGATACAGACAAGACAGTAAACTGGACCAGCAGGTAAGGGACCAGTGGCAGGTACTACTACTGGACCAAGTGCACTGATTTTGAATTGGGTTCAAACCCAAAGGGCAGAGACTTGCATCATCAGTCTGTACAGGTAACTGGTCAAGTGCGACGGGCCCATCCTGGAAGTGCGGCTATGTATATCACCATCATCAGGGGCTCTGTGAAGAACCCGGCTCACTGAGTATCTGCCCCCTCGGTTTGGCCCCAAGTTAAATTGGGCACTTGGTCCAGTGGTATTACCTGCCACTGATCCCTTACCTGCTGGTTCAGTTTACTGTCTTATTGGTATCTCCGTGAATAAAGAATTCGTGTTGGTCCTCGTCTTGTTGTCTCATTGCTTTTGTTTGTTAACTGAGATATGTTCTAGGGGTCAGTAGGATCTTCACTAGAACATGTCAGAAGCATGCAATGCTGATTTCCGTATCTCAAAAAATGGATTGAAACAAAAGCCAACAATAGTGGTGAGTTTATCCCCACAAAAAATGTCAGTGTCTCAATAACTTGTCATGTGGCCTTAAGCATCAATTTCAGCTTGACAATGACGTCTCATGCTGTTCGCAAGTCGGCCTATCGTCTGCTGAGGCATGGCATCCCACTCTTCTTGAAGGGCAGCCCTCAGGTCATTGAGGTTCTGGGGTACATGGCAACTCAGCTGATCCCATAGGTTTTCAGTGGGATTCAGGTCTGGAGAAAGTGTAGCCCACTCCATTTTCTCCAGCAGCCCTTATGATGCGACCTTGACCTCGTCAATGAAGATGAAATTAGGCCTGTGTCGTTAATGCAAAGGCACAATGCCTCGATTAATTATGTTATTCAAGCTTGTCACTGTACCATTCATAAAGTTTAGGGCAGTTCTGTATTGACTAGACACACCTGCCCACACAGATACACCACCACCATCAAAGGCAAACAGTGACTGATGCATAGCTCTATCCTTGACCTCGCCAACATTATTGGCAGCCATCATTTCTGCTCAGCGTGAATCAACTTTCATCATCTGTGACACTCCAAATCTGTCAGATTGCGAGGGCATCTCCTGTGCACAGCCCTCTTCAGATCACCCCACAGATTTTCAATCTGATTCAGGTCTGTGCTCTGGCTGGGCCATTTTAAAACTTTAATCTTCTTCTGGTTAAGCCATTCCTTTTGTTAATTTGGATGTATGCTTTGGGTCGTTGTCATGCTGAAAGATGAAGTTCCTCTTCATGTTCAGCCTTCTAGCAGAAGCCTGAAGGTTTTGTGCCAATATTGACTGGTATTTGGAACTGTTTATAATTCCCTCTATCTTAACTAAGGCCCCAGTTCCAGCTGAAGAAAAATGACCCTAAAGCATGATGCTGCCACCACCATGCTTCACTGTGGGTATGGTGTTCTTTTGATGATGTGCAGTGTTGTTTTTGCGCCAAACATATAACATAGTATATAATATAGTATATAAGGCCGAAAAAAGACTTTTGTCCATCCAGTTCGACCTGTTTCCTGCAAGTTGATCCAGAGGAAGGCAAAAAACCCCTGTGAGGTAGAGCCAATTTTCCCCACTTAAGGGGAAAAAATTCCTTCCCGACTCCAATCAGGCAGTCAGAATAACTCCCTGGATCAACGACCCATCTTTAGTAGCTATAGCCTGAAATATTATTACGCTCCAGAAATACATCCAGGCCCCTCTTGAATTCCTTTATTGTACTCACCATCACCACCTCCTCAGGCAGAGAGTTCCATAGTCTCACTGCTCTTACCATGAAGAACCCTTTTCTATGTTTGTGTACAAACCTTCTTTCCTCCAGACGCAGAGGATGTCCCCTCGTCACAGTCCTGGGGATAAATAGATGATGGGAGAGATCTTTGTACTGACCCCTGATATATTTATACATAGTTATTAGATCTCCCCTCAGTCGTCTTTTTTCTAGAGTGAATAACCCTAATTTTGATACCCTTTCAGGGTACTGTAGTTGCCCCATTCCAGTTATTACTTTAGTTGCCCTCCTCTGAACCCTCTCTAGCTAGTTCACGGGAGCCCAGAACTGTACACAGTACTCCATGTGTGGTCTGACTAGTGATTTATAAAGTGGTAAGACTATATTTTCATCACGGGCATCTATGCCCCTTATCTTTTGGAATTATGGCCAAAAAGTTCAACCTTGGTTTCATCAGACCATAACACCTTTTCGCACATGCTTTTGGGAGACTTCAGGTGAGTTTTTGAAAAATGAAGCCTGGCTTGGATGTTGTTCTTCGTAAGAAAAGGCTTTAGTCTTGCCACTCTACCCCATAGCCCAGACATATGAAGAATACGGGAGATTGTTGTGACATGTACCACACAGCCAGTACTTGGCAGATATTCCTGCAGCTCCTTTAATTTTGCTGTAGGCCTCTTGGTAGCCTCCCAGACAAGCTTTTTTCTCGTCTTTTCATTAATTTTGGAGGGACGTCCAGTTCTTGGTAATGTCACTATTGTTCCATATTTTCTCCACTTGATGATAAATGTCTTCACTGTGTGCCATGGTATATCTAATGCCTTTTGTACCCTTCTCCTGACTGATACCTTTTAACAATAAGATCCCTCTGATGCTTTGGAAGCTCTCTGTGGACCATGGCTTTTGCTGTGGGATGTGACTAAGAAAATTTCAGAAAAGACCAAATAGAGCATCTGAGCTTTATTTGGGGTTAATCAGAGGCACTTTAAATGATGGCAGGTGTATGTTGACTCCTATTTAACATGATTTTGAATTTGATTGCTTATTTATGAACACCGCTACATCCCCAGTTATAAGAGGGTGTGCACACTTATGCAACCACATTATTTTAGTGTTTTTTGTTTTCTTCCCTCCACGTAAAAGATTTCCGTTTGTTTTTCAATTGAGTGGTACAGTTTATAGGTCACATTAAAAGTGGAAAAAGTTCTGAAATGATTTTTGTCTAATTTTTTTTATATTCACTGTATACATAATTACTGCCGCAATACCCACGGTGTGGCAGCAAAGCATGAAGCCTCAATTGTCCGTTTACATGTTTTCAGATTCCACGCGGTCGCGATAAACATTTGTTTGGTGGAGGTTCCATTTAATTAAGCTGCACATATACATGATTATTGCAGCAAAACCCCTGGTGTGGCAGCAATCTACATGTGTGTGTTAAATTGAAATTGAGCGTCAAGCTCCATTCGTCTGTTTATTTATGTTCTGTTTAAACACGGTCATAATTAAAAACATTTTTGGGAGGTTCCGTTTAACCGGCTCTCGACCGCTACACGCACAGATGCGTCCAGGCGGCGGCTTGTTTACTCCTCCTGGACGCATCCGTGCGTCCAGGAGGACGGCAGGCTGTAGATGTAAAATACATCGCATCAAACATGTATATCAGATGCTGTTTTGTTAACAGCGTCTGATATACCTGCTACCTGGTCCTCTGGTGGTCCCATTTGCTGGGATCGACCACCAGAGGACCAGGTAGCTATGTAAAGTAGCACCACACTACACCCCCCCCCCCCGTCACTTATTGACCCCTAATCACCCCATATACACTCCCTGATCACCCTACTGTCATTGATCACCCCCCTGTATGGCTCCATTCAGACGTCCATATGTGTTTTGCGGATCCACAGATCCGCAAAACACGGACACCGGCAATGTGCTTTCCGCATTTTGCAGATCCGCACATTGCCAGAACTATATAGAAAATGCCTTTTCCTGTCTGCAATTGCGGACACGAATAGGACATGTTCTATATTTTTGCGGAACAGGAGTGCAGACCCGGAAGTGCGGATCCGCAATTCCGGATCCGAGCGGGACAAAGTCTGTCCCCACAGAAATGAATGGGTCCTCAATTCCGTTCCGCAAACAGAATTGTGGACGTGTGAATTGGGCATAAGGGTCCCTTATCACCGCCAGTTAGTTAGCTACTTGTTAGGTGGTTAGCGCCCACCGCACCGCAGTCACTGGTTTTGGCAGAGATTTTTTCATCCATATTGATTGATGCGAATTAAGAAATCTGTGCCGTTAATTTTTATTTTTTTTTCAGCCCAGAGGCTGAACGGAAAAAAAAAATCTCATTACCCGTATGCTCAATATAAGGAAAATAGCAGGAACTCCTAATGCTGGCCATACATGTAATGATTGCGGAGACCCTCAAATGCCAGAGCAGTACAAAAACCTCACATGTGACTCCATTTTAGAAAGAAAACACCCCAAGGTATTCCGTGAGGGGTATGGTGAGTTTATGTAAAATTTTATTTTTTGTCACAAGTTAGTGGAATATGAGACTGTGTAAAAAAAAAACAATAAAAAATCAATTTCCCCTAACTTGTGCCAAAAAAAAAAATCTTGGGGTGTCTTCTTTCCAAAATGGGGTCACATGTGGGGTATTTATACTGCCCTAGCATTATAGGGGTCTCTAAAGCGTGAGAAGAAGTCTGGAATCCAAATGCGTAAAAATGCCCTCCAAAAAGGTACTCATTGGAATTCGAGCCTTGCGCACCCAGGCTGCAAAAAAGTGTCACACATGTGGTATCGCCGTACTAAGGAGAAGTAGGGCAATGTGTTTTGGGGTGTATTTTTACATATACCCATGCTGGGTGAGAGAAATAATTTTTTTTATACAAAGTTGACAATTTACAGAGATATTACTCTAATCCAGCATGGGTATATGTAAAAATACACCCCAAAACACATTGCCCTACTTCTTCTGAGTATGGCGATACCACATGAGTGACACTTTTTTGCAGCCTGGGTGCGCAAAGGGGCCCAAATTCCAACGAGTACCTTTAGGCTTTACAGGGCTGCTCACAATTTAGCCCCGCCCAAAATGCCAGAACAGTAAACACACCCCACAAATGACCCCATTTTGGAAAGTAGACACCCCAAGGTATTCACTGAGAGGCATAGTGAGTCCGTGGGAGAAACTTTATTATTATTTTTTTTTCCTCAGAAAGTGTCATTTTCTGCTAACTTGTGAAAAAAATATTAAATGATACATGAACTCACCATGCCCCTCCGCGAATACTTTGGGGTGTTTTCTTTCCAAAATGGTTTCATTTGGGGGGTATTTATACTATCCTGGCATTCTAGCACCTGAAGAAACATGACAGGTGCTCAGAAAGTCAGAGCTGCTTAAAAATGCGGAAATTCACTTTTTTGCACCATAGTTTGTAAACGCTATAACTTTTACCCAAACCAATAAATATACACTTATTGGATTTTTTTTAATCAAAGACATGTAGAACAATAAATTTAGAGAAAAATTTATATAGAAATGTAGTTTTTTAAAAAAAAATTACAACAGAAAGTGAAAAATGTAATTTTTTTTGCAAAAATTTTGTTCATTTTTGATTAATAACAAAAAAAGTAAAAATGTCAGCAGCAATGAAATACCACCGAATGAAAGCTTTATTAGTGAGAAGAAAAGGAGGTAAAATTTATTTGGGTGGTAAGTTGTATGACGGAGCAATAAACGTTGAAAGTGGTGTAGTGCAGAATTGTAAAAAAGTGGTCTGGTCATTAATGGCGTTTAAGCTAGGGGGGCTGATGTGGTTAATTATGCAGTATCCTATATAATAAAAGCACAGTGTCAGTGCGCAGTGTCCATGTGTGTATCACCAGTCCACACTGGACATGTGCGGACACAGTTCTCCGCAAACTGCCAATACAAGTGCGCCGGGCAAGCAGGATACGGTGCTGAAGAAGCCACCTGCACTGCCCGCACGCCATGTCCATTCGCCAGCACACCCCACAGCAGCGCGTCCAACAATCAGGATACGGCGCAGCAGACGCCGCCTGCACCGCCCATATGCAGAAGCCACCTGTATCGCCCACACTCCTTGTCAGTACTGTTCATCAGTCACAGCACTATAACTGTCAGTCATAGCGCCATTTCTGTTTCAGTCATCAGTCAAAGCAATATAAACCATCTAGTGAAGGTCAGCAATCTGACCTTCCAGTCACTATCAGCAGTCTCCGCATTAGAAGTCTGTCCAGCCACCAGTTACAGTGCCAGCAGTGTCAGCCACCAGTCGCAGTAGCACCAGTCAGTGCCAGCTTTTTCAGCCACCAGTCAGTGTTAGCAGTCTCAGCCACAGCCAACTGTCTCGGCCAGTTAGAGCCATAGCTAACAGTCAGTGCAAACAGTCTCAGCCACAGCCAGCACTCAGTGCCAACAGTCTCAGCCACCAGTCAGTGCCAGCAGTCTCAGCCACCAGTCAGTGCCAGCAATCTCAGCCACAGCACGCAGTCAGTGCCAGTGACACATATTATAGCCATATATAAGCCTGTATTATGGTAAAAAAAAGATACGTATGTATGACAAAAGACACAGACAATCAAATCCTACATAAGCAACTTCTCCTGGACAAACGGTCAGCTTAGCAAGTAAACATCAGAAAAAGAAACACTGAAGTACAAAGAAAAAAACGAGCAAATAGATCAATTAGAAATAAAAGAAAATGAGCGTCACAGAAACGCTAAAAGACAAATACTCAGAAGAGCAATAGATCTATAGAAGAACTTGAAAATTAGCATAAAAAATATTGTCTAAGAGAAAGACAAAGACGAGCAAATAGATCAATTGTAGAAGTGGAAAATGAGTGTCAGAAAAATGCCAAAGCACACAGAACTAGGAGAGCATGTCTTACTGCAGATGAAAAGCAACAAGCTAAAATAAAGAAAGGCAGGATAACAGATCTTCAAACAGACACAATACACCTGTCAACAACCACACAGGATAAATTATATAAGATAAAGATAAAAACGTAAGAGACATGCTGAAAGAAAAAATAGCTAGGAGAGCAAGATTTACACCAGTAGAACTACAATTACAAGTGTTGCTCATAAAGAAAAGTAAATCTTCATCCAGTTCGAGCAAATTCTTTTATACAACACGGGTCAGCATTATTACAGCAAAAATGTCATGCAAAATATTAGGTCAATAATACTGTTTTCAAATCCATGGTTCGATTTGTCACAGAGCAGGAAAACTGCATCCTCAGCAGGGTGAAAACAGACAGTTTGCACAGTTATACATTTTAGATTCCTCTGAAGCTGCAGAGCAAAGAATGCAAATTTCTGCCAACTCGGAAATAAATTCAGAGCTGATGCAAACATTAAGTACATTTATGGCGCAATTCAATCCTTTTGCCAAGGCCTTCAAAATGTTTTACCAAGTTGAAAAAGAATATGAAGAGGATGCCACAAAAAAATAGCAATGCTATTAAGGAAGTGTCTATGACGATAGTACAAGATCACAAAAATGACCAAAGGCACTATAACGCACCAAAATATATTGAGGTTGCTTTTATTTTTCAAAATGATGATGGAGAACCACCACTTGAAAGAGATCCTCTTATACACTGCAAAGCAAGTGAAGATTATATGAATTAAAAAAACACAAAGAATTAGTGCCTTTGATGCTAATTTGGAACCCATGGTTTATCCATTGTTATTCCCCTATGGTGATCAAAGGTGGGGAAATGACATACCATTGCAAAACAGACCACAAGCTTTATTAACTTTAGCAAACCAGTCACACAATCCTAGAGTTAGAGTCACTCAAATGCAATACTACGGTTACTGTCTTTCCATTAGAGAGGATTTTAACCCCTTCTTAAATGCAGGCCACCTTGCAGAGCAATATATAGTAAAAACAGAAGCCAACAGACTCAATTATAAACATGAAAATCCGCCTAAATTACGTGTTGAAAAATACTCTGGATTAATGGATCATTTACTTAGTGAAGCCAATGAAGCAGGCCTGAGTCCTGAAAAATTTATATTTTGCCTTCTTTATTTGCACAGAGCCCCAGAAACATGCAACAAAATTATCAAGATACTATGGCAATTGTCAGAAAATATGGCAGACCAGATCTTTTTATTGCAATGACATGCAATCCCAAATAGGAAGAGATTGTACATAACCTACAACATGGACAAACTGTTGATGGACAACCACATGTAGTTGTGAGAGTATTTAATCTAAAACTTAAAGCTCTAATTGATGACATCAGTAAAAAAAGAATTCCAACAAAAAACTATTGCTAACAGCAATGGCTATCGAAAGTACAAGAGAAAAAATATAGGCCAAACTATAATTATTAACGAAAAGAAAATTGATAACTCTTGGGTTGTACTATATAATCCTTACTTGGCGTTGAAGTATAATTGCCACATTAATGTGGAAGTTTGCGCATCAGTGAAAAGTGTCAAATACCTTTTTGATCCAATAATTTTTTATTGATTTTAGACATAAAAGTCAGTTAAATATGAAGACAAATAACAGCGGACGCAGCCGCCAAGGTGACAGTAAAACTAACAAAGCACACCATATGTTCACGTTCCGTATTCATCAGGTCTACAATGTATGTTTCTTATAAGTAAGGCGAGTGGATATCAGGGCATCCTCTTGGATGCTGCCTACCTGGCATCCTTTTGAATTGGTGTCCATTGCTACAGTATTGCGACATTTTAAGCACCATATATATTCTTACAACACTGTATCAATAAAGATGCATCGAGTCATGTATAAGCACACATAAGTAATACTGCATTTTGATTTATCCAGAGATTCCAGTAGCCTGGTGTGCTACAGAAGAAAAAAGAAGACAATGGAAAAACAGAAATATTCAAACATAGAGCCATAACCATGATAGCACGCAATTTGGTGAGGACATCAGTAGGGACTCACTTTGTTATGTGGTATTGTGAGGCAAGATAGATTAAGGACCAAGGGACAACAAATTCTAGCTTACTCTACAATTATAAATGAAAATTACTAATTGACCACGGGTGCCATTCATTATCCAGATATTTTGAAGATAATACAGATGGAGTCAGCACCTTCTCATAGCGCCAGGTTGTGTTAACTGAGGGGAGTACTTCATCTAGTGATGGAGCCTGCAACTCTTTCCAGTGTCTGGTTATCATAAGTTTGGCAATTACTAACGTCTTGCAAGCTAAGATTCTATTATAGAAAGGAAGCACTTCCAGGTTTAAATACACTAATGCTATATGTGCACATTTAGGCATTGCGTGACCCACTACAGAGGACAAGGTGTCGAAGACACCGTTCTAATAGTGTTGGAGAATAGGGCACGGCCATAAAATGTGAAGCAGTGAGCCTCTTTGACCACATTTCCTCCAACACATCGGGGAGACAGAAGAGTATAATTTATGAAGTCTGTCCGGTGTCATATACCACCTTAGATAAGTTTTCATAACAGCTTCATAGTGTGAACTACACTTGCAGGCTAAGTGAACCATTTTAAGTGCCGATGACCACTGTTTGGGTCAATGGCGATACCCAGACATTTCTTTGCACTGTTTGTTTGACTCTCAAAATTGTTGTTGGAAATTACGTCAACGTGGTGCAGAAAGAATTATTGGACGAATGTATTCTGTCAATTTAACATCAGATACAGAGCGTTACCGTCTACTATTGCTGCATGTGGCAGGTGCATTATACTTTGAAGACATAAGGACGATATATGGAAATATATATCCACTTTCCAAGAGGCTGCAAAAGGACTTATTAACGATGATCATGTGTGGGAGAACACTCTGAAAGATGCTGTCCAATTCACAATGCCTAAACAACTTAGGAAATTACTTGCATATATCTGTGTTTTTGCATCATTACAAAATATGAATTCACTTTTTCTAAAATATGAGCAATATCTCATTGAAGATTTAGTTCACAAACATAAACAAAATAATAATGATTGCACAATATGTCATAAGATCGCACTTAAATAAATAGCCAACATTCTGGTACTACATGGCAAATGTGTGAAGATTTATACACAGGTGAAGAAATGGAGAAAACATTAAACAGAGAACAAAAAACAACTTTAGAAAAAAATATTGTCTGCAAGCAAAAATAACAACCTTTGCAAACGTTGTTTTTTTTTCTTTTTGGATGGTTCAGGAGGTAGGTTTTACCACTATCTTTTCTAGTGATGAGTGGCAGGGGCAATATTCAAAGTCGCAATATTATGAGAATATTTGGTAGAATGTTCGTCATATATTCGAGAATTTGTGAATATGGTCTTGTTTGTGAAAATTGGCCTTGTAATTTGCTCGTAATGCGCGCGAAATACAGGCTTGGGTCACTATAGCTAAAGTTTTCAAGCTGCTAGATGTTTCCTGAGACTGGAAAAAATGGTTGGCATGACAGAACATTACAATAGCTTTATATGCAGATAGAGTGCTCTAATATATTTGCTATTGCGAAATTGGCACTAACGATGCGAATATTTTGGTGCAATACGTGCAACTTCACATTTTAACAGGTCTGATTACATATTAGTGATTGGTGCACTAAGTATTGTTGTGAACTTGTGACATCACAGCACTATGCATGTATGTAACATACATACAGCACTATGTATGTAGCATGGACAGAAGCTACACTATATCACTATCTAACCTACACTGACTATCTTCCACTAACTATCTGTAATATATATATATATATATATATATATATGCTAACTATCTAATGTAATGACACAGGAAAGCAGAGAGCACAGCAATAACACTGCTGTCTCTCTCAGATCTGCAAAATACTGCATACAATGGCTCCTAGGGACGTTCTTATATACTAAAGGGGTAGGCAACTTTTCTATTGGCTGCTAGGGATGTTGCTAAGCTCATACAAAGACATTGCAGCCTTCTCATTGGCCCACAAGCAAGAAGCAGGGAGGGATCATGTGTTCAGATGAAAAAAAATCTAGAATATTCGAAAATTACGAATATATATCACTATATTCTAAATATTTGTGAATTCTCGAAGTGGCGATATTCGCGATTCGAATATTCGCGCCCATGACTAATCTTTACAAAACTCTTCTCAGCACAGTTTGTGGAGAAGGTAACATTGCACTCCCTGTAGCCTCAACAGGTATAGCAGCCAATCTTCTTGAAGGTGGAAGAACATACCATTTTCAGTTCAAATTACCTGTTCCAATAGTTGAGAACTCAATATCAAATATGCGTCTCAATTCTGCTGATGCTGAAAATAGTACTCTTCCATAGTACTCATTTGGGATGAGTGTATAATGGCCCTGTCTATTGCTCTTACAGTGGTCGACAAACTGCTAAAATAAATAATGGATAACCACAAACCCTTTGGAGGAAAAGTTATATTACTTGTTTGATTTTTGGCAAACACTTCCAGTGGTTCATGATGGTGACCAGATCACAATTGTAGAAACATGTATAAAGTATAATAATCTGTGGCAAAACTTCTAAATACTTAACCTTACTAACAATATCAGTCTAGTTCACACTGGATTCGGCAATTGGTTGATCCACGTTGGCAATGGTGATACACCACACATTGAATGTTTGCCCGAAGACATAATTGAAATAACTTCAAAATTTTTATGTACAGGAAATATTGTCAAATAATTATTTGTAGACAAAATTCCAGTTGCTGATGTCTCAAAGATAACCAAAACATTTATTATTTGCCCAAAGAACTCTGAGAACTCTCAGATATACCGTATTTTTCGCCATATAAGATGCACTTTTTTCCCCCAAAAGTGGGGGGAAAATGGCAGTGCGTCTTATATGGCGAATGCTACCGTTTTCCTATAGTTAAAGCCGATACATCGCACAGCCTGCGATGTATCAGCATGGAAGGAGGAGTGGGCGGAGCCTGGCAACACATGGCGGACGGCCCGCCGCTCACAGCGTGACTGCTTTCATAACATTTATAATCTTTAATCATGTCCCCTTATTCCCTATAAGCCCAATACAGTAGCGCTCTGCTAACCTGCTATACCGATCCTCTAGCAGGCAGAGCGGTGCTGTGTAACGTCCTCACTGACGTCATCTGCCTGCTCCTTTCACTTTATGAATGAAGCAGGAGGAGCAGGCAGATGACGTCAGTGAGGACGTTACACAGCAGCCTGCCGCCGCACCGCTCTGCCTGCTAGAGGATCGGTATGGCAGGTTAGCAGAGCGCTACTGTACTAGGCTTATAGGGAATAAGGGGACATGATTAAAGATTATAAATGTTATGAAAGCAGTCACACTGTGAGCGGCGGGCCGCCCGCCACGTGTTGCCTAAGCAGTCACTATGGGCCAGATGTTTTAGAAAAGGGGGCATCTTTGGATGACACTGTAATTGGGGTGATCTGTGGATGACACATATAGCATAAGATGCTGTATATGTGTCATCCACAGATCCAATCCATTACAGTGTCATTCATAAATGCCCCCATCACAGTGCTATCCACAGATCCCCCCCATCACAGTGCTATCCACAGATCCCCCCATCACAGTGCTATCCACAGATCCCCCCATCACAGTGCTATCCACAGATCCCCCCATCGCAGTGTCATCCACAGATCCCCCCATAACTGTGCCATCCACATCTCCCCCACATAACAGTGCCATCCACATCTCCCCCACATAACAGTGCCATCCACAGATCCCCCCCATAATACTGTCATGCACAGACCACCATTACTTCAAAAGCACACCTTTTGGTTAAAAATATTTTTTTTCTTATTTTTCTCCTCAAAAACCCAGGTGCGTCTTATAGGCCGGTGCGTCTTATAGGGCGAAAAATACGGTAACCAAAAAATGTATTCTTTGCCCAAAGAACTCTGATGTTGATGGCATAAATTAAGAGGTGCTAAACATTCTGGAGGGAGATACTGTGACATTCCTTAGCTCAAACTCAATTGATGACTCAACTGAGAAAGAAATGAAAAACTCTCCTATTGAGTTTCTTAATGAGCTAACTCCAACAGGAATGCCGAGGCATAAGCTGAACCTTAAAAAGGGAGCAATAATTATGCTCCTTTTGAATATAAATACTAAAAGAGGATTGTGCAATGGAACCTGCCTTTGTTAAAGACTTAAAAAGAAACCTGATTATTGCTCGAGTAATAACAGCTCTTCGGCTCAAAGTATTGCAGCAGGTCTGAGTCGGGTTTGTGTTGTGTCCCGCGGGTCTTCCCTATCTTGGCTGGACCATTGGTAGGTTGAGATGGAATCATTGCTTTATGTGCCCTATTCCAGGGCAGGAATGCTGGGCTGGTGGCTGAAATTCGTCGCTGAGTGCAGGAGCTTCAGAGTTAACTTTTGATCCCTAAATATTACGCTTTTTGTGAGGCAAGGTAACAAAAAGGGCCTGTTTAAATTATTCCCTTTCTTGTTTTGTTAACTCTATTTTTCATGTTTACTTGCATTCATGTATACTGTCTTGAGTCGGAGTACGCTGTATTCCTATGCCAGCTAAATTGTGCTCCAAGGGTCTTAATTGTCCATAGAAAAGAACTTATTTGTGGAGGGAAGCGTTGTTGCATCATGCTGATGTATTGTGCGCACAAGAAACACATATATTGGAAAAAGACTCACAGAGAGTGAAGCACCATTCCTTCCCAATCATTCTTTAGTCCCACTCAGAAAATAAAACAAAGGGAGTTTTAATTGTTATTAAGAACACAGTTGCTTTCACTCAGGTTTCACAGATAACGCATGCACAGGGCCGATATGTAATCTTCCCCATAGAGCTGGTGTGAACGCAGTCCTTGAGCTCATTGAGCATTCAGGGAGGAGCCCTCTTTTTGGAAAGTTCATAGAGGAGTCGCTTTTGTTCGTCCTTGAAAACAATGTTTTTCAGTTTGATGAACAGTGGTATAGGCAAATATTTGGGACCGCCATGGGGACTCCCGTCTCATGCACCTTTGCGAATATCTTCCTAGGTAGATTTGAAGATAGATATGTTTTTACTACATCTAACCCCTACCTTGGATATATACGCCTTTTTTTGCGCTACGTGGATGATATCTTCATGGTATGGGCAGGAACGCAGGACCAGTGTGAACAATTTGTAGCCCATCTCAATGGCGCGAACGACATGAATATGATGTTCACCCTCAATTTTGGGGGTTCGTCCATCGAATTCTTGGACGTTCGCGCCATCGTAGTAGATGGGGCTTTGTGTACCGAAGGGTACCGTAAACCCACTGCCACCAATACCCTGCTACACCACGATAGCTATCATCCACGTAGCGTAAAGGCATCAGTCCCGTACGTACAGTTTTTAAGGCTAAGGCGTATTAATAGTCAGGATGATGTCTTTTTGAGACAGGCGGAGGAACTTAAGGATAGACTTATTCAACGTGGCTATCAACGTGAACGTTTAGACGAGGCCTTGGAGAAGGCAAAAAACCATACACAGAAAGCACTTTTGACATCAAGTAGGCATAAGAAAGTAAAAAAAGTGGACAGTCAAGATAGATTTGTTTTTGTGTTCCAACATAGCCCGATGGCTGAGGACATAAAGAAATCCATCTTGAACAATTTGGAAATACTGAAGTCAGAGGAGAATTTAGGGCAACTAACGGAGAAAAAACCTATGTTGGCATTTAAAAGATGCAGAACGTTTAGGGATATTCTGGTTAGGAGTCGGTACAATGAACAAAAAGAAATGGATTGGTTATCTGTAAGAAAACCGATAGGTAACCACCGCTGTGGCAATTGCTCATTATGTAACTATATGTTACAGGGTCGACATCTATTTTTTGGTGGAATGGAACATTATGTCAATCAGTTTATGACTTGCAAAACGAGTTTTGTTGTCTATGTTTTGATCTGTGTTTGTGGCTCCTTCTATATTGGAAAGACAAAAAGACCCCTCCTGGAGCGTATACGCGAGCACCGCAATTCAGTTAAGACTGGAAAAGGTAGGACACGCCTCATTGAGCACGTGAGATGCCAACATGGAGGCAGTGCCGACGTACTGAAGTTTGCGGGTCTTGAATATGTACCCCCAATAGCCCATGGGGGAGATAGACATCGCCTATTGCTCCAGAAGGAGGCTTGTCATATAATAAGAGCAGATGCTACAGGCCAATTGGGTTTAAACGAGCGTAATATGTCGGTTTTTATTTAATGCTCATATGATATGACACGGCCTCGATATGTACCTGCTTTGACACTAGGGATATAGTGATGCGGTCTTGTCAGCTTATATGTGTATTGCTATCTGCATTGCTGCATGGATGTTTTTTGTTGTTTGTTTTTTATAACTTTGGATCTTTTGAAGTTGTGTAACGCGCAGGCGCTGGGTGTTGAGCGTGTATGGGTTAACAGGAGATGGGCTGTTTTACCCTCCCCCCGGTGACGCTTATAACCAGCGCTAGCGCGACTTCTCAAATGTGTTTGAACAGCCGGAAGAAGCGGTTACCCCGCGAAACGGCCGTCGCTGTTTACATTACTTTCCATATGAGTCTTTGCCCTGATACTCTGCAATAAAGGGACTTTAGCAGCATTGGATGGTGAGTGCCGTGGATCTTTTCTACTTGCTTGGATATTCGTTTACCTGTTTCCATTCGGCACCCCGGTCCTTGGAGGTCTGAGAGGCTTGGATTGAAGCCCCTGTATCAGAGTCAGGTGTGGGACAGTGCCACCTATCACTCTCGCTACATTTGTAATCTTGGTGTGTTCCCTAAATAACATTACTTACACCATTGTCAATCTATATGCACCTAACCGTAGACAACTTTTGTTCCTGCGTAAGGTAATGAAAAAAGTCAAGCAGGGTCGCCTGCTTATCTGTGGGGCTTTTTACAGCATTCTAGATCCCTCTATGGATAACAGCAACCCTACTATGCTGGCTGACACTGGCCTATCATCCTTTGTACATTAAGAGAAACTCTTTGATATATGGAGGGCACACCATAGTACAGAGAAATATTTCACCTTCTTTTCAGAAAGCCACGGGACGTACTCCCTTATTGATATGTTTTTAGTTGACCGTGTATTACTATATATGAGTCAAGCAACTCGTATTCACCTAATTAAATAGTCAGACCACGCCGCGATAACACTCATTATTCAGGAGGGCACTGTCAAAAATCCAGACAGATTATGGAGAAATAATACTTTTCTGCTTGGTCACTCCACATATGGGAAAGAGAGAGAGAATGCCACTGAAGAATTTTTCAAATTTAACACAGGGACAACGTCTAATTTGTATTTTGAATGGCAGGCCTATAAAGCTTTCATAAGAGGTGCGTTGATGAAAATAAGCCATAAAGACAGGAAAGACCCTAAGCAAACCATCTTATTGACTGAGCTAGACAAGCTTGAGAGGTTGAATTAATGGAACCCAACTGTTATTACTTCCCAATCCATAATGGATATTCGTAACCAACTAAGAAATTTACTCCTAAAACTAAAGCCAACTATTATGCCCAAAGTAACAAAGCTTGCAAACTCCTAGCTTCCAAATTAAAATCCCAGCGTATTCACTCTAGAATCCCCTATATCAAGGATCCAATCACCGGGGCTAAATATACAGATCGCAGGGATATTGCCGCCCAATTTAAAACATATTATCATGCTCTCTACAATATAGGAGGTCAACAGCTCCCTCTGGATGACTTGTTTCTCCCAATACAGGACATTTTAACCAAAGCACAACTACCAACCATGACAGATGAACATTTAACCACTCTATGTGCCCCCATCACTATTGCTGAGATCCTCAACACTATTAAAACACTACCCATTGGCAAATCCCCAGGGCCCGATGGCCTTTCAGGTGAGTTTTATAAAAAGCTCTCCACATTAATATCCCGCTGCTTGAAATCAGTATTACAACAAGCTACACAGGGTGTCAGGGTGTTCCATTCCCGCCAGAGATGCTCTCTACATTAATTGTAACATTGCCTAAACCGGGGAAACCGGCATACATTCCCCCAAATTTTAGGCCTATATCCCTATTGAACATTGATATTAAGCTTTATGCCAAGATATTAGCCTCTAGACTATCATCAATCT